>NW_026844367.1:1450010-1622960 GCF_025583915.1 Anolis sagrei ordinatus | reverse complement strand
TGCTCCAGGGCTGTGCCCTAAAACCCGATGTCATTCGTCTAGAAGACCAATCAAAACAAGGACCCCGCTTCTAGGGCCCGTGGAAGCAAACCGGCACCCCTTGGCCAGGTCCTTAATTCTTCTAGGCCATCCAGAAAATCTGATGGAAGTCCCAGGGAGTTGGTCTATATTATGAGCAAAAGCACCAGAAGGCAGGTGATATTACACTTCTAGCCAAAGGGGGCACTATTCCAAACCAGAAAATTTATTTCTGTAAGTTCTGGCTGATCTCCTGATGGGTAGATCTTCCGGCGTTGAATATGGCGCTCGATGTGGTAGGCCTACCAGGCCTGGAAAGGAGCCGCTGGCTTCGCTCTTTCTCCTCCTCGCTCTTTCTCCTCCTCCCCCGGTTTGACGGGAGGAGGCGCTCGATGTAATAGGCCTACCGGCCTGGCAGTGGACCGCTGTTTGTGACTCAGATTGCTGAGTCACACCCCACTGGAGGAGGCCTGGGCTGCTGGCTACTCACAAGGAGTCCTGGGAGCAGGCTGGAGATCTTTATTGCCCCTTCACAGCAAGCACAGCAGACTCAGTCCCTGGCAGGCCTGTGGGCTCAGCTTTATAGATGTAGAGGCCTCCTTGCAGATTGCTGAGTCACACCCCACTGGAGGAGGCCTGGGCTGCTGGCTACTCACAAGGAGTCCTGGGAGCAGGCTGGAGATCTTTATTGCCCCTTCACAGCAAGCACAGCAGACTCAGTCCCTGGCAGGCCTGTGGGCTCAGCTTTATAGATGTAGAGGCCTCCTTGCAGATTGCTGAGTCACACCCCACTGGAGGAGGCCTGGGCTGCTGGCTACTCACAAGGAGTCCTGGGAGCAAGCTGGAGATCTTTATTGCCCCTTCACAGCAAGCACAGCAGACTCAGTCCCTGGCAGGCCTGTGGGCTCAGCTTTATAGATGTAGAGGCCTCCTTGCAGATTGCTGAGTCACACCCCACTGGAGGAGGCCTGGGCTGCTGGCTACTCACAAGGAGTCCTGGGAGCAAGCTGGAGATCTTTATTGCCCCTTCACAGCAAGCACAGCAGACTCAGTCCCTGGCAGGCCTGTGGGCTCAGCTTTATAGATGTAGAGGCCTCCTTGCAGATTGCTGAGTCACACCCCACTGGAGGAGGCCTGGGCTGCTGGCTACTCACAAGGAGTCCTGGGAGCAGGCTGGAGATCTTTATTGCCCCTTCACAGCAAGCACAGCAGACTCAGTCCCTGGCAGGCCTGTGGGCTCAGCTTTATAGATGTAGAGGCCTCCTTGCAGATTGCTGAGTCACACCCCACTGGAGGAGGCCTGGGCTGCTGGCTACTCACAAGGAGTCCTGGGAGCAGGCTGGAGATCTTTATTGCCCCTTCACAGCAAGCACAGCAGACTCAGTCCCTGGCAGGCCTGTGGGCTCAGCTTTATAGATGTAGAGGCCTCCTTGCAGTTGCTGAGTCACACCCCACTGGAGGAGGCCTGGGCTGCTGGCTACTCACAAGGAGTCCTGGGAGCAGGCTGGAGATCTTTATTGCCCCTTCACAGCAAGCACAGCAGACTCAGTCCCTGGCAGGCCTGTGGGCTCAGCTTTATAGATGTAGAGGCCTCCTTGCAGATTGCTGAGTCACACCCCACTGGAGGAGGCCTGGGCTGCTGGCTACTCACAAGGAGTCCTGGGAGCAGGCTGGAGATCTTTATTGCCCCTTCACAGCAAGCACAGCAGACTCAGTCCCTGGCAGGCCTGTGGGCTCAGCTTTATAGATGTAGAGGCCTCCTTGCAGATTGCTGAGTCACACCCCACTGGAGGAGGCCTGGGCTGCTGGCTACTCACAAGGAGTCCTGGGAGCAGGCTGGAGATCTTTATTGCCCCTTCACAGCAAGCACAGCAGACTCAGTCCCTGGCAGGCCTGTGGGCTCAGCTTTATAGATGTAGAGGCCTCCTTGCAGATTGCTGAGTCACACCCCACTGGAGGAGGCCTGGGCTGCTGGCTACTCACAAGGAGTCCTGGGAGCAAGCTGGAGATCTTTATTGCCCCTTCACAGCAAGCACAGCAGACTCAGTCCCTGGCAGGCCTGTGGGCTCAGCTTTATAGATGTAGAGGCCTCCTTGCAGATTGCTGAGTCACACCCCACTGGAGGAGGCCTGGGCTGCTGGCTACTCGCAAGGAGTCCTGGGAGCAAGCTGGAGATCTTTATTGCCCCTTCACAGCAAGCACAGCAGACTCAGTCCCTGGCAGGCCTGTGGGCTCAGCTTTATAGATGTAGAGGCCTCCTTGCAGATTGCTGAGTCACACCCCACTGGAGGAGGCCTGGGCTGCTGGCTACTCACAAGGAGTCCTGGGAGCAGGCTGGAGATCTTTATTGCCCCTTCACAGCAAGCACAGCAGACTCAGTCCCTGGCAGGCCTGTGGGCTCAGCCTTCTCTTCTTCAGGCTAAACATGCCCAGTTCCCTAAGCCGCTCCTCACAGGGCTTGTTCTTCAGACCCTTGATCTGCTCCCTCCTCCCTGTGGCTTCCTCTCATGTATTTATACATGGCTATCATATCTCCTCTCAGCCTTCTCTTCTTCAGGCTAAACATGCCCAGCTCCTTAAGCTGCTCCTCATAGGGCTTGTTCTCCAGAGCCTTGATCATTTTAGTCACCCTCCTTCAATACTCTTGGGTGTAGTTGATCTGGCCCCGGGGACTTGCTTGCCCAATGGGTGGGAATGGCTGCCTTCTGGGAAATATTGACTAGTAGTCAGGGGAGTAGTACCTGTTTATGCCATTTAATTACAATCTCATACAACTGTACTTAGGCGATCACTCGTTGTCTGAGTAGGATTGTCTTCCAAGATTGGTGTACTGGCGGTGGGTACAAAGGTGTCTGTGGAGCCCTATGCTTGATCTGCATGTTCTCCCACCATGAGGGCATTGAGGTTTTCAAGTGGAAGGCGGTCCCGGTTGGGGTTGGCTTGACACACCTTCCTCTTGGCACGTTTCTCTCTTTCACCCTCCATTCATGCCTCTTCAAATTCTACTGCATTGCTGGTCACAGCTGACCTCCAGCTGGAGCGCTCAAGGACCAGGGCTTCCCAGTTGCCTTTGAGCTCATCTTTAAATGTTTTTTAAACGTTGATTACTCGATTGGCTTTTATTAGTTGTTATTGTATAATTGGATTGTTTTAACTATTTATAATTGTTCAGCTATGTATTTTATCTTACTATGTGTATTGCTGGCATCGAATTGTGCCTTTTGTAAGCTGCCCAGAGTCCCCCTTCGGAGGTTGAGAAGGGCGGAGTAGAAATGCTCAAAATAAATAAATAAATAATTTTTTCCTACCCACCAACATTTTATTTTCCATTCATGAGTTTGGAGTAGAGCAACTGCTTTGGGAGACGGTGGTCAGGCATCCGGACAACGTGGCCGGACCAGCGGAGTCGATGACAGAGGACCATTGCTTCAATGCTGGTGGTGTTTGCTTCTTCCAGCATGCTGACATTTGTCTGCTTGTCTTCCCAAGAGATTTGCAGGATTTTTCGGAGGCAGTGCTGATGGAATTGTTCCAGGAGTTGCATATGACATCTGTAGATAGTCCACGTATTGCAAGTGTATAGCAGGATTGGGAGGACAATAGCTTTATAAACAAGCACCTTGGCATCTCTACGGATGTCCCGCTCCTCAGACACTCTCTGCTTCATTTGGAAAAATGCTGCACTCGCAGAGCTCAGTCTCTCTTCCAACTGTATGAATCTATGTGCAATCCAAGCATTTGTAGTGAGTGAGAAAATATAATACATAATAATGCACTTTATTTATATTTCGCTTTACCTCCCAGGAGGGACTCAGAGCAAATTATAGTTTTACATATATAAGGCAAACATTCAATGCCTTTTTACACAGTAAACAATGACATACAATACACAGACAGAGGTAAAGGCCTTCCCCTTCCATCTCGGGGTCTGGAGGCAATGCTCAACTCTGGCCATGGGAAGGTACTCTTGTTCTATTTTTCCATGCCGAGGAGCCTGTTGTCCATAGACTTCTCTGATAGTGTTGCCAGCATGCTTGCATGGGGCGCCCCTACTACTTCCCCGCCAAGGCAGTACCTATTAATCTATTCTCATTGCATGCTTTTGAACTGCCAGGTAGGCAGAAGCTATGGCTGACAGCTGGGAGCTCACCCCGACTCGCAGCTTCGAACTGTTAACCCCTGCCTACATATGTTGTGTGTCTATGGCATTGAATGTTTGCCATGTATATGTACATTGTAATCCGCCCTGAGTCCCCTGCGGGGGGAGGAGAAGGCCGGAATAGAAATACTGTAAATAAATAAATAAATAACCACACAAGTGTGTGTGGGGGGGGGGGACTCAAGGTGGCTTACAACTGCAGCCATTACATGCCAACAACAACAAACAGTTACAATACAAAGCAAATTCACAGGGACTGTGGCGCAGCTGGCTGGGAGTCAGCTGCATTAAGATCACTACTGACTGAAGCCAGCCTGGGTTGGAGTGAGCTTCCGGCCAATTTTGTGTAGCTTGTTGTTGACCTTTGCAACCCGAAAGACAGTTGCATCTGTCAAATAGGAAAATTAGGTACCACTTATGTGGGGAGGATAATACAACTGATTTACGAGGCCATAAAAAAAAATCTTCAGCAAAAGCATGCAGGGAATGAGGAAGTACTTTGTCAGTGTCGCAGATGGACAGCTCCCCTGGTGGCCAGAAAAGTTGGAATGTTAAATAGCCTCTGGCGGTCTGTCTGTATATATTGTGTATCTATGGCATTGAATGTTTGCCATGTAAATAAATAAATAAATAAATAAATAAATTCACATTTCCTGAAGAGTCTCAATAAGACCTGAGAGTCTTCTCGGACATATAAATTTATTATATTCATCCTAAAGAAAGAATTATATTTTTCCAAAGTAACTACATTAACTTTAGGAAATGGGTTTACTTTTTGGGTTGTTGTAGGTTTTTCCGGGTTATATGGCCATGTTCTGGAGGCAATTTTTCTCCTGACGTTTCGCCTGCATCTATGGCAAGCATCCTCAGAGGTAGTGAGGTCTGTTGGAACTAGGAAAAGGGGTTTATATATCTGTGGAATGACCAGGGTGAGACAAAGGACTCTTGTCTGCTGGGGCTAGGTGTGAATGTTTCAGCTGATCACCTTGATTAGCATTCAATGGCTTGGAAGTGCCCGGGGGGAATCCCTTGTTGAGAGTGATTTTATGTGCCTGTTTGTTTCCCCTCTGCTGTTTTGCTGTTGTGATTTTTGAGTCCTTTAATACTGGTAGCCAGATTTTGTTCATTTTCATGGTCTCCTCCTTTCTGTTGAAATTGTCCACATGCTTGTGGATTTCAATGGCTTCTCTGTGTAGTCTGACATGGTGGTTGTGAGAGTGGTCCAGCATTTCTGTGTTCTCAAATAATCTGCTGTGTCCAGGTTGGTTCATCAGGTGCTCTGCTATGGCTGACTTCTCTGGTTGAAGCAGTCTGCTGTGCCTTCCATGTTCCTTGATTTTGGGCGCTGCGTTTGGTGGTCCCTATGTAGACTTGTCCACAGCTGCATGGTATATGGTAGACTTCTGCAGAAGCGAGAAGGTCCCTCTTGTCTTTTGCTGAATGAAGCATTGGTTGGATTTTCTTGGTGGGCCTGTAGATAGTTTGTATGTTGTGTTTCCTCACCAGCTTCCCTCTGTGGTCAGTGGTTCCCTTGATATATCGCAAGAACACTTTTCCTCTGGGTGGATCTTGGTCTTGACTCTTGTGGCTTGTTCTCGGTTGTCTTGCAGCTCTTCTGATGTCTGAGGTGGAGTATCCATTGGCCTAGAGAGCCCAGTTTAGGTGGTTTCCTTTTTGTTTTTGTTTTGATTTTGCTTTCTCGATGTTCAAACAATTTTGAGAGCTTTAGAACAGTGACGTTGTCCTGAAAAATGTAGTAACTGCTGATAGTTTGCTCTCTTTCTATCAACAGAGACCCATCTTGAATTTAATTGGATTATCACTGAAAGTCTGTTCAAAGTGATGCATCTCAAACATTAAGGTGAATGAGAGGATGCTCAATGTCCATGCCACCTCTATTCTAACAATGCCACACAATATGTATAGCTCTACATTTGTACATTTCGAGTCCATAGCCAATGTGTCTGGGTGGGTAGAATAGAGGCCAATTCCAACTTATAATTTGTCAGAAAGGAGGAATTGGCTGCCAGAAACAGAACTGTCAGAAATAAAATGGCCCCAAACATGCTTTAAAATTGTCAGATTTGTGCTGTGAAAATGCTGGGTCAGTGAGGAGAACTCAATGAGTACCTTTTTGAGTAATTGCAGTATGGTTGGCCTGCAAGATTCTTATTGTGCTTGCATATAAAACTCTGGTAAACATCCATGTCGAATAGCACCTTTAAGTGCATAAACAATAATTTAACAGCATTTGCTTAAGATTTCCCTATTCTGGAAACATGCATTAGCTTACTCTTGCTCTGAACTAAGTGGGTCTTATGGGTGTATAACAAGGTAATGCCTCTTTCAAATCGTATGGAAAATACAGCTTTCAGATGGGAGTTCAGTGGGATTGACTGACAAAACTGACCTCTTTTTATGGAGGTGAAGCAGAAGGAGAGATGGCTATTCAACTGCACTCGTTGGCCAATGAAAGAGCTCCAGCTATGTTTTTTTCAGTCCTCCTATGAGTCCTACCTTCTGTTTAGATAAGCACACATTTGTCACTTGTAATCTTGATGAAAAATTAATGACAATCTTGACAGATGAGAGAGATGATTGGCCAAAACTAACAAAATGAAGTGCAACAGTGAGAAATGTAAGATACTCCACTTAGGCAGAAAAAACGAAATGCAAAGATACACAATGGGGGACAATGCCTGGCTCGAGAGCAGGACATATGGAAAAGATCTTGGAGTCCTCGTGGGGAGGAAGGTAAACATGAGCCAGGAATGTGATCTGGCGGCAAAAAAAGCCAATGGGATGTTGGCCTGCATCAAGAGGAGCCTAGTGTCTAGATCCAGGGAAATCATGCTCCCCATGCTCTATTCCGCCTTGGTGAGACCACTTTACCTGGAATATTGCGTCCAATTCTGGGCACCACAATTCAAGAGAGATATTGACTCTAAGCTGGAATGTGTCCAGAGGAGGGCGACTCAAATGATCAAAGGTCTGGAGAACAAGCCCTATGAGGAGCGGCTTAAGGAGCTGGGCATGTTTAGCCTGAAGAAGAGAAGGATGAGAGGAGACGTGATAGCCATGCATAAGTATGTGAGAGGAAGCCACAGGGAGGAGGAGGGAGCAAGCTTCCTTTCTGCTTCCCTGGAGACTACGACGCAATGGAACAATGGCTTCAAACTACAAGAGAGGAGATTCCATCTGAACATGAGGAAGAACTTCCTGACTGTGGGAACTGTTCAGCAGTGGAACTCTCTGCCCCGGAGCATGGTGGGGGCTCCTTCTTTGGAAGCTTTGAAACAGAGGCTGGATGGCCATCTGTCAGGGGTGATTTGAATGCAATATTCCTGCTTCTTGGCAGAATGGGGTTGGACTGAATGATGGCCCAGGAGGTCTCCTCCAACTCTTTGATTCTATGATTCTATGATTCTTATAAATCAGAAAACTTTAAGGAGGAGATGAAATGTGACCATTTAATGTAATTTGAACTGGGTTATATAGTCAATGGAGGCTCATATAATGCAGATTAAACTGCATTGAACTGGATTATATGAATATTTAACTGCTATATAATCCAGTTTAAACTGCGTTATAATGGCAGTGTAGATGGGGCCCCATAGGACTTCAAGGGTGCTTCTACACTGACACTATAATCCAGTTTGAGCTAATTCGAAAGGTATCAGTTTCACTATGCAGGCAATTAGATTACCATGCCTGGAACCAGTTTGAGGCCAAGAAGGTGATTAGATTAACCATGGAAGGTGACTGCAAATGCTCTGCAGGAGTTTCTCCCATTTCCAAGGAGGTGGCACATTAGTGCATTGGATGATGACAAAATCAGAAAAGGAAAGTGACATTTAGCCATGGAGGTAATCGATTATCCCTTCCAGAGGGTTAATAGCTCCTGCTGCTCTTAGGTTGGTTTTCATCATCTCCTGTACATAGTCTAAAATGTGCTTCAGCAGAGGTGGGTGTCTACAACGTGCACCATGTTTTGCAGTGCCAATTTTGGCCTGGATCTAGAATACACTGGGATAATAATAATGATGGATTACAAACAAAGGCACAACTCTGTGGCCCAAATGATTCACTGGAACTTATGTCACAAGGACCACCTGTCAGCAGTAAAGAATTGGTGGGATCATAAACCTGCAACGGTCATGGAAAATGAACATGCAAAAATACTGTGGGACTTTCGAATCCAGACTGACAAAGTTTTGGAATACAATACTCCAGACATCACGATTGTGGAAAAGAAAAAAAGTTTGGATTATTGATGTCGCCATTCCAGGTGAGAGTCGCATTGAGGAAAAATAACAGGAAAAACTCAGCCGCTATCAAGACCTCAAAATCAAACTGCAAAGGCTCTGATTGCATAAACCAGTCCAGGTGGTCACAGTGGTCATCGGCACACTGCGTGCCGTGCCAAAAGATCTCCGTCGGCATTTGGAAACAATACACATTGACAAAACCATGCTCTGTCAACTGCGAAAGGCCACCTTACTTGGATCTGTGCACATCATTCGAAAATACATCACACAGTCCTAGACACTTGGGAAGTGTTCGACCTGTGATTTTGTGATACGAAATCCGTCATATATATCTAGTTTGCTGTGACTTATTGTGTTTTTGTATCCGTAAAATATAATAATAATAATAATAATAATAATAATAATATCCAGCATATAGATCTCATTTGCTGTGACATACTGTGTTTTTGTGTCAGTAAAATAAATATAATAATACTTTATTTCTATTCCACCCTCTCTCCCCAAGGGGACTCAAGGCAGATTACAACAAAAGATGGCAAACATTCAGTGCCAGATCCAGTACATAAATAGAAATATAGAGTAATCAGTTAATCTACAGCTAACATAATAGACCTTAAACATAAATTATATAAACAACATTTAACATCTATTAAAAATAATCATTAAAAGGTAATAAAGCCAATGGAGCCAGCAAGATCAACAGAGTCAACTAAGCCAAAACCAACTGAACAAGAGTATGGTGACAAATTTGGGAGTGGACTAGTGAGTGAATGTAGAATGCTAGTCATCCTCCTCCCCATATGCCAGTGTACAGAAATATGTTTTCAATTGTTTTTGAAGGAGAGTAAGATGGAGCTGTTTTATTTCTTTAGGGAGGGAATTCCAGAAGTGGAGGGGTAATCATGGAGAAGGCCCTCTCTCTCATTCCCACCAGCCACGCTTGAGACTGGTGTGGGACTGAGAGTAGGGTGTCCTCCGCTGACCACAGTGTCCCAGTTGGTACATAAGAGGAGATGTGATTTGACAAATGAGATGCGGGTTCTGCTGCAGCACATTTTTGACTGTGTTTGTGTGCTGTCGCACGCTGGGCCTGTGCATAAGAATGTAGACAGGACATAAATTCCGTGTGCCCAACGGGACGCCGGGGCTGGCTCAGATTAAAGGCCCTTGGATTCCCCCAAACAGAGTCTTTAGATTGCTTAGAGGTTCAACAAAGTTCTTTATTGATGAAAACAAACAGGTACTTTAAGGCTTTCTTAAAAGTCTATTGGCTCTCTCAATCTTGTCCACAGGGAACAGGCACTATCTTCATAACTGGTATTTTAAATAATGGGGAAATCCTTAACTTCTAATCTGGGCAGTCTTTCTTTGCCTCTGTTGACGTGGAGCCCCTGCACCTGGTACCAACTGCTTCTGGCTTCTGCGAGTCACCCTTACCAAGCAGAGCTTTGTAGACTTCCAGGGGAAAAAGAACTCAGGTTTCCGTGATGGCTGACTGAAGTCCTTCAGCAAAGGAGCTGTAAGGCTGTATGATCCTCGGCCAAGCTGTGGGCTGTATAACCCCGGCCAAACTGTAGAAGACGAATCTTTCTACAGGAGCTCTTGGTATTATGTCCTGCATGAAAGGCTTCTCTGTGTGGACTGAACCCAAAAAGGCTCCTATTCCCTCCAAAAACCCAAAAAGGGGGCGGGACCAGGGAACCTAACTACCTATCTGCAGAGTCCCTGAAACTTAGAACTACAACAAACATTCAATGCAAAGCAAAACAATATTGGAGCTCCTGGTGCAGTTGTACCTGCACAGTTTGGACTTTTTTTGTGACTTTTAAAGTGAGCAACTTCTGTTTGATGCATGCTGGAGCATGCATGCGCAGTGTGTGTTTGTGGCCACCATGACCTTGTGTTGACTTGAGGCTACGTTATATAGTCAGTGAAGGAGAACCCCCAGAGTTTCCAGTTACAGGTGCAGAGGAGAGAGGCTTTTGCTCTCATCAGTGTCTCTCCCGAGGAACTGATAGTACACTAGTGTCAGCATTAACCGACAAAGCTTAAAGATAGCCTTGTAACTGATCTTGAGTCATTGCCTTTCCTGTCAGAGCTGTCTGTCTCCTTACCCACAATCCTCATCACGTTGACAGCTCTTCAAGAGCATAGGACTTGGCCCAGTTTTGCCTTCATCCAATAACATTATGAAATTGATACCGACACTTCCATCGGCACTAATTTTTACAAGGCATTGGAGCCAGAGGACGAGTGATTTACTTCCACAGCAGTTATGACTTTCAAGTAGGTGGAGATGGCTGATGAGCAGATGTTCTGTGGCCAAGAGTGATGGGAGGAGCAGTGAAAAAGGATGAGAGGATAGATTCACAGCTTGAGGGACATGTCTCTCAGTTGGGTGAAATGTTATTATCCTACTATTTCTATCAACCATATTCTAGAATGCATGGCCATTTTGCTCTCCATCCTAGAAGTCTAGCAGAATTTAAACCTTTCTCACAACTATGAAATTGGCATACCGTAAGGAAGAAGTCAATCTTTGGAGCTGTGGTTTTCAAGAGGAGTAACATGAGACCACACAAAGGTGCACTTAGATGAATTACACCAAATCATGGTCTCTTTACAATTTGGCCCAGGGCCTTCCTCTGTAGCAGACTTTGCATAATATTTAATTCCAAGTGTTGATTTAACTTGCACAGGGGATACAATTTATAGCCTATGCTTTAGTATTTTCCCCACATTTTGGTACAAGGACATTTTGGCATCCAGAGTGAGTCGAAGCTCCTGACACAGCAATGCTGGAGTTGGAAGAGTGTGTGCCAAGCCACCTCTGCTCCAGCTGAGCTCAACATGTGATCAGAAAGAGCTGGAGCTTGGTTAAAGCATTCATCAATTTGTCAGTTTTATTGAGTCATGGCTTGGGAAGAGAGAACGGGAGAATATCAAGGGAATGTGCAGATCCAACTGCCATCTCAGAGTTTAAAAAGACTCTTCTTTTGAGAATGTGATAAGGAAAAAAGATGTAGTGTTACCACAAGTCATACTGAAACCATATGAAGCTCTGAAGTTTAATGAAGTGCCTAAAAAAATTCAGAAACTATATGCTTGACTGAAGGCAACCACTATGTTTGCCTTCAGGAACTCTGGTAGTTGGATTCTGTCTTCCTGTTTGTTGATCTGAAGAATGAAGGTTCAGATGTTTCAAGACAATTGACAGAAACCTCTTAGAAAACCATCCTAGACAGAAGGTCAAGAGAAACCAATTACTTTTAACAGCCTTGGAAATACATCACAGGGAATTGTTGTAGTTGTTATTGTTATTAATAGATTAGAACTAGAGACCAAAAGTGTTGGCTTGTGCAAAACTCCCAAGTGGATGTTGGGTACTCATTCTTGACTATGTAGGAATCATCGCTGAGCCTGGAACCCCAGGCTACGGTGATAGCCAAGGGAGCTTTTGTGCAACTAAAACTTGTGCTCCAGCTGCGCCTGTATCTTGGGAGGTCTGACTTGGCCACGGTGGTCCATGCTCTTGTCACATCCTGAATAGACTACTGCAATGCGCTCTATGTGGGGTTGCCTCTGAAGACTGCTCGGAAGCTTCAGCTAGTCCAATGCTCGGCAGCCAGGTTACTTACGGGAGCGGGGTACAGGGAGCTCACAACGCCCTTGTTACTCAAGCTCCACTGGCTGCCTATTAGCTTCTGAGCACAATTCAAAGTGCTGGTTTTGATCTATAAAGCCCTAAATGGCTCTAGCTCACTTTACCTGTCCGAACGTGTCTCTCCCTATGAACCATCAAGGACTTTAAGATCATTTAGGGAGGCCCTGCTCTCGGTCCTGCCACCATCGCAGTCGCATTTGGTGGGGACGAGAAACAGAGCCTTCTCCGTGGTGACCACTTGGCTGTGGAACTCCCTCCCTAAAGAGGTTAGATCTGCCCCTTCCCTCCTGCCTTTTTGCAACACACTTAAGACTTGGCTGTGGGAGCAAGCATTCACAGAATAGATAGTTTTTATTGTCTGCACGCCCCATCCCTCTCTGAAAACTTTATCTTAGTTCATATTTCATCTGTTCATGCTCAGCATTCTTTTTAAATTTTAATTATTACATTTGGCCCAACCATAGGTTTTAAACGTTGCTGTGTTGCTGTTAATGTTTATTGCTTATTTTTTGTTATGAGTTTTATTTTATTGTTTTGTATTATTTATTGTTATTGCTTTTATTATTGATGTATTGTGGGCTCGGCCTCATGTAAGCCACACCGAGTCCCTTGGGGGATGGTAGCGGGGTACAAATAAAGTATTATTATTATTATTATTATTATTATTATTGTCTTAGACATATGGACCACATTTTTTGGACTGATTTGGAACACATTTTAAACTTGGCAAACTGTTTTTAAAAGTATACTAGCTGTCCCCTGCCAGGCGTTGCTGTGGCCCAGTCTGTTGATCTGGAAAACAAAGTAATGAGAAAGTGTTGTTTTCTAATATATGTAATTTCTTTCTGCTTGTGGGTAAACAGTATTTCTTGCTGTTTCTTTGTCAGTGTTGATGTGGAGAGTGTCTGGTTTGCCCTACTCTGGAACAGGCAACATATCATTGTCCTTCTTTAAGGGTCCCTTTCAAATCTATGATACTATACCTGTCTATCTATCTATCTATCTATCTATCTATCTATCTATCTATCTATCTATCTCTCTCTCTCTCTCTCTCTCTCTCTCTCTCTCTCTCTCTATGGCTGGATGGCTCTTTGTCAGGAGGACTTTGATTAGGTTTTCTTGCCCTGAAGAGCTGGACTGGATGCTGAAGTATTTTCTGTTGGTCATGGGGGTTCTGTGTGGGAAGTTTGCCCCAATTCTGTTGTTTGTGGTGTTCAGAATGCCCTTTGATTGTAGGTGAACTGTGAATCCCAGTGACTACAACTCCCAAATGTCAAGGCCTATTTCCTCCAAACTCCATCTGTGTTCATATTTGGGCATGTGGAATATTTGTGCCAAGTTTGGTCCAGATCCATCATTGTTTGAGTCCACAGTGCTCTCTGGATGTAGGTGAACTACAACTCCCAAACTCAAGGTCAATGCCCACCAAACCCTTCCAATAGTTTCTGTTGGTTATGGGAGTTCTGTGTGCCATGTTTGGTTCAATTCCATCGTTGATGGAGTTCAGAATGCTCTTTGATTGTAGGTGAACTATAAATCCCAGCAACTACAACTCCCAAATGACAAAATTATAATTTTTGAGTGATGGTCACTCCTTGTGTTGTGAGACATTTTGTTGCCAAATTTGGTGTGATTTCGTTCATTGGTTCTTTTGTTTTAGGAACTCATTATGCACAGAGCATTTTTATATATATAGATTTATTATCGTTTTATGTGTATTTTATTGGTGTTTTTATATTGTTGGAAGCCACCCTGAGTCCCTCTTCGGAGGTCGAGAATAGGATACAAATGTTCTAAATAAATAAATAGGAATATTAGTGAATGGACTTTGACTGCTATGGAGTACCTTTGTGCCAACAGACAGAAAGATCTGGATTAGTTTAGTTTGATTAGCGTAGTCAAACTATTTTATTTTCCTCGGTAGTTTGGTTATGAATTTGCTTTGTGGCCTTCAGCAGCACATTTTTGTCGTTGTTCTAGAAAATGGGCTACAAACAAAAGAAGAAAAAGTATTTCATAATATTCATCTTCTTTGAACACCAGCCTAAGTCACAATCAATATGTTGACACATAAGAGAAGGGGATGGATAAATATATCCACACATGATGATGAACCAGATGTGTGCATACTTTAGTAGGCGCATGCATAAATGGGAGTGAAAGCTGCAGTATATAAAATACATCTTACGACCAGAAGAGATTAGAAGGCTGATATGATGTTATTGCGATTGATTTTGCTGTTGTATTTATACCTGAAAGTAAAGAGCCGACACACTGGAAATCAATCGAGGCCGTGCTTTGCCCCCACTCTTTCTGCAGTGCAGTTTGAATGAAACGTTTATATCATGTTTATGGTGCAACTCTGATAGAGATGAGTGAGCCAAGAGATTAATAGGCACCGCCGAGGCCTTTGCCTGGTGACTGACCATCTCTGGCATCAGAAAGCACAACGTTCTGGAGTTCAAGGTGCCCTCGAGGTGAGAGTTTGGGAACTTGGCTGAAAAAGAAGGGCGTAAAGTCAAGGTGGAAGAAAGGAGATAAAAGGCCACAGGATCCAACAGGGAATAACTATGTTTTCGCTTAGAAGGCACACATTTGAATCTGAAATGAAACCTGAATGCAACACAATTGGTAGTAGTAATTGCCACCAAATAAAATAGGTTTCGCTAGTGTTTTAATCAACTCTACAGCTTCAGTTGCTTAACCTATGAGGACTAGGCTTTCATCAAATAAGTGATCCTGAGAGAAGGTGTGCAGAAGTCATTGATACTATGTATGTGTTTAACTGTTAAGAGTATATATTTGTGTTTGTAACAGTAGCTAAAACTAGAGTTATCTGGTTTGAATCCACAGTGAGCGTTGCCAAGGAGACCAGGCAGGCTAGCTCAGGAGAGTGAGAAGTGGGCGGAGCCAAGCAGGAAAAGTTATGTGCGTCTTTGGAAAAAGGGGTAGTGAGTGTGGAGGCTTGAAAGAGCCTGGGAGAGAGGTGTGTGTGAGCGGCTGGAGGTTTTTCAGTCTAGAAGGGCTGAAGAGAGAAACCTGGCCAGTTTCTTTAGTCAAGGAAGACTAAAGGAAGCTTGTTAAGATCCCTAGTCAAGGAAGGACTAGAGATCAGAGATTTGATCAAGGAAAGATCAAATTGGAAGGCTATTCATAGTAGGAAATGTGGTTCACTAAATAGCTTCACCTCAGTAAAAGTTAGCCACGAGCTGTGTTATTTGGAAGAGTGGACTGTATTACAAACCAAGTGATATTCAAAGTTATATAAGTTATTCAACAGCCTGCAACCATACGCTTTGTACACAATAAACTTGTTATCTTTTGTTGAAGAGCGTCTCATCTCAATTAATCTGCGTCTGTAAAGCCAGATCTCATCGGTGGTATCTCAAATACCTCACGTTGGTGGCAGTTACCTTAATTTACAAGTAATAATTGGCCTCCTCTATAAGATATTCTTATACACAATTGAGGCCTGAGATTAATTCCCTCCATAATCATCCACACCTGTACAATTGGTTCGTGCATAACTGTACAGAAGGGTATTACTTACTTACTTACTTACTTACTTACTTACTTAGGCGATCCCTCGTGGTCCGAGGATGATGGTCCTCCAAGTGCAGTGTCCTGGCGGTGGGTCCATAGGTGACTGTGGAGCCCTATTCTTGATCTGCATCTTCTCCCGCATTGAGGGCACTGGGTTCCAGGTGGAAGGCGGTCCCGGTCGGGGTTGGCTTGACGCACCTTCTTTTGGACACATTTCTCCCTTTCGCCCTCCATTCATGCCTCCTTGAATTCCGCAGCACTGCTGGTCACAGCTGACAGGTTGGGGTTGTCTTGATGCACCTTCCTTTTGGCACATTTCTCCCTTTTGCTTTAAAAACCATTCCTTTGACTTTGGCCCCATCATCGCCATAAAGAAGTCACTGTGGACAGGAGTACATGGGCTGAAAATGAGAACACAGCAAGCTTAAAAATGTAGTTTTGGAACGCAAGGTCCCCAGTGACAGAGAATGCAAAAGGCTCTGCATCAGAAGGCACCAATCAGGATAGCGGAGAGCGAGGTTTGTCCCTCCCTAACACCAGCCACGGAATCTGCAAAGAGAAGGATTGTGACTGATACATCTCTCTCTAATAAGTAAGCCAATCTCTATGCTGGGCTGGAAAAAAAATGACCTAAATGGGTTGAGCCTTGGGGGTCTCCTCCAACTCAAAAGGGGAAGCATGTACTTACAAAACTATAATGAAGCGCAACCCCCCCCCCTTCCCCCAGTTTTGTGAGTACTTTTGTACCTTCTTTTAGTGCCGAGGCTTATTAAATATTATTAAATACCTTGCAACAAGAGTGACTGTCTCACAAAACCCTCTTATAGTGCCGAGGATGATTAAATATGATTTTTTGTGGGCGAGCAGATGGTGACTACTGGATGGGATAAGTTCTGTATCTGAAACTAGAGCTGATGTGGTCTATCCAATGCAGTTTTCTGAATCAGCACCCAAATAACCAAACTGAATCTAAAGCTAACCAAAAACTGATTCGTAACCCTTTTGGTACTGAAGTTGGGGAGTGGTTCCTGGTCAAAGTGGCATTGAATGTTTGCCATGTATATGCGCATTGTAATCCGCCCTGAGTCCCCTGCGGGGTGAGAAGGGCGGAATATAAATACTGTAAATAAATAAAGTGTTCCTGGTCAAGCATTGACAACAGTAATCCACGCAACAGTCACCACGAGGTTGGACTATGGCAATGCCTTATATGCTGGCCTTCTGAAGTCAACAAGCCAGAAGATTCGGATGTTCCAAAATGCAGCGGCCAGGCTGCTAGCGGGATCATCTCTAAGATCCCATATGACACTGATTCTGCAACAACTGCATTGGCTACCAAGAGAACATTGGATCTCTTACAAGATCCTGACCCTGACATTTAGAGCTCAAAATGGCCAAGGACCTTTATCTCTTAGGGACCGCCTCATTCCTTTTCTCCATCAGTGGTCACCTCGATCCACCCAGGAAAATCTCCTCTACATCCCGGGCCATAGGAAGGGAGGGACACCTGAAAGCTACACGGCATCGTAGAGTTTTTTCGACCTCTGCTCCAATTCTGTGGAACTCTTTGCCTCCATACATTAGAGCAATGTCGGAGTTGCGACCTTTTGTAAAGGCACTCAAGACTTGGCTGTTTGGTTGTGCATTTAAGTCATCAGATCTCATTTGCCAAATAGTCACTGTTGAATGTTTTTATGTTGAATGTTTTTATATCGTGTAAATGCTATTTTAGACTGTAAGTCGCTCGGAGCACCTGGGTGGAGAGCCACTAATTAAGAAATAAAGTGAAGTGAAGTGGTCCCTGTTCAAAATAAGGTTGAGAACTACTGCACTACACCATGCCAATAAACCATGTGATTAATTGGAACAGTTTTCACAGGGACTCTCTGCCCTTCCTTGGTATATGCAACTTTTTCATACTGTACATTAATGGAACTATGTTTCCATTTCATCTGTCATGGCTGCATTTTGTG
This sequence comes from Anolis sagrei ordinatus, assembly GCF_025583915.1. Classification (NCBI taxonomy): domain Eukaryota; kingdom Metazoa; phylum Chordata; class Lepidosauria; order Squamata; family Anolidae; genus Anolis; species Anolis sagrei. The sequence continues at coordinate 1,605,335 of NW_026844367.1, read as the reverse complement.
GAAACCTGAGATTTGTAGTTTGGGTGTCCTTAGAGCTGTCTGGCTGAGAATTCTAAAAAACAAACAAACCTTCCCGGAACCGAAAATCTCAGAATTGTATAGGATGATGCCTTGACAGTTAAAGTAAAATCGTAGTGCTATACTCTAATCGTATAGCATAAAAGCCATTAGTCTTTTCTGCCATTTGAAAAATTGGTACATTTTTCAAATGGGAAGAGGTTTGTTATAAGAATGAAAAAGGGAAAAATTGAAGACTTAGGAGCATCATGTTTTCAAAGTGCCTCTTCCAGAAAGTATCGTAACAGAAAAAGTAATGTTTTATTGAGAGGGACTAGCTGTACCCACCACGCGTTGCTGTGGCCAACCTTCCCTCCCTCTTTCTCCTCTTTCTTTCTCTCCTTCCTTCCATCCCTCTTTCCTGCCTTCCTTCCTTCCCTTTTTTCTTTCTTTCTCTCCTTCCCTCCTTCTCTTCTTCTTCCCTTCCATCCTCCCATCTTTTCTTTCCTTTCCTCTTTCTCCCCTTTCTTCCTTCTCTACCTATTCTTGGACTACAACTCCCAGCAGGCATCATGATCAATCAACCAATCTACCTACCTACCTACTTATCTCTATCTAATCTATCTACCTTGAGGATTACTGGGAGCTACAGTCCAGGAATAGGAAATTGGAAATACGCAGGGATTGGGATGCTCTCAAAGAAATCCAAGGAGAAGAAAGCTTGGAAGCAGTGCATTTGAATCATCCTCCTCTCCTAAAGGGCCTGGTTTAGGGGATGCTGGGGGCTGTAGTCCGGAAGAAAGTGTGGATATGCTATTGTATGCTTTGTTTGCTAGGGGAAGTAGTTTTTGCGCATGTGCTGTAGCGTCTTCTTGCTTTTTAGGCCTTTTAAGTCCCTTTCGCTGTGTTTTTCAGTGTTTTTATGAGTGATGGTCACTTGTTGGCCTGACAGGTGTGTTGTGTCCAAATTTGGTGTCAATTCATCCAGTGGTTTTTGAGTTCTGTTAATCCCACAAACGAACATTACATTTTTATTATATAGACTAGCCATCCCTGTCATGCATTTCTGTGCCCAGTCTGTGTATATGTGTTTTGTGTGTGTATATGTGTGTGTCTGTATATTTGTGTATATGTGTATATATGTGCATTTGTGTTTATATGTGGTTTTGCACTCTCTTTTCATCCTTCTCTCTTTCCTTCTTTCCTTCCTCCCCCTTTCTCTCTTCTTCTTCCTTCGCTCCCTTTCCTTCCTTCTTTCCTTTCCTTCTCTCCTTCCTCTTCCTTCTTCCTTCCCCTTTCTCCCCCCCCCTCTTTCTCTCCTTTCTTCCTTCTCTACTTCTTTCCTTCCTTCCTTCTCTCTTTGCTTCCATGCTTCCTTATCCCTTTCCTTCTTTCTTTCCCTCCCTCCTTCCCTCTTTCTTTCTTCTTTCTTTCTTTCTTTCTTTCTTTCTTTCTTTCTTTCTTTCTTTTTCTTCCCCTTCCCTCCCTCTTTCTTCCCTTTTTTCTGTATTGTCATTTAGCTTTCCATCATTTAGCTTTTGGGGGCTTTTAAGTCCCTTCTGCTGTATTTTTCAGTGTTTTTATGAGTGAAGGACATACATTGGGTTAGTAGGTGTATTATGTCCAAATTCGGTGTCAATTCCCCCAGTGGTTTTTGACTTCTATTAATCCCACAAACGAACATTACTTTTTATTTATATAGATTAGCTGTACCCGCCATGTGTTGCTGTGGCCAATCTTCCCTCTTTCTCTCCTTCTTTCCCTCCTTCCTTCCTCCTTCCTTCCTCTTCCTTCCCTCCCATCTTTCCTTCTTTCTTTCTCTATCTCTTTTCTTCCTTCTCTTTCCTTCCCTCCCTCTTTCTCTACATCTTCCCCCTTTCCTTCGCTCCCCTTTCCTTCCTTCTTTCCCTTTTTTCTTTCCTTCTCTCCTTCCTTCCTTCTCTAACTTTCCTTCCTTCCCCCTTTTTCTTTTCCTCCCTCTTTCTCTCCTTTCTTCCTTCTCTACCTCTTTCCTTCCTTCTCTCTTTGCTTCCATGCTTCTTTCTCCCTTTCCTTCTTTCTTTCCCTCCCTTCCTCTTTCCTTCCTTCCTCCCTCCCTCTTTCCTTCCTTCCTCTTCCCTTCCTTCCTTCCTTCCTTCCTTCCTTCCTTCCTTCCTTCTTCCTTCCTTCCTTCCTTCCTTCCTTCCTTCCCTCTTTTCTTTCTTTTTTTTCTGTATTGTCATTTAACTTTTCATCATTTAGCTTTGGGGGGCTTTTTAGTCCCTTCTGCTGTGTTTTTCGGTGTTTTTATGAGTGAAGGACATACATTGGGTTGTTAGGTGTCTTGTGTCCAAATTTGGTGTGAATTCCCCCAACGGTTTTTGAGTTCTGTTATTCCCACAAACGAACATTACATTTTTATTTATATAGATGGGTCGTTGTCTTTTCGCCCTGGGAAGGAGGGGCAGAAGAGCATCCCCAGGCGCATGCCTCTAGTCAGGATTCTGCTTTCAAATAAGTCGGTGCCGCTTGGCTCCCAGCCCAAGTCTGCCAATAAAAATTAAGAAATTGATTTCCCTTTGTTTGCCTGACAAGATGAAGGCTCTTTTTACGAGATAGTAAATGCAATCCATCTCTGAGCACAGCCAGATTTTTAATTGTATTTGTTGTGCTTTCACTTACTCTGTTTTACGAGTTGCAGTTTCTATCCTTGCTGTCTCGGTAAACTCACCCATGAGGAATGAGCGAGAAAGCGCTTGAGTTTGGATCAGCAAAAGGTTGGGATATAACAAGGGTTGCTGGCAGAATTAAAAGAAAATTACCTATTTGTGTTGTAAACAACTGATAATTGGGCAACAGTATGCAAAAAAGTTTAAATACTCATGAAACTTGAAAATACGACTTTTCAAGATACTGATCTCAGTATTGTTTAATACAGAGTTTGCAAATGTTGGAGGCAAGGGGAATACTTGAGCTCCTCGGAGAACCTAGAGAGCTGTACTCCACACCTTCACCTCAGTGCTACCCACTCCCCTGAAATTTATTTATTTATTTATTTCTGGTATTTCTACCCCGTTCCTTCTCAACCCCCGAAAGGGGTCTCAGGACGGCTTACATTTGGCAGCAGTTCAATGCCACTACATATAACAAAGCAATATAATAACAATTAAACAATAAATAGCACATTCATTACAAGCAATAAAACAGTAAAAACAGTATTAACAGCCATATCATCATCATTCCAGTCGAATTCCATATCCAAAGTGCTATTTATGCTTGCTATCCAAAAGCCTGGTCCCAGAAATGATTCCCAACTCCATCTAAAACAAGCATGGGCAAACTGTGGCTCTCCAAGTGTTTTGGACTTCAACTCCCAACAGTCTCGGGCCCTTTTCTTTTCCCCCTCAGCCGCTTAAGCTGAAGTCCAAAACTTTCCCATGCCTGTGCTACACCAACATCCTGATATCTGGTAGGTTTCTTCACACACACAATAATAATAATAATAATAATAATAATAATAATAATAATAATAATAATAATAATTGTGCCGTCACGCCTGGGGGCTATGGCATGGACATGACATCCTTCCCCAGGGGATTGCTTCTTGCCCTCCTTTAGGAAACTGGAACTCTCAAAGACCCAAAACACTGTAGATAACTCAAAATAAGTTTTATTGTTCACAAAGAGTTATTTCTTTAAGTCAATAAGCTGGAAGTTTCAAAGGGGTGAAGGAAAATGTACATTACAGTCTCTGGTTGCCTTGGGTCCAAGAAGTTTTGAAGATGAGAAGCTTTTCCAGGTCGCTCTTTCTCAATGGCTGTAAATGCCGGAGCAATCCACAACCCCAGTCCAGATGGCCTACGTTTGAAGACACAGGGTCTTCCTCTGGTGCCAAAGGAACTGGTCTGAAAGCGCTTGAAACTTCCCAACGTTGTTCAGGTTCGTCTGAACATGAAGTATTAGTTTCAAGGGTAAAAACCTCAGAATTGGTGCTGAGAGGTAACTTAATCAGGGGCTATTAGAGCCAAGTCTCTTACTCAAGTCCATCTGGTAGAAAGTCTGATGGTGGAATGAAAAAGGGAAGCACTCCCCTCCTCCAGGAAGAGGTGGAAAACAATTGAGCTTGAGAAAGCAATTCAGCTGGTGCAAACAACACTGATTGACAGCTATAAATAACCAATCAATCCAACTATACATAAGCAGGGTAAAAAGGCAGGATTAAGCATGATACAACAGTTTAAATCTTGCAACTAACAGTTCTACATATAGGTGGCGCCACTCGCGCCGTCATAATAATAATAATAATAATAATAATAATAATAATAATAATAATAATAATAAAGCTTTATTTATACCCCGCTCCATCTCCCCCAGGGGAACTCGGTGCAGTTTACATGAGGCCATGCCCATCACATCCTGCCAGGACCACAAAAAACATTTCCCAGAAAACATTAATATTCCTATTAATGGCTTCAAACTACAAGAAAGGAGATTCCACTTGAACATTAGGAAGAACTGAACTGTCAGAGCTGTTCAGCAGTGGAACTCTCTGCCCTGGAATGTGATGGAGGTTCCTTATTGGGAGGCTTTTAAACAGATGGCTAGTTTTTAATATCCAGTTATGATTTTAACCCCTTTCTCTAAGGAAGCCAATGGAGCTTTCAAAGCTTGGGTGATGTTTTCATGCATTTTCAATTGGCCCAATAAATATATGGTTCTTTTATGGATTCTGGATGCTGTAGAATTTGGCTGTACAATGAAAAGTTATGGCAAAAATACTTTAGAGTATTCTCCCTCCCCTCCACCTGTATGTGTGTGGGGTGTATGCGTGCGTGTGCCTGTGCATTGAAGGGGTGCTTTCAAAAACATCAACTCTCCAGAGGTCTCCTGCTGTGTTGATCACCTGGATTCACAGTAGGTAGATGTCAGAAACTAAAACAGAGACTGACACTTCCCTGTCAGGTTGCTTGTCAGTTGGGTTGATGGCAGACATTCTGGCAATATGAAAAAGTCCAGCACAAGCTCGCTTGGGTATCTACTTATAGCACTTCTTCAACACTTGTTGGCTTATTGGGATACGGATGAACCTGAAATGTCCCTTGAAAGGAGCTATGGACTTCTACCTTTGTTGATCACCTACTGATGAGCTGCCATCCACATGTTAATGTGGGAATTGGAAGCGGAAATCTACACATATTGCAGTCTTTCTCAGATGTTGTTTGGCAATAGTTCCTATCATTCCAGATCAATGACACCTGAGGTTGGGAACCATGAATGTTCAGCAGGCTGGCACAACCTCTGGTCCTCTAGGTTTTGGGACTCCAACTCCCAGAAGTCCTAACCAGCTTGTCCAGTGGGCAGGAAATCTGGGAGCTGAAGTCCAAAACACCTGGAGGGCCATAGGTTGTGCATGCCTGCTTTAGAGGACCATATTTATTTATTTGTTGTGTCAGAGGCAAATTGAGGGTACAGTTGTAATGTTTTTAAAAACATAAACAAAGTTAAAATCTTGGCATTATACTAAATGTCCTTTGACCAGTATCTGGCCACTTGGAGTGCCTCTGGCGTGGCTGTGAGAAGGTCCTTCCTGGTGCATCATGTGGCAGGGCTCAGGGTGCATTGCAGCAGGTGGTCAGTGGTTTGCTCTTCTCCACACTCGCATGTCGTGGATTCCACTTTGTGGCCCCATTTCTTAAGATTGGCTCTGCATCTCGTGGTGCCAGAGCGCTGTCTGTTCAGCACTTTCCAAGTCGCCCAGTCTTCTGTGTGCCCAGGGGGGAGTCTCTCATTTGGTATCAGCCATGGCTTGAGGTTCCGCCTTCATCACAAGTACGTTTGGTGGAGACGAGAGACAAGGCCTTCTCGGTGGTGGCTCCTGGGCTGTCGAATACCCTCCCTATAGATATTAGATCAGCTACCTCTCTTTTAACATTCCGGAAAAAAGTCAAGGCATGGGTTTTTGAACAAGCGTTTGCAAATGGAGAGTAACTGACATAGGAAAATGGAACGACCAGACAATGAGTCCGGACAACGTTTTTAACAAGGAGACACTATGAATTTATATTTTGTTGATTTGTTTAGTTTTTAATTATATGTTATGTTTATAATTAAATTTATGACATTGTAAGCATTGAATTTTGCCCTGTTAACTGCCTTGAGTTGCCTACGGGCTGAGAAAGGCGGCATACAAATACAACAAATAAGTAAATAAATGATCTTCCAAATCAGTCCAAGTTGCAGTCCATAAAATCTCATCTTTGCCAATAAAATTCATCTATCCTACAAAGGAATTTTGATCTCCCACCATGAAACAAAGAGTCAGACACAAGAAAATGGATCTAAAGGGCCATTTTCTGACCTATTTATTGAAAGAACTTGTAAGAACCTGCAGAAGGAAATTTTGTAAAAATGCAAAATATAACTCATGGCTTGATGGCCACCTACTGAGCCTGGTCCCTGGGCCAGGGGTCACTCCCTCTGACCACCTCCAAGGACATGCGTGCACCGAGGATGCCAAAGGCCAACCAAAATTCTTTGTCTGCACCTCTCGGCCGACCATAGTTGGAAGGCCCTCCCAAACCTCAGAGTTTTTCAAGAGTGAGAACCCTCCATCCAGCCCCAAGGGTAGCTCCCATTTTGTGAAAACGTATGGGGACTTTTGTGGCTGTCCACCCTTCACCCCCTAAGGCGGGGGTGCCACGGTGCCTATCATAACCATTTAACCTTTAACATGCCTTGTAAACTTATTAATATTCAAGGAAACCTATTATTTATTTATTTATTTATTTATTTATTTATTATTTACAGCTTTTCTATTCCGCCCTTCTCCTCACCCCGCAGGGGACTCAGGGCGGATTACAGTGTACACATATATGGCAAACATTCAATGCCAATTTTTTACATACAAACATATACAGACATACACAGAGGCTACTTAACTTTTTCTGGCCGCCAGGGGAGCTGTCGCTTTCATCGTCCATCTGCGACGCTGATGAAGCACTTCTGCATTCCCTGCATGCTTCCCCGCTGGAATGCTTTGCTGGAGTCTTTTTATGGCCTCATAAATCAGTTGATTTAGCCTCCCCACACTTTTAAGGTGGTACCTAATTTTCCTACTTGACAGATGCAACTGTCTTTCGGGTTGCAGAGGTCGACAACAGGCTACACAATTGGTTGGAAACCCACTCCAACCCGGGCTGGCTTCGAATTCATAACCTTTTGGTCAGAGTGATCTTAATGCAGCTGACACTCAGCCAGCTGCGCCACAATCCCGGTGCCATTTAAATGACACTACCCCAAAGCCAATTACCACACCCATCTGAAACAGCATGGGGTAGGCGAAAAACCCCCAATGCAAACTTTGGGGGGGGGGGATTTCTACCCGGCCCATGTGCGACTAGTCTATACTCACACTGTCCATAGGGAGAGAGGGTGGGTCACGCCGTCAAAAGGAAACTGAAAGAGAGGAACAGAGCAGCCTCACTCAACTTGGTGCTCCTCCCCTTCACATGCCTGGGCCAGCAAACTAATTGGCCCAAACCAATCTGCCTCCTTCATGGGGTAATTCAAAATGCCCTCCCACATCTTAAGCTTTGCTTGGCTGCGGGTGGCGCCACCCTCCATTTGTGCCTCTTTGAATTCTGCAGCATTGCTGGTCACAGCTGACCTCCAGTTAGAGCGCTCCAGGACCAGGGCTTCCTAGTTCTCAGTGTCACAGTTTTTGAGGTTGGCTTTAAGCCCATCTTTAAATCTCTTTTCCTGCCCACCAACATTCTGTTTCCCTTAAATACTATGATAAAACCTGCTTGGTCTGAACATTGCTTGTTTCACTAAGAAACCGAAGCATGATAAGTATCGGCCGATAGCCACCCAATCTTGTGGCAGAGATCAGTTTCCTCCGTGAGTGGTCAGTTCTGAACGTCTGTAGTGTTGACTCTAGATGAGGCTTAGGGAAAAAAATGACTGAACAAAATGGCAAAGCTGTCAGCTTGAGTTTACGGGGAAAGGAGGGGCCCGGAGCAGTTAAGACGTCTTCCTGGCGAGTAAAAACACCTGTCACATCTGTTGGGAGCCGTGCTAATTACACAGCAACTTTATTATGTCCCGCTTGGAAGAACAAACAATACTTGAAGCCTGGAAAAATGAGCGGGATATTTTTCGTTCGTTCATTCGTTCTTAACAATAGATTAATGCTCTGGTATGCGCTGGGTGCTCTCAGAAGCACAGGGAAACTCAAATGACTTGAAGCCTCTCCTCGTTTGTTACTTGTGTCACATAATAAAGTAATTGTGCAATTAGAAAGAGATTAGGCGGCAGAAGAGAGATCTCCCCCCTTTCCTTGGTGTAGGTAAACGGCAGGCTTTGTGGATGCTTTTGAAGTGTGAGTGCAACCGCTCTCCCTCCTCTTGCCTTGACCTCCTCTTCGCCCCTGGCAGCCTCAGCAAACAGAAGAGAAACTTCTCCAGGCGTTTAGATTTTGCTTCCCTCGGTTGTGTGAATAAATTGAGTTTCTTTGATCAGGGCGGCTGAGAAGTATGTCAGCTTTTTTCTTCTTCTTCTTCCATTCGAGCTCAGGGACACATTCCCAGGCAACCTAGTTTGCTTTGCTACGTTACCTGCTGGTTCTGCAGGAAGACACCTTGCCAGGTGTAGCAAAAAGCTAGGCTCAAGCAGATGTGATGGTGAGGAGAATGTGTGTTCTTCTGCACATACCTGCTTTGTGCAAATATGAAGCTGAGGGTTGGGTAACTTTTAATTAGTAAGAGAAGCATCCCAATGCTCACACCCCAGCTCACACTGTCAGCCAGTACCACCTTGAGAATTTCTAGATTACTTCTAGATTGGACTATTGCAACACACTTGTGAGGAAGTCGTTATTAAACTGCTGCCACCAATTGTAAAGAAGACTGTATTAATGCCACCGAATGCCACCAAATGTGAAGGCGCGCGTGGTAAAACACCCACTGCCACCTAATCTATGAGGGAAGCTGGGCAACGATCAATATCAGCCTAGGAACTACTTTACAAAGGAACTGTTAATTACAGAAGGCTTTGTTTCAGTGATAGCGTAGCGTTTACTTTCATGGCCTGACTTTACTATTCCAGGCTGTTCAGCTTATAAGGAACTGTATCAGGCAAGGCTTGAGGAAAAAGTAACAAGTTTATTTTAACAGGAGTATAACAATGTATAACTGTTCTTCAAAAGAGGTACAAATCTTGATGGATACATTGGGAAGGTTTCATGAGTAAACTCAGGCAAACACTTCATAAGGTTTCACAGCTGGCACAACAGGCTTAAACCCAGCCAAACCTTGATTCTTAATTCAGAATCAACAACCCCCTGTACCGGGTCCTTCTCTGCAACCACTTTGGTCACCAATTGATTCCCTGAATCTCCAAGAGATTCAGTTTTTCCCTATAGCACACTGGCTACAGACACATTCCCTGAATCTCCACCAAAAGATTCAGTGTCCTCTCAGTAGCTCTCCGGCCACTGACTGACTTTTTAAAACACAGCTGCCTCTGAAGAGGCGGTTGGCTCCGCCCCTGTTGCTATGGCAACTTAGCTAACATCAAGCCACTCTCTCCAACAAAACATAATCTCCCATACTTACCATCCCTAAACCATTGTCCAAACTACACATAACCAAAGGAATAAAACTTACACATCGTCACAACACTCTATAAGAAATGCCCTTGAAGATGGTCCGGAAACTTCAATTGGTCCAACGAGTGGCAGCCAGACTACTAACTGGTGCAAATTACAGGGACTGGTCTACCCCCTGTTTAAAGAGCTCCGTTGGCTGCTGTTTATTTTCCAGTCCCAATTCAAGGTGCAGGTTCTTTCCTACAAAGCCCTGAATGGTTTCGGGCCCGCCGACCTTCGTGACCACATTTCTTTTTACAAACCTACACGATCCCTTCGATCCTCCAGAGAGGTCTTTCTCTCCATCCCACCCCCATTGCAAGTTTGATTTGTGGGGATAAGGGAGAGGGCCTTCTCCATTGTGGCCCCTTGCTGTTGCAACCCAGAGCAGGAAACGAGACCCTAAGATAACAATCCACCACACTTGACTGTGGGAAAAACAATCCCTTTTTATTGATGAAAAATGGTTACAAAATAGAGGAAAATGCAAAGTCAAAAAGCCACAGTAAAAATCAGCAATCACAAATATCCATGAACTAGATCAAAAACCAAAAGCAACACTGTAAAATCCTGGAACCTGTTAGCAATCCACTAACCGTACTTGGAGCACTAGAAGCCTCTTGGGATGAAGGCCACGGGAAATGGGAGATCTGCCAAGGTAATGCCTCAGTCTAAAACGATGCCTGATCTAAAGAGTCAACCTGGCGAGAGGAACTTAAAGCCGAGGAAACTATTTCGTGACATGCCACCAGGCTTTGAAGCCCTTGTTTCTTTTTCTTTTAATCTGCTTGACCTTTGCAGACTCTGCGATTCACTCCTGTTTCTCCAAATCTGCCCTCTTCTACCCTCATTAAGGATCCCAGCTGTTAGCCTCACTGGAGAGCTATCACCGCTTGACCCTGAAACATTCTCAGGAGATTGTGTACTTTCACTTTCCAACCCTTCCAAGCCTGCAGGAGTTTCTTCTACACTGACCTCAGAACCAACATTTTCATTAGCATCAGGAGCATCAGAAAATACATTTTCAGTAGCATCAGGAAATACAATCAGAGAAGCAGGTTCAGGTTCACACCCAAACCCTGCATAAAATGTCCTCGGAAGCATTTTATTCTATCTTCTAGTGCAATTAAACCTTCTTTTCGTCCCTCTGATCCTCTTCTAGATACACTACATGGCCTGCTTACCCAGTGTTTGAAACTTTTAATCTTTACAACTTGCCCTGCCCACTGTGATTACTGTGATTTTATAGTGTTCAGTGTATTCACATATATATATATATATATATATATATATATATATATATATATATATAATTTTATTTTATTTGTATTTTCATTATATTTTACTGTATGTATCTATGTTGTATATTTGCTTTGCTGTACTCTTGGGCTTGGCCTCATGTAAGCCGGCCCCAAGTCTCTTTGGGGAGATGGTGGTGGGGTATAAATAAGGTATTATTATTATTATTATTATTATTATTATTATTATTATTATTATTATTAGGAATTTCCATTTCAGCAGACTGCTGAATCTGTGCCCATTTTTAGTCTGAACTTTAGACTTCCGTTTTCTCTGCTATTTCATTCCATATGAGAAAGGAATACAAAGACATATATTTACTTATTTATCATGTCAGTAGCAAATAATATATTTTTAAGACAAACAAAATTAGGCTAAATGTCCTTTGATCAGAAGCTGGCCACTCGGAGTGCCTCTGGTGTCGCTGTAAAAAGGTCTTCCATTGTGCATGTGGCAGGGCTCAGGCCACATTGTAGTAAGTAGTCTGTGGTTTGCTCTACTCCGCACTCACATGTCGTGGACTCCACTTTGTAGCCCTGTTTCTCAAGATTGGCTCCGCATCTCGTGGTGCACCTTCCAAGTTGCCCAGCCTTCTGTGTGCCCAGGATTGAGTTTCTCATCTCGTATCAGCCATGGATTGAGGTTCCGTGTTTTCACCTGCCACTTTTGGACTCTTGCTTGCTGAGGTGTTCCTGCGAGTATCTCTGTAGATATTAAAAGCTATTTCTTGATTCAAAGTGTTGTTTTGTTGGCTGATATCAGCACAGAAGATGGGCCAGAGATGTCAATGCCTTGGTCCTTTCATTCTAGTGGATGTCAGATGGTGCAATACCAGATAAACAGTATAATTTTTCCAGTGATGTAGGATACAGCCATCCTGTGATAATGCGGCATGTCTCATTAAGAGCCACGTCCACTGTTTTAGCGTGGTGAGATGTATTCCACACTGGGCATGCATATTCAGCAGCAGAGAAACAAAGCGCAAGGGCAGATGTCATCACTGTATCTGGTTGTGATCCTCAAGTTGTGCAAGCCAGCTTTCGTATGACTGGTGACATACACAAGCTGACTGTGGCGGACATGAGGGAAGTCTCGCCGCAGGATCATAACACATCCGGGCAGGCATGTAGCGGGGGGGGGGGGGGGGGGGGGGGGGGCTTGAGGGCTTTATTTAAACTGTTATGTTGATTCTTATCATGATCTGATCACCGGGCATCCCCTAGGCAACATCTTTGTAGACAGCTAATTCTCTCACACCAGAAGCAACTTGCAGCATGCAACCAAACAAACAGACATTAAGGACATGTCTCTGTTTTCCAAAGAGTATATGATTTGGATGGACCTCAGAATAAGCCAGTGCTTTGAGGGTTCGACTTTGACTCTGGAGATCAGAAAACCTACTGGGTGACCTTAGTCACGTCACACTCTCTTAGCCCCAGAGGCAAAATTACCTCCATGCAAATCTTGCCAAAGAAACACTGTGATACGTTCATTTAAGATTACCCATAAGTTGGGAATGACTAGAAGGCATACAACAACAACAAAAGAAGGTGCATTCCAATTATACTGAAATATTCCTATTCCAGTTATACAAGAATTTCAGTTCCTTTAGATATCACATCCTCTTCCAGTACATCATGCCTGTCTATCATGTTTTCTCATAATAATCACCACTAGACTTTTCGGCAGGAAGTTGTATAGTTCAAATGTGGGCATGGGTGCTAGGCTATGCCAAGTTAAGAGGAATTCTCATTGCATTTTCAGAACTCTTAAGGCATCACAGCCTAGCGAAGTATCAGCTGTGGTAAGCTGACTCTCCTGCTAGGTTTTGCCCTTGACAGCACCGTGACAAAGCGAGGGAAGGAGAGGGGAACTGTTTAGGCTATTTATTTCTCCGACTCCCCTCAGAGTCAAGATATATATGTGCATTGACCTAAGTTCTTGGAAGAAACACATAGACACAAATGTGAGGAAGAGATTATATGTTTGGACCAGAGCTAGAGTTTTACTTCCATCTGAAATGCTGCACTGAGACATAAACGCGGAAAGGAGATTATTTGGGGGAGACATCCAATGAGAATTCAATGTGAGTGGTTAGACCAGTGCTTCTCAACCTTCCTAATGCCACGACCCCTTAATACAGCTCCTCATGTTGTGGTGACCCCCAACCATCACATTATTTTCATTGCTAGTTCATAGCTACGGTTATGAATCGTCATGAAAATATCTGATATGCAGGATGTATTTTCATTCACTGGACCACATTTGGCACAAATACTCAATAGGCCCAAATTTGAAAACTGGTGGGGTTGGTGGAGATTGATTTTGTCATTTGGGAGTTGTTGTTGCTGGGATTTATAGTTCACCTACAATCAAAGAACATTCTGAACTCCACCAATGATGGAATTGAACCAAACTTGGCACACAGAACTCCCGTGACCAACAGAAAGTACTGGAAGGACTTCGTGGGCATTGACCTTGAGTTTTGGAGTTGTAGTTCACCTACCTCCAGAGAGCACTGTGGCCTGAAACAATGATGGATATGGACCAAACTTGGCACGAATACGCAGTATGCCCAGATGTGAACACTGGTGGAATTTGGGGAAAATAAAACTTGACATTTGGGAGTTGTAGTTGCTGGAATTTATAGTTCACCTACAATCAAAGAGCATTCTGACCTCCACCAATGATGGAATTGAACCAAACTTGGCACACAGAAATCCCGTGACCAACAGAAAGTACTGGAAGGACTTCGTGGGCATTGACCTTGAGTTTTGGAGTTGTAGTTCACCTACCTCCAGAGAGCACTGTGGCCTAAAACAATGATGGATATGGACCAAACTTGGCATGGATACTCAAATGTGAATACTGCTGAAGTTTGGGGAAAATAAACTTGACATTTGGGAGTTGTAGTTTCTAGGATTTATAGTTCACTTACAATCAAAGAGCATTCTGAACCCCACCAATGATAGAATTGGGCCAGTTCCCCCACAGAACCCCCATGAACAGCAGAAAATATTGTGTTTTCTGATGTTCTTTGTTGACCCCTCTGACACCCCCTTGCGACACCACCCAGGGGTCTTGACCCCCAATTTGAGAAACACTGGGTTATACTGACAGGTAAACAATAAAGCCTATGGATTGATAGGTTTATGCATGCTGGGGAGAAAAGCAGTATTTTCGTAATGAGTACAGTGTGGTTATAGAAAGTGTGTGTCTGTCCGTGCAATTGGAGTCTGGTTTATTTGGAGTAGGTGTTTAAAAATATTCTGAATTGTAACCCAATTGTTTTGCTGGTGTAGATAATGTTGTTAACCCCTGGACATTTGTATCAGACTGTGCACTTGTTCAGTCAACAGAACTAACCAAGATTTGGTCCAAATGTTAATAATAGTCAACAAAATTTGCATCCATGACTAATTTCCTATAGGTTGTTGTAGATTTTTTCCGGCTGTATTGCCATGGTCTAGAGGCATTCTCTCCTGACGTTTCACCTGCATCTATAGCAAGCATCCTCAAAGGTAGTGAGGTCTGTTGGAACTAGGAAAAAGGTTTATATATCTGTGGAATGACCAGGGTGGGACAAAGGACTCTAGTCTGCTGGAGCTGGGTGTAAATGTTTCAACTGACCACCTTGATTAGCATTTGATGGCCTGACAGTGCCTGGAGCAAACTTTTTGTTGAGAGATGATTAGATGTCCTTGTTTGTTTCCTCTCTGTGCTGTTGTAATTTTAGAGTTTTTAACTAATGGTAGCCAGATTTTGTTCATTTTCATGGTTTCCTCCTTTCTGTTGAAATTGTCCACGTGCTTCTTGTAGATTTCAATGGCTTCTCTGTGTAGCCTGACATGGTGGTTGTTGGTGTGGTCCAGCATTTCTGTGTTCTCAAATAATATGCTGTGTCCAGGTTGGTCCCTCAGGTGCTCTGCTATGGCTGACTTCTCTGGTTGAAGGAGTCTGCAGTGCCTTTCATGTTCCTTGATTCGTGTTTGGGCAATGCGGCTGCGTTTGGTGGTCCCTCTGGAGACTTCTTGTCCACAGCTGCATGGTATATGGTAGACTCCTGCAGAGGTGAGAGGATCCCTCTTGGATTTTCTTGGTGGGTCTGGAGATAGTTTGTATGTTGTGTTTCCTCATCAGCTTCCCTCTGCGGTCAGTGGTTCCCTTGATGCATGGCAAGAACACTTTTCCTCTGGGTGGATCTTCATCTTGACTTGCGTGGCTTTTTCTGGTCTTGCAGCTCTTCTGATGTTTGAGGTGGAGTCTCCATTGGCCTGGAGAGCCCAGTTGAGGTGGTTCAACAAAATCCAGTGCAACAGACAAATCTAGATCTATGGAATGACCGGACAATGCAATTGGATAATGATTAACTAATGAGACACTGAGGATTTATGTTTTTATTGGTGTTATTGGTTTGTATGGTTTTATGTATGGAGCCCCTGGTGGCGCAGTGGGTTAAAGCGTTGAGCTGCTGAGCTTGTTGACCGAAGGGTCGCAGGTTTGAATCCGGGGAGCAGCATAAGCTTCCCCTGTCAACCTCAGCTTCTGCCAACCTAGCAGTTTGAAAACATGCAAATGTGAATAGATCAATAGGTACTTCTCCAGGCCACTGCTATGGCTGACTTCTCTGGTTGAAGTTGTCTGCAGTGCCTTTCACGTTCCTTGATTCATGTTTGGGCAATGCTGCATTTGGTGGTCCAGGCACAGTCAGCCCACTATATGCTAATCAAGGTGGTCAGTTGAAACATTCACCCCTAGCTCCAGCAGACAAGAGTCCTTTGTCCCACCTTGGTCATTCCACAGATATATATATATATACCCCTTTTCCCTTTTTCCAACAGACCTCACTACCTCTGAGGATGCTTGCCATAGATGCAGCCAAAACATCAGGAGAGAATGCCTCTAGACCATGGCCATACAGCCCGAAAAAACCTACAACAACCCAGTGATTTCGGCCATGAAAGCCTTCAACAATAATTTGCTATAGTCTAGTTGTATTGTCTAAAATTCTGGCCAGTTGCTTTTCATCTCACATTAATTGTAACCATTTTTCTATCCCATTTATAAGGATTATGAAATGTTTGCCAAGTTCTTATTAAAAAAAATAAGCCAAACAGAATATTCAGCAGTCTGCGGTGACCAAAATCAATAAGTAGATGTATTTCCAGGATGGAGAGGTCATGCGTCTACTCTCCATGTCGCTGTTAAGGATAAGGAGCCTTTTAGAGACGGGAGGTGGCAAACTTAATTCAACATAACCTACTTTGCAGAATACACAGGACTGAAACTGGGACATTGAAGATCTACGTGCTCCGAGCTCTTTGCTTCATCCAAAAAAATATTAACTCTCTGACTATTTCCATCAAAAGTTTCAGAATTTAGCAAACACTGAAATATCTCATCAAAAGTAAAAGCAGACAAAAATTACCACCCATCCCTAGTTTAAAATAACTGCCTTTGTGACTCAGAGCAATCACATTATAAATTCAAAAATGCCAAATGCATGGTCCAGAATGCATAACACATGAACAAATAAATACATGGTAAGCCACTCTTGCATCATGTGATGAGTTGTGGAAAATTCAAATCAAACATTTCTTCCATCATAAGTATCCTTCCAGATTGTCCTAAATACAAAATATTCCTGATGTAGATGGACAGCTAATCAGTGGAGACCTCGTTGTCTTCATCATGGACAACAAGTTAAACATGAGCCAACAATGTGATGTGACGGCTAAAAAAGCCAATGGGATTTTGGCCTCCATCAATAGGAGCCTAGTGTCTAAAGGGAAGTCATGCTACCCTTCTTTTCTGCCTTGGTCAGACCACACCTGGAATCACATTGTGTCCAATTCTGGGCACCGCAATTTAAGAGATGTTGACTCTAAGCTGGAATGTGTCCAGAGTAGGGTGACTCAAATGATCAAGGGTCTGGAGAACAAACCGTATGAGGAGTGGCTTAAAGATTGGGTACGGTTGTTTTTTGCAATAATTGTGCATTGTAATTGCTTATTGGTAATTTATGGATAATGTGTTAAGTCAATTGTTATATGTTGTATGGAACCACTGCTGTTTCTACTGTTTTTACTGTTTGTGAACCGCTGTGAGTCGCCTTCGGGCTTGAGATACAGCAATATATAAGCAAAGTAAATAAATAAATAAATGTTTAGCCTGCAGAAGAGAAGGCTGTGAGGAGACATGATGAGAGCCATGTATAATTATGTGAGGGGAAGCCACAGGGAAGAGGGAGCAGGCTTGTTTTCTGATGCCGTGGAGACTAGGATGAAGAACAATGGTTTTAAACCAGGGGTTCTCAAACTAAGGCCCAGGGGCCAGATATGGCCCTCCAAAGCCATTTACCCGGTCCTCGCTCAGGGTCAACCTAAGTCTGAAATGACTTGAAAGCACTCAAGAACAACAGCAATGATTTTATCTCATCAGCCAAAAGCAGGCTCATACTTCCCATTGAAATATGAACGAGTTTATATTTGTTAAAATTGTTCTTCATTTTAATTATTGTGTTGTTTTAAGTGGGGGTTTTTTGCACTACAAATAAGATATGTGCAGTGTGCATAAGAATTTATTCATGTTTTTCTCAAATTATAATCCGGCCCTCCAACTGTTTGAGGGACTGTGACCTGGCCCTCTGTTTAGAAAGTTTGAGGACCTCTGATTTAAACTACAGAAAATGAGAGTCCACCTAAACATGAGGAAGAACTTCCTGATTGTAAGAAGAGCTGTTCAGCAGTGGAACTCTCTGCCCAGGAGTGTGTTGGAGGCTCCTTCTTCGGAGGCTTTTAAACAGAGGCTGGATGGCCATCTGCTGGGAGTGCTTTGAATGCAGTTTTCCTACTTCTTGACAGGGGGTTGGACTGGATGGCCCACGAGGTGTCTTCCAACTCTAGGATTCTATGATTCATCCATGTCTCTCTCTTTTTCTAGGTCCAGTGGCTGTGATCAGCGGAGAAGAAGATTCGGCTAGTCCTCTCCATCATATCAACCATGGGATCACTACGCCTTCATCGTTGGACGCTGGTCCAGATACGGTTGTGATAGGCATGACCCGCATTCCTGTCATCGAAAACCCACAGTACTTCCGACAAGGACACAATTGCCACAAACCAGACACGTGTAAGTGTGTGTTTTTCTTCGTTTTGTGACTCTCAATGAGCTAAGATGAAGATAAGAGGAGCAAAGATGCCAACCAGCAGGAAGAAACAAATCAAAGTGGAGAAGGAGGTTAGGGAGTCTTGTTTAATGTAAATACGAGAATCAGAACATACCTTTGAAAGGTGACATATCAACCACCTAATTAGCAATTCTTGATATGACACTAAATTTCTAGAAACCTATGTTTCCTGATTTAATATTGTTAGTTCAATGATTTATGGGATTGTGTAGACCTGCTCCAATGAAAGGTCTCCAAAATTCATTAGTTAAATAAGTAAAAAATATGTCCTATCCTCTTGAGCTTGGATTGGGGCTTTCAGATTTATCTGGAAATCAACATTTCAAGGTTGAGGAGTACAACAAAAACCATCTCCTTTCCATTGCTATGAGTATGTCTGAAGATACCAGCAGCAAGAACTGAACCACTGTGGATAATGGGATAAGGAGTGAAATATCGACCTAAGCAGATGGTCAAGTTTCAAGTTTTGTTGACATTACATAGAAGTGAGATCACAAAAAAGAAATGGTTTTGAAATGCAGGCCAGGACTCCAATCTTACCTAAATCCAAAAACAGTTGGATTTAGGTAAGATTGGATTTAGGTAACTAATAATTCACTTCTCACCTTTTGGTTCTTGTGGGGGAATGCCATTGTATCCCTGTCAACAGTCTACTCTTTCCATTAAAATAACCAACATCATCAAGTGATGACTCATGCTTTCCCGTTAATTAGGAGAACTTCGTAATCCGTAGCCATGCAAAAGCACATAATATTGATCACCACGTATGTCCTTAGCTTTGCGTACTTTCCAGAATGGCTCTAAACCAAACCATATGAAAGGTTCCATCACTTCTTTCTCACTCATCTCATATGCTTCCAACTCATGTGCTTGTCACTTTCTGTGTTTCTTCCTTCTAATTACGAGTGGGGTGGTGGGATGGGTGATTGTCACCATGCTTGTAGTTCTGTCTGCTGAGAAGTCTACTTAGATTGTGTGGTTTGGAAGGCAAATTTTCTATAGGATTTGTACTGGGAAGAAGTTTCTAAAACTTTTCAGTAAGGCTGACAACCATGTTGTGTAACCTTTATGTGTCTGCCCAGAAGTAAGCCCAGTGGAATTATGGCATTTACTGTCAGGTAAGTCTATATTGGGTTGCATACTTGGGTGGTTTATTCAGTAGGCGTAACGTAGGTGCTGACAAATACAAATATACTGCTTACATTTTGAGATCAAAATTAGCACATGCACAAACATAGTTTCTCATGTGTGAATTCCTAACTGACCAAGATGTCTTGGGACAGTTGAGTCAACATTAATCTAGGTCAAGCTGTGCTGAATCCAAGTTCTTTGCATCCAGGGATGCTGGAATGTATCTAGGACTTGTGAAGGAAAGGTGGCTGCCTCCCCTGAGCCGGAGGATGTTTGGATTTGTTATAAAGTGATTCCTCTTTTGGATTGCTGTGAGTTTTCCAGACTGTATGGCCATGTTCCAGAAGCATTCTCATCTGATGTTTCACCCACATCTGTAGCAGGAATCCTCAGTGGTCTCTTGGAAACTAGGCAAGTGAGGTTTATTATTATTTATTTATTATTGATTTACAGTATTTATATCAGCATCGCAGATGGACGATGAAAGCGACAGCTCCCCTGGCAGCCAGAAAAAGTTAAATAGCCTCTGTGTATGTTTGTATATGTTTATATGTCAAAATTGGCATGGAATGTTTGCCCTATATGTGTACACTGTAATCCACCCTGAGTCCCCTGCGGGGTGAGAAAGACAGAATATGAGAAAGCTGCAAATAAAATCAATCAATCAATCAATCAATCAATCAATCCGCCCTTCTCACCCGCAGGGGACTCAGGGTGGATTACAATGCACATATACATGGCAATCATTCAATGCCATAGACACACAACATACATAGACAGACACACAGAGGCTATTTAACATCCCAGCTTCATGCTTGAATTCCAGCCACCGGGGGAACTGTCGCTTCACCGTCCACTTGTGACACCGATTGAGTACTTCCTCATTCTTTTGCATACTGCTGGAGATTTTTATGGCATTGTAAATTAGTTAAATTAGCCTCCCCACATAAAGTGGTATCTAAATTTGCTACTTGACAGATGCAATTGTCTTTCAGGCTGTAAAGGTCGACAGCAAGCTAGACAAATAGTCAGGAGCTTACTCTGAGCCAGGCTGGCCTCAAACTCATGATCTTTTGGTCAGTGGTGATTTTAATGCAGCTGACTCCCAACCAGCTGTGCCACAGCCAGGTTTATTTGGGAGAAAGAACTCTTGTCTGCTTGCAACATTCACACTTGCCTCAAATAGACAAGAGTTCTTTCTTCCACCCTGGACATTCTATAGATATATAAACCTCACTTGCCTAGTTTCCAACACACCTCACAACCTCTGAGGATGCCTGCCAGAGAGGTGGGCAAAACATCAGGAAAGAATGTGTCTGGAACATGGTCATACAGCCCAGAAAACTCACAGAAACCAGTGATTCCGGCTACGAAAGCCTTCAACAACAGATTCCTGTTTTGCTTTCCCTTTTTTGGAAGCTTCTACTAGTTGATCCCAACTGGAAGAGGAGATGCTAGCATATCTCACTGCCCTTTGATCTCTATGATCATCTGACCAAAGTGGTTTATGCCACAATGTAGACAGTTCAGCAAGAAGAAGGACAGTTCAATGTATTGTCAAAGGCTTTCATGACCAGCATCACTGGGTTGTTGTAGTTTTTTGGGGCTATATGGCCATGTTCTTGAAGCATTCTCTTCTGATGTTTGGTCTGCATCTATGGCAGGCATCCTCAGAGGTTGTGAGGTCAAATAGCACAAGATGCATATACAGTACGTATTTCTATAGTCAGCACATCTTTGAGTTAGGATTGCACTATGAATTATTTCCTGCCCACCATTAGAAATTGCATCATGAAATGGGACATCTGCATCATACTTTGTGATCTATTGGATTTGACCATATGATGAAATCACTGAAGGCAAGCAAGGTCAGTTGAAACATAGCAGGGGACATATTCATGGAGTGGTGAGTGTGTAGTATTAAAAGACACTTTCCCCACGATTCAACGTCCTCTAAGATGTTTTTGAAAAGTGAGGTCACATTTCAGTTCAGCCTTGATTAAGGGACCAATGAGAGAGTCTGAAATTTTACGTTTGGAGGCTGTTGTGGTTCTGGTCTGCAGTTGAAATAAGGAATATAACTCAAAATCTTAAAATATGATCTTTTCTTCCAACCCTATGTGGAATGAGAAAATGGTATATGCTTTCACACTTCCTCACCTTCTCAAAATAGTGTCTACATTGACAACTATTAGTGTAAAGACTTCAGTCTTTGGTCCTCCAACTGTTGTGGACTGTAGGTTTCAGAAGCCCTGTCCAGAATGACCAGTGGTCAGTGATTAAGGGAAATATAACCATAAATACCTGGAAGACTGAAGGCTGAGAACCATCACAGGAAGCAGTTTCTATGCCTTACTGTTAAAATTGAATTGTGTCAACTAACCCTTATACAGCAGTCTGCCACATCGTCTACGTTTCAAAACTGAGAATCAACTTTTTCACCCAGCAAAATAATCTTTTTCTGGAATGTGCCTCACAAACCTGGGGGTGGGGGGTATGCATCAAACTGTGGCAGTTTGGAAGTTTACATGTTTTCATGTATGGAGACTGTTGACATATCATCCAGACATACTATATTAGGGAGAAGCTATACATGACATAGTCTGGTATGCTATATTCCTACATGAATCGAGTTTTCTTACTAGAGCAGCATTGCTCAATCTGGGGGTCTGGATCCCTGGGGGGGTCTTGAGTTGGGTGCCAGAGGAGTCTCCAAAGACTATCAGAAAACACAGTATTTATTTTCTATTGGTTATGGAGGTTCTGTGTGGGAAGTTTGGCCCAAGTCTATCATTAGTAGGGTTCAGAATGCTCTTTGAATTAGGTGAACTATAAATCCCAGCAACTACAACTCCCAAATGTCAAGTCTATTTTCCCCAAACTCCAGCAGTATTCACATTTGAGTATAATAATACTAATAATAAACCTTTATTTATATCCCGCTACCATCTCCCGCAGAACTTGGTGCGGCTTACAAGAGGCCGAGCCCAAATATATCAGAAACGAAAACACAGCAACAATACAACAATATAACTCATAACAAAGCAAAACAATAACAAAAGTCACGACGCATTTAAAAACCTGTGGCAGGGCCACATGTAATGGTTAAAATTTTTAAAAAATGCTGGGCATGTCCAGGTGAGATAGGATGGATATTTTAGGGAGAAGTGGGTTTGCAGACAATTCTAACTCTCTTGTAAAGTGCATTTTGGACAAATTGCTTGGGTTACCTTAATCTGGGAATACGTGCCAAGTTTGGTTCATATCCCTCATTGTTTGAGTCCACAGTGCTCTCTGGATGTAGGTGAACTACAACTCCAAAACCCAAGGTCAATGGCCAACAAACCCTCCCAGTATTTTCTCTTGGTCATGGGAGTTCTATGTGCCAAGTTTGACTCAATTCCATCATTGGGTGAAGTTCAGAATGCTCTTTGATTGTAGGTTAACCATAAATCCCAGCAACTACAACTCCCAAATGACAAAAGCATTCCCCCTCAACTCTACCAGCTGCAGGATTTGCTACCGCCATCTGACCCTTTCTCTCATCTGTCTTATTATTATTTCCTACTTTTCCTTTGCTTAGTTGTTATTTTAGTTACTAATTTAGAGTTATAGCTAGCTGAATGTTATATGTATTATTTTTTAGTTAGTTATATGTTATATGCTTTAGTTGCTGATAATAACAGGAGGTGTGAGGAGTAATTAGGAGTATCGATAGGAGAGGACAGGATTGCATGAGATGGTGTGAGTGAAGAAACCCAGGAGAGCGTATGAGTTGTCCGTGATAGTAGCGAATTATAGGAAGGTGTGGATGATTGTAGTGTGTACGAGAGAGGGTATAAGTTTGGTTTTAGTGTGCTGAGAGAAATGTGGGAGGACGTGAAGAGTATGGGAATTGTGGAATGTTTGGTGGACTGACTGATTGTGTTGTAAGTAGGAGTGAGTGAGCAGTGATAAGAGTGTCTGGTGCTGGTGGTGAGAGAGTGAATTTTTGACATAGGAATGGCTACAGCGGACCCTTATCCGGACAATGACATATTGCACTTTTACGACCTCCTGAGGGACTCGTTCAACCATGTGTTGTTCCAGCTCAGGTTTTTGAACGAGAAAATGGACCATCTCCTTAGAGGCTTTGCCTCTTTCTCAGGAATCACTGTGCAATCTAACCCTCCAAAGACTGAAGACTCTCTCTGTGCAGACTTAGCTAAGGACTTGTGCCAGAATGGGAAGGAAAGCACTTTACAGCATTCGGAACATAAGGCGGAAGAAGGGAGGGAGGGAGGGATTGTAGATGAGACATCTGAGGGAAAAGGAGATTTTCTGGGCGTACATAGGAATGGTAACATCAGGGAGTGGCAGCGGTTTGGGTTGGCGACTCAGAGAATGGCCAATAACACAACATCTGGCCACATGGATCAGCCCACTGCACTTTATGATTGGAATCAACATCTTTCCACGGACAGTTTTGCAGTGGACATTGCCGATCTAATGATAAACAGAGGCAGATGGACCTCCAGGAGGGCAGTTTGCAATTCCTTGGCCCAAATCCTAGGTAAAAGATCACAGGATATAAGACTAAAAGCCATAGTGTGGTTGTGGAGGGATTATCAATCCTCTGACCGCTCCACCCGTCTTCAAATTTCATCAGAAGACAGCACTTGGCTTGGTGAGCTAATGGCTAAACAACCGGGCCTAAAGAAATGGGGCATCACTATTAGGAGGGTAGTAGTAGACCCTCGCATTCGCCCCTTGTTCGAGCCTGGGGCTCTGTCCCACCACACTCCACCTGGTCCTCGGGCGAATTCCACAACTAGCTCACCAGTTACGGCCCCCCCTCCTGGTTCGTATAATTTTGAGACTCCATCTGCCCTAGTCGCCTCCACTCAACCAGTCACACATCTCCGCTCGAGAACACTCCCTCTATTCAGCCCACTTAGCTCCCTTGATACCTCTCTGTCCACCTCAACATCAGAGTCATCCATACCAAATGCCCAAGGGAGATTATTTCCCAGCCCAACTTCCTCCCCGGAGAGCTGACTAGATTCAGACCGGGCCGGGGGGGGGAAGGTTCCAGAGAAGGGGGGTGCTATTCGAGTCGTGTGGGGAAAGAGATTTGCGGATCACAAACATCACAGGGAGAAGCGCAACAGAGTTCTTGCGACCCTGGAAAAGGTGGGTAGTGGTAGGCTCCTTGGCAGCCCCCTTGGTCTTAAGATCCTGTTGATTAATGCCAGATCCGTCAATGGTAAGACCGCGGCCATCCAGGACTTGATCCTGGATGAGAGGGCGGATCTGGCATGCATTACCGAGACCTGGTTGGGCGAGGTGGGGGATGTAAACCTTTCCCAGCTGTGCCCTCCAGGTTTTGGAGTGCATCAACAGGCCAGACAAGGGGGGCGGGGAGGAGGGGTCGCAGTGGTCTTTCGGCAATCCATCGCCGTGACCAGATGCGTTGTCCCGCAAGCTTCTGGGTTTGAGTGCGTCCACTTGAAGGTGGGGAGCCGTGACAGTGTGGGGTTCCTGCTGGTGTATCGCCCACCCCGAGATCCAGCAGCTTCCCTGTCTGAGTTAGCGGAAGTGGTCTCTAATTCGGCCTTGGTCTCCCAGCGCCTGGTGGTGCTGGGAGACTTTAACATCCACGCCGAGACCACTTTATCTGGCGCAGCTCAGGACTTTATGGCCACCATGACGGCCATGGGACTGTCACAGATAATATCTGGTCCCACTCATCAAGCTGGGCACACTCTTGACCTTATCTTCGTGGCGGACGATGAATTGATCAGAGTGGAAGATCAAAACATTCTTCCAGTGTCATGGTCTGACCATCATCTGATCACATTTAGACTTACTGCGACCCTAAACCTCCGCAGGGGTGGAGGACAAATTAAGATGGTCCGCCCTAGGAGACTGATGGATCCGGACGGATTCCTGAGGAATCTTGGGGTTCTTCCTGCCTTGGAGCCTGGCGATTCTATCGACGCCATGGTAACTCTCTATAACCGGGAGATGGCCAGGGCGTTAGATACGATCGCACCCGAACGCCCCATCTCGTTGCGTCGTGACAAGCCATCTCCTTGGTTCACCGAGGAGCTGGCTGTGATGAAGCATACGAGAAGGGGGCTAGAGCGCAAATGGAGGAAATCTCGGGATGTATCTGATCGAACACGGGCTAGAGCCTCTCTTAAGGCATACTCCGTGGCCATACGGGCGGCCAGGAAGTCATTCACGACCGCTCGTATAGCATCTGCAGCAAATAGATCATCGGAGCTGTTTCGGGTCGTGGGGGAACTCCTCCACCCACCTGTGGTGGAGGAGGTCCCTGACGACCCCGCAGCTCGGTGTTGCGACTTCGCGCACCATTTTGCAGATAAAGTCGCCCAGATACGTCTCGAGCTCGACTCCAATTCCATCGCAGTGCCTGAAGAGGTGACGGAGGTACCTGCTTGTCCAATTTTGTGGGATTCTTTTAGGCTTGTTCTTCCTGAAACCGTAGAGGAGATTCTTGGGGCTGTGAGGGCGACCACCTCATCTCTAGACCCATGCCCATCTTGGCTCATTAAATCAGCCAGAGGGGGGTTGCTTGACTGGTTTGTACCGATTGTTAATGCATCATTGGAGCAAGGAATTTTTCCATCTAATTTGAAGCAAGCCGTGGTTCGCCCACTTATCAAAAAAGCTTCCCTTGACTCCACGGTGCTGAATAACTACAGGCCGATCTCCAACCTCCCGTTTTTGGGTAAGGTGATGGAGAGGGTGGTCGCCTCTCAGCTCCAGGACTTCCTAGACGACACCAACTATCTAGATCAATCACAGTCTGGTTTCAGGCCTGGTCATGGCACCGAGACAGCCTTGGTCGCCTTGGTGGATGACCTCCGCAGAGAACTGGACAGGGGGAGTGTGACTCTGTGGTTCTCTTGGACATCTCAGCGGCTTTCGATACCATCGATCATGGTATCCTTCTGGGTCGTCTCTCCGGGATGGGCCTTGGGGGCACGGTTCTGTCGTGGCTCCAGTCCTTCCTGGAGGGACGAACTCAGATGGTGAAGCTGGGAGACGCCTGCTCTGACCCCTGGCCTTTGACCTGTGGGGTCCCGCAAGGCTCTATTTTGTCTCCCATGCTTTTTAACATCTACATGAAACCGCTGGGAGAGGTCATCCGGAGTTTTGGAGTTGGGTGCCATCTCTACGCAGATGACGCACAACTCTACTACTCCTTTCCATCTAATTCCAAGGAGGCCTCTCGGGTGCTGGACGAGTGCCTGGCTGTGTCGATCTGGATGAGGAGGAACAAGCTGAAGATCAATCCCGACAAGACAGAGGTCCTCCTGGTCGATCGCAAACCGGATCGGGGTATAGGGTGGTTACCTGTGTTGGACGGGGTTACACTCCCCCTAAAGTCACAGGTCCGCAGTTTGGGTGTCCTCTTGGATTCCTCGCTTACACTTGAGGCTCAGGTGTCGGCGGTTTCCGGGAGGGCCTTTGCGCAACTAAGACTTGTGCGCCAGCTGCGACCGTACCTCGTGAAGGCTGATCTGGCCGGGGTGGTCCACGCCTTGGTCACCTCTAGAATGGATTACTGCAATGCGCTCTACGTGGGGCTGCCCTTGAAGACGGCTCGGAAACTTCAATTGGTTCAGCGGGCAGCAGCCAGGATGCTAACTGGGGCTCATTATCAAGAGAGGTCTACCCCTCTGTTTAAGGAGCTCCACTGGCTGCCATTTATTTTCCGAGCCCAATTCAAGGTGCAGGTGCTCACCTACAAAGCCCTAAACGGTTTGGGACCACCCTACCTGCGTGACCGCATCACCATCTACGAACCCGCACGCTCGCTTCGGTCATCTGGAGAGGCCTTGCTCGTGATCCCACCCACGTCGCAAGCGCGCTTGGTGGGGACACGGGACAGGGCCTTTTCTGTGGCGGCCCCCCGACTTTGGAACGCCCTTC
Organism: Anolis sagrei ordinatus; assembly: GCF_025583915.1. NCBI lineage: Eukaryota > Metazoa > Chordata > Lepidosauria > Squamata > Anolidae > Anolis > Anolis sagrei. The sequence continues at coordinate 1,578,150 of NW_026844367.1, read as the reverse complement.
CAAAAGATCTCAGACAGGCCCCTACTCTAGCCGTTTTTAGAAGGAATTTAAAAACTTGGCTGTTCCGTTGTGCTTTCCCAGACTAGGAATCCCCACCCAAGTCCTAGTAGCACCTTAGTTTAACAAACCGTTGCTGCACACCGCACTTTTAAACCTACGTGCCTCCTGCCATTTCAGCACTTTTAACCCTAGTACCCCAGTGCGCCGGCCGAACCAGTTTTAATAATGTTTGATGTATTGCCATTTTGTTTATTTGCTTAACTGTTTTAATTTGCTTTGTACTGTTTTGTTGTATTGTTGTTCTGTGGCTTCGGCCTGTTGTAAGCCGCATCGAGTCCCTTGGGAGATGCTAGCGGGGTACAAATAAAGTTATAATAATAATAATAATAATAATAATAATAATAATAATTATTATTATTCTTATTTATTTGTCGTGTCAGGGCAACCAGTCAATTGTGTTACATTTCTAACAGAACAAAACAAACAAACAGACAAAACACAAAATTTGCAAGCTTGGTAGTTGATTAAATGTCCTTTGACCAGTATCTGGCCCCTTGGAGTGCCTCTGGTGTTGCCGCAAGGAGGTCCTCCATTGTGCATCATGTGGCAGGGCTCAGGGTGCATTGCAGCAGGTGGTCAGTGGTTTGCTCTTCTCCACACTCGCATGTCGTGGATTCCACTTTGTAGCCCCATTTCTTGAGGTTGGCTCTGCATCTCATGGTGCCAGAGCGCAGTCTGTTCAGCGCCTTCCAAGTCGCTCAGTCCTCTCTGTGCCCAGGGGGGAGTCTCTCCTTTGGTATCACCGACGGATTGAGGTTCTGGGTTTGAGCCTGCCACTTTTGGACTCTCGCTTGCTGGGGTGTTCCAGCGAGTGTCTCTGTAGATCTTAGAAAACTATGTCTGGATTTAAGTCATTTACGTGCTGACTGATACCCAAACGGGATGAGCTGGAGATATCTCTGCCTTGGTCCTTTCACTATTGGCTGCTACTTCCCGGCGGATGTCAGGTGGTGTAATACCAGCTAAACAGTGTAATTTCTCCAGTGGTGTAGGGCGCAGACACCCCGTAATAATGCGGCATGTCTCATTAAGAGCCACATCCACTGTTTTAGTGTGGTGAGATGTGTTCCAATTTGGGCTTATTGGGTATTTGTTCCAAATTTGATTCAGTGAATGAAAAGACATCCTGCATATCAGATATTTACATAACAATTCACAACAGTAGCCTTGGTGTCTTATTGGACCCTCTGCTGCTCACAATGGAGGCCCAGGTCTCTGCTGTGAGCAGATCTGTGTTTTTCCACCTACGTCAGGCTAGGCGACTGGCTCCCTTCCTATCTAGGAACGACCTGGCTATGGTGATCCAGGCAATGGTCATCTCAAGGCTTGACTACTGTAACGCCCTCGACATTGGCCTTCTTTTGTCAGTGATCTGGAAACTGAAGCTGGTCAAAATGCGGTGGCTCGTCTTCTTGACGGGGTGCCGGCAAGGTGTCGTATCACCCCAATTCTCCAACAGCTGCACTGGCTTCCAATTGAGTACCGGATCACTTTCAAGGTGCTGGTACTAACCTTTAAGGCCTTATATGGTCTGAGGCCGGCGTACCTGAGGGCCCGCTTATCCCCCTAACAACCCCAGAGATTACTTCGGTCCGAGGACCAAAATTTGTTTGAAGTCCCCAAAATCCAGACTTATCATCTGTCCTCGACTAGGCAGAGAGCCTTCTCGATCGTGGCCCCTTATTTATGGAATGCCTTGCCAGTTGAAACCCGAACCATCCGAGAACTACTTGCTTTTCTGAAAGCCTGTAAGACCTTTCTTTTCTGACAAGCTTTCGATGGGTGAATAACTCAGGACTATGCCTGTTTCGCATTTTTATTGTATTTTAAAGTTGGTTGTATTGTTTTAACCTACTGCTGTAAACCGCTCAGAGCCAAATTGGGAGTAGCGGTATACAAATAAATAAATAAATAAAATTACAGTTGTGAAGTAGCAGTGAAAATCATCTTATGGTTGGGGGTCACCACAACACGAGGAACTCTATTAAGGAGTTGTGGCATTAGGAAGTTTGAGAAACATTGTACTAGAGTATCTTCCTATAGGCATCCAACTCACCAGTCAAGAGAAATACCTGGGACACCATTCTCTCTATCTCTGATGTTCAACTTTGTGATCAAAATAGAACAACACCCAAACAGGTAGCTTTGGGGAATATCCTTCGCTTTTGAGTCCTAACACACAGTGGTGGCCGGTGGCTCAAATGAAGGTGGATTTCTTTCACATTTTATACCAAACAGCAAATGAGCTGTTCATGGTGCTGGACCTATTTTAGAGACCGAGTTCAGTTCTTCTGATAGCTCATTTAAAGTTTAGACTGAAACCTGGAATGGGTTCACCGCTCACCGAAATTGGAGTCGCTAGGTAGTCATTGCTCTCAATCCTTCTCTTACTTCTCCCACCCCACCCTGCAACAGACTGGAAAAATAAAACAGAACAAGGCTATTCCAAAAGAACTGAGGACTGCTTGCTGGAGAAAGATGAAAATCATGAGCAATAGTGGAAGGTAGTGGCTACAATGCTGAATGGTAGTATTGCACAGTTCAACATTTGGTTGCAAATCCCACTGGATCATTACGTTTTTCTCCTATACTTTCAGCAAAAGGTTTATGTTGGGGGTGTTTATATTTGTTGTGTCAGGGCAACCAGTCAATTGTATTACATTTCTAACAGAACAAAACAAACAAGCAGACAAAATACAAAAATTGCGAGTTTGGTAGCTGATTAAATGTCCTTTGACCAGTATTATTATTATTATTATTATTATTATTAACTTTATTTGTACCCCGCTAGCATCTCCCGAAAGACTCGATGCGGCTTACACGGCCGAAGCCTCAAACACAATACAAAAGAAACATAACACAACAGTAAATAAAGCAAATCAAAACAATTAAGCAAAATAAACCACAATGACAATACATCAGGACACTATTAAAAAACTGGTTCGGCCGGCGCAGTGGGGTACAGGGATTAAAAGTGCTGAAATGGCAGGAGGAACGTAGGATTAAAGTGTGGTGTGCAGCAACATTGGTTATGCTAAGGTGCTTCTAGGACCTGGGATGGGGATTCCTAGTCTGGGAAGGCACAACGGAACAGCCAGGTTTTTAACTTCCTTCTGAAAACGGCTAGAGTGGGGGCCTGTCTGAGATCTTTTGGGAGGGCGTTCCAAAGTCTGGGGGCCGCCACGGAAAAGGCCCTGTCACGCGTCCCCACCAAGCGCGCTTGCGACGTGGGTGGGATCACAAGCAGGGCTTCTCCGGATGACCGTAGCGAGCGTGTGGGTTCGTAGATGGAGATGCGGTCACGCAGGTAGGGTGGTCCCGAACCGTTTAGGGCTTTGTAGGTAAGCACCTGTATCTGGCCACTTGGAGTGACTCTGGTGTTGCGGCAAGAAGGTCCTCCCTGGTGCATGTGGCAGGGCTCAGGTTGCATTGCAGCAGGTGGTCAGTGGTTTGTTCTTCTCCACACTCGCATGTCGTGGACTCCACTCTGTGGCCCCATTTCTTGAGGTTGGCTCTGCATCTCGTGGTGCCAGGGCGCAGTCTGTTCAGCACCTTCCAAGTCGCTCAGTCCTCTGTGTGCCCAGGAGGGAGTCTCTCATTTGGGATCAGCCATTGGTTGAGGTTCTGGGTTTGAGCCTGCCACTTTTGGACTCTCACTTGCTGAGGTGTTCCAGCAAGTGTCTCTGTAGATCTTAGAAAACTATTTCTAGATTTAAGTCGTTGACATGCTGGCTGATACCCAAACAAGGGATGAGTTGGAGATGTCTCTGCCTTGGTCCTTTCACTACTGGCTGCCACTTCCCGGCAGATGTCAGGTGGTGCAATACCGGCTAAGCAGTGTAATTTCTCCAGTGGTGTAGGGCGCAGACATCCTGTGATAATGCGGCATGTCTCATGAAGAGCCACACCCACTGTTTTAGCGTGGTGGGATGTGTTCCACACTGGGCATGCGTACTCAGCAGCAGAGTAGCACAGCGTAAGGGCAGATGTCTTCCCTGTGTCTGGTTGTGATCCCCAGGTTGTGCCAGTCAGCTTTCACATGATATATGTTGTGGGTGTGTTGCGGTAAAGGCTTGGACACTTTGAATGTATCACAGAGACAGACTGAAATTGTGTTTGCCCTGCCTATGCCTAGATTTACAATCACGTCTAATCATGAATTTAGAAATATCATGGCTCATCTACTTTTCATTTAATTGTGATGCCTGCCAGAATTATTCTAGACACCCACATTTGGCACCCACTCTTGTTTGGCTCAGGCTAGTCAACTCAGACATTTTGGCCACGAGCCTTAGCCTCAAGTGTAATGAGAAGATTTGAGTCTCTGAGTAGATTTCTTTGAGGCCGCTTAATGGAGACATGTATTTAATTTAATGTCATTTATTTATCTTGTCTTTGTGCTTTGTCTTTGTCAAGGCAACTATCAAGGGCCCCTTCAGAAGGGATTTTTCAAAAAAGAGAAAGCACAATTCTTGAATTATTTTCACATTCAGTTATGTTCAGCCATACTTTCTTTGGCGTTCCTCAGATATGAGGATCATGTCCAGTGAAACTGTACAATGACGTATCAACATTATCTGCATTCGACAGAGGAAATCACCTTAGGAGAGGATGTGGGTGGGTCTTATTGAAGCATATTGTCATGAAAAATTCAAGAACTGAGTATAAGCAAAGATTGGATGGCATGCGTTTTCTTCACTCATAATTAACCATTGACCAATTTTGAACCATCTCTTCTGACCTGCCAAGTTCTCCAATGAACTTGGCGAAAGAGTACCCATGATTCTACCTCAGCATCCACTTTCTTAAGATATATGATTATGTCTCATTATTATTATTATTATTATTATTATTATTATTATTATTATTATGTCTGAATATCGAGATCCATCTCAATCTGATTTCAGGCCTGGCTATTTATTTATATTTATTTATTTACAGCCTTTATATTCCGCCCTTCTCCTCACCCCGCAGGGGACTCAGGGCGGATTACAGTGTACACATATATGGCAAACATTCAATGAAAATTTTAACATACAACATATACAGACATACACAGAGGCTATTTAACTTTTTCTGGCCGCCAGGGGAGTTGTTACTTTCATCGTCCATCTGTGACGCTGATGAAGCACTTCCGCATTCCCCGCATGCTTCCCCGCTGGAGTGCTTTCCTGGAGTCTTCTTTATGGCCTCATAAATCAGTTAGTTTAGCCTCCCCACACTTTAAGGTGGTACCTTATTTTCCTACTTGACAGATGCAACTGTCTTTCGGGTTGCAAAGGTCGATAACAGGCTACACACAATTGGTTGGAAACCCACTCCAACACGGGCTGGCTTCGAACTCATGATCTTTTTGGTCAGAGTGATCTTAATGCAGCTGGGACTCAGCCAGCTGCGCCACAATCCCGGCTATGGAACACAGATGGCATTGGTCGCCTTCGTGGATGAACTGGAGAACTAGGCGGGGCAGTGTGTTCTCCTGGACATTTCAGTGGCTTTGGATACCCTCCACCGTGGTATCCTTCTGGACCAACTCTCTGGGATAGGGCTAGGAGTCACTGGTCTTTCCTGGAGAACCAGTCCCAGATGGTGGTGCTAGGGGACACCTGTTTGACTCCCTGGCCGGCTTAATTCTTTCCCCCATTCTCTGGATGAAACATCTAGGAGGGATCATCCAGAGTTTTGGAGTTCAGTGTCAAATTTATGCAGATGTCACCCAACTCTATTACTCCTTTCCACCCAATGCCAAGGAAGCCATCTTGGCCTTGAACCAGTGTCTGTCATCAGTGATGGACTGGATGAGGGCCAACAAGTTGAAATTAAATCCAGACAAGACAGAGGTACTCCTGGGCAGTCGAAAGGCAGATCAGGATGCAGGGTTACAGCCTGTGTTGGACGATGTTACAGTCCCCCTGAAATCACAGGTTTGCAGTCTATGTTGCTCCTGGATTCATTGCTGATTCTGGAATCCCAGGTGTTGGTGGTGGGCAGGAGCGCCTTTGTAGAGTTAAATCTTGTGCAACAACTATGCCCATACCTTGAGACACCAGACTTGGCCATGGTAGTCTACATCTTAGTTACATCCTGCCTAGACTACTGCGACACTCTCTATGTGGGCTTTCCTTGAAAGACAGTTCAGAAGCAGGGTTCCGTCCTGGGCCCGGTCCTGCTCAGGATCTTCATTAATGACTTAGATGAAGGGCTAGAAGGCAGGATCATCAAGTTTGGAGATGACACCAAATTGGGAGGGAGAGCCAATACTCCAGAGGACAGGAGCAGGATTCAAAGGGATCTTGACAGGTTAGAGAGATGATGGGCCAAAACTAACAAAATGAAGTTCAACGGGGACAAATGCAAGATACTCCACTTACAGGCAGAAAAAGTGAAATGCAAAGATACAGAATGGGGGACGATGAGGCCTGACTCGAGAGCAGGACGTGTGAAAAAGATCTTGGAGTCCTCGTGGACAACAAGTTAAACATGAGACAACAATGTGATGTGGCAGCAAAAAAAGCCAATGGGATTTTGGCCTGCATCAAGAAGAGCCTAGGGAAGTCATGCTCCCCATGCTCTATTCCGCTTTGGTTAGACCACACCTGGAATATTGTGTCCAATTCTGGGCACCACAATTCAAGAGAGATATTGACAAGCTGGAATGTGTCCAGAGGAGGGCGACTAAAATGATCAAGGGTCTGGAGAACAAGCCCTATGAGGAGCGGCTTAAGGAGCTGGGCATGTTTAGCCTGAAGAAGAGAAGGCTGAGAGGAGATATGATAGCCATGTATCAATATGTGAGAGGAAGCCACAGGGAGGAGGAGGGAGCAAGCTTGTTTTCTGTTCCTTGGAGACTAAGACGCGAAACAATGGCTTCAAACTACAAGAGAGGAGATTCCATCTGAACATGAGGAAGAACTTCCTGACTATGAGAGCCGTTCAGCAGTGGAACTCTCTGCCCCGGAGTGTGGTGGAGGCTCCTTCTTTGGAAGCTTTTAAACAGAGGCTGGATGGCCATCTGTCAGGGGTGATTTGACAGAATTCTTGGCAGAATGGGGTTGGACTGGATGGCCCAAGAGGTCTCTTCCAACTCTTTGATTCTAGGATTCTATGAACTGGTACAGAGATCGGCAGCCACATTACTAACTGGAGTTCCGCACAGGAAGAGAACCTCTCCATTGGCTGCCTGTCCACTTCTGGCCTAAATACAGTGTTGGTTATTACCTATAAAGCCCTAAATGGCTCAGGTCCAGGCTATTTGTCAAATTGCATCTCCTCGTATAAACCTTCTCAACCACTGCGGTCAGCGTAGGGGACCCTACTCTCAGTCCCACCTCCATCTCAAGTGTGGTTGGTGGGAATGAGAGAGGGGGTCTTCTCCGTGATCAGCCTCCTCCACTGGAACACCATTCCTAAAGAAATAAAAATGCCCCCTTCTCTCTTTTCAAAAATAATTTAAAGCTTATCTCTGTTCAATGGCATATGGAGAAGAGGAAGATTCAAAGTTTACATGCAATCAATACACCATCTCCCAGATACTGCTGTCATATCTAATCTTAGTTGGTCTTGGCTCACTTGCTACGGTTGGCTCGCTGGCTTTATTGGCCGTTTAATATTTTAATAACTATTTCAGTGATCGCTATGTGTGTTTATATAACTTATGCATAATGTTTTTATACAAGATGTAAGTTAATTAGTAGGTAATGCTATCATTTAATTGTTCAATTTTGTTGTAGCTGTTGTTTTCTTTGATATATGATTAGTTTAATGTATTGTCGAAGGCTTTCATGGCTGGAATCACTCAGTTCTTGTGGGTTTTTTCGGGCTATATGGCCATGTTCTAGAGGCATTTCTCCTGACGTTTCGCCTGCATCTATGGCAAGCATCCTCAGAGGTGAGGTCTCACCTCACCTCTGAGGATGCTTGCCATAGATGCAGGCGAAACGTCAGGAGAAATGCCTCTAGAACATGGCCATATAGCCCGAAAAAACCCACAAGAACTGTATGATTAGTTTGTTTTTGTATTTTTATTTATGAATGTGTTTGGCAATGAATATTTGGCAGGTTTTTTTTTGTTGGAATCCACCCTGAGTCCACTTGGGGAGAGAGGGCAGAACATAAATTAAGATGATGATGATGATGATGATGATGATGATGATGATTATTATTATTACATATTATAGCCATGTTCTAGAAGCATTCTCTCCTGATATTTTGCCTGCATCTATGGCAGGCGTCCTCAAAGGTTGTGAGGTTGTGAGGATGCCTGCCATAGATGCAGGCGAAATGTCAGGAGAGAATGCTTCTGGATCATGGCCATACCACTTGAAAAACGTATAGCAACCCAGTGATTCCAGGCATGAAAGCCTTTGACATCCCCAAATATTCCTGCCTCTTATTACTGATGTTCCCCAATTCAAGGGACAGACAAGAACCCTGCTTTTATAGTCTCCTTCCCTCCATCTGTTCTTATTTGGCAGAGATGGTCCCAGTTAATCCTCTGTTGTCTCGCTTCTTCTGCTGCTTCCTCCCACTTCCTCCCTTTTGTGTAGCTTATTCCAGTTGTTGCAACCTGAATTCAAAGTGCAAGAAGTGTTTGAACTCAGCTAATTCAGAAGAAGAGGGTGGGCAGAATCTTGCCATTTTCTGTAGACTCAGGAAAATGCACAACGTTGCAGACTCTCATAGTGTGTAGTGTATTTCTTCCTTATTAATAACTTTTGCCATCTGGAACACACTCTAATATTCCTTGGTCACACGTGTCTGGGTTTTTATCTGCAAGTAAACTATCGGGGAGCATGTAGACCCCCAAAAACTCTGAAATGTGTAGTAAGGTCTTAGTAAAACAAAGTGTCAACTGTTGCCAACTTCATCCTCTCCTGAAATGATGTGCTCTGGGCTCCATAGCTGGGCCTGAAACTTGAGAGCGAGTGCATTAATTGCGGCAACACTTCAATCACCAGACCAATGGGCTGTGACTATTTAATTGCATTCCACTTTCACTTTGATTATAACGTATTAATTGGTGCCTCTGCATGGAGGAGTGTGGGTAATTCTGTTTTAGCAGTGGAAAACATTAAAGGGAAACCAAGCGAAATCAGGTTTGTTTGTTTTTTCTAGGTCAAAATTCATTCTCCCCTCCCTTCGCAATCTATTCCTAGAATGCGCTTTGTAGAGTGCTTTCCGAATTGTGTTGGCTTGGTATTTTCTTTTGCTGTCATCTGTGGCATTTAGAAAGCCTGCCAGCTGACTTGGTTATGTAAATGACATTGTGGACTCAGTGGGTTCTTGTTCATATGCTCTGTAGGATATTCTGAGATGCCTGGATTGTCAAAAATCCTGCAAAACTCAGATGTTTTTTGGATTTGAAAAGCATACATAGAAACGCACACAGGTGACTAATGAAGACAGAATGCTGCTTGTACATATTTCAGCTCCGGAATAGGGAACATACCGTTTGACCATCTTATGACATGACATGATCCATGAGAAAAGATTACTACTTTTGACAAAGTGGAATGCTGTAGAGCAGTGGTTCTCAACCTGTGGGTCCCCAGATGTTTTGACCTTCAACTCCCAGAAATCCTTACAGCTGGTAAACTGGTTGGGATTTCTGGGAGTTGTAGGCCAAATCACCTGGGGACCCACAGGTTGAGAACCACTGCTGTAGAATAAGAGGAAGACCACATTACAGGTAGATAGACTCCATCAAGAAAGCCCCAAATCTGCAGAACCTGAACAGGACTATTGATAACAATTAGCTTCGAGCACAATTCAAAGTGCTGGTGTTAACCTATAAAGCCCTAAATGACTCCAGCCCTGTTTACCTCTCCGAACGTATTCTCCCCTATGAACCATCAAGATTATTAAGATCATCTGGAGAGGCCCTGCTCTCGGTCCCACCAGCCTCGCAAGCGCGTCTGGTGGGGACGAGGGACAGGGCCTTCTCGGTGGTGGCCCCTCAACTCTGGAACTCACTCCCACTGGAGATCAGAACCGCCCCGTCTATCCTGACATTTAGGAAACAGGTGAAGACTTGGTTATGGAGACAGGCATTCGATGAGTGAGCCAACACCCTGAGATATGGAAGGAGGAGGATGAGCAACGATTTTAGTGTGACGACTGACCATTGTAGTTATTGATTGTAATTGCTGTTTTAATGTTTTACTGTAATATGTATTCTGATGTTTTATTGATGGTCTGTGATATTATGGTTGGAAACCGGTCTGAGTCCCTCAAGAGAGGTGAGAAGGCCCCTATACAAAACTTTTAAATAAATAAATAAATAAATAAATAAACAAGGCAACTTCAACAACAACAACAACAACAACATCAACTTGGGAAGTGTCTGATGTGTGATCCAATTCAACAGCCAGCAGAGTGTCTGCTGTGGACTCATCTTGTTGTGTTTCAAATAATAATAATAATAATAATAATAATAATAATAATAATAATAATAATGTGTTCGACTTGTGATTTTGTGATATGAAACCCAGAATATAGATCTCATTTGCTGTGACATACTGTGTTTTTGTGTCAGTAAAATAATAATAATAATATTAATATTATTAATAATAATAATAATAACAATAATGACTCTGGCACAAGCCAGTAAAGGTGGTCCCAGTGGTGATTGGCACACTGGGTGCTGTGCCTAAAGACTTTGGCCTTCACTTAAACACAATTGACACTGACAAGATTACCATCTGCCAGCTGCAAAAGGCCACCCTACTGGGATCTACATGCATTATTCGCTGATACATCACACAGTCCTAGACACTTGGAAAGTGTCCAACGTGTGATCCAATACAACAGCCAGCAGAGAGATCTTGTCTGCTGTGGAGTCACCTAATTAGGACCAGCTGTCCAGGAAATTGCCTAGTCAAAAGCACAGTGGAACATCCATATCTTTAAGTCCTTATGGAAGGTGAACAGGGAGGGTGCTAGCCTGATTTCTCTGGGGTCAGAAGTCTAGACCCGGGGGGCCATGACTGAGAAGGTCCTTTTTTTGGTCCCTACCAGCCGTGCCTAAGACAGAAGTGGAAGTGAGAGAAAAGCCTCCCCAGGGGATCTTAAAGAGCATGTGGGTTCATAGGGAAAGATGTGGTCATGAAGATAGGAAGGTCCTGGACCGTAGAGCTTTATAGGTAATGCCCTAATGGAATCGGAAACTTATTGGCAGCCCGTGGAGCTGTTTAAACAGGAGGGTTGACTGCTCCCTGTAGTTTGCTCCAGTTAATAATCTGGCCGCCGAGCTTTGCACCAGCTGCAATTTCCGAGCCATCTTCAGGGGCAGCCCCACTTAGAGTGTATTACAGTAATCCAACCTTGAGGTCACTAAAGCATGGACCACCATTTATTGGAGGGAATTAAAGACGAAACCTGTGTGTCTTCTATAAACAAATAAACAGACCAAAATGGGTGAAACCTAAGATGGACTAAAGGTAATAATAATAATAATAATAATAATAATAATAATAATAATAATACTTTATTTGTAACCCACTACCATCTCCCCAAGGGACTCGGTGCAGCTTACATGAGGCCGAGCCCAGAATACAACAATAAACAATAACAACAATAATACAAAACAATAAATAAACTCATAAGCAAAAAACAAGCAACAAACATTAACAATAGCACGATGCATTTAAAAACCTATGGCTGGGCCAAATGTAATAATTAAAATTTAAAAAAAATGATGCTGGGCATGACAAGGTGACATATAACTGGGATAGAAGTTTTGGAGAGGGATGAAATGTGCAGACAATCCTAGATCACTAATAAAGTGCATTTGGGGACATATTGCTGGGAGTTTCCTTATTCTGGGAAGGCACACTGAAACAACCACATTTTCAGGCTCCTCCTAAAGACTGCCAGAGTTGGGGCTTGCCTAATGTCCTTGGGGAGTGAGTTCCAGAGTTGAGGGGCCACCACCGAAAAAGCCCTCTTCCTCGTCCCCACCAATCGCACCTGCGATGGTGGTGGGTGCACAAGCAGGGCCTCTCCAGATGATCCAAGAGATCGTGTGGATTTGTTTACAGAGATGCGGTCACGCAGGTAAGCGGGTCCCATACCATTTAGGGCTTTGTAGGTAAGCACCTGCACCTTGAATTGGGACCGGTAAATGAACGGCAGCCAATGGAGCTCCTTAAACAGAAGGGTTGACCGCTCCCTGTAAGGAGCTCCAGCTAACAACCTGGCCACCGCTCGTTGAAGCAGTTGAAATTTCTGGGCCGTTTTCCAGGGTAGCCCCACGTAGAGCACATTACAGTAGTCCAATTTGGAAGTGACTAAGATATGGACCACCCTGGCCAGATCCGCCTTCACAAGGTACAGTCACAGTTGGCGCACAAGTCTTAATTGTGCAAAGGCCCTCCCGGCCACCGCCGACACCTGAGCCTCAAGCGTAAGTGACGAGTCCAGGAGGACTCCCAAGCTGCGGACCTGTGACTTCGGGGGGAGTGCAACCCCATCCAACACAGGTTGCCACCCTATACCCCGATCCGGTTTATGATCGACCAGGAGGACCTCTGTCTTGTCAGGATTGATCATCAGCTTGTTCATCCTCATCCAGATAGACACAGCGGCCAGGCACTCATCCAGCACTCGAGAGGCTTCCGTGGAATTAGGAGTTTCCTTATTCTGGGAAGGCATACTGGAACAACCACGTTTTCAGGCTCCTCTTAAAGACTGCCAGAGTTGGGGCTTGCCTAATGTCCTTGGGGAGTGAGTTCCAGAGTTGAGGGGCCACCACCGAAAAAGCCCTCTCCCTCGTCCCACCAATCGTGCTTGAGATGGTGGTCGGAGCACGAGCAGGGCCTCTCCAGATAATCAAAGAGACCGTGTGGGTTTGTTTACAGAGATGTGGTCATGCCCTGGAATTAGGTGGAAAAGAGTAGTAGAGTTGTGTGTCATCTGCATAGAGATGGCACCTAACTCCAAAACTCCGGATGACCTCTCCCAGCGGTTTCATGTAGATGTTAAAGAGCATGGGAGACAGAATGGAGCCTTGCGGGACCCCACAGTTCAAAGGCCAGGGGTCCGAGCAGGCGTCTCCCAGCTTCACCATCTGGGATCGACCCTCCAGGAAGTACCGAAGCCACGACAAAACCGTGCCTCCAAGACCCATCCCGGAGAGTCGTCCCAGAAGGATACCATGATCGATGGAATCGAAAGCCCTAAAGGTAGCAGTGGGAATGTGATGATATTTGTGGATGTGGACTTCATAAGATATTTGCATCCCTACCTAGGAATCTCCTGTGTTGTTCCTTGTGGACCATGATTTTTTTTAAAAAAGTGGTAGTTATAATAAGATAAACAATCCTGCAAAACCTCTGTGTGGTTAGTCTGTAAAACGATGGCAGTTTTCAGGGGGTGAGAAACTTTGTTTCGTTTGGCAGAAGGTGGTGATTTCTCAACCCACATTTTCTTCATCATATGCTTTTGAAGTGTTGATTATATAATGTATACATTCCCAAATTTCAGAATATTGATGCTTGCCATTTTGAAATTTTTTCGACCACCTTGTCCCAACTGACATCATTTAATATTTCTGGCACATCACAGAACACATGTTTCCTATATTTTCATGTACCATAACAAAACCACACATTTTGCACACAGGTTTCCCAATGCCTAATGCACTTTCAAATGTCTGCCTGGAGAAACTCATGGTTTCCATTTAAATATATTTAGGATAGCTGCCAAAATGCTGTCCACACAATCTATGGAAGAGATGACTTCAACCTTCTTTACAGAATTGTTCAGAGGTTGAAAAGTTACTTTATGGGTTATATGTTTGAGAACCTCTCAATCATCATAGCCAATGGCTGTCAAACATGCAAAAGGTAAGACATATCTTTGGTTAGAGAGTAACTGGTATCTCTGCATAAGTATTTTGAATATTACTTTGAGCAGGGTCATGACATCTTCAGTTTACTGCTCCCAGAATTGCACAAGCAGCATGACAACGATTTGTCAAGAATGAAATAGTATTTTCCCCTTTCAAACAAAAGTTATGTCTCCTACTATGTATCACCTTAATTCTGGTAATCCAATGTCAAGGTCTGTTTCCCCCAAACTCCATCTTGTGTTCATATTTGGGCATATTGAGTATTCGTGCCAAGTTTGGTCCAGATCCATCATTGTATAAGTCCACAGTGCTCTCTGGATGTAGGTGAACTACAACTCCCAAACTCAAGGTCAATGCCCACCAAACCCTTCTAGTGTTTTCTGTTGGTTATAGGAATTTTGTGTGCCACATTTGGTTCAATTCGATCATTGGTGGAATTCAGAATGCTCTTTGATTGTAGGTGAACTATAAATCCCAGCAACTACAACTCCCCAATGACAAAATCAATTTTTTGAGTGATGGTCATTCCTTGGGTTAGTAAGTGTCTTGTGTCCAAATTTGGGGCCAATTCACCCAGTGGATTCTGAGTTCTGTTACGTGTTGGTTTCTAATATATGTAATTTCTTTCTGCTTGTGGGTCAACAGTATTTGATTACGTTTTCTTGCCCTGGTGAAGGGGGTTGGACTGGATGGCCTTAAGTATTTTCTATTGGTCATAGGGGTTCTGTGTGGGAAGTTTGCCCCAATTCTATTGTTCGTGGGGTTCAGAATGCTCTTTGATTGTAGGTGAAATATAAATCTCAGTAACTACAACTCCCAAATGTCACTGTCTGGTTTTCCAAGCTCCATCTGTGTTCCTAGTTGAGCATATGGAATATTTGTGCCAAGTTTGGTCCAGATCCATCATTGTTTGAGTCCACACTGCTCTCTGGATGTAGGTGTACTACAACTCCCAAACTCAACGTCAATGCCTACCAAAACCTTTCAGCATTTTTTGTTGGTCATGGGAGTCCTGTGTGCCATGTTTGGTTAACTTCCATCATTGGTGGAGTTCAGAATGCTCTTTGGTTGTAGGTTAACTATAAGTCCCAGCAACTACAACTCCCCAATGACAAAATCAAGGTTTTTTTGAGTGAAGGACATACATTGGACTGTTAGGTGTCTTGTGTCCAATTTTGGTGTCAATTCCCCCAGTGGTTTTTGAGTTCTGTTCATCCCACAAACGAACATTACATTCTTATTTATATAGATGGTAGGATTAGGCCTACACAAGGCTTCTTTCAGTAGTAAAAGTAGTAATGATGTCACAGCGTAACAACTTGAGCAACTACAATGTTACTCGCAAATAATAAAGACATACAATGGCTGAAGCTTAACTCCTGAAACAATGACAGCGGTATGGGTGTAACAAAGAAAATGTAATTGAGCAAATGCAGAATAATTACAAACCTTTTACACTCCCTCTGGCTTTCTGTCTTTCGGAAGAAGCCTTTCTGTATCAAAGTCTTTAAATGCAGAAGAAGAAAGGCTGTGTGCTCAGACAATATATACATCAAATGTTTAATTCATGAGCCAGAGTGAAAACCACACAGATTAGAACAAATTTCCAGAAACACATTGAATTGCTATGTCAACCTTTCAGAAATGGGCCCAGTGTGGTTGAAGCCATAGTTTCCATTCATTTGTGGAGAGTTGCAATTCTACATAGACTGAATCAAAGGCAAATGTCTACAGATCAGAAACCCAAATTTCCCTGAAATGGAAGATAATTCTTTCCCCCCTCCGCACAAGGGCGTAAGGAAGGAAGGAAAATGTCTCAAGTTCTCTTGTCTTCCAGTTATTGATTTTCCATTTCAAAGAGATGGTTCGGAAGCCAGCTTTTGCTCTAAGCCCATCCAAAGTCAGGTTTCTTTGTCATCCAGAGAAGTCCTCAGATCCCAATGAAGTGTGAAATAGCAAAGAGAAGGAAAAGAAGAACAAAAGAATAAGAGGGGATAGAAATGGAGGGGTAAGATTAGGAGAGGAATAGAGCAATTCCCACAACTTTGGCTCTTCCAATTCCACTTACTTTTAGCCCCAATTCCACTCATTTTTTTACTGTTCAATCTCATTGGTTTGTCCTCTATCTCATTAAAGTTTAGTGCCAATTAAAACTGGGAGCCCCCAGTAGCATAGCGGGTTATACCACTGAGCTGCTGAACTTGCTGACTGAAAGGTCTGTGGTTTGAATCCAGGGAGCTAAGCTGTTGTTAGCTCCAGCTTCTGCCAACCTAGCAGTTCGAAAACATGCATATGTGAGTAGCCGGGAGAGCTTTTGCACAGTTAAAACTTGTGTGCCAGCTGCGCCTGTAACCTTGGGAAGCCTAACTTGGCCACAGTGGTCCACACTCTTGTTACACCCCGAAGAGACTACTGCAACGCACTCTACATGGGGTTGTCTCTGAAGACTGCCTGGAAGCTTCAAGTAGCCCAACGTTCGGCAGCCAGGCTGCTCACTGGGGCTGGGTACAGGGAGCGCACAACGCCCTTGTTACGCCAGCTCCACTGGCTGCCTATCAGCTTCTGAGCACAATTCAGAGTGCTGACTTTGGCCTATAAAGCCCTTAACAGTTCTGGCCCAGTTTACTTGTCTGAACATATCTCCCACTACGATCTACCTAGGGCTCTAAGATCATCCAAGGAGACACTGCTCATTGTCCCCCCATTGTCGCAATCGCGTCTGGCGGGGACAAGGGACAGGGCCTTTTCTGTGGTGGCCCCCCGGCTATGGAACTCCCTCCCGAGTGAAATTAGATCTGCTGCATCCCTCTTGACCTTCCGGAAACAAGTAAAATCCTGGCTATGGGATCAGGCCTTTGGAGAGTAGGCTGACCTACTGACGTGTTGACTTATTTAGAACTGATGGACTGCCCTTGGATAATGATTTAAATCGGTGACCGCTGACTATTTATTGTCTGTTTTTATATTGTTTCTGTATTGTTTATACGGTTTTATACTGTTTATACTGTTTTTTTATTTTTGTTATTATTATGTTGCTGTTATTGTATATTTATGTTTTGATGTGGGGGCCATGGGGTGCCGCTTTGTCATCCGTCCTAAGTTCCTCTGCGGAGGTTGAGATAGGATAGGATATAAAAGCCCTAAATAATAAATAAATAAATAGATAGATAGATCAATAGGTACCGCTCCTGGCAGGAAGGTAATGGAGCTCCATGCAGTCATGCTGGCAACATGACCTTGGAAGTGTCTACGGACAAAACCGGCTCTTCCGCTTAGAAATGGAGATGAGCATCAAACCCCAGAGTTGGACATGACTAGACTTAACATCAGGGGAAAACCTTTACCTTTTAAACCTGATCAGCAATTAGGGCCACGAGGTATCTCTTATTTGTAGTGCTTTCTCTTATTTCAGGGCCAAAATTCATGATAGAGCAAATACTATAGGGGTTGAGAGTTCCCGCTCCATTTACATTCGACATTTTGAGGGGCGCGTCTTTCCTAAAAACAGCACTGTTTGCATCACTAATTTAGGAACGTGATCAATATGTCAGCTTTACAGGGAAATACATGGCTAGGTTAACTGCAATCAATACTTTAATTTGGTATTTAGGTAGAATACAAACTTGTTAATAGCTGTTTCCTGATACTCAGTCGGGCATGTTGTGAATTTTTTTGCTGTCCCTCGTTGCTGTTTTGGAAACCCGGCAACACTATTTATGGTTGGATCAAATGTTTTTAATTATTTCTTTATTCTTTCACCATTTAGATTTTCTCTAGAGACATTCAAAAGTCACATTTCTGTGTCTTAAATTCATTGTTGGAGGCATGGAGAGAAATCTCCATGACTTGTATCATAAGTTTTCCTTATTTGTTTTTACGTTTTAGTCATTGGAAGGGTTTTGAAAACAAACTCCTTTCGAAACAAAAGACACGAAAGAAACGGGAGAAATTAATTCCATGCATAACTCTACTAATAATACACAGAGTATACCTCAATAAGCCTACTAGTTTATCATCATTTTGTAATAATGGTTTTGTGTTGACTAATAGCACACACAGTATACTTAAATAAGCCTACTACTTTATCATCATTTTGCAATAAAAGGATATTGTTTTGTTATGAAAGCATTAAAGAGAAAGATATCCTTACTTCAGACCTAAATTCATAGAGAAACATTAAATAATTAGAGTGCAAATAAATACATTCTCCTACAGAGTTAGATGGGAACAGTTTGTTAAATTTAGTCCACTTAATTATCCTGTTAGTTTTTCTAAGGTTCCAACTCTATTCTTGTTTTAAAAAAACTAACTTATAAGGCAAGTAAATAAAAAATAAAAGGTACCTATAATCTAAAGCATTTTAAAATGATGCATTAAGATTTTGTGTCTTTTTGTATTTCAACAGCCAGAAAAGAGTCCTAAGAAATTATTACGGTATATTGTTGTAAGTCCAGTGTGTGTGTGTGTTGAAGAAAGCCTTGCAGAAAAGCCTTGCAAAGTGTTAATGATTAACTGCAGCTGCAAAACTAGCTCAGCTAAGCAAGGCTAGGCCACACCTTTTGAATGTAACAGTTTTTGAGGCTTTTGCAAACGGTTAGCAGTTGGCTGTTTGATTTGCTGGAGAGCAGATACAAGAAGCTTATGCTATGGTGAAGCAACTATGTACTTTTGTTATGCTCTATAATTTATAACACAGAAGATTTATTCTGTATTACTTGCAGAGACTATGTAAGTGTGCCAAGCTGTTTTATTTTTCAACTCTGCAACCAAGAGTAAAGTTCTACTGTTTTATTTCTTCTGACTGGTCTGTGTCTTTGGCATTGGGTTTTTGGGCATATTGGACATTGCTACTGCGCAACAAATTGACTCAGCGCAACAGAAATAAGTTCTCAGTTTTATTTTAAATGCAAGGCTAGGCAGGTACCGTATCTTTAAATATTCTTCACTAGTTTTCAGTAGGAAGTGATCTATCTCTCCATGGTCCTTTTCCAATCTGGGATCTATATTTCATCCTCAATGACAGATTGGCCTTACAATTGTAGATTCATCAAAGCTGCAAAAATTCATCATTTACTCTTGAGTGGAAGTTATCTAAATATGGAGTCTGTTCATCTGAAAGTATCAGGGGAAAAACCCAATCGCTTTTCTAGGAGAAGTTGAGCTTGAGTAAGCCATCAACAGGATTTTAGCTGTTGGCCTGCCATTCAACAATTGAATTAATAAAGGGGTTCAGGAAGCACATAAAATTAAGTCTGGCTTCTGGTACTTTTGGAAAACCACTGGCCACATGATCTTTTGGAAAATGGAAATCTCCAGAACCTTTTGGAGATTTCATAATCTTTGGAAAGAGATGAACTTGTTAGAAGTCACAACCTTTTGAAAAATGATGATATAAACTGTTAAAGGCTTTCATGGCCGGAATCACTGGGTTGTGGGAGGTTTTTTCAGGCTATATGGCCATGGTCTAGACTAGAGGCATTCTCTCCTGACATTTCGCCTGCATCTATGGTAAGCATCCTCAGAGGTAGTGAGTAGGCTTGGGTAACCACGGAAAAATTTGGTTCTAAACTCGTTTCGTTTTTAGGGGGGCCCTTGCGTTTCATTTTTTTTAAGAATTCCGAAATTTTCCTTTTAAAAATTTCAAAATATACGAAATTTCGTAAAATTACAAATTGATTCGTTAATGGCGGACGCGATTGCGCAATATGCTTAAAAAACCTCCAAATGGGAGAGGGGGAACTTCTGAAGCTTCCCTCTCCCTCTGTTGTTGACTGTTGGTGTGATAAAACAAACAACAACTATAAAACTTGCACCAGACATGCCAAAATAATTACGAAATAATTTCAAAATAATTACTAAATAAATTGAAAAAATTGTTTCGAATCTAATTTACTCCTCACACTATTCCTGCATGGCTCAATATTGGATCATAAGCTAATTTAAATATGACTTAATAACGAATTACGAAATTAACGAACGAAACCGCCCAAGCCTAGTAGTGAGGTCTGTTGGAACTAGGAAAATGGGTTTATATATCTGTGGAATGACCAGGGTGGGACAAAGGACTCTTGTCTGCTAGAGCCAGGTGTGAATGTTTCCACTGACCACCTTGATTAGCATATAATGACCTGACAGTGCCTGGAGCAAACTTTTGTAGAGAGGTGATTAGATGTCCTTGTTTGTTTCCTCTCTGTTGTTTTGCTGTTGTAATTTTAGAGTTTTTTTAAATACTGGGAGTAGCCAGATTTTGTTCATGTTCATGGTTTCCTCCTTTCTGTTGAAATTGTCCACCTGCTTCTTGTGGATTTCAATGGCTTCTCTGTGTAGCCTGGCATGGTGGTTGTGAGAGTGGTCCAGCATTTCTGTGTTCTCAAATACTATGCTGTGTCCAGGTTGGTTCATCAGGTGCTCTGCTATGGCTGACTTCTCTGGTTGAAGTAGTCTGTTTACGACAATGGCTATGTTTCTGTGTGATAGGTGATACTATTTTATGTGATGTGCTTAATAATGTTTAATGTTTTATTAGGGGAGGGTCAATTTTAATGTTTGATACAGTTTTTATTGATGGCATTGAATTGTTGCCAACACTGTGAACCACTCTGAGACCCCTTCGGGGTTGAGAGGGGTGGCATATTATGTGTGTATGTGTGTGTGTGTGTATCATATATACTCAAGTATAAGCCGACCTGAATATAAGCCGAGGCACCTAATTTTACTACAAAAAAACTAGGAAAACTAGGAAAACGGATTGACTTGAGTATAAGCTGAGGATGAGAAATGCAGCATCTACTGGTAAATTTCAAAATAAAAATAGATACCAATAAAATTACATTAATTGAGGCATCAGTAGGTTAAATGTTTTTGAATATTTACATCAAACTGTAATTTAAGATAAGATTGCCCAACTCTGATTAAACCATTATTCTAACCTTCTTCAATGTAAATGTGTTTACGTATCCTTTGTAACAATAGAGTGAAATAATGAAAATGTGATAACTAATAATAAAGTAAAATAATAAATGTAATAATAACAATAATAAATAGAGTAAAATAATAAATATAATAATAATAGAGTAAAATGATAAATAAAAATAATAAATACAGTAAAATAATAATAATAATAACAACAACAACAACAACAGAGTGAAATAATAAATAACCTTGACTCAAGTATAAGCCAGGTGAGACTTTTTCAGCCTAAAAAAGGGCTTAAAAACTATACTCATACTCAAGTATATACAGTATATGCCTTTAAATTATGCTCTCAAGAAACAAAAATAAGCAGACTCCTTTAAAAGTAGCATAGTTTGTTTACTCACAAACTTCATGTATTCAGCATACAGGCATTTTGCATATGAATCCAGTTACAACAGGGTTTTAAGTAGTTTCTCTGTGTAGGTAACACGGGGCATCTTTCTTAGAAACAATAGTCCAAAGTCCAAAGCATCTCTCTGTTCTGAGAGTCTAATAGAATCTCTGTCTAGTCTCTAAGCATACAGTTCCTGCTGGTTTCTGAAAACAAACTTCTCTATAGGCTTCTCAAAGCAAACTGAGATCTATAATGGAGTCTGAGTCCTGAACAGGCCCAGACCTGAACACATGGTTTGCAGCATCTCCCACAACCAAGAGGTTAAAGAAAACTGCAAACCAATATACACATATACAGTACAGTAAGCAATGATATGTGTTCATTCATTCAGTCGTCTCCGACTCTTTGTGACCTCATGGACCAGCCCACGCCAGAGCTCCCTGTCGGCCGTCACCACCCCCAGCTCCTTCAAGGTCAGTCCAGTCACTTCAAGGATGCCGTCCATCCATCTTGCCCTTGGTCAGCCCTCTTCCTTTTGCCTTCCACTTTCCCCAGCATCATTCCCTTCTCTAGGCTTTGCTGTCTCCTCATGATGTGGCCAAAGGACTTCCACTTTGTCTCTCGTCTCCTTCCCTCCAGTGAGCAGCCGGGCTTTATTTCCTGGAGGATGGACTGGTTGGATCTTCTTGCAGTCCAAGACACTCTCAGAACTTTTCTCCAGCACCACAGCTCAAAAGCGTCTCTCTTCCGTCGCTCAGCCTTCCCGAAGGTCCAGCTCTCACATCCGTAGGTTACTACAGTAATATAACAAATAACTAGTGGAGTCTTGAGAAGGTTGCTATTTCCAACAGTACAATCTCAAACTATTCACATGACCTGTCGTGAACCAGAAGCCTTAAAGGAGCCAAACACAAGTAAAAGGTGCAAACAAGGTTTATTAACAAACAAAAATAGCTTAGAAACACTTGAATTCCGTGAGTCTAGCAATAAAATAAAGTCTGTAGCAACTGCTAATCAAAAAACGCAACTTGGAGAATAATCCAGATTATACAGAGATATAATCCGGTATAACAAAAACTTTAAGCAAACTGCTTCAAAAATTCAGAGTTCACAAAACACAAAGTAACAAGGTGAGAGCAAGCAAAAACGTAGTCAGGAAATAGTCCAAGATCGAGGCACGTCCAAAAGCAGAAGTTAAGTCCAAAACGCGATGTCGTCGTCGAAAAACAATCCGAAGTCAGCAAGGAGTAGAAGTCAGCACTTACAGGGTTCCAGTTGGTAGAAGCACGGAAGCACAGCGATCTGCAGTCCCAGGACCCAAGGCAAGAGTAAAGGCAGCAACAAAGTCCCAAGCCCAATACAACACTTTGCCTACTGAAAAGTTCCAATAGTTTGATACCTTTCTTTTATCCTATAACTCCTCATCAGAGGTGGAGCTGGACTCCACCCTGTCCTCGTCACTCTCAGGTGCTTTCGCTTCCACAGTTGCTCAACACCGCCCATCCCTCCAGCTCTTCCAGCTTCTATCAAGACTTAGATCACCCCAAGTATTTCCAGGTTGCCAGTCTCCCGAGAACCCTTCAAACTCCTAACTTGAGGTGGGTTGAATACAAATGTCTCTGATCTCTTGTACACAGGTCCAATCTAGTCCATCCTCCTCCTCGTCATCACTTCCAGTCCCATCACTTCCCTGAACCTCATGAAGTCTTCGTCCTCAGTTGGAGCATTATTTCACGGATCCGCTTCCTTTCCCTCTCTTCATCTGACTCTTGCTCCCGAGTAACCAGCTTCAAACCTCTACTCCCTCCTCCTCCATCTCAGAGTCTGTAAAACCTTTGAACGACTCAGTATCTGTAGGTGTCATGAATATCTCCCTAATTCTCTTCCTTTGCTGCTCTTGTTCCAGCACCTGAGCAGCCCTCTTTCCCCCTGTACTACTAGTAGTAGCTTGGTCAGCACACTGTACTACAACATGACCTGAAAGAACCACATTTTAACATTGGTCTCCTAAAGTGCATCACAGCTTGAGACAGGTAGAAGACATAAGGACCTGGATCCTATTGTGTAGACCTTTTCCAGAACAATTCTGAACCCAGTTTCCAAGAATTTGGTATGAGTAACAGAAATGAATAAAGGATGCTCCTGCATAAAAATCTATTCCTCATTACTGTGAACATTTGTTTTAATTTCAAGCAAGCAGGGATTCATTACGTTGCTGCTATTAAGACATCCTGGAGGAGTCAGATATTCTTAGCAATCTGCTGCAAATGATGCTGAGAGCTACCAGTTGATCCAGATCTATCATCTGCCCACTTTTTTTTAAAAAAATATATGATTTTAAATAATGTCATACTTTTACATTTAACCACTTACAGTAGTGGGCAGCGATAAGTAAAGTGAGATACAAATTTCCCTGCAAATAAAACAAAAACACAACCTGGTTGGTTAATCTAGCCAGCTGAACCTTCTGAGGGTTATTTTATTTTTTGTGTCAGGGCAACCAGTCAATTGTATTACATTTCTAACAGAACAAAACAAAACAAACAGACAAAACACAAAATTTGCAAGTTTGGTAGTGGATTAAATGTCCTTTGACCAGTCTCTGGCCACTTGGGAGTGTTTTTGGTGTTGCTGCAAGGAGGTCCTCCATTGTGCATGTAGCAGGGCTCAGGCTGCATTGCAGCAGGTGGTCAGTGGTTTGCTCTTCTCCGCACTCGCATGTCGAGGATTCCACTTTGTGGCCCCATCTCTTGAGGTTGGCTCTGCATCTCGTGGTGCCAGAGCACAGTCTGTTCAGTGCCTTCCAAGTCGCCTAGTCCTCTGTGTGCCCAGGGGGGAGTCTCTCATTTGGTATACAATTCTGGTTTTGAGCCTGCCGCTTTTGGACTCTCACTTGCTGAGGTGTTCCAGCGAGAGTCTCTGTAGATCTTAGGAAACTATGTCTAGATATAAGTCGTTGACGTGCTGGCTGATACCCAAACAGGGGATGAGCTGGAGATGTCTCTGCCTTGGTCCTTTCACTATTGGCTGCTCCTTCCCGGCGGATGTCAGGTGGTGCGATACCGGCTAAGCAGTGTAATTTCTCCAGTAGTGTAGGGCGCAGACACCCCGTGATAATGCAGCATGTCTCATTGAGAGCCACATCCACTGTTTTAGCGTGGTGAGATGTGTTCCACACTGGGCATGTGTACTCAGCAGCAGAGTAGCACAGCGCAAGGGCAGATGTCTTCACTGTGTCTGGTTGTGATCCCCAGGTTGTGCCAGTCAGCTTTTGTATGATATTGTTTCTAGCACCCACTTTTTGCTTGATGTTCAGGCAGTGCTTCTTGTAGGTCAGAGCACGGTCCAGAGTGACTCCCAGGGATTTGGGTGCACTGCAATGCTCAGTGGGATTCCTTCCCAGGTCATCCTCAGAGCTCGGGATGCTTGTCTGTTCTTGAGATGAAAAGCGACCAGATGTGACTTCTGAGGGTGAAAGGTATGTTGACATGGTTTACTGAGCTGAAATGGAGAGAGAGAAAACTCTATATGTTTAAATGCACTATTAATAGTACCTTGGCATGATATAGATTTCTGTCACCTTCTGTACTAACAAACATCACTTATCACTTTGTGGAGAGAGAGGAGGGAGACATGACAGATGTTTATTCCAGTCCACTTAGTGCAGTGCAATGGAAGAGCTGAGGAAATGCAGGCAGCAGGTTTTCAGCAACTTCCTAAGGTACAGCACTACTTAAGTACAAATGAGCCTGCCGTTAATTCTTGCTAATGAATATTTTGCAAGGAAATAGGTGAAATGTTAGGACTTCCAGAAGATGATGTTTGCCTTTGTGTTGGATTTGTATGTCAATCCTGAACATTTGCCAAAGTGTTGGGTTTAATTGCTGCTGTCAAATTCAGCAAGCACGTGTATGTTTGGCTAGAATAGGAGATGCTAACCAAAAGATGGGCTCTAATTTACAACTTAGGTTCTCAGTAGATTTTGTTTTAAGGAATCCATTAATTTCCAACCTCAATTAGATATTCTGCTCTGAGTTGTAGAACCAAAATGGGATAATACTTGAGTGTTGGCTAAAATTCTGGGAGACCAAATCCCCACTCTGCCATGGAAACCCATTGGTTCATTTCCAGAAAATCACACTATCTCAGCCTTAGAAGGCAATAATAATAATAATAATAATAATAATAATAATAATAATAATAGTAATAGTAATAATAATAATTTATTTATATACTGCCCTATCTCCCCAAGAGGACTCAGAGCAGTTTCCAACATAAGGCAAAACATTCAATTGCACACAAGGCAAAATATTCAATTGCCAAAAAAGGAAAACCATACACACAAATTAAAATAAACATAGAATCAAAGAGTTGGAAGAGACCTCCTGGGCCATCATCCAGTCCAACCCCATTCTGCCAAGAAGCAGGAATATTGCACTCAAAGCACCCCTGACAGATGGCCATCCAGCCTGTGTTTAAAAGCCTTCAAAGAAGGAGCCTCCACCACACTCCCTCCGGGGCAGAGAGTTCCACTGCTGAACAGCTCTCACAGGAAGTTCTTCCTAATGTTCAGGTGGAATCTCCTTTCTTGTAGTTTGAAGCCATTGTTCTACGTCCTAGTCTCCAGGGCAGGAGAAAACAAGCTTGCTCCCTCCTCCCTGTGGCTTCCTCTCACATATTTATACATGGCTATCATGTCTCCTCTCAGCCTTCTCTTCTTCAGGCTAAACATGCCCAGCTCCTTAAGCCGCTCCTCATAGGGCTTGTTCTCCAGACCCTTGATCATTTTAGTCTCCGTCTTCTGGACACATTGTACTTTGAAGCCATTGTTCTATGTCCTAGTCTCCAAGGCAGGAGAAAACAAGCTTGCTCCCTCCTCTCTGTGACTTCCCATCACATATTTATACATGGTCATTATGTCTCCTCTCAGTCTTCTATACTTCAGGCTAAACATGCCCAACTCTATAAGCCACTCCTCATAGGGCTTGTTCTCTTGATCATTGCAGTCACCCTCCTCTGGACACATCATAAAACATAAATATAAAATCCTTCTAAAACAAACACAAAATTAAAATAACTCTATCAGATGGGTTCAAAATACCCATGACCAGAATTACAAAGTGGACATGACCAACTATGAAAGGGGTGGGCAAGGGCTAGTGCAACGAAGTGTTTCAGAGCCATGGAAGTGGATGAAGTGCAGAGCTGGGTCTTAGCTGATGGCCAAGGGAAGGGCCTAAGGACTAATCAATCAAGGCTATGAGAAATCTCTGAAAAATTCCTGCCAAAAATAACTCTCACTGTTATAGGGTTGCAATGAGTTGGAGTTGAATTGAAGGGACATAACATGAGCCAGCATGGTGTAGTGATTTGAGTCTTGGCCTCAGATTCTGGGAGACAAGGGTTCATATTCCTGCTTATCCATGGGAACTCATTGGATAGATTTGGGAAAATCAATCTCAATGGAAAGCAATAGCAAACCCCTTCGAAACAACTCATGGCAAGAAAAGTTCATTATAGGTCCACCTTAGGTGTCCTCTAACTTCTTTTGAAAGGTGCAAGCTTTATCTCAGGCAGCTTCTCTATAACTCCAGAAAAATGTCACTTCCTCAGTTTTATTATTCACTAACCGTCCCCTGCCACACATTTTTGTGGCCCTCATGGGGGTTTCTGTGTGGGAGGTTTGGCCCAATTCTATCATTGTGGGATTCAGAATGCTCTGTGATTGCAGGTGAACTATAAATCCTAGCAACTACAACTCCCAAATGTCAAGTTTCTATTTTCCCCAAACTCCACCAGTGTTCACATTTGGGCATATTGAGTATTCATGTAGAGTTTGGTCCAGATCCATCATTGTTTGAGTCCACAGTGATCTCTGGATGTAGGTGAACTACAGCTCCAAAACCAAAGGACACTGTCCACCAAACCCTTCCAGTATTTTTTGTTGGTCATGGGAGAACTGTGTGCCAAGTTTGGTTCAATTCCATCATTGGTGGGGTTCAGAATTCTCTTTGATGGTAGGTGAACTACAAATCCCAGCAACTACAACTCCCAAATGACAAAATCAATTTTTTTGCGTGAAGGACATACATTGGGTCGTTAGGTGTCTTGTGTCCAAATTTGGTGTCAATTCACCCAGTGGTTTTTGAGTTCTGTTAATCCCACAAACAAACATTACACTCTTATTTATATAGATGACCAGGGGTTGCATCCCTGGTGAATAATCCAACCATTGTCCTGGAAGAGGCCTCTTGGGCCATCAAAACCAGTTCACTGCTCAATTCAGAACTTACAGGTAGATCATTCCCAGCAGGTAGCTGTCCAAACTCTTTCTGAAGACATCCAGTGAAAGGAGACCATGCGCTCAACCACCTTCCCATGCATTTGTTTCCATTACCAAGGCATGGTGATGGGTTGGAGTTCTTGGCAGGAAATCTGTTTACAGTGCTGCATGTCTAGTATTCTTTAGGTGTGTTGTGGTACCAGCTATTTTTGTCACTGGCACCGACACATCCTCAGCCTCATTAAGAGGGTTAGGTTCACAACAAGGGCGGAGAAGACATCCTTCTGAAAAGCTTTTTTATAAACTCATTTATTATATTCTGCCCTTACATAATTGCATATTCTGAGTAAGTAATTACATATATTTACACTAATAGAGTAATTAAATATAATTACATAAAATGAAAACATATCCACACACCCCAAGGGCATCACAGTAGGAATAAAGACTCCTACAAAATCCCTGCATTTTGTTTAATAAGGGTAAGTTGGTGGATTATCAGTGTGGTATAATAACTTCCAGTTTAAACAGCACATAGAAAAGAATACGGGGCTGGGGATGAAAGCGTTTTGTCTAGAGATCAAGTCCAAATGGAGGGGAAGCCTGTCACAGAAGACTTCCCTCTAGTCTTGTGTGACAACCGAATTTTGCAGACATAGCTTCCTGAAAAGTTAGACCATCATCTGGAATACATATTAGGCTTGGTTCAATTCTAAAGTCAATTCCGATTTTCACAGAAAAAAAATTCAAAACTTTTTGAAATTTCCAAAACTTTTGAATCCTTTCCTTAATGGTTTGAAAGTGTTATTTCCTGTTTCATTTGGTGGTCTTTACTCTGAAAGTAGTTGTTTTACTCCAGAAGCAGGGAAAAGCATGCAGAGGAAATTCCTTCTTGCTGTGGTTTAAAACTGGCTTCTCTGGCTTTAAAACTGGCTTCTCTGGCTTGAGCCGAGGCCAAGAAATTCCTTCCTTCTCTGGTTTAAAACTGGCTTCCCTGGCTTTAAAACTGGCTTCTCTGGCTTTAAAACTGGCTTCTCTGGCTTTAAAACTGGCTTCTCTGGCTTTGAAACTGGCTTCTCTGGCTTTAAAACTGGCTTCTCTGGCTTTAAAACTGGCTTCTCTGGCTTTGAAACTGGCTTCTCTGGCTTTAAAACTGGCTTCTCTGGCTTTAAAACTGGCTTCTCTGGCTTTAAAACTGGCTTCTCTGGCTTTAAAACTGGCTTCTCTGGCTTTAAACTGGCTTCTCTGGCTTTAAAACTGGCTTCTCTGGCTTTAAAACTGGCTTCTCTGGCTTTGAAACTGGCTTCTCTGGCTTTAAAACTGGCTTCTCTGGCTTTAAAACTGGCTTCTCTGGCTTTAAAACTGGCTTCTCTGGCTTTAAAACTGGCTTCTCTGGCTTTAAAACTGGCTTCTCTGGCTTTGAAACTGGCTTCTCTGTCTTGAGCCAAGGCCAGGAAATTCCTTCCTTCTCTGGTTTAAAACTGGCTTCTCTGGCTTTAAAACTGGCTTCTCTGGCTTGAGCCGAGGCCAGGAAATTCCTTCCTTCTCTGGTTTAAAACTGGCTTCCCTGGCTTTAAAACTGGCTTCTCTGGCTTTAAAACTGGCTTCTCTGACTTTAAAACTGGCTTCTCTGGCTTTGAAACTGGCTTCTCTGTCTTGAGCCGAGGCCAGGAAATTCCTTCCTTCTCTGGTTTAAAACTGGCTTCTCTGGCTTTAAAACTGGCTTCTCTGGCTTTAAAACTGGCTTCTCTGTCTTGACTTGCTTCTCTGGTTTAAAACTGGCTTCTCTGGCTTGAGCCGAGGCCAGGAAATTCCTTCCTTCTCTGGTTTAAAACTGGCTTCTCTGGCTTTAAAACTGGCTTCTCTGGCTTGAGCCGAGGCCAGGAAATTCCTTCCTTCTCTGGTTTAAAACTGGCTTCTCTGGCTTTAAAACTGGCTTCTCTGTCTTGAGCCGAGGCCAGGAAATTCCTTCCTTCTCTGGTTTAAAACTGGCTTCTCTGGCTTTAAAACTGGCTTCTCTGGCTTTAAAACTGGCTTCTCTGGCTTGAGCCGAGGCCAGGAAATTCCTTCCTTCTCTGGTTTAAAACTGGCTTCTCTGGCTTTAAAACTGGCTTCTCTGGCTTTAAAACTGGCTTCTCTGGCTTTGAAACTGGCTTCTCTGGCTTTAAAATTGGCTTCTCTGGCTTTAAAACTGGCTTCTCTGGCTTTAAAACTGGCTTCTGCTTTAAAACTGGCTTCTCTGTCTTGAGCCGAGGCCAGGAAATTCCTTCCTTCTCTGGTTTAAAAGTGGCTTCTCTGGCTTGAGCTGAGGCCAGGGGCCAGAAGCAAGGAAAAGCTGAATAATTTCCGACTCACTTCCTCAGTTGTAACAAAATGGTGGAATAAGCTTCGGAAGGGCAAAGAGACTTCCAGTTTTTTAAAAAATCTTCGATATCGCTTCAAAAAGGTAATTTTAATGAAATTATTATGAGCAACGAGTTATCCGGCGTGACTCTATCCATGCCTAATACATATGTTTAAGCTGCGATGTCTGCAAGCAGATTATTCCTTTCAGTGTTTATGACTTTTCTTCCATTTATTTCTGTTCAAACTTGTAAGTTTGGTAAGTGTGGCTATCTCGATAGCTGGGATTCTTGGCTCTGTAGAATACAGTTGTACTGGTGTTGATGGCTTCACAGTCCACCCAGGGCTTCTGAATGAAAGAATGATTTGGTTTCCTTGTTAGTTTTTTTGCATCACTTTCATGTAGGCATGTGAAATTGAAGAAATAGATGGATATATATGCTCGGGAGCCAGTGTGATGTAGTGGTTTAAGCATTGGACTGTGACTAGGGAACACAGGTTGAATCCTCTCTCGGCCGTGGAAACTCCTAAATGTCTCTGGGCAAGTCACATCCTTTTAGACACAAAAGAAGGGAAAAACAAACCCTTTCTGGCCAACTCATTATGGGGTTTGTATTAGAGGTGATAGGCACACAACAGGCACACAACAACAGCCACAAGCTATATGGAAAGCTGGTGTTCTGGGTTCTTTGCCTGGAATGGTTACTATGAATTGGTTGCCATTGAATTTATTGGTCTGATGGCATCTCTGTTGCCTAGTTTTATGAAATGGGAGAATTTAATGGATGTGGTTATCTGCGAAGTTAAGATAATGGAGTGTTTTCCAAATATTCTCTCCAAAATGGAGTGATGGTGGTGATGATGATGATTACTTTCTTTGTTTTCTTGCCTGGCTTATAAATCTCCCACAACATATTTCATATTCCCGAAATATGTTGATAGTTCAACTTTGTATGGTAAACTGTATGACCAAGCATTGATTTCAACTTGTTTCTCTCTGTTCTCAGACCAGCACTTAAAATATTACTTGGTTAAATTATCTCAGAAGATTGGCTACTATAATCCAGGTACCCAAATTGTGCCCTCCTACCCCCAGAAGCTCTAGCTTTATTTGACCTGCTAGTGCAATTAAACCCTATTTTCGTCCCCCGGATCCCCTGTCCAGATATATTACATTGTTCTCTCACCCAGTGTTTTTAAACTTTTAATCTTTGCACCCAGCCCTACCCAGTGTGATCAATTTTTTTTTGTGTTCAATTATTGTGATTTTATATTGTCTGTTGTGTTTCTTTATATTGGTTCTTTTATTTATTTATTTTCTTTATATTTCACTGTTGTATTCCTATGTTGTGTATTTGTATTGCTGTATTTTTGGACTTGGCCTCATGTAAGCCGCCCTGAGTCCCCTTGGGGAGATGGTGGTGGGGTATATTATTACTATTATTATTATTATTATTATTATTATTATTATTAACCACTTATTATCAAACTACAAGAGAGGAGATTCCACCTGAACATGAGGAAGAACTTCCTGACTGTGAGAGCCATTCAGCAGTGGAACTCTCTGCCCCAGAGGGAGTGGGGTGGAGGCTCCTTCTTTGGAAGCTTTGAAACAGAGGCTGGATGGCCATCTGTCAGGGGTGATTTGAATGCAATATTCCTGCTTCTTGGCAGAATGGGGTTGGACTGGATGATGGCCCAGGAGGTCTCTTCCAACTCTTTGATTCTAGGATTCTAGAATTCTATTATTAGCCACCCGAGTCCCCTTGGGGAGATGGTGGTGGGGTATATTATTATTATTATTATTATTATTATTATTATTATTATTATTATTAGCCACTTGTTCAATGGCCAGTCATTTATGGACTTGAAGGCCCAAACATGCCTTCTATAAACCTTAGACAGGCTGAAACATAATGGTAGAAAAAATTACAATAATTAACGTGTTGTATTTCAAGAACTAGAATTAAATTAATATTATGGATCATTATAAAAACTATTTGGGTTGGTTATATTTGGAGTGAAAATAGTTTCAAACAGTCTATTTTGATATTGAAACAAATGTTTTAATTGTTTATGTATGCATATCATGAATTCATGTCCCAGCATTATATGTTGTGCTCCACCCTGAGTCCTCTTTGGGGTAAGAAAAGCAGAATATAAATTTTAAATAATTAAATAATTGCAACCCTATCCCAAATATACTTCTCTCTCATTCACTATAAAGAAGACTTGGAGACTATTCCCATTTCCTGAAACCTGACTACATTAATGTATCTAACCTAACATTCCATTTCTCTGTGTTGTTGAAGGCTTTCATGGCTGGAATCACTGGATTGCTGTGAGTTTTCTGGGCTGTATGACCATGTTCCTGACGTTTCGCCCACATCTATGGCAGGCATCCTCAGAGCTTGTGAGGTTTATTGGAAACCAGGCAGGGCAAGTTGGATCCTCAGAACAATTCTCCATTCAGCAAAGGACAAGAGGGATCCTCCAACCTCTGCAGGAGTCTACCGTGTACCATGCAGTTGTGGACAAGTCTTCATAGGGACCACCAAATGCAACATTGCCCAGACACGAATCAAGGAACATGAAAGGCACTGCATACTGATTCAACCAGAGAAGTCAACCATAGAAGAGTACCTGATGAACCAACCTGGACACAGCATATTATTTGAGAACACAGAAATGCTGGACCACCATGTCAGGCTACACAGAGAAGCCATGGACATCCACAAGAAGCATGTGGACAATTTCAACAGAAAGGAAGTAATGATGAAAATGAACAAAATCTGGCTACCAGTATTAAAAAAACTCTAAAATCAGAACAGTAAGTAAAGAACAACACTAAAAAAAAAAACCTGGGGAATTCCAGACAAGAAAGGAACCCTTTCCAGACAAGAAACCATCAGGGCCAGATAATCACCTCCCAACAAAGGATTCCTCCAGGCATGAAACAGCCAAGCCTTGAGCTGCAGGGCTAGTCAGTGTAAATCAAGTTCATCAGTTGCAACATTCACACTTGCCTCCAACAGACAAGACTTCTTTCAAGACATTCCACAGATATATAAACCCCAGTTGCCTTGTTTCCAACAAACTTCACAACCTCTGCCATAGGTGTGGGTGAAAGGTCAGGAGAGAATGCTTCTGGAACATGGCCAGACAGCCCAAAAAACTCATAGCAACCCAGTAATTCCGTTTCTCTTTTTTAAAAAACACAAACCCAACAGTACATGGATGTTCACATTGATTCACCTTGTACTCAAAAAGGCATTCACTCTG
This sequence comes from Anolis sagrei ordinatus, assembly GCF_025583915.1. Classification (NCBI taxonomy): domain Eukaryota; kingdom Metazoa; phylum Chordata; class Lepidosauria; order Squamata; family Anolidae; genus Anolis; species Anolis sagrei. The sequence goes on along the minus strand of NW_026844367.1, from coordinate 1,545,024 downwards.
TTCGTGAGTACAATCCAAGTGGGATGAGTCAGGTTTAACCAGGTTGGAGGGGTCCTTCAGGGCAAGTGCGTTGCCTCCAAGCTGTCTGTGACTCAGGGATGTCTTGTGATGTTTCGGATGTGCCATCTGCCTCATCTTTTAGCAGAGCGTTCGCATGAGTTATTTCCTCTCTACAGGCAGGAGACTGGAATCTGGGGTCCTCCATAACTGGCCCCTGTTTCACTTAATGCATAGTTGTTGCCAACATTTGTTTCAGCAGTACAGATCAGACAAAGGTAAAAACACAATTCACAAAGACCAAGGGCTTACAATGTAGCAGAAGTTGGTTGTTCTGCAATAGGAATCTCCCAGACTCCTGGATACAAATAATCTCTTTCCATTCGAATACAAACCACACAACTAACTGATACTGAAGTGAGATCTTGGAAAACCCAATTTTTGATTGCAACTTCCAGAATCCTTTATTCAGCATGATCATGGTATTTAGTGGAATATAATTTCCAAGGTAACACTTCCAAACTTTGAATCCTGGGGTATTTGTTTATTTATTTATTTATCGTGTCATCAGCAACCAGACCATTGTATTACATTTCTAACAGAACAAAACAAAACAAACAAACAGAATACCATTGTATTACATTTCTAACAGAACAAAACAAACAGAAAAAATACAAAATTTGCGAGTTTGGTAGTTGATTAAATGTCCTTTGACCAGTATCTGGCCACTTGGAGGAGTGCCTCTGGTGTTGCCGCAAGAAGGTCCTCCCTTGTGCATCATGTGGCAGGGCTCAGGGTGCATTGCAGCAGGTGGTCAGTGGTTGGCTCTTTTCCACACTTGCATGTCGTGGACTCCACTTTGTGGCCCCATTTCTTGAGGGTGGCTCTGCATCTCGTGGTGCCAGAGCGCAGTCTCTTCATCACCTTCCAAGTCGCCCAGTCTTCTGTGTGCCCAGGGGGGAGTCTCTCATCTGGTATCACCCACGGATTGAGGTGCTGGGTTTGAGCCTGCCACTTTTGGACTCTCGCTTGCTGAGGTGTTCCAGCGAGATCTAAGAAAACTATTTCTTGATTTAAGTCATTGACGTGCTGGCTGATACCCAAACAGGGGATGAGCTGGAGATGTCTCTGCCTTGGCCCTTTCACTATTGGCTGCTCCTTCCCGGCGGATGTCAGGTGGTGCGATACCGGCTAAGCAGTGTAATTTCTCCAGTAGTGTAGGGTGCAGACACCCCGTGATAATGCAGCATGTCTCATTAAGAGCCACACCCACTGTTTTAGTGTGGTGAGATGTGTTCCACACTGGGCATGCGAACTCAGCAGCAGAGTAGCATAGCGCAAGGGCAGATGTCTTCACTGTGTCTGGTTGTGATCCCCAGGTTGTGCCAGTCAGCTTTCGTATGATATTGTTTCTAGCACCCACTTTTTGCTTGATGTTCAGGCAGTGCTTCTTGTAGGTCAGAGCACGGTCCAGAGTGACTCCCAGGTATTTGGGTGTGTGAGTGTATGATACTGAGTGGCAAATCCCAAACATTGATTGAGTCAATGGGACCACACTGTATTGCTAGAGATGCATCAGCACTGTAATATATTCACTAGTCTTGTGCATTTGTATAGAATCACTATCCATTTCTGTTTGTTTCATTCGTAAGGCCCTGTTTTCATTTTTGAGAGCCTCTCCCGAAAATGGGTGCCTTTCTGAATGAGCTTTTTCATCCCAGATCTGAAAAAATGAATTTTTTGTCCCATTGGTGGGAATGTGTGGAGTTCCAACCCTCCCCTTCCCCTCAGTTTTAGGGATATTAGGGTGAAACTAGCCAGCTCCGCCGCCATTTTTCCCTGCCATTTCCTCCTTCGATTGGGAAAGTTACCTTGTGTCACTGCTGATGTCTCTTCATTGGAGCTAGGGGCAGATCCATGATGGAATCCTTGGTGTGGGGCTGGAATGTGCCATGTTTGCTGGTGACCTGCTGGGGCTTGTCCTCCTTTGCATTTGCCAACGGCCTTGCTCCGCAACCATGCAGGCCCAGAAAGGCACTGGCAGGTGTGGGTGCTTTCTTGGCCTGCACGTCACACATGCACTCTCTTTCCAAGGAGAGTGTGTCTAGCTTGCAGACCCAAAGCACCTGCACCTGCCAGAGCCTGCATCCAAGCACCGAGTGTCTCTTACTTGGAAAGAGTGTGTGTGCGTGGCTTGCAGGCCCAAAGCACTCTAACCTGCCAGGGCCTACAGCCGAGTGCCACGCGCCTCTTACTTGGAAAGAGAGTGCGTGTGTGGCTTGCAGACCCAAAGCACCTGCACCTGCCAGAGCCTGCATCCAAGCACCGAGTGTCTCTTACTTGGAAAGAATGTGTGTGCGTGGCTTGCAGGCCCAAAGCACTCTAACCTGCCAGGGCCTACAGCCGAGTGCCAAGCGCCTCTTACTTGGAAAGAGAGTGCGTGTGTGGCTTGCAGAACCAAAGCACCTGTGCCTGCCAGGGCCTGCATCCGAGCACTGGGCGCCTCTTACTTGGAAAGAGTGTGTGTGTGTGGTTTGCAGACCCAAAGCACTCCGTCCTGCCAGGGCCTACAGCCGAGTGCTAAACACCTTTTACTTGGAAAGAGTGTGTGTGCGTGGCTTGCAGAACGAAAGCACCTGCACCTGTCAGGGCCTGCATTCAAGCACTGAGTGTCTCTTACTTGGAAAGAGAGTGTGTGTGTGGCTTACAGACACAAAGTACTCCCGCCTGCCAGGGCCTACAGCCAAGTGCTAAACACCTCTTACTTAGAAAGAGAGAGTGTGTATGGCTTGCAGACCCAAAGCACCCACGCCTGCCAGGGCCTGCATCCAAGCACCAAGCACCTCTTACTTGGAAAGTGTGTGTGTGTGTTGTTTGCAGACCCAAAGCGCTCCCACCTGCCAGGGCTTACAGCCAAGCACTAAACACCTCTTACTTGGAAAGAGAGTGTGTGGCTTGCAGACACAAAGTACTCCTGCCTGCCTGGGCCTACAGCCGAGTGCTAAGCACCTCTTACTTGGAAAGAGAGAGTGTGTATGGCTTGCAGACCCAAAGCACCCACGCCTGCCAGGCCCTGCATCCGAGCACCAAACACCTCTTACTTGGAATGAGAGAGTGTGTGTGGCTTGCAGACACAAAGTACTCCCACCTGCCAGGGCCTACAACCGAGTGCTAAACACCTCTTACTTGGAACGAGAGTGTGTGTGTGGCTTGCAGACACAAAGTACTCCCACCTGCCAGGGCCTACAACCGAGTGCTAAACACCTCTTACTTGGAAAGAGAGAGTGTGTGTGGCTTGCAGACACAAAGTACTCCCACCTGCCAGGGCCTACAACCAAGTGCTAAACACCTCTTACTTGGAAAGAGTGTGTGTGTGTGGCTTGCAGGCCCAAAGTGCTCCCAACTCCCAGGGTCTGCAGCTGAGCACTAAATGCTTCTTACTTGGAAAGAGTGTGCAAATGTGGCTTGCAGGCCCAAAGAGCCCCTGCCTGCTAGGGCCTGCAGCTGAGTGTCTGTTACTCAGTGCTCAACACTTGGCTGCAGGCCCTGGCAGACACAACCACTTTGGCTCTTCAAGCTGCACACACGCACTCCCCTTGGAAAGAGAGTGCTTGTGTGGCATGCAGGCCCAAAGCACCAGCACCTGCCAGGGCCTTTACCCGAGTGCCAAAAATCAGGCGACCAAATGTTTGCTGTTCCCACTTTCCTTTTGCTTCACTGATATTTCCATATCAGAGGGGGAAGTGCCATTTTGTGCCAACTGAATGAAACAAATGGTATGATAACATGAACTAAATGGCTGAAACGGTTGCCAGGCCCATGACTAATGTTCACCATACTTGAGCTATGAAACTGGCTTAAAGGCACTTAATTAATCCCATGACTCAATGGGGCAAGGAAATGTGTCTCTCAAGTTCCAGTCCTGAAATCTATGCCGTATTAACTTGATAGAAGGTACTACTATGGAGTGCATTGGAGACAACCTGGCAAAATGGCACTACCTAAAAGAATCCCTTACCTTATGTGACTGTGGAGCAGAACACACAACTCTGCATCTGTACCCCTGTCCATTGTGCCCTGCCTCATGTATAGAGGAGGTATCGTTGGAGGCTACAGACAATGCCGTTGCTGTTGCCCATTTTTGGTAAAAAAAATATTTAGCCGCCTGCACACCTTCTATTTTATCAGTGTTATACTAATTTATGCAATGCTTTTGATATGAAATAATAATAATTGGAGACTTGACAAGGAGCCTTTCAAACATGGGCCTGCCCATTCCAAAGTGCTATCTAATCTAACATGTTGTTGTTCATTCATTCAGTCGTCTCCGACTCTTCATGACCTCATGGACCAGCCCACGCCAGAGCTCCCTGTTGGCCATCACCACCCCCAGCTCCTTCAAGGTCAGTCCAGTCACTTCAAGGATGCCATCCATCCATCTTGCCCTTGACATCATTGAGGTGCTCAAGCTCCAGCGCCACAACAAGGCGGTGATCCTTTGCTGGATCTAACATAGTACATATGTTTCGGCTAAAGTTGGGGAAGAGATACAATCAAGAAAATTTGAGTCCTGGGGAGTGGTTAACCATAGCCTATGCCCCAAACTCTTGCTATGATTGTGGCAAAAATATTTACTTCGGATTTATTTTAAATGGTTTAAGTTTTACAAATCACATGTTTTTACTTAGTCCTTGCAAGTACTTTTAACTGTATTGTCGAAGGCTTTCATGGCTGGAATCACTAGGTTCTTGTGGGTTTTTTCGGGCTATATGGCCATGTTCTAGAGGCATTTTTTCCTGACGTTTTGCCTGCATCTATGGCAAGTGTGGTAATATTAGCGACTGACCATATGTTAAATAGATCAATGACCGATGTTTTGATAGGTATGACTGCCACCACCTCAGCTTTTATTGGCCTGAGGAACCAAAAGGTGTGAATGTGTTGTAGGCAAGGTGTGTTTGCCCTTGGTTCTACTATTGCTTCTTCACTGGCTGACTGGACTTTAAAAGGGTTTGACAGACTTGGTTCTGAGGAGATTTGACAGATTGAGGCATATACCAGTTAAAAGTGAACTAAGAAAGGTTTATTGGACTTTAAACAAACATCAGCTCATATAATGAGCGGTACAGAAGCGTAATTCAGTTGTAGAGACTTAGTTACTTAAACAAGTAGTTCCACTGACAACAAAACTTTTAAAACTGTGAGTTTCCTTAAACACACTGCTCTATCCTTAGAAACAGTATCGCTCGAGAACAGATCCCTATCTGTCTCACACACAGGGCGATAAGCTCCCTTATATTATCCCTAAGTATAAGGAGACAAGTCTTTCTGTTACTGATCCTCACAATACAGTAACCCTAGCCCTTGTCTGCTGCTTATTCCCTAACCTTAAGGCTCACTGTAAAGCTTTCTTTTCCTGTCAGATTCCTACTGTAGCTTCCTAACTTAAAATCTCATCCTTCTGTGTCTCATGTCAAGACACTTCCCTCTCTCTGTCAAAAGCTGACAGCTTATTTCCCTCTCTCAACCGACTCCTCCCCCAATTGCTATACCCAATCAGGAGTCGGCTTGACTCCTCCTCCTGCTGCTGCCTGTCTTCCAAGATGACAGCTACTGATATTCAGGCTTCGGCCTGTTCGCCTAAAAGGTAGATTTCACTACAGCAAGCATCCTCAGAGGTAGTGTATTAGTGTATTAACTGTATTTCCTTTGATTTTTGAAAGCTGTCTTTAGTCCCAGCTTTGCAGAAAACAGAGAATGCAAATGAATCAATTATCGAAGTTCCACGGTCTGTCATGTGTTACTGACTGGGGTTGTGGGCACAGACACATCATCAGATAACACGGCATGATCCAAGTTGTTTCACATATTGTAATAGAGCTGCTGTGATTCTATCTATGTGGTGACTCCATTCAGATGCTTTGCCCATCCATTTGGGATTGCGCCCAGAGCATTTATCACCATTGGAATCACAGTTGTGTTCTTTTCCCAGAGGCTCTGACTCTCAATGTATTTCATAATCTTTTCCCTCTCTGCATCTTTAATTTCTCAGTTCCTGCTAGGTTTACCAAATCTGTTAATGCAACCCCCTCAAATCACAGTTATATCTGACATATTATGTTCCCATTGTTTATCAGTTTGAATCTTGAAGTGCCACAAAACCTTTTCCTTTCCATTTTAAACCACTTTTCCAGGCTTATGTTCCCATTGGTTCTTTGCAGGCCATAAACTGTTCTTATTTCATAGGTTCTAATGCACTGTTTCTCAACCTGGAGGTCGGGACCCCTGAGAGGGTCGCAAAGGGGTGTCAGAGGGGTCACCAAAGACCATCAGAAAACACAGTATTTTCTGATGGTCATGAGGATTCCATGTGGGAAGTTTGAGCCAATTCTATTGTTGGTGGAGTTCAGAATGTTCTTTGATTGTAGTGAACTATAAATCCCAGCAACTATAACTCCCGAGAGTCAAGGTCTATTTTCCCCACACTCCACCAGTGTTCACATTTGTGCATATTGTGTATTTGTGCCAAGTTTGGTCCAAATCCACCATTGTGTGAGTCCACAGTGGTCTCTGGATGTAGGTGAACTACAACCCCCAAACTCAAGGTCAATGCCCACCAAACCCTTCCAGTGTTTCCTGTTGGTCATGGGAGTTCTGTGTGGCAAATTAGATTCAAATCCATTGCTGGTGGAGTTCAGAATGCTCTTTGATTGTAGGTGAACTATAAATCCCAGCAACTACAACTCCCAAATTACAAAGTCAATCCTCCCCCAACCCCACTAGCATTTGCATGTGGGTGAATTGGGTATTTGTGCCCAGTTTGGTCCAGTGAATGAAAATACATCTTGCATATCTGATATTTACATTATGATTTATAACAGTAGTAAGATGACTGTTATGAAGTAGCAACAAAAACAATGTTATGGTTGGGGGTCACCACAACATGAGGAACTGGATTAAGGGGTCACGGCACTAGGAAGGTGGAGAACCACTGTTCTAATGTATCATAACAGCCACTGTATTCTGGTATACTCAGTCTGTGTGCTATTGCTGTGAGTCCACTATTAAGATCATTCACTTTAATCTTTTTCTTATATAGACAACGTCTGCTACATGTAGTCTTTCTTCAATATTTACTTTGATGCTCTTTCTCTGAAGTGCCTCTTCTGAAGCTGCAAATAGAAGTCCTCCAGTTTCTTTCTTTAGCGTCTCATTCTGTAAATATGTCCAGATGGCCCTCCTTTCAACCTTTCCTTCTGCAGTTTCAATGAGCTGATCACACATTGTTTATTCCGCCTGGCCTCAAGGCAGTTTCTAATCATATTTATACACATGTTTTGTTTCTTCACTGTTCCTTTTTTCCTCCCTGTCCTCTACGTTTCCACTTGTTTTCTGTGATAGAGCCATTCAACCATTTTTTTCCTGGCCTTGGGTGGCAAAACTTGGCAAAAATGCCATCTATTCCTCCTATGCAGTATTTGGGAGCAAAATTATTATTTGTTGCAGGGAGACAGTACTGCCCATCAAGTCTCCTGGGGGTGCGTATATGATCTCACGGCCCCCGTCTTTGATGTCAAGGATGTCTAGATCTAGGGAAGTCATGCTCCCCATGCTCTATTCCGCCTTGGTTAGACCACTTTACCTGGAATATTGTGTCCAATTCTGGGCACCACAATTCAAGAGAGATATTGACAAGCTGGAATGTGTCCAGAGGAGGACGACTAAAATGATCAAGGGACTGAAGAACAAGCCCTATGAGGAGCGGCTTAAGGAGCTGGGCATGTTTAGCCTGAAGAAGAGAAGGCTAAGAGGGGATATGATAGCCATGTATCAATATGTGAGAGGAAGCCACAGGGAGGAGGAGGGAGCAAGCTTCCTTTCTGCTTCCCTGGAGACTAGGACGCAATGGAAGAATGGCTTCAAACTACAAGAGAGGAGATTCCATCTGAACATGGGAAAGAACTTCCTGACTATGAGAGCCATTCAGCAGTGGAACTCTCTGCCCCGGAGGGAGTGTGGTGGAGGCTCCTTCTTTGGAAGCTTTTAAACAGAGGCTGGATGGCCATCTGTCAGGGGTGATTTGAATGCAATATTCCTGCTTCTTGGCAGAATGGGGTTGGACTGGATGGCCCAGGAGGTCTCTTCCAACTCTTTGATTCTATGATTCTATAGTTTGCTCCCTCAATTTTCTTGGAACAGTATTTCTGTCTGATGCAGATAATCCAGAACAGTATCAAGTAACTGCCATGGTTCAAGTGTTTGTGATCTGAATTCTGTTTCTAAGCTTTGATTTTAAGATTTTTCATTCTCCTCTATCTATGCAGACATATAAAAGACAAAATATGTGTGTGTGTGTGTTTGATGCACTGCAAAGGCTGTCCGTCTGTGATGTCACTGGGAAAGAAAGGTGATGAGAATGAGGGAAAGGGAGGGAAGGAGTAAGGAAACAAAGAAAGAAAGAAAGAAAGAAAGAAAGAAAGAAAGAAAAGAAAGGAAAAAGGGAAAGGGAAGGAAAAAAGAGGGAGGGGAAGGGAAAGGGGAAAGGTTTGAAAGGAGGAAAGAAAAAAGGAAGGAAGGAGGGAAGGAAGGAAGGAAGGAGAAGAAGAAGGGGAGGGGAAGGAAGAAGGGGATGAGAGAGAAAGAAAGAGAAGGAGAAGAAAGGAAAGAAGAAAGAAAAAGAGAAGGAAGAAGAGAAGAAGGAGGAAAAAGGAAGAAGGAGGGGGAGAAAGGAAAGGAAAGGGAAAGAAAGGAGAAAGGGAAGGAAGGAAGGAAGGAAGGGGGGAAGGAAGGAAGGAAGGAAGGAAGGAAGGAGGGAAGGAAGAGAGGAAGGGGGGAAGGAAGAGAAAGGAAGGAAGGGGGAAAGAAGGAGGGAGGAAAGAAAGAAAGAAAGAAAGAAAGAAAGAAAGAAAGAAAGAAAGAAGAGAAGGAGAAGAAAAATGAGGGAGAGAAGGATGGAAGGAGGAGAGGAAAGGGGGAAAGATTTGAGGGGAGGAAAGGAAGGAAGGAAGGAAGGAAGGAAGGAAGGAGGAGAAGGAAGGAAGGAAGGAAGAAGGAAGGAAAGGAAGAAGAAGGAAGGAAGGAAAGAAAGAAGAAAGGAAGGGAAAGAAAGAAGGAAGGGAAGGAAGGAAGGAAGGAAGGAAGGAAGGAAGGAAGGAAGGAAGGAAGGATGAAAGCAGCGGCCGCAGTCTTTTCAACATCTGGGCAACACCAGGTATATATGCTAATTTTAAAAATAGATATAATAAGATGCATTGTCGAAGGCTTTCATGGCTGGAATCACTGGGTTGTTGTAGGTTTTTTTGAGCTATATGGCCATGTTTTAGAGGCATTCTCTCCTGACATTTCGCCTGCATCTATGGCAATCCTCACTACCTCTGAGGATAGATTTTGCTGAGAAAACTCATAAAAAAACTTCCCAGAAAGACAAGTTGCCAATGGCCACTTCTGTTGCTTCTGCCAATTACACGAGGCGTTTTTATCCAGATTTTTATGAACTACACACTTTGCGTGATTTTTTTTTTTACATTGATGAAATGGTGGATTTTTTTCCTTCAAATATAGCCATTTTTATTGTGGGGTGCATTTTTTTGGTTGTGTTTTGTGCCCATTTTCACTTATTTGAAAGATGTGTGAAGCATCCCAAATGAATGTATCTCAGAGACATGATATCCTACATTTATTGCACATTTTGGGAGATGTGAACGTATTTCTCTCCCATCCCTACATCAAACATGGGGGGGAAAGTTACTAAGAGAGTATGCACTACTCAAAGATAGCAGAAAGTTTTAGGCATTGCTACCTGATGGGCAAATTAAAGCTGCATTGGGGTAAACTGTACAATGTAATTGGTAATTTATGGTTATCAAGGATGGATTATCTAAAGAAACAAGACCTGGATTTTAGGAATCAATTATTATCAGATGTGTTGAGACAAAGCTAGGGAGATATCTATCTATCTATCTATCTATCTATCTATCTATCTATCTATCTATTAGGGCTGGGCGGTTTCTTTTCGTTAATTCGTAATTCTTTAAAAATTCGTTATTTTTTTTATAGCGAAGCGATAACGAACCATTCTGGAGCAACTTAAAAATGAAACGAATTTTTAAATTCGTTTCGTAAATGCTTCGGATTCGTTATGTATTCGTTTCGTTATCGGTTTGAGGTCGTTTCGTTATTATTTCCGCATGTCTGGGGCTAGTTTTATAGTTGTTTTTTGTTTAATTAGTGAAAAAAAATTATAATATCACACCAACAGTCAACAACAGAGGGAGAGGGAAGCTTCAGAAGTTCCCCCTGTCCCATTTGGAGGGTTTTTTAGCGTATTGCGCAGTCGTGTCCGCCATTAACGAATCGATTCGTTATTGTTTCGTATTTGTTTCGTTAATGTTTTGTAATTTTTTAACATTTACGAAATTTCGTAAATATCGAACTTTTCAAAAGAAAAATTTCGGAATTCTTTTAAATATCGAAACGCAAAAAAACCCCCCAAAAAAACGAATCGATTTTAGAAACAATTTTTTCCGTTGTTACCCAGGCCTACTATCTATCTATCTTACACATAAATTCAGGATGTGATCTAAGATCAGAATGCATTTATTCTCTCTCACAAAATGTACGTAATCAATAATGTCTTTGGGTCTCTATTGCTTTCAGATTCCTTCTGGTGTGCCGTATTTTAAAATGTAGTGTTGTGAAAAATAATCACTTATTTATTGGCGGCTAAACAAATAGCTCTTTGCATGAATTCATCCCAGTTCTTTGGATGATACATCATCAGTGTATGGGAATACATCTTAGAGGAATAAATACTCTCAAAGTAACAGACAGAAGACAGTAGGAAAACAGTTTCATTGAAAAAATGGGATGTATTCCTCATGAACTGGCACCACAGAGACGAAGATGCAACACAAGCATCTGCTTGTCAGGTTATTCTATAAAATTTAATTAATTATTACACTATCCACAAGGCTAAAAGTATTGAATTAATTTACATGTTATTTTAACGTGGCTTTTAATTGTGCTAACTGGGAGAACTGATTTGTGGGGTGGGTGAGTTGTAATATATTTATCTGCCAAGAAGATGTTTTTCCATATTGTCATTTATGAAGGTGATTTTTATCTGAAAGTATTGCAGAGTTTGACAATGTTATCTCATGTGGGTGTTCATAGAATCATAGAGTTGGAAGGGACGTCATGGGCCATCCAGTCTAACCACCTGCCAAGAAGCAGAAAAATCTCATTCAAAGCACCCCCAACAGATGGCCATCCAGCCTCTGTTTAAAAGCTTCCGAAGAAGGAGCCTCCACCACACACCATGGCAGAGAGTTCCACTGCTGAACAGTCAGGAAATTCTTCCTCATGTTCAGGTGGAATCTCCTTTCCTGTAGTTTGAAGCCATTGTTCTGTGTTCTAGTCTCCAGGGCAGCAGAAAACAAGCTTGCTCTCTCCTCCCTATGTTTTTCTGACATATCTTGATACATGACCCTCATCATGTGTCCTCTCAGCCTTCTTTTCTTCAAGTTAAACATGTCTAGCTCTTTAAACCACTTCTTTAAAGAATTTTAAAGGTCGGAACTAGCATCTTATACAGGCCAGGGTACTCAGTTGGAAGCCAATGTCAATGTTGCAGCACTGGTGTTCTATGGCATCTCATGGGCGTTCTTGTGAGTAACCTGGCTGCCGCATTCTGAACAATACAGAGCATTCGGGTAGTAGACATCGGAAGGCCAACATACAGGGCATTGCAATAGTCCAGCCTAGACGTGACCGTGGCATGGATGACCGTTGCCAGAGCCTCGTCAGATAGGGAGGGTGCCAGTTGCCTCGCTTGTCGCAGATGGGAAAAGGCCTGTTTGCTGGCAGCAGCCAGCTGAGCTTCCATTGTCAGCTGTGAATCCAAAACAACACCTAAGCTCTTAACAGTGGTCGATGGAGAGAGGGCGGCACCATTGAAGGTGGGCAACGGAGGAGTTAGACCTGCCGGGCGGCCATGCCAGAGGATCTCAGTCTTCGCCGGGTTCACCTTTAGTCTGCTAGCACTTAGCCAGTTCGACAGAGCTTCCAGACATCGGGTGAAATTGTCTGGAATTGACGTTGCCTCACGCTCCAGGCGCAGAAGGAGTTGGGTATCGTCTGCATATTGGTAGCAGTCCAGGCCGAAACTCTGAGCCAAACTAGCAAGGGGTCTAACGTAGATGTTGAAGAGAAGAGGAGAGGAGAGGAGAGGAGAGGAGAGGAGAGAAGAGAAGAGAAGAGAAGAGAAGAGAAGAGAAGAGAAGAGAAGAGAAGAGAAGAGAAGAGAAGAGAGAATTGCACCTTGGGGGACCCCACATAGGAGGGGGGATCTATCGGAGACTTGATCCATGCACTCCACACGTTGACTCCGGTTCCGGAGAAATGAGTTGAACCAATTAAGGGCCTGACCGTGAACTCTGGACATGGCAAGACGGTGAATCATTAGATCATAGTCGACGGTGTCAAACGCTGCGGTAAGGTTGAGAAGTACCAGTAGCGCTGATCCACCATTGTCAGACTGGCGACGGGGTTCATCCGTAATGACAACCAGGACAGTCTCCGTCCCATGGCCAGGGCGGAAACTTGACTGGAAAGGGTCCAGGCCACCAGCTGTGTCATAATAATAATAATAATAATAATAATAATAATAACAACAACACTTTATTTGTACCCTGCTACCATCTCCCCAAGGGACTTGGTGCAGCTTACATGAGGCCAAGCCCAAACACAATACAAGCAATAATAACAACAATACAAGCAATTAAAATAAAAACATAGACAATAAAATATACAACATTATCAATAAGACAACACACAATTAAAAACAGTGGGAAGGCCAAATGTAGAGTTAAAATGAGAAATAATCCTGGGACATGGACGACAAGGTGATACTGGTGTTTGTGGAAGGGCATACGAGCAGACCTAAAGAAATGTAAAGTGCTTTGGAGGACAAAGTGCTATGGCAGGGGTCGGGAACCTTTGGCCCTCCAGCTGTGGTGGACTTCAACTCCCACAATTCCTTGAGGCTCGGCATTCGCCCCAAAGGCTTACCTTGGCCCAACGAGGTTTGTTTCGCTCTTTTTCATGGAGGACGGGCAGCAAAGGGGGAGAGACGAGCGTAACGTAGCTGTGCAGATGGCGAGGAAGGATGCGGAGCCCACAGACTGGCCTCGGAGGGAGAGAGCGGGCGGAAACCCCTGCGGGCAACGCGCTTCCTCGCCGCTTCGGCCCTTAGCACCCGCCCCGCATGGACCCCCTCCCTAGCAACGACGCCGGCTGAGTGACGTCGTGCAGAGCTTGTCGGGGAAAAGGGAAGGCGAAGGCTGGAGGGAAAGGGCTCTGCGCTGTTTAATCGGCGAGGAGGCGCGTTGCCCGCAGGGGTTTCCGCCCGCTCTCTCCCTCCGAGGCCAGTCTGTAGGCTCCGCATCCTTCCTCGCCATCTGCACAGCTACGTTACGCTCGTCTCTCCCCCTTTGCTGCCCGTCCTCCATGAAAAAGAGCCAAACAAACCTCGTTGGGCCAAGGTAAGCCTTTGGGGCGAATGCCGAGCCTCAAGGAATTGTGGGAGTTGAAGTCCACCACAGCTGGAGGGCCAAAGGTTCCCGACCCCTGTGCTATGGGATCATTATTCCGGGAAGGCACACTGGAACAGCCACGTCTTCAAGCTCCTCCTGAAGACTGCCAGAGTTGGGGCCTGTCTGATGTCTTTAGGGAGTGAGTTCCAGAGTCGAGGGGCCACCACCGAAAAGGCCCTCTCTCTTGTCCCCACCAATCGCGCCTGCGATGCTGGTGGGATCGAGAGCAGGGCCTCTCCAGATGATCGAAGGGATCGTGTGGGTTCGTATACAGAGATGCGGTCACACAGGTAGGGGTCCCAAACTATTCAGGACTTTGTAGGTAAGAACCTGCACCTTGAATTGGGACTGGAAAATGAATGGCAGCCAGTGGAGCTCCTTGAACAGGAAGGTTGACCGCTCCCTGTAAGGAGCCCCAGTTAACAACCTGGCTGCCGCCCATTGGATCATCTGGAATTTCCAGACCGTTTTCAAGGGCAGCCCCACGTAGATTGCATTGCAGTAATCCAGTCTAGAGGTGACATCCAGGAATTGTTGCAATTAATGATCTTAATGTTGCTTGGGGTGCCTTCCCCAAACCAAATTGGGAGGGATAGCCAATACTCCAGAGGACAGGAGCAGGATTCAAAACGATTTCGACAGATTAGAGAGATGATGGGCCAAAACTAACAAAATGAAGTTCAACAGTGACAAATGCAAGATACTCCACTTTGGCAGGAAAAACGAAATGCAAAGATACAGAATGGGGATGCCTGGCTCGAGAGCAGTACGTGTGAAAAAGATCTTGGAGTCCTCGTGGACAACAAGTTAAACATGAGCCAACAATGTGCTGTGGTGGCAAAAAAAGCCAATGAGATTTTGGCCTGCATCAATAGGAGCATAGTGTCTAGATCTAGGGAAGTCATGCTACCCCTCTATTCTGCTTTGGTTAGACCACACCTGGAATATTGTGTCCAATTCTGGGCACCACAATTCAAGAGAGATATTGTCAAGCTGGAATGTGTCCAGAGGAGAGCGACTAAAATGATAAAAGGTCTGGAGAACAAGCCCTATGAGGAGCGGCTTAAGGAGCTGGGCATGTTTAGCCTGAAGAAGAGAAGGCTGAGAGGAGATATGATAGCCATGTATAAATATGTGAGAGGAAGCCACAGGGAGGAGGAGGGAGCAAGCTTTTTTCTGCTTCCTTGGAGACTAGGACGCAATGGAACAATGGCTTCCAACTACAAGAGAGGAGATTCCACCTGAACATGAGGAAGAACTTCCTGACTGTGAGAGCCGTTCAGCAGTGGAACTCTCTGCCCCGGAGTGTGGTGGAGGCTCCTTCTTTGGAGGCTTTTAAACAGAGGCTGGATGGCCATCTGTCGGGGGTGCTTTGAATGCAATATTCCTGCTTCTTGGCAGAATGGGGTTGGACTGGATGGCCCATGAAGTCTCTTTCAACTCTTTGATTCTAGGATTCTATGATTCCTTGGATCCATGTTCTCCCCTTTGTCTCTCACCTTTCTTGAGATTTAACTAACCAGGAAGCAAAACAGTGAAAGGTAGACAGGTGGGAAGGACTGTAAGGGGGGGGGGGATTCTTGTGCAAGACTAATAAAGAAATTACTAGCATCGTACATTATGAATTGGATGAATTTTTAATAGCCGAGAATGTGGCTGATTTATAATGCATCAGCCTCCAGAGCCCATTGCTAGTTAATAAATAAATGACAGCTTCCTTGTATTAAAAGTATCAGTCATCTTACATCACTGCCCAGTGATTTATGGCAGAGTTTCAAGAGTTGGATGGAGCATCGCTGCAGAAATCAAGCCCATTACCTGGGCAGGCGGAAAGGCAAGAGAAACGCACCTCTCGAATGTTTATCTGGGCTACTTAGGATTAGCCATGCTTGGCGGGATTAATGGGAAGTGTCAGCAGGAATGGCAAACACTATTTGAAAACATTTAAAAGTGTTTAAAAATGGATTTTTTTTTAGTGTTGAGGAATCACAGAATCATAGAATCCTAGAGTTGGAAGAGACCTCCTGGGCCATCATCCAGTCCAACCCCCTTCTGCCAAGAAGCAGGAATATTGCATTCAAATCACCCCTGACAGATGGCCATCCAGCCTCTGTTTAAAAGCTTCCAAAGAAGGAGCCTCCACCACACTCCGGGGCAGAGAGTTCCACTGCTGAATGGCTCTCACAGTCAGGAAGTTCTTCCTCATGTTCAGATGGAATCTCCTCTCTTGTAGTTTGAAACCATTGTTCCCTTGCGTCCTAGTCTCCAGGGAAGCAGAAAGGAAGCTTGCTCCCTCCTCCTCCCTGTGGCTTCCTCTCACATATTAATACATGGCTATCATATCTCCTTTCAGCCTTCTGAATCCTGATAAGATGAATCGTGGACCAACAAGAGTCGTCACATGTCACGACTTGCTCTACCCAAAATCCATATGTGGTTCTTTTGGAAAGGAGATCGTATTTTCAAATATCATTTGCTATATAGAAAATGCTGTTTCCTGCACAAAAGTATCACATGCAGATTTTCCATATAACAAGTCCTGAACTGCAACCAGTCTTTGCAAACTGTAGTTTTCAAGGCATCCTTACAGCAGGGAGAACATTACTAAAATTGCTCGTATCTTCTTTCAGCAATAAAATGAGCAAAGAATTACACTTGTACTTGTCAGTTTGGAAAAGGTTCCACTTCCTTTCTGTAAGATCTCAAGGTGCAGAACTAAATAGGGACACTCTGATGTTCTCCCCTTTGCTGACTTATAATATGTCACAGAAAGTTATAGAAGTGACATGATACTTGATGGCTTGCGTGGTCTCTTCCAAAACTATGGTTCTGGTGGCCACACACTGCCTCCAGAAACAGATATACGAGGATTGAATGAAAAGTAATGCCTCCACCTTCGTAACTCTTCAACAGATGGCAGTACGGGTATGTAGCAGATACTGGCTTGTTCAGTAGACTCTGCTCTATAGTTCCATTTTGACAGGAAGCCTTAGCACTGAATGGTTGTTTTGTTTAAAGTGCGAAGTATGGAATCCTGCGCAGACAGTCGGTCAATGCGACTTAAGCAATGTGTAGTCATTGAATTCTTGACAGCAGAAGGTATCACCTGAAAGGAGATTTATCAGAGAATGCAAGCTGTTTATGGGGATTGTGTTGATATGAGTATTGTACATCGTTGGGGGAGTAAGTTAAAGATGTTGAGGTGACACCTTCTGCTGTCAAGAATTCAATGACTGCACGTTGCTTAAGTTGCATTGACTGACCGTCTGTGCAGGGTTCCATACTTCACACTTTAACAACACAACCATTCAATGCTAAGGCTTCCCACCAAAATGAAACTGTAGAGGAGTGTCTACTGAACAAGCCAGTACCTGCTGCATACCAGTACTGGCATCTGTTGAGGAGTTACGAAGGTGGAGGCATTACTTTTTATCCAACCCTCATAGGTTTTTGTTGAGCAAAGCAGCAAGAGATTGATACTCTAAGACTTTGGGTTTTCCAAGAGGTTGGCCATTGTGAGGAAACATGGTACTAGACCAACATCCTGATATCTAGCAGGCTTGTGTGCGAAATTCATTCCTATAATTTCTACAGTTTCTTTCGTGTATTCTGTTTCTTCAGAAAAACGAAACAGAAAGCTCCCTCCCCACACGAAAATCTGCTCAACATGAAAGCCTGCCTCCTTGCCTTGGAAAGAGAGTGCACCTGTGGCAGGGCATGCAGGCAGGCAGGCCCAGAGCTCCTCTACGAGTGTGCTACGGGTCTGCCTGCATGCCCTGCCATACATGCACTCTTGGAGAGTGTGGTGGGGTGTGTGTGGCAGGGCATGCAGGCAAGCAGGCCCAGAGCACGCATGCAGATGAGCACCTCTTACTCTAGAGAAAGAGGTGTCTGACTGCAGGTATTGACAGGTTTGCACACTTTCCGAGCCTGCTCCCATGTCCTTTCCAAGAAGATTGCGTGTGTCATAGAATCATAGAATCCTAGAATCAAAGAGTTGGAAGAGACCCAATGGGCCATCTTCCAGTCCAACCCCATTCTGCCAAGAAGCAGGAATATTGCATTCAAAGCACCCCCGACAGATGGCCATCCAGCCTCTGTTTAAAAGCTTCCAAAGAAGGAGCCTCCACCACACTCCGGGGCAGAGAGTTCCACTGCTGAACGGCTCTCACAGTCAGGAAGTTCTCCCTAATGTTCAGATGGAATCTCCTCTCTTGTAGTTTGAAGCCATTGTTCCCTTGCGTCCTAGTCTCCAAGGAGGCAGAAAACAAGCTTGCTCCCTCCTCCTCCCTGTGGCTTCCTCTCACATATTTATACATGGCTATCATATCTCCTCTCAGCCTTCTCTTCTTCATGCTAAACATGCCCAGTTCCCTGTCATGGGGCAGGCAGGCCTGGAAAGCGTGCACGCTTGCCAGTGCCTACAGCCAAGCGCCTCTCTTACTCTAGAGTAGGAACAGCAGGTGCCAGATAAGAAGAATGCATGCCCGGAAGGGGAGCCACTGGTAGGAAGCCCCCCCCCCCCCCAATAATGGTCCAATTTTCAGGCGCAAAAAATGAAAGGATTGAAAACAACCCTCCCAATTTCAGGAGGCTTACAAACAATGGATGGGGCCCCAACAAAAGCTGGGACATGAAATAGGAATAGGTTTCCCCTGAATGCACATGCCTAATATCTAGTAGGTTTCGTCACCTATTCTCTGCTGGTGGGCTTACCGGTTTAAGACACAAGGGAACTTTGATTTTGCCTCTGATTTTAGCTTGGATCCTCAGATTGAATAACCTTTTAATATTTGAATTGGCTTGATCTGGAGTAGGGGCATTATCTTTCTGAATTATTTATTTATTTTATTTATTTGCTTTATTTTTGTACCGCATTTTTCAGCCTAATTCGGCGACTCAATGCGGTTTACAATGCAATTTATTACAATAGCAATTAGTTAAAAACACAGTATACACAACGGACAATACAAAACAACACAACAACACAACATAGTCATCAACACCTCAATAAGAATCAGATTCCGTTCTCGTAATCCTTCTATCATTCCTTGTTCATTTATACCGTCTTCATGAGTTCAATTGCCATGTTGACCGAACGCCTGTTCATAGATTAGCTTGAATTAGATTAGCTCAGGGCTTGGAGATAATATAGTAGTGTTATCCATAGCTCATTGGTTTTTTGGAGAATATGCCTGTGGGATAGAATGAAAAGCACGACATAGTATTGTTGCTATTCATATTCTTGAGAAAAATAATGTCCAACGGCTAGGGACTTGTTTGTCAGGTCCCATTTTTATTTTTATTTTATTTACAGTATTTATATTCCGCCTCTCTCACCCCGCAGGGGACTCAGGGCGGATTACATTGTACATATACATGGCAAACATTCAATGCCATAGACACACAACATATATGGACAGACAGTCAGAGGCTATTTAACATTCCTACTTTTCCTGACCACCAGGGGAGCTGTCACTTCACCATCCATCCATGACACTGATGAAGTACTTCCTCATTCTTTGCATGCTTGCTGGAGATTTTTATGGCCTCGTAAATTAGTTACATTAGCCTCCCCACATAAGCGGTCCCACTCTTCTCACCCTGCAGAGGACTCAGGGCGGATTACAATGTACATGCACATGGCAAACATTCAATGCCATAGACACACAACATATATAAACAGACACTCAGAGGCTATTTAACATTCCAGCTTTTCTTGAGGGTATTTTGGCCACCAGGGGAGCTGTTCCTTCACCGACCATTTGTGACACGGATGAAGTACTTCCTCATTCTTTGCATACTTGCTGAAGATTTTTATGGCCTCGTAAATTAGTTAAATTTTGATCTTTGATATTGTTGTTTTTAAATTGTTTTTAAATTGTTTTAAATTGTTTTTAAATTGTGTTCGATTTCAGCCTGTTCTTGTAAGCCATTCCGAACCCCAGGGGAGTGGCGGCATATAAGTTTGAATAATAAATAAATAAATAAATAAATAAATTTGCCTCCCAGCATAAGCAGTACCTAAATTTCCTACTTGACAGATGCAACTGTCTTTTGGGCTGCAAAGGTCAACAGCAAGCTACACAAATTGGTCGGATGCTCACTCCGACCTGGGCTGGCTTCGAACTCATGACCTTTTGGTCAGTAGTGATCTGAATGCAACTGACTCTCAGCCAGCTGTGCCACAATCCCATCTTCCTGATTTTGAATGAGAACCTTCCTAAATCCACTCTTCAACGGATTCGTGGGAAAGTTCTTAAATGTTTTGCTTTTTTTCACCTATCTCACTCATTGATATTGGAGTTTGTGGATGAATTACAGTGACTCTGTGGGACTTATTACTTTCTGACCAGTCAAAATGGATGCTGTAAGCACACGGTTTGCCTCAGCCTTCAGGGGTGCATATCGTATTGCCTTATTTATTACTTCTCCCCACACTAGCATAAATAATATCCTCTTAATAGATGTGGGTCTTATGAATAATACAGTGACCCGCATCTAAGTAATTGCAGTGCTTTGCTAATATATTGAATCTCCAGCATCGAGAACTATTAATGATCTTTCCCAGCTCTTTGCCTGTTCAGGGCAATTGCGGGCTCCTGGGAGAGAACAATTGGGTACTTTGGGGGGCTATAGATGCATTGGTGGGGGGAAAGAACATGAATGCACATCTCAATCACTCTATCCACTCTGGGAAATTTCAGTGGGGAAGAAAGCTTCATTTGCACTTTGCTAATTCTTTTTCTCTCCTTGGGTCTTCTAAAATTCCGTGTGATTCCAGGCAATCGTTAAACCTATTTAGTGTGTATGTAGTGTCATGAGTGATGTATTAATTAGATTTAATAATTCAGGGTACTTCGTTCTTTCCAAGTCAATCAGTTCTGCTGAGTTGGTTATTCAATATTTTTTTCTGAGTCGACTCATACCAAATGAATCATTGCTTTACATTTCTAACAGAGGTGCACTGAATGGTTATTATTATTATTATTATTATTATTATTATTATTATTATTTACTGGAAAAGTTGGTAGGAAAGACCTCACTCCCCATAGTTGATGGTTTGAATATCCACTTATTTTTTTATTTCATATCAAAAGCATTGCATAAATTAGTATAAAAATGAAAAAAAAAAAATAGAAGGAGCACAAGTGGCTAAATATCTTTTCTCAATGGATATGCATGTATAGAACTTGTTGTTGTTGTTGTTCATTTGTTCAGTCGTCTCCGACTCTTCGTGACCTCATGGACCAGCCCACGCCAGAGCTCCCTGTCGGCCGTTACCACCCCCAGCTCCCTCAAGGTCAGTCCAGTCACTTCAAGGATGCCATCCATCCATCTTGCCCTTGGTCGGCCCCTCTTCCTTTTGCCTTCCACTTTCCCCAGCATAATTGTCTTCTCTAGGCTTTCCTGTCTCCTCATGATGTGGCCTAAGTACTTCAACTTTGTCTCTAGTATCCTTTCCCTCCAGTGAGCAGTCGGGCTTTATTTCCTGGAGGATGGACTGGTTGGATCTTCTCGCAGTCCAAGGCACTCTCAGAACTTTCCTCCAACACCACAGCTCAAAAGCATCGTCTTCCTTCGCTCAGCCTTCCCTAAGGTCCAGCTCTCACATCCGTAGGTTACTACAGGAAATACCATGGCTTTGACTAGGCGGATCTTTGTTGCCAGTCTGATGTCTCTACTCTTCACTATTTTATCGAGACTGGACATTGCTCTCCTCCCAAGAAGTAAGCGTCTTCTGATTTCCTGGCTACAGTCTGCATCTGCAGTAATCTTTGCACCTAGAAATACAAAGTCTGTCACGGCCTCCATGTTTTCTATTTTCCAGTTGTCAATCATTCT
Source organism: Anolis sagrei ordinatus (assembly GCF_025583915.1). Taxonomy (NCBI): domain Eukaryota; kingdom Metazoa; phylum Chordata; class Lepidosauria; order Squamata; family Anolidae; genus Anolis; species Anolis sagrei. Next base: position 1,523,590 of record NW_026844367.1, on the reverse strand, counting down.
TGTTGCCATAATCTTGGTTTTTTTATGTTTAGCTGCAACCCAGCTTTTGTGCTTTCTTCTTTCACCTTGATTAGAAGGCTCCTCAGCTCCTCCTCGCTGTCGGCCATCAGAGTGGTGTCATCTGCATATCTGAGGTTGTTAATGTTTCTTCCAGCAATTTTCACCCCAGCTTTGCATTCATCCAGCCCCGCACATCGCATGATGTGTTCTGCATACAATTTAAAAAGGTTGGGTGAGAGGATGCAGCCTTGCCGTACGCCTTTCCCAATCTTGAACCAGTCTGTTGTTCCATGGTCAGTTCTGACTGTTGCTACTTGGTCCTTGTACAGATTCCTCAGGAGAGACAAGGTGGCTTGGGATGCCCATCCCACTAAGAACTTGCCACAATTTATTATGATCCACACAGTCAAAGGCTTTAGAATAGTCAATGAAACAGAAATAGATGTTTTTCTGAAACTCCCTGCCTTTCTCCATTATCCAATGGATATTGGCAATTTGGTCTCTCGTTCCTCTGCCTTTTCTAAACCCAGCTTGTACATCTGGCAACTCTCGCTCCATGTATTGCTGGAGTCTTCCTTGCAGGATCTTGAGCATTACCTTACTGGCATGAGAAATAAGGGCCACTGTACTGAAGTTTGAGCAGTCTTTCGCATTTCCCTTTTTTGGTATGGGGATATAAGTTGATTTTTCCAGTCTGATGGCCAGTCTTGTGTTTCCCATATTTGCTGGCATATGGCATGCATCACCTTGACAGCATCATCTTTTAAGATTTTAAACAGTTCAGCTGGGATCCCGTCGTCTCCTGCTGCCTTGTTGTTAGCAATGCTTCTTAAGGCCCATTCAACCTCACTCCTCAGGATGTCTGATTCTAATTCATTCACCACACTGTCAAAACTATCCTCGATATTATTATCCTTCCTATACAGATCTTCTGTATAGTCCTTCTCTTGATCTCTTCAGCTTCTGTTAGGTCCCTGCCATCTTTGTTTCTTATCATACCAATTTTTGCCTGAAATTTACCTCCAATGTTTCTAATTTTCTGGAAGAGGTCTCTTGTCCTTCCTATTCTGTTGTCTTCTTCCACTTCCATGCATTGCTTATTTAAAAATAGTTCCTTATCTCTTCTGGCTAACCTCTGGAATTGCGCATTTAACTGGGCATATCTCCCCTTATCACTGTTTCCTTTTGCTTTCCTCCTTTCTTGGGCTACTTCCAGTGTCTCAGCACACAACCATTTTGCCTTCTTGGTTTTCTTTTTCTTTGGGACGTACTTTGTTGCCGCCTCCTGAACAATGTCTCGGACTTCTGTCCATAGTTCTTCTGGTACTCTGTTTACTAAATCTAGTCCTTCAAATCTGTTCTTCACTTCCACTGTATATTCGCTAGGAATGTTAGTGAGATCATATCTAACTGGTCTGTGTATTTTCCCTGATCTCTTTAGTTTTATTCTAAATTGAGCAATAAGAAGTTCGTGATCTGAACTACAGTCAGCCCCAGGTCTTGTTTTCACTGACTGGATGGATGTCGCCACCTTTGGCTGCAAAGGATGTAGTCAATCTGATTTCGGTGTTGACCGTCTGGTGAGGTCCATGTGTAAAGCCGTCTTTTAGGTTGTTGGAAGAGAGTATTCGTTATACACAGCGAGTTTTCCTGGCAAAATTCTATCAGCCTGCGTCCCGCTTCATTTTGTTCTCCCAGACCATGCTTGCCTGTGATCCCTGTTGTCATTTTACTTCCCACCTTGGCATTCCAGTCTCCTGTAATGAAAATAATGTCTCTTTTTGGTGTATTATCCAGTAGTTCCTGCAGATCCTCATAGAACTGATCTACTTCTGCTTCTTCAGCAGCTGTGGTTGGGGCGTATATTTGGATCACTGTAATGTTGAAAGGCTTTCCTTGCACTCGAATTGAGATCATTCTGTCATTTTTTGGGTTGTATCCAAGCACCGCTTTAGCGAATTTCTTATTAATTATGAAGGCTACTCCATTTCTTCGATGTTCCTCTTGTCCGCAGTAGTAGATCTGGTGGTCATCTGATGTGAAGTGGCCCATTCCAGTCCATTTCAGTTCGCTGACCCCCAGAATGTCTATCTTTAGTCTTGACATCTCACCAATAACAACATCCAGTTTGCCCTGGCTCATAGATCTTACATTCCAGGTTCCTATGATGTGCTGATCTTTCGAGCATCGGATTCGTCGTTCACCTCCAGCACCATCGGCCGCTAGCCTTCCTTTCGGCTTTGAGCTCGCTGCGTCATCACATCTGGGGCTAGTTGAACTTATCCTCTGCTCCTCCCCAGTAGCATTTTGGCCATCTTCCGACCTGGGAGTCCCATCTTCCAATGGCATACCGACATATCTCTGGTTGTACTGGTCCATTTAGTTTTCTTGGCAAGGATACTGGAGTGGTTTGCCATTGCCTTCCCCAGGGATCACGCTTGGTCTGACCTCTCTGCCACAACCGTCCCGTCTTGGGTGGCCCTTCACGGTTTCACTCATGACATCATTGAGGTGCTCAAGCTCCAGCGCCCCGACAAGGGATCCGCGGAACAATGGCTTCAAACTACAAGAGAGGAGATTCCATCTGAACATGAGGAAGAACTTCCTGACTGTGAGAGCCGTTCAGCAGTGGAACTCTCTGCCCCAGAGTGTGGTGGAGGCTCCTTCTTTGTAAGCTTTTAAACAGAGGCTGGATGGCCATCTGTCAGGGGTGATTTGAATGCAATATTCCTGCTTCTTGGCAGGGGGTTGGACTGGATGGCCCATGAGGTCTCTTCCAACTCTTATGATTCTATGATTCTATGAGGCAGGACACTCTGGGCAAGCATACAGATGCAGAGTTAAACAGGGGGGTTGGAAGAATGTGTGCTCGCGTCCTGGATCTTTCCACTGCCCCTTCCCTCCTTTTTGGTTTCATAGGATGCTAGCAAGTGAGACAGAAGCATTTCATATGCTCAAGAATGGGAAGATGGCAGTGATAAGCCTTGGGTGCAAAGTGGGAAGAAGGAAAAGCTCACTGAAAGGAACAAGAACACCAGTCATGGCCATCACAAGATATGTAAGAAAGCTGTCCATACTAGGAGCTACTTACCAACACATAGTGGAGGATGTCTCTGTAATTCCCACAAAGGGCATAGTTGTGGCCTGAAGTGGTACAGTTGTCTTAATGCTTTCCTCCCTGGGATATCTCCCTCCTACACAACCATAAGTCGTGCCACTGCATTTTTCATTGGTAGAACATGGTGTTTCTGAGAGTATTCTATTCATATTATTGTGTACTAGCTGTACCCTCCACGCATTTCTGTGGCCAATCTTCCCTCCCTTTCTTTCCTTTTTTCTTCCTCTCCTTCTTTCCCTCCCTCCCTCTCTCCTTCCTTCCTCTTTTTCTTTCCTATCTTCTTTTCTTCCTTCTCTACCTGTTTCTTTTCTCGCTTCCTTTGCTCTTTGGTTCCATCCTTCCTTGTCTCTTTCCTTCCTTCCTTGTCTCTTTCCTTCCTTCCCTCTTTCTCTTTTTTGTTCCTTCTCTCCTTCCTTCCCTCTTTCACTTTTTAAATTTCCTTCTCTTCCTCCTTCCTTCCTTCCTTCCTTCCTTCCTTCCTTCCTTCCTTCCTTCCTTCCTTCCTTCCTTCCTTTCTCTCCTTCCCTTCTTCTTTCCCTCTTTTTTCCTTCCCTCCTTCTTTCCCTTCTTCTTTCCCTCCTTCTCTCCCTCCTTCTCTCTCTCCTTCCTTCCTTCCTACCTTCCTTCTCCTTCCTTCCTTCCTTCCTTCCTTCCTTCCTTCCTTCCTTCCTTCTTCCTTTCCTTCTTTCTATGTAAGATATAAATACAATATTTTATATATTGTTATATAGATTATTTTATAATATGTTTCTGTGTATATATGTCTGTGTGCTTGTGTGTTTATATGTGGTTTTGCGCATTCGTTGTAATGTATATTTATTTATTTATTTTTGTTTTTTAACTATCTTCTGCTGTGTTTTTCAGTGTTTTATGAGTGATGGTCACTCGTTGGCCTGATAGGTGTCTTGTGTCCAAATTTGGTGTCAATTCATCCAGTGGTTTTTGAGTTATGTTAATCCCACAAACGAACATTATATTTTTATTTATATAGATTGCATTTTGTCAATGCGGCAGAGTTTCAGCCACACCCAAGAGCCCTTCCTTTGGTGTATCTTGATAATAAGGTCCCTTGATGCCAATACTAGAGACCTCATCACACTAGAGAATGAATCCACGTTAAAACCGGTTGCTGCTTCCTGCAGAATTCTGGGTTTGTAGTTTAGGGAGGAGCCTTAACAGCCTCACTAAACTACAAACCCCAGAATTCTGCAGGCAGAAACTGGATTTAAAGTGGATCCATTCTCTAGTATGATGAAGTCATAGGAGAGGCTGTGGAAACGTAACTTGGATAGCACGTGTGATCACTTATTGCTAAGTTGTTTATTTATTTATTTATTTATTTGCTTTATTTTTATACTGCATTTTTCAGCCTAATTCGGCGACTCAATGCGGTTTACAATGCAATTTATAACAATAACAATTAGTTAAAACACAACATACTCGACAGACAATACAAGACAAACAACATAGTCATCAACGCCTCAGTAAAAATCAGATTCCTTCTCATATTCCTTCCTTCAAATGCAACAACTTAAAATAACGAATTTTTAACGAATTACGAATTAACGAAACGAAACCGCCCAGCCCTAGTGTTTGGATCTAAACAATGTATATGAATCCCTTAGTCAGAGACAAAGACAACAGTCTGTATCCTCAATGAGCACAAAGATGGCCTTGAAGCATTCTGCAGATGGAAACGCTCCTGTCAATGCCAGAGGAAAATGAGATGTGTGGTGTTGGTAAGCAATTCCCTTCTGAGAAGAACAGAGGCAGTGATTTACAGGCCTGACAGGGTGTCTCGATAGGTGTGCTGTCTCGGAAAGATGAAAATTCATGACCTAACAGAGAGGCCAAGAAGGCTCATCAAGCACATTGACTGCTCCCACCTAGAGAAAGCCTCCCAAATATTGCGAAGAACTCCAAAGAAGCTGAAGGACCTTGGGAGAGAAGATGCCATTTCATCACCACTTTTGGTTGAAGAACAAGAAGAATATTGGGTGTGAGCAGCTAGATTCATGTATGGTACACCTGAGGAAATATGGGTCTTGGATCATAGTCTGTGCTTCCATGAAGAAAAGTTTCTGCCAAGGGATGGGTTGTCCTTCTCTGAGCTTGAAGTCTCACAAACTTCATTTTACTTATTTCGTATCAAAAGCATTGCATAAATTAGTATAAAACCGATAAAAATAGAAGGAGTGCAGGTGGCTAAATATCTTTTGACCAAAAATGGGCAACAGCAATAGCATTGTCTGTAGCCTCCAACAATTCTTCCTCTGTGCATGAGGCAGGGCAGAGTGGACAAGCATACAGGTGTGGAGTTGTCTGTTCTGCTCCAGAGTCACACAAGGTGTGGGATTCCTCTAGGTCGTGCCATTTTGCCAGGTTGTCTTTTGATCTGCCCACTCCGCTTCTGAGTCTGTTCAGGGAATTCCAAGTTGCCCATTCTTGGTTTGCCCCTGGAGGAAGACCCTTCCTTGTGGGGGGCCATCCAGTTGGGATTTCCTGGTCTACCTGCCCAGAGGGAGACCCTTGCTGTTGATGGGGGGATGCCAAGAGGAGTTGTAGTTCTCATAAAGCTTTTCCCTGATTTGAGTCTACTGGGAGGAGGCTGGGAGCTATGTAGTGGGTGGATTTCACAATGTTCAACCTCATTTATAGAATCATAGAATCAAAGAGTTGGAAGAGACCTCATGGGCCATCCAGTCCAACCCCATTCTGCCAAGAAGCAGGAATATTGCATTCAAATCATCCCTGACAGATGGCCATGCAACCTCGGTTTAAAAGCTTCCAAAGAAGGAGCCTCCACCACACTCCCTCCGGGGCAGAGAGTTCCACTGCTGAACGGCTCTCACAGTCAGGAAGTTCTTCCTCATGTTCAGATGGAATCTCCTCTCTTTTAGTTCGAAGCCATTGTTTCATGTCCTAGTCTCCAGGGAAGCAGAAAGGAAGCTTGCTTCCTCCTCCCTGTGACTTCCTCTCACGTATTTATACATGGCAATGTAACGGCGCTCCATGCGGTCATGCTGGCCACATGACCTTGGAGGTGTCTACGGACAACGCTGGCTCTTTGGCTTAGAAATGGAGATGAGCACCACACCCCAGAGTCAGACATGACTGGACTTAATGTCAGGGGACTACCTTTACCTTTTTTTTATCTTGTCTCCTCTCTTCTGAAAGCTAAACATGCTCAGCTCTTTAAGCCGCTCCTCATAGGGCTTGTTCTCCAGACCCTTGATCATTTTAGCCGCCCTCCTCTGGACACATTCCAGCTTGTCAATATCTCTCACATTCACACCTACCTCAAACAGACAAGAGATGTTTCTCTCATCCTGGAAGCCAGCTAGCTTGTAGAGTTTATCAACAGGTATAGGTTTAAGACATCCTGTGATTATTCTGCATGTTTCATTCAATGCTATGTTCACCTGCTTTGCATGGGCAAACTTGTGCCAAACAGGGTAGGCATACTCAGCAGTTGGGTAAGAAGGCTAGGGCTGATGTTCTTACTAATTTTGAGTCTGCACCCCATGTGCTGTCAGTAGGTTTCCGCAGGAAACAAACTTCATGATGAGGGCTTTAAACTGAATTACATGGAGAGAGAGAGAGAGAGAGAGAGAGAGAGAGAGAGTATGAAGGGAAACAGCATCAATGTAGAGGGGAATTGGGGTGAACCCAGCAATGGGCAGAATTTCAATATACTAAAGGTAATAATGGGTGAGATCCCATGTTCCGAAATGTTTAAAAGAGAAGGAGTTTATGATGCATGACAGTTTAATAATAAAATAATAATATTGCAGACACAAATGCAAACAATCGCAGAGAGAAATAAGAGTAGGGGTATCCAGAGAAATCCAGATGAATGGGCAATCAACTTTCAAACAAGCTGAGATTTCAATGAGACATATACAAGAAATCAAAGAAGGGGCAAATCATCAAAGGGGAAACCAAATTAGTACCTGATATTTGTTGGATGAAAATAATAATAATAATAATAATAATAATAATAATAATAATAATCAGTAAAGAATTGGTGGTATCTTAAACCCACAAAGGTCATGAAAAATGAACATGCAAAAATACTGTGGGACTTTCAAATCCAGACTGACAACGTTTTGGAACACAATACACCAGACATTACGATTGTGGAAATGAAAAAAGTCCGGATTATTGATGTTGCCATACTGGGTGACAGTCTCATTGAGGAAAAACAACAGGAAAAACTCAGCCGCTATCAAGACCTCAAAATCGAACTACAAAGGCTCTGATGGCATAAATCAGTCCAGGTGGTCCCAGTGGTCACTGGCACACTGGGTACCATGCCAAAAGATCTCAGCTGGCATTTGGAAACAAACATTGACAAAATCACAACCTGTCAACTGCAAAAGGCCACCTGACTTGGATCTGCACACATCATTCGAAAATACATCACATAGTCCTAGACACTTGGGAAGTGTTCGACTTGTGATTTTGTGATATGAAATCCAGCATATAGATCTTGTTTGCTGTGACATACTGTGCTTTTGTGTCAATAATAATAATAATAATAATAATAATAATAATAATAAGCCAGTCAAGGGGGTCCCAGTGGTGATCGGCACACTGGGTGCAGTGCCTAAAGACCTTGGCCTACACTTAAACACAATTGGTGCTGACAAGATTGCCACCTGCCAGCTGCAGAAGGCCACCTTACTGGGATCTGCATGCATTATTCGCCGATACATCACACAGTCCTAGACACCTGGGAAGTGTCCGATGTGATCCAATTCAACAGCCAGCAGAGTGTCTGCTGTGGACTCATCTTGTTGTGTTTCAAATAATAATAATAATAATAATAATAATAATAATAATAATAATAATAAAAGACTTCTATTTATACCTGCCACCATCTCCCCAAAGGGGACTAAGAGCGGCTTACATGTGGCCAAACCCGATAATACAATTACAACAAATCAATACGAAACGGCACAAAATAATCACACAATAAAATAAGGCAATAAAATAAGTGAAACATAAGAACAAAACAGAACAGTGAAGAATACAAAAAAAAACAAACACAATGGGCGGGCCAAATGTACATATAAAATGATAAAACTCTGGATGTGATAATAATGAAAAAGATGTATTTGTAAAAAAAAAGTCAAGTCCAGTGTAGTTTATCTGGTATTTCTTTCTGCTATTTTTGCGAAATTCTGGAAGCAGAAAGAAATACCAGATAAACTACACTGGATAAGTAAGCTGAATGAAATTAAGGATATGGACACATGAACTTTTTTGTTAAAAAAGAATACTGGTACTCCACCGAAACAGACAGATTGGTCAATAACTTGGAAAGAAGTGACAAGTGGAGTGCCGCAGGGTTCCGTCCTGGGCGTTCCAGTCCTGTTCAACATCTTTATTAATGACTTAGATGAAGGGCTAGAAGGCAGGATCATCAAGTTTGCAGACGACACCAAATTGGGAGGGAGAGCCAATACTCCAGAGGACAGGAGCAGGATTCAAAACGATCTTGACAGGTTAGAGAGATGGGCCAAAACTAACAAAATGAAGTTCAACAGTGACAAATGCAAGATACTCCACTTGGCAGAAAAAATGAAATGCAAAGATACAGAATGGGTGATGCCTGGCTCGAGAGCAGTATGTGAAAAAGATCTTGGAGTCCTCGTGGACAACAAGTTAAACATGAGCCAGGAATGTGATGTGGCGGCAAAAAAAGCCAATGGGATTTTGGCCTGCATCAATAGGAGCATAGTGTCTAGATCTAAGGAAGTAATGCTCCCCATGCTCTATTCCGCTTTGGCTAGGCCACACCTGGAATATTGTGTCCAATTCTGGGCACCACAATTCAAGAGAGATATTGACAAGCTGGAATGTGTCCAGAGGAGGGCGACTAAAATGATCAAGGTCTGGAGAACAAGCCCTATGAGGAGCGGCTTAAGGAGCTGGGCATGTTTAGCCTGAAGAAGAGAAGGCTGAGAGAAGGTATGATAGCCATGTATAAATATGTGAGAGGAAGCCACAGGGAGGAGGGAGCAAGCTTGTTTTCTGCTTCCTTGGAGACTAGGACACGGAACAATGGCTTCAAACTACAAGAGAGGAGATTCCATCTGAACATGAGGAAGAACTTCCTGTGAGAGCCGTTCAGCAGTTGAACTCTCTGCCCCGGAGTGTGGTGGAGGCTCCTTCTTTGGAAGCTTTTAAACAGAGGCTGGATGGCCATCTGTCAGGGGTGATTTGAATGCAATATTCCTGCTTCTTGGTAGAATGGGGTTGGACTGGATGGCCCAGGAGGTCTCTTCCAACTCTTTGATTCTATGATTCTATGACTACATTAAAATGAGATACAAGAACTAATAACTGTGCTGTGGGTACAAAGAAGATATAAATTGGAATCATATATAAGACATAGACTAAAAGAAGGGATTACACGGGCAGAATCAAAAGGAAGTCCAATTTTTTAATTTTTTTAAAAAAATTGGATTTTTTTGATTTCTTGATTTTTGTTTTTTGATGGTGGGGGTTCATTTTTTTCTTTCTTCTTTACTCTTCTTTTTTGAAATTTCCTACTTTTCTATCTTTTTGAATTATTCCCCCTCTTTCGCTATACTTCAGAAAACTCAATAAAATTATTTTTTTTAAAAAAGTCAACACAAACTTAGACTTGTTAGAGATGTGAAATATAATATAATAAAATATAATAAAATATAATAAAATTGCTGGGTCTGGGATTAGCTGTTGCCTTTTCTGATTTTGTTTGCAAGTACAGTGTCCTCCAGTGTTCTCTGCCACTTTAATCTTTGTGAGAAAGTGTGTATTATGTGCTCTTAATGCCGTTCTCTAGCAAGATCACCCTTCCAACTGTTAACATGATAGGGTAGTGAAGGGTTAGGGTTAGGGTTAGGGTTAACCCTATTTATAACCCTATTTATGGCTGGCAAAGAGAATACCATTTGGCACCTGGGTGCCCGTTTTTCCAGGTGCCTGTGATTCGTGTCATCATACTGTGTTTAGTAACTCTCCGATTTGGAATATCTCTTTGTAAAACTCCTCTTGTTACAGTATCTGGCCATTGAGAAGACGTGGGTTGTTGTAGGTTTTTCCGGGCTATATGGCCATTTCCTGGAGGCAATTTTTCTCCTGACGTTTCGCCTGCATCTATGGCAAGCATCCTCAGAGGGAGGGAGGTCTGTTGGAAGTGGGAAAAATGGGTTTATATATCTGTGGAATGAGATATATTGAGAAGACCCTTAAAGTCAATAGCACCAAGCTGAGCCACACATGGGGATTCTTTGCACCGTTTGCTCAATTTCTTGCATCCTGAAATGATTTATATATTTACCTTTAAGTAACACTGCAGCTACTTTTACACTTAACCCAGAGTAGTATTGTTGTTTTTCCTCTAAGTAAAGGTGAAAGTTTCCACTGACATGAAGTCCAGTCATGTCCGACTCTGGGGGGTAGTGCTCATCTCCATTTCTGAGCCAAAGAGCCGGCGTTGTCCGTAGACACCTCCATGGTCATATAGCCAGCATGACTTCATGGAGTTCCGAGTGGTTAACTTTTGATCTACTCACATATGCATGCTTTTGGACTGTTAGGTTGGCAGAAGCTGGGGCTAACAACGGGAGCTCACCCCATCCATGGATTCAAACCACCTCTAGCTTGTTTTAAAAACATAAGTACAGTAAAGTCTCATTAATCAGGAGACGCTTCCTTCTTGGGAGGAGAGCAATGTCCAGTCTCGATAAAATAGTAAAGAGTAGAGACATCACATGGAGCCCCCAGTGGCGCAATGGGTTAAAGCACTGAGCTGCTGAGCTTGTTGATCGAAAGGTTGCAGGTTCGATTCCGGGGAGCGGCGTGAGCTTCCGCTGTCAGCCCTAGCTTCTGCCAACCTAGCAGTTCGAAAACATTCAAATGTGAGTAGATCAATAGGTACCGCTCCGGCGGGAAGGTAACGGCGCTCCATGCAGTCATGCCGGCCACATGACCTTGGAGGTGTCTACGGACAACGCTGGCTCTTCGGCTTAGAAATGGAGATGAGCACCACACCCCAGAGTCAGACATGACTGGACTTAATGTCCGGGGACTACCTTTACCTTTACCTTTACCTTTACCTTTACCTTTACCTATACCTATATATATATATATATATCCCCCACAACTCTAAGATATACCCTCTCACCCCCCCCCCCCCAGTGGCGCAGTGGCTTAAAGTGCTGAGCTGCTGAACTTGCTGACAGAAGTCAGTGGTTCGAACCTTGGATAAGTGAAAATGTTGGATAATAAGGAGGGATTAAGGAAAAGCCTATTAAACATCAAATTACATTATGATTTTAAAAATTAAGCACCAAAACATCATATTTTACAACAAATGGACAGAAAAAGCAGTTCGATACTGCAGTTATGTAGTAATTACTGTATTTACAAATTTAGCACCAAAACATCGTAATGTATCGAAACAGCTGTGGATCCGGGCGGGAGGCAGACTGTGTTTGGATAATACAGAATATTGGATGAGTGAAGGTTGGATAAGCAAAACTCTACTATATATTCATTTGGCTTCCCGTGAGTCTTGAACATCTTTGAGAGAAGTCATGCTGGCCACATGACCTTGGAGGTGTCTATGGACAACGCCAGCTCCTCGGCTTAGAAATGGCGATGAGCACCACTCCGCAGAGTCTGACTCAACTAGACTCAATGTTGAGGGGAACCCTTTATCCTTTTCCTATAGATCAGGGGTCCTCAAACTAAGGCTCAGGGGCCGGCTACCACCCTCAAAGGTCATTTACCTGGCCCTCACTCAGCGTCAACCTAAGTCTGAAATGACCTGAAAGCACACAGCAACAACAACAATCCTAGCTCATCAGCCAAAAGCAGGCCCACACTTCCCATTATATTTGTTAAAATTGTTCTTCATTTTAATTATTGTATTGTTTCTAAGTGGGTTTTTTGCATTACAAATAAAATATGTGCAGTGTGCATAGGAATTCATTCATTTTTTTTTTTCAAATTATAATCTGGCCCTCCAACAGTTTGAGGGACTGTGACCTGGCCCTCTGTTTAAAAAAGCTTGAGGACCCCTGCTATTGATGTTTGTGTTAGGCTTGGGCGGTTTCGTTCGTTAATTTCGTAATTCGTTATTAATTCGTATTTAAATTAGCTTACCATCCAATATTGAGCCATGCAGGAATAGTGTGAGGAGTAAATTAGATTTGAAACAATTTTTTCAATTTATTTCGAAATTATTTCGTAATTATTTCGTAATTATTTTGGCATGTCTGGTGCAAGTTTTATAGTTGTTGTTTGTTTTATCACACCAACAGTCAACAACAGAGGGAGAGGGAAGCTTCAGAAGTTCCCCCTCTCCCATTTGGAGGGGTTTTTTAGCATATTGCGCAATCGCGTCCGCCATTAACGAATTGATTCGTAATTTTACGAAATTTCGGAAATTTCGAAATTTTTAAAAGGAAAATTTCGGAATTATTAAAAAAAACGAAACTCAAGGGCCCCCTAAAAACAAAATGAGTTTAGAACCAATTTTTTCCGTGGTTACCCAAGCCTAGTTTGTGTATATATAGCCTTCTCTATTCCTTGTACTTTTGTACATCTTAGTTCTTAGAGACAATGATGGATTGAGCCAAGTGATTTGGAAATGCTTCTGAATGGCAGTTTCAATGCACTGTGGGAAGAGTTATGCCTCTTGCCCCATTAGAAGAACATATCAAGGTCGTAGTGGCTACCAGGCTTCTATCATTACAGCTTAACATAGGCCTATATTAATTTAGCGATCCTGAAACCATTTGTCCCAAATGGCTAAATGCTTCCCACCCACTCCTTTGCTGTGTTTTCTTAACACAGGGCAGCGAAAGGGGAAGTGCTGGGAGAGAGATGTCGGATCTATGCTCCTTCCAGTCTATTCGGCTACAGTATTTATTACTTTGGAAAGGCTCCATCTATAAAAGGGTTCCAGAGAAAACAAATATATGATCCAAACTAATAGAGAAATGTATCATATTTAGTAGAGAAACAGCAGGGTTCAAATAGGTCCAGGAAAGGTCTTTTGCCAGACACTCAGTGATTCCATCACAGAACTCTCCATGCTCCAATGGCCCCAATGCAGAAATGTCAATGAAATTCTTAGTGTTCCTCTACATATTCTTTGAGTCTATCCTCTTCCTATGTATCCAAAGAAGTGATGGACCTTCATCACACATCCATAGGCTAAGGATTTAATTTATCGCTATCTTTCTTCTGAAAGCACGGAGCGTTGAGATGGTTGAACAGAAGCTCTCCGAAGCTCTAGGTGCTCTTACTGCCTCTTACAGGGAAAACCAGCTGATCCCTAACCCATCTAAAACACAGACATGTGCTTTTCATCTCAAGAACAGACAATCATCCCGAGCTCTGAGGATTATTACCTGGGAAGGAAGGAATCCCACGGGAGCATTGCAGCGCACCCCAATATCTGGGAGGAGTCACTCTGGACCGTGCTCTGACCTACAAGAAGCACTGCCTGAATGCCAAGCAAAAAATGGGTGCTAGAAACAATATCATATGAAAGCTGACTGGCACAACCTGGGGATCACAACCAGATACAGTGAAGACATCTGCCCTTGCGCTGTGCTACTCTGCTGCTGAGTACGCATGCCCAGTGTGGAACACATCTCACCACGCTAAAACAGTAGATGTGGCTCTCAATGAGACATGCAACATTATCACAGGGTGCCTGCGCCCTACACCAGTGGAGAAATTACACTACGTAGCCGGTATTGCACCACCTGACATCCACTGGGAAGTAGCAGCCAATAGTGAAAGGACCAAGGCAGAGACATCTCCAGCTCATCCCTTGTTTGGGTATCAGCCAGCACATCAGTGACTTAAATCTAGAAATAGTTTTCTGAGATCCACAGAGACACTCGCTGGAACACCTCAGCAAGCGAGAGTCCAAAAGTGGCAGGCTCAAACCCAGAACCTCAATCCATGGCTGATACTGGATGAGAGACTCCCCCCTGGGCACACAGAAGACGGGGCGACTTGAAAGGCGCTGAACAGACTGCGCTCTGGCACTACGAGATGCAGAGCCAACCTCAAGAAATGGGGCCACAAAGTGGAATCCACGACATGCGAGTGTGGAGAAGAGCAAACCACTGACCACCTGCTGCAATGCACCCTGAGCCCTGCCACATGCACCATGGAGGACCTTCTTGCGGCAACACCGGAAGCACTCCAAGGGGCCAGATACTGGTCAAAGGACATTTAACCAGCTACCAAGCTTGCAATTTTTGTGTTTTGTCTGTTTGTCTGTTTGTTTGTTTGTTTTGTTCTGTTAGAAATGTAATACAATTGACTGGTTGCCCTGACACAACAAACAAATTCTGAAAGCAAGCAACAAGTGGGTTGTTGTAGGTCTTTTGGGCTACATGGCCATGTTTTAGAAGCATTCTCTCCCCACGTTTCACCTGTATCTATGGGAGGCATCCTCAGAAGTTGTGAGGTCTGTTGGAACTAGGAAATTTGGGTTTATATAGCTGTGGGATGTCTAGGATGGGAGAAAGAACTCTTGTCTGTTGGACATTCCACAGATATATAAACCCAAATTTCCTAGTTTCCAACAGACCTCACAACCTCTGACGATGCCATAATAATAATAATAATAATAATAATAATAATAATAATAATAATAATAATCTTTCTTTATACCCCGCCACCATCTCCCCAAAGCGGACTCGGGGCAGCTTTCATGAGGCCAAGCCCATCAATGCATTACAACAAACTAAAACCAAAACACAAAATAAACATTGCAATAAAATAAATAAAACATGAGAATACAATAAAACAATGCAAAATACAGTGATAGATAAATCACAATCACAATGAGCGGGCCACATGTACAAGGCAAAATTATAAAACTCAGAGATAGAAATGGAATGCAAATATTTGTGCCATAGATGCAGGCGAAACGCCAGGAGAGAATGCTTCTAGAACATGGCCATATAGCCTGAAAAACCTACAACAACCCAGTGATTCCAGCCTTGGAAATATGCGACAATACATTGAAGCAACAAGTAATTTCAGCAATTTTCTTCTGACTGTGAGAAGTACTTTGAAAATCACACAGTTCTTAAAACATATTCATAATTCTGCACAAAAATTGTATGTGGTTTTGCACCATTTTTGCACAAGAAGCATGTTTTTCTGCACCAAAATGACACTCCTGTGCAGAAAATAATTTTTTTGCAGATACGTTATTTTGTGTGCAAAATATCATGCAGATTTTGCACAGAATAAGTCAAAAATATAAGGATCCTCATCAGTCCAGGATTCATTGTGTCAGGAAAATACTTGCGTGGAGATCATTCTTTGAATTATTTGAAAATGTTCAGATATTTTTACAATCCTTATTCTGGGTTGAATCACTAGAAGACACTGAATGTAAATTGTAAGTAAGTGAGTTGGTTGTACTTTCCAAAGTTTACGTATTTCATCATAAATTTAACAGAAAAAAATGATTTTTTTTTAAAAAAATCCAAATCTCAGAATATAATAATAATATAATAGTAATAAAGCTTTAGTTATACCCCACTACCATCTCCCAAGGGACTCGGTGCGGCTTACAAGAGGCCGAGCCCAAATACATCAGTAAAAAAGCAACAACAGCAGTACAAACAATAAATAAACTCATAAACAAAGCAATAAACAGTAACAATAACATCACGAGCAGACAATCCTAGATCATTAGTAAAGTGCGATTAGGGACATGTTGCTTGGGTTTCCTTAGTCTGGGAAGGCACACTGGAACAACCACGTTTTCAGGCTCCTCTTAAAGACTGCCAGAGTTGGGGCATGTCTGATGTCCTTGGGGAGCGAGTTCCAGAGTCGAGGGGCCACCACCGAGAAGGTCCTATCCCTCGTCCCCGCCAATCGCGCTTGTGATGGAGGTGGGATCGTGAGCAGGGCCTCTCCAGATGAACGAAGAGATCGTGTGGGTTCGTACACAGAGATGCGGTCACGCAGGAATATATCACAACAATGATAATCCAGGCCGAGATCTGACAACATTAGGCTCTTCAAAATCAGTCTTAGATTCACTGTTTGCATTCACGTATACATGCAGTGTTGACTTATGGTTGCCACCTCTTTTCTCTGGCAGGTTTCTGATCTTTCACAGCGACATGCCAGGCAGGTGTAGCACGATTGGCTCCATACTGGGAATAATTGTAGTCTTCCATATTGCGGGGATGTTTAGCATGCCTCATTAAGGCCCGCAAAAGAACATATGGATAGAAGACTCTTAGTTTGTTTTTCCAATTAGATAGAAGAAGCTGCAGAGTCAAGAACCACATGTCTTCTTGTTGTTAATTGCCATCAAGCTGGCTTCAGTTTAGAGCAATATCCAAGATGAAATGTTAATAACAGCTTTGGCAAACTCTTGCAAATGCAGAGCCATAGCATCCTGAAATAAATCCATCCACCGGGTGTGTGGTCTCCTTCCTTTACTATTGCCTGGGATTTACTATGTGTTGTTATCTTTTCTAAAGAAACATGTGGTTTCAGGATATGTCCAAAGCATGGTAGCCTTTGTTTTGTTCATTTTGGCTTCTGTTATGGCCTGATCTCCCCATAGATCCAATTTTTTTTGTACCCATAGGACTTTCATCCAGCATCACATTTTCAAATTAGCTTATTCTTTGGGTTGCTGTGAGTTCTCTGGGCAGTGTGGCCATGTTCCAGAAGCATTCTCTCCTGATGTTTTGCTCACTTCTGTGGCAGGCATCCTCAGAGATAGGCTTGGGTAACCACGGAAAAATTTGGTTCTAAACTCGTTTTGTTTTTAGGGGGCCCTTGCATTTCGTTTTTTTTTTAATAATTCTGAAATTTTCCTTTAAAAAAATTCAAAATTTACGAAATTTCGTAAAATTACGAATCGGACGAGATTGCGCAATATGCTAAAAAACCCTCCAAATGGGACCGGGGGAACTTCTGAAGCTTCCCTCTCCCTCTGTTGTTGACTGTTGGTGTGATAAAACAAACAACAACTATAAAACTTGCACCAGACATGCGAAAATAATTACGAAATAATTACGAAATAATTTCGAAATAATTTTGAAATAAATTGAAAAAATTGTTTCGAATCTTTATTACTCCTCACACAATTCCTGCATGGCTCAATATTGGATCGTAAGCTAATTTAAATACGAATTAATAACGAATTACGAAATTAACGAACGAAACCACCCAAGCCTACTCAGAGATTGTGAGGATCTCACAACCTCTGAGGATGCCTGCCATAGATGTGGGCAAAACATCAGGAGAGAATGCTTCTAGAACATGGCCACACTGCCCAGAAAACTCACAGCAACCCAGTGATTCCGGTCATGAAAGCTTATTCTTTTCCTCTAAGTTTTCTTCACTGTCCGCTTTGCCCAATCATATATAGAAATAAAAAATGTGGATGATTCTGATTTTGATCCTTACACTTAAGAATCTTGTTGTCTTCATAGTTTTCCAAGCCCCAGCTATATTCTTACTTTTTCATTCCCCAGCGGAGTTGATGTTGGAGGACCATCGCTTCAATGCTGGTGGTCTTTGCTTCTTCCAGCACACTGACGTTTGTCCGCTTGTCTTCCCAAGAGATTTGCAGGATTTTCCGGAGGCAGCGCTGATGGAATCGTTCCAGGAGTTGCATGTGACGTCTGTAGACAGTCCACGTTTTGCAGGCATAGAGCAGGGTTGGGAGGACAATAGCTTTATAGACAAGCACCTTGGTATCCCTACGGATGTCCCGGTCCTCAAACACTCTCTGCTTCATTCGGAAAAATGCTGCACTTGCAGAACTCACGCTCTGGACACCCAGACACGTAGCGAATATATATAAAGCAGAAGCTGATTTTCCTTCAGTGTTTTGGGGTGTTCTGTTAAGCCAAGATTTGATTACAGTATGCTCACTAGTGCCTCTTTCTCTTCTGAATCCAGCTTGGAAATCTGGTATTTATTCCTCCCTGTATAGTAAAAATATTTGCTATAAAATCTTTCCTTTTATTGGTAGTCTATTACAATAGTCCAAAAGCTACCGGAACACTTGGTGTCCCTTTTCTTTGAGAATTTCCAATCTGTGAGCCATTATCTTGCTTTCCAATTTTTCAGGTGGGGCCTTTTCATCATCATCATCATCATCATCATCATTTAATAACTTATTAATCGCCCTCCATCCGAGAATGCTCTAGGCGATTTACAGCTAAATTATAAAGATAAAATACATACATACAAAAATTAAAAATTAACAGAGATCGAATAATGCTCTAGTAAAAAGCCAGGTGTCTTAAGTGCGAGAGTAAAAGGCCCTAAGTCACGCATGGCTCTCAAGTAGGGCGGCAAGGAATAATTCCACAAGGCAGGAGGGGCAGAAAGAGAGAAAGCCCACCTGCGCCTGGTCCTTTCCAAACGCCCTTCTCTAGGACCCGGCATATGGAGTAAGTCACGTTGGGATGGTCGTTGCGACCTCCGATGATGGGAGAAGGAGAGGCGGTCCCTAAGGTACGATGGACCCTGGCCGTAAAGAGTTTTAAAGGTCAGAACTCGCATCTTAGACAGGCCAGGGTACTCAGTTGGAAGCCAATGCAAATGCCGCAACACTGGTGTTCTATGTCATTTCATGGGCGTTCCTGTGAGTAGCCTGCCTGCCGCATTCTGAACAATACGGAGCTTTCGGGTCATAGACATCGGAAGGCCAACATACAGGGTGTTGCAATAGTCCAGCCTAGATGTGACCATGGCATGGATGACCGTTGCCAGAGCCTCGTCAGATAGGGAGGGTACCAGTTGCCTCGCTTGTCGTAAATGGAAAAAGGCCTGTTTGCTGGCAGCAGTGACCTGAGCTTCCATTGTCAGCTGTGAATTTCCACTTCATTTACTAAAATTGTGGGGTCTTCATCACAAAGTTCTTCCAAAAAGGAACCCACCTTTTTTTCTCTTTGATACGATTTCTTAGTATATTTTTTCCATCATTTTTTATATTTTGTCTTGTTCATATAATGCATTATATTGTTGTGCAGCTATAGCATCTCTACTCTTCATTTAAATTTTGCTTTGATTTCTCAGATTATCTCCAAGAGATGTCTTGATTAGCCATTTGTGTTATCTTTTATCTTTTCACTGATTAGTGCTTTTTGTCCCGAACGCAGATTGCTGAACAGTTGCATTCAGGAATCTGTTTCTATCAGCTTTTCTGTTTCTTGTCACCTGTCTTTAATTTTTTAATGAAATTAATCTTTGATCACTGAAGCTATTTATTTTTGGTTACCGTCTGCTTGTTTGCATTCTTCCCTAACAATGTCACTCTGGCTTTGGTCTAATGTTTTCCAGGTTCTCTGACAATTAGTCTAAGTAACACAAATCTATTCACTCTTAAAGGGATTGCTTTTAAATTTAGAGTAGTTTTTGAATTTAGGAGTTCTGGTTTGTGCAACAGTTTGCTCCTAGCCTTGTTTTTGCAGAGAAAAACAACTTCTCCATCTTCTGCTCGCAATTATGTATCTTGTTTGATTTCTATTTTCACCACACAATAATGTCCACATTTAAATATCAGTTTACTTGCATGAATCATAGGATCCTAGAATCAAAGAATTGGAAGAGACCTCCTGGGCCATCATCCAGTCCAACCCCATTCTGCCAAGAAGTAGGAATATTGCATTCAAATCGCCCCTGACAGATGGCCATCCAACCTCTGTTTAAAAGCTTCCAAAGAAGGAGCCTCCACCACACTCCGGGGCAGAGAGTTCCACTACTGAACGGATCTCACAGTCAGGAAGTTCTTCCTCATGTTCAGATGGAATCTCCTCTCTTGTAGTTTGAAGCCATTCTTCCATTGCGTCCTAGTCTCCAAGGAAGCAGAAAGGAAGCTTGCTCCCTCCTCCTCCCTGTGGCTTCCTCTCACATATTTATACAAGGCTATCATATCACCTCTCAGCCTTCTCTTCTTCAGGCTAAACATGCCCAGCTCCTTAAGCCACTCCTCATAGGGCTTGTTCTCCAGACCCTTGATCCTTTTAGTCGCCCTCCTCTGGACACATTCCAGCTTAGAGTCAATATCTCTCTTCAATTGTGGTGCCCAGAATTGGACACAGTATTTCAGGTGTGGTCTAACCAAAGCGGAATAGAGCATGGGGAGCATGACTTCCCTGGATCTAGAAACTAGGCTCTTGTTGATGCAGGACAACAATCCCATTGGCTTTTTTTGCCACCACATCACATTCCTGGCTCATGTTTAACTTGTTATCCACGAGGACTCCAAGATCTTTTCACACGTCCTGCTCTCGAGCCAGGCCTCATTGTCCCCCATTCTGTATCTTTGCATTTTGTTTTTTCTGCCAAAGTGGAGTATCTTGCATTTGTCACTGTTGAACTTCATTTTGTTAGTTTTGGCCCATCATCTCTCTAACCTGTCAGGATCCCTTTGAATCCTGCTCCTGTCCTCTGGAGTCTTGGCTCTCCCTCCCAATTTGGTGTTGTCTGCGAACTTGATGATCCTGCCTTCTTGCCCTTCATCTAAGTCATTAATGAAGTATATGTTGGCAAGATAAAAAACTGTTGCCCATAATAATAATAATAATAATAATAATAATAATAATAATAATATCACACAGTCCTAGATCCTTGGGAAGTGTTTGACTTGTGATTTTGTTATACGAGATCTCATTTGCTGTGACATTATGTGTTTTTGTGTCAGTAAAATAATAATAATAATAATAATAATAATAATAATAATAATAATAATAATTTATTTATACCCTGCCACCATCTCCCCAGAGGGGACTCGGGGCCGCTAACATGAGGCCAAGCCCAACAATTGCAACAAGTCAAAGTCAAATACATACAGCAAATAATAATATCAAATAAAAGTAAACAAACAAATTAATACAAAGTCAAACACAGGAAATGAAAATAAAATAGTAAAGTGTACATCTTGCACTGTTCCCCATCAGAGTGCCTTTTGACATGGGAATCTCATCTTTTGCTACTATTGTTTGCTTCTTTTTGTCTCATCACATAGTGTTCATAGTAAAAAAAAAACATTCAGAAGTGGTGTACCAAGACAAGTTGGAATCGGAGTAGGACTATGTTGATAGGGAGTGAATTATTCCTTTTGTTGTAGATTAGAATGGAGTATGGATAACATTGAAAAGCCAGAAAGGAAGAGAAAATGGTCAGGTGGGAAAAGAAGAAAAATGGGAGATAAGGAGGAGAAGGGTGTCGTATGATTGTGAGAAGATTGGCAGTTGGAATGAAAAGAGTAGTGAACATAGTCTTGTCTCTAACGAACAGCATAATGTCACCTGTCCATCCTGTTTCCTCATCTCCAGCCACTATGTTATCATGGTTTAGATACTAACACAATGTCTCGCCTTGGGCCGCTCTGAGCCCTTTGTCTTCATCAGCAAAAGCCTTCACTTCTTCATGCTTCTCTTCTGCTTCAGATGACAAGAAACCCCACCTCTCAACAATGGGTGAATAGTTGCTCTGCCTTGCACAACATGCTTGCTCATTTTCTTAGTCCAATTTTCATTATGGTTTGGGTAGCTTTGAGCCTTATTTGTTTCAGAAATGGTACAGAACTGTTCTTTCCCTCTGAAATAATTCCTGGTGAAAATAATAAACAATCAGCCCAGTTTGAGAATGTGTTGAGCCTTGAAAGCCAAAGTAGACATGATGTGGGAGATCCATCAATCAGTCAATGTGGTTATGAGTAATACTGAATATGTATTGTCGAAGGCTTTCATGGCCGGAATCATTGGGTTGTTGAAGGTTTTTCCGGGCTATATGGCCATGTTCTGGAGGCATTTTCTCCTGATGTTTCGCCTGCATCTATGGCAAGCATTCTCAGAGGTAGTGAGGTCTCTTGGAAGTAGGAAAAAGGGTTTATATATCTGTGGAATGACCAGGGTGGGGCAAAGCTTTTGACATGAAATAAATAAAATAAACATAAAAATTACTTGGGTGGAAAGGGGTCGCAAGTGGGAAAAGTTCAAGAAACTCTGGTCTAGGGGATGCTGGGCGCTGAAATCCCCAAAATGTAACTTTTCCCAGCTCTGCTCAGGCCACAAGAAAGTTAGCAATGCCAGTCATAAGTGCCTACTTCTTGCCCAAGTTTCTCTGCGCAAAGGTCTTGTGGTTCATGAATCTTGCCCAACATTGCAACCTTTGTCCCACCCTGGTCATTATTCCACAGATATATAAACCCTTTTTCCTAGTTCCAACAGACCTTACTACCATAGATGCAGGCGAAATGTCAGGAGAGAATGCTTCTAGACCATGGCCATATAGCCTGAAAAAACCTACAACAACCCAATACTGAATATATTCAGATCAATACCACAATATTGGTACTTTTCTGGTTGGTTCTCCTTTATCTTAGGGAGGAAGATGCCAGTCTTCCTCCCTAAAATTCATGTATTCTTTGATGTATGTTCTTAAGACATTGAACCATTGCCTATATATGTGAGCCGCCCTGAGTCCTCTATGTAGTGAGAAGGACAAGGTAAAAATATGGTATTTTATTTGTCGTGTCAGGGCAGCCAGTCAATTATATTACATTTCTAACAGAACAAAGCAAACAAAGAGACAAAATACAAAATGTGTGAGTTTGGTAGTTGATTAAATAAAAATATGGTAAATAAATAATATAATTAACAAGGGTGAGATGTGATCATGGATCCCCAACATCTTGTCTAGATGCAGCTCCTGGGCATCAGTTAAAACTATCATATTTTCCCACTACCCCCGGCCCA
Source organism: Anolis sagrei ordinatus (assembly GCF_025583915.1). Lineage (NCBI taxonomy): Eukaryota > Metazoa > Chordata > Lepidosauria > Squamata > Anolidae > Anolis > Anolis sagrei. The sequence continues at coordinate 1,500,691 of NW_026844367.1, read as the reverse complement.
ATGTTTTTGTCTCAGACTCTCAGATGTCCTGCTTGGCTTTGACAGTGTTAACGGATTGTCAAAAATATAGTGCAATGCATCAGAATGGCAAGCAATTCCAAACTCCTGATTTCAAAGCATTGTGGGAACCTTATTGTATTGAAGAAAGGAGATATAAATGATAGCTAAAGTCTCAATCGGTCAACATGATGCAGGCAGGGTGCTAAAACTGCTCAGGGATTTCCATATGTGTTGCTTTGAGTTATCTAAAAATTGGAAATAGGGAAATTGTATTTATTTATTTTCAGTCTCTTTGCTAACATTTCGAAAGTGACTGTAACATCTCCTTCAATGCAACACATTGTTTATAAGCAGGGAAAATAAGAGTTCAGAAGGCAGCAAAACTGTCACCCTGCTGCAGCGGTTATATATTTTAGTTCTACTCAAATAATTATATCTGTGTCGCTATCTCGTTTCTTTTCTTGTTTGGAAATTTTAATTTGTGGGATTACTTTATTTTTTTCCCCCTTTCCACTCCCTCTCTTCTTTTGTCCCCCCTCCTTTTGCCCCCTTTCCCTGCTTTAGGTTTCAGAGAAATTATGTTGAATCCAATAACCCTTCCTGGACATTCTAATCCTCTTAACCACCATGGCATTTATGTTGAGGATGTCAGTGTTTATTTCAGCAAAGGACGTCATGGCTTTTAAACAAAAACAAAACAGAAAAAAAAACACCCATAAACAACAATGCAAAAACAAAAACAAAAAAAGGCGAAAGACAAAAAAAAAGTCAAATTGAAAACCTCCCGGAAAGGTTTTTTTTTGTCCTTGCGTGAACTTTATTTGCTGTGCCCTCTGAGACTCACAGGACACAGTGGGAGACGGTGGTCTCTGTGCGGATCAAAGCTACCACCTTGTGGGACTGGACCACAATCTGCGCCATGTTGGAACGACAGAGGGGTTGTTAATGTTATTCTCCCTGTCACCAGATCACAGGGTCGTTCTTCTCCTCTGTCGGCCACTATGTTCTTTTCCTCCATTGGTCATGATGTTCCTGCAAGGCACAACAAGAAAAACAACAACAACAACAACAACAGAGCAACTGATTTTTTTTGTAAGAAAAGAAAAAACCAAAAGCAAAAAGAGATGGAACCTCAAAGGAGTCATCCTAAAATTGCACTTTGCTTTTTCTAAAAGGAAACCACCACCCCCAAACCAGCCAACCCAAGTCCAGCCACTTTAGTTGTGGTCCTCCCCACCTGGAGTCCTTACGCGATCACAAGATTCTACTAAGGCCACCTACTATCAGTCATGGTGGCCACGTCATGGGAAATGCCTCAAAGCAGGAGGAGATGGGGAATACAGAAGATGCTTCAACAGAGTGAAGATCCTGGGTAAGAACAAAGGCAGCCCCTCGGCACCCCGCGTATCCTCCACCCTCCATCTGCCTAGTCTCAAGGTGTGACGCCGAAATGATGCTCAAAGCGACAATGAAGAGGTCCCACTACTCTACCCCCATGGAAAAGCTATCAGTGGCTTTGTTTAAGATACAAAGTGTCCTAGGAGGATTTTCTGTTTGTGTGTGCTCGTGCGTTTTGTGTGTTAGAGCCTCTCTTCCGCTATCTCAGTGTTCCATTTTTGTACACCAGCCTCTTCCCTGCTGCTTGTAAAATGGCTTTATCTGGGGACGGGAGATGTGGGATGGAGGTGGGGTGCTCCTGGACATCACACCTGGATTGATGAGGAGTAGGAGGGCCTGTCAGTGGTCCATTGACAGACAGGTCTAAGGCCAAGAACTGTGGATGCCACTTCCCATCCCAAATCCGGGAACCGACAGTCTGTTGCCTTCCCAGCTCCCCTTCCAACTCCACCATCTTCGATTTGTCACCAAGTTAAATATGTGTTATAATCCAGTCATGCACACTGAATGTTTGGCTCAAGGCATACAGACCAAGTAAGGGGGTCAGGAAAAAATAATAAAGAATTCCATTGCTTCTTCTCTGGCATAAACACAAATATTGATTCTAGACTTGGATCAATATTTATATACCTAAATATTTTCTTTCCTTTTCTTCTTCTTCTCATCTCACTTACATCCTGAAATCTCCCCAGTGGTACAGGGTGAGGGAGTGCAAGCCTTGACCTCCCCTATCATTAGATGGTTTGCTTCTGATGAGTATTTCTAGTCTGGAGGGGCCAGCATTAGGTAGCACTCCTCTCCCAACCCTGAAGGATTCAAGCTGAGCGTGCTTATGGAAAGATTTACTGATCCTAAACCAGTGCTTCTCAGGCCAACATAGATTCAGGTTTCTGACAAGTAGGAGAAAACTGGGGCTCCTTTCCAGTCCATCACGAGTGGAGCCACGGACTTCATAAAATGCTCCCCACGTGCTGCATAATTTTGCAAATTGCGCATTTGAATAATTACTTTGTCGGGCTGTGGGAAAGTGAATCCTGAGGCACCAGAACTGAAGAATCTTAACAACACGTCACTGTGAAGGCATTTTGTCTTTAAGGGTGTCATTGAAGATCCCAAGAAACTGTTGGAATGACTACACGTTTCTGAAGAGGATCTCTTTTAGAGCCATCTCTCATTTGATTTCTTCGTTTTTGAGTTTGCGGAGATCACCAGGAGAACTTGTAGTATCAATGGAAAAAAATGCATACATAAAAGCCAGCGGGACAGAAGACACACTGATTTGCCTCCTTTTCAAGGCCAGAAAGGCTGGCTCAGTTGGAGTAAAACAAGAACTGACAACCAAAACATTTGCCAAAATACGAGTTGGAAAGGTGCTTTGTCAAAACAGAGAATTCTGGGAAGCAAACATAGGTCTTATCCACCTTGGATTACATACAGCCATTCGTCTCGCTTATTTTCTCAAACCATTTCTAAGATGAATTCAAAGCCAAGTGCCCTGTTGTAGTTTCAACATAGTTTATAGCTCTCCCCATTGTGATAACTTTACGCCACTGTTTCGCATCTGTGGAATAATGTTTGTAATTAAAAATGGAAGCAACTTTGCTCCTAGACCCTCACCCCTACCCCATTATTATTATTTTTTTAGAGCACATGAATGCGAAGATTTTGGGCATAGTATAATAGGGATATCCAATACAGGTTTTTATTATGTAGCAGCTATGCAGAGCCTTTCCACAACTTACTATGCTCTCAGTTGCAAAACCTCTCCAGAAACCACTTGTGCAACCAATATTATATGAGTATCTGCTTTGCAGAGCTACTCGCGCAAAGCTGAAATCCAGGGCAGTTGCAGTAGTGGGGTTTTCCACTCCGCTTTTGTAAAGTTGGATTTACATTCACCAACACAACAGCCTACATGTATTGTTCCTGTGTAACTCAGTTTTCTGAGTGTGCCTTTTTGATTGGGTGGAATAGACCAAGAATGGTGTCTCATGCAGATATTCTACATGCAGCCTCCAGCAAGGATACTTGTTTCTACTTTAGCCCTCTCCATTATATTGTCGAAGGCTTTCATGGCCGGAATCACTGGGTTGTTGTAGGTTTTTTGGGGACTATGTGGCCGTGGTCTAGAGGCATTTTCTCCTGACGTTTCGCCTGCATCTATGGCAAGCATCCTCAGAGGTAGTGAGGTCTGTTGGAACTAGGAAAAAGGGTTTATATATCTGTGGAAAGACCAGGGTGGGACAAAGGACTCTTGTCTGCTGGAGCTAGGTTGATCCAGTTGAAACATTCAGTTGAAACATTCACACCTAGCTCCAGCAGACAAGAGTCCTTTGTCTCACCCTGGTCATTCCACAGATATATAAACTCTTTTTCCTAGTTCCAACAGACCTCACTACCTCTGAGGATGCTTGCCATTGATGCAGGCGAAACATCAGGAGAGAATGCCTCGAGACCATGGCCATATAGCCCGAAAAAACCTATCCATTATATTTGCATGTGCAGTCAATGCAAAAAGAGCAGTATGGGCTAACCCCACCTTATCACTCTCCTCACATGGGGAAATCATTAGGAGAGCTTCTCCTATTTGTGGATACTCTTCCACACAGCCCTATATCCCAGAATGTCAAGGCAGAAGATCCCACATTATCCAAGTGTGGACTCAGATAGCTCAGTTCAAAGCGGATATTGTGGGTTTTACTGCCTTGAAATTCTGGGATATAGGGCTGTGTGGAAGAGCCATCAGGCCACTTCTACACTGCCATATAATCCAGATTATCAAATCAGATAATCCACATTATCTGCTTTGAACTGGATTATATGAGTCTACACTGCCATGTCATCCAATTCAAAGCAGATAATCTGGATATCTGCTTTGAATTGGATGACATGGCAGTGTAGACTCATATAATCCAATTCAAAGCAGATAATCTGGATTTTATATGACAACATAGATGGAACCACAGTAGAAAATTCTGGTGAGTTAGCATCCTAGGCCCCTTCCACATTGCCCTACATTCCAGGATCTGATCCCAGATTATCTTCTTATCCCAGATTATTTGGCAGTGCAGAGTCGTTTAATCCAGTTCAAAGAAGATAATCTGGATATTGTATCACAATGTAGATAGGACCACAGCAGAGAAATTCTAGTGGGTTAGGATCCCAGACCCCTCCCACATTGCCCAGGATCTGATCCCAGGTTATCTTTTTATCCCAGATTATCTGGCAGTGTAGGATTGTATAATTCAGTTCAAAGCAGATAATCTGGATATTATATCACAATGTAGATGGGACCACAGTAGAGAAATTCTAATGAGTTAAGATCCCAGGCCCCTTCCACATTGCCCAGGATCTGATCCCAGATTATTTTCTTATCCCAGATTATCTGGCAGCGTAGGTTCGTATAATCCAGTTCAAAGCAAATAATTTGGATATATTATAATGTAAATGGGACCACAGTAGAGAAAGTCTAGTGGGTTAGAATCCCAGCCTCTCCCACATTGCCCAGGATCTGATCCCAGATTATTTTCTTATCCCAGATTATCTGGCAGTATAGGCTCGTATAATCCAGTTCAAAGCAGATAATCTGGATTTTATATCACAATGTAGAGGGAACCACAGTAGAGAAATTCTAATGGGTTAAGATCCCAGTCCCCTTCCACATTCCCCAGGATCTGATCCCAGATTATCTTCTTATCCCAGATTATCTGGCAGTGTAGGGTCGTATAATCCAGTTCAAAGAAGATAATCTGGATTTCATATCACAATGTAGATGGGACCACAGTAGAGAAATTCTAATGGGTTAAGATCCCAGGCCCCTTCCACATTGCCCAGGATCTGATCCCAGATTATCTTTTTATCCCAGATTATCTGTCAGTGTAGGGTCGTATAATCCAGTACAAAGCAGATAATCTGGATATATTATAATGTAAATGGGACCACAGTAGAGAAAGTCTAGTGGGTTAGAATCCCAGGCTCCTTCCACATTGCCCAGGATCTGATCCCAGATTATCTTCTTATCCCAGATTATCTGGCAGTGTAGGCTCATATAATCCAGTTCAAAGCAGATAATCTGGATATTATATCACAATGTAGATGGGACCACAGTAGAGAAATTCTAATGAGTTAAGAACCCAGGCCCCTCCCACATTGCCCATGATACGATCCCAGATTATCTTCTTATCCCAGATTATCTGGCAGTGTAGGGTCGTATAATCCAGTACAAAGCAGATAATCTGGATATATTATAATGTAAATGGGACCACAGTAGAGAAAGTCTAATGGGTTAGAATCCCAGCCCCTTCCACATTGCCCAGGATCTGATTCCAGATTATCTTCTTATCCCAGATTATCTGGCAGTGTAGGCTCATATAATCCAGTTGAAAGCAAATTATCTGGATTTTATATGGCAATGTAGATGGAACCACAGTAGAGAAATTCGAATGGGTTAAGATCCCAGGCTGCTTTCACATTGCCCAGGATCTGATCCCAGATTATCTTCTTATCCCAGATTATCTGGCAGTATAGGCTCGTATAATCCAGTTCAAAGCAGATAATCTGGATTTTATATCACAATGTAGATGGAACCACAGTAGAGAAATTCTAGTGGGTTAAGATCCCAGGCCGCTTCCACATTGCCCATGATATGATCCCAGATTATCTGGCAGTGTAGGCTCATATAATCCAGTTCAAAGCAGATAATCTTGGATCAGATTCCGGGGTATCTGATGATGTAAAAGGGGCCCCAGTTATGTAAAGAACTTCTATGCGTAAGGGAAACTCTCCCATTCGGAATTGTCACTTGCCACATGGCAAACTAGGATGGAGAAAGTGGGGCTAGCACACTCATTTTGGGAGGATATACTCATTTAAGGACAGCTGCAGACTTGTGTGTTTCTGCATCAGGAATGCCTAAGTTCTCCATTTACCCCAAGAGCAGAGATGTGGCAGAAGTGGGTTGTTTACACAAGCCTTACATTATTGGATTTATTTCTCGCAGCGCTAGCGGTGCCGTGACACAAACACACACACACACACACACACCACACCAAGCATGGGAAGGACTAACATGAGCAGCTAGAAAGTCTCAAGTAGTTTCTTAATGCAGAATCGGGGTGGGGTGGGGTAACCAGGCCGTGGGCACTTGCAATTGGTGGTTTTAAGCAGTGAGTCTTAAGAAAAAACAAAAGTGTTTCCAGTTATAATTATTGTAAACCATGACTTCTTCTCTCCCCCCCCCCCCCCCCCCCCCCCCCCCCCCCCACCAAGACTCCTGCATTTACGGTCATTTCTTTCCCTGTTGCCATGTCTATCATTTTGTGCTATGGAAATCGGAACATCCCCTTTCACAGAGACTCTCGGGGTCTTTGATGTCTAGTTTCTTAATAAACACTTTATTTTCTAATTAAACTGCTGCACCGAGTCTTTTCTTTTGAAAGAATAAGAAATCAATAAAGTTTCCCAGATATGTGTCTTTTTACTTTTGTTGTTATGGAGTGAGTCTGGATGGCGTGTGTGCTACACAAACCGAATTGTTGGTCACATGTTGAGAGCTACTCAACCTTTGCACGGGTTGAGACATGTCTGTACTACACTCTTGCTCATTGCCGGAGCCATTGTGTCATACTTACCTGTGTTTGTCAGTGTGTGATCTGCTAAACCTTGTATTTTCGATTATTTGAGAAGATCTGGAGGTGAAGTCCAGCTGTAATGGCTCATCAGTTGATTTGACAGCTCCTTATGGAGACTTTGAGGTCTGTTTATTTCTTTATATTGTGGAACATGGGACAATTTCTTTATGTTTTGGAAACCTTGCACACTAAAGCTAGACACAACTTCTATTACAGTGGTTCCCAACCTTCCTCATGCTGCAACCCCTTAATACAGTTCCTCATGTGGTGGTGACCCCCAACCATAAAATTATTTTCCTTCCTACTTCATAACTGTCATTTTGCTGCTGTTATGAATCGTCATGCAGATATCTGATACACAGGGTGTATTTTCATTCACTGGACCAAATTTGGCACAAATACCCGATACGCCCAAATTTGAATACTGGTGGGGTTGGGAGGGATTGATTTTGTCATTTAGGAGTTGTAGTTGCTGGGATTTATAGTTCACTTGCAATCAAAGAGCATTCTGAACTTCACCAGCGATGGAATTGGGCCAAACTTGGCACACAGAACTCCTATGACCAACAAACAGAGGCGGCCCTAGGTAATTTTCAACGGTAAGCAAACAGTATTTTGCCCCCCCCCCCAACCAATCATTGATATATATTTTCTGTTCGTTGTGGGAGTTCTGTGTGCCATATTTGGTTCAATTCCATCATTGGTGGAGTTCAGAATGCTCTTTGATTGTAGGTGAACTATACATCCCAGTAACTACACTTACCTGGCCCGCTTTGGATCCGGAGGTGTGCCTGAAGACCCCGGTGTGTGCACCAAAAGTCACCTCTTCTCCTGACTTTCTCCTCAGCCATTGGGACCAGAGAGAGAGAGAGAGAGAGGTGGAGATGCCCACCTTTCCTGAAGGTAGGCGCAAAAACAAAGGAGGGAGCGGAGGTGGGAGATACCTCCAGCCAGAGGGGCTCTCTCTCTCTCACTCTCTCTCTTGGTCCCAATGGCTGAAGAGAAAGTCAGGAGAAGAGGCGACTTTTGGTGCGCACGCTGGGGTCTTCAGACACACCTCCGGACCCGAAGAGGCCAGGCGTGGCGGCTCCGCCCCTTGGCCCACCCATGGATTGGGGAGAGGAGAGGAGGCAGGTGGAGCGCCGGGGGATTGGGAAAAGGAGCCGGTCATGGTGAAGGGATCGAACGCTCGCACACCCGGTGGCCAGGTGGAGCAGGAACGAGGGGGGCTAGGCGAGGCTCAAGGGCCCGGCCCCTTTGGGAAGAGGATCGCCCGGCAGCGAGGCAAGAAAGCCGAGGCTCCCCCCGGACTGCAAGGGCTGTTGTGAGCTGAGGGGACACTCCTCAAGTGGTGGTCAAGGGGCATTTACAGAGGCGCCTCTGCGCCCCTGGCAAAAAAATGCGTTCTGCAACCGCTTACTTCGTGTAATGGACGAGCTGCCTCTGCCAATAGAAAATACTGGAAGGGTTTGGTGGGCACTGACCTTGAGTTTGGGAGTTGTAGTTCTCCCACATCCAGAGAGTACTGTGGACTCAAACAATGATGGATCTGGACTAAACTTGGCAAGAATACTCAGTATGCCTAATTGTGAACACTTATGGGCTTCGGGGAAAATAGACCTTGACATTGGGGAGTTGTAGTTGCTGGGATTTATAGTTCACCTACAATCAAAGAGCATTCTGAACCCCACTAATGATAGAACTGGGCCAAAGTTCTCACATAGAACCCCCATGACCAACAGAAAATACTGTGTTTCCTGGTGGTCTTTAGTGACCCCTCTGACACTCCATCGTGACCCCTCCAGGGGTCCCGACCCCCAGGTTGAGAACCACTGTTCTATTAGGTTTGTCTGTATCCAAGAAAAGGTGTGATAATTAGGCCTGTGTGATCAATGAACAAAATGCTTCAATACTCATTACAAAACTGGGAAGGGGGCCAATAGTTTTTGAGAGTGTTTCCGAAATTATGGACGTAAAATTTTTGGTAACTATAACAAAATAATGATTTTTTTTGTTACTTTTCTTTGTTAAGTAGTTGAGCAAGTGGGGAAACTGTAGGGGCCCATTAGGTCCTCATTTTTAGATCTATCATGAAACTTGCTATAATGGTACCACTTATTTTCCATGAAGGCCCACCAACTTTCAGAATGATACACTTCGGGCCCTTATTTATTTATTTGCTATATTTATATACCGCCCGCCTCAGCCCCCAGGCAACTCGAAGCACACAGCCATTTAACCCAAATATCAAGGCAGAAAATCCCACAATATCTGCTTTGAACTGGGTTATCTGAATCCACACTCGGGTAATGTGGGATTTTCTTCCTTGATATTTATTATGCAGTGACGTATTTTGCCCAGTGTCCCAGCGCCCAAAGCCCAAATGCAAAAGACTCACAGACCAGAGTAAAAGTGAACAGAAAAATCTTTACTCTTTGCTCAGCAGAGATGAAAACATAAACTGGCAACGTTGCATACAGAAACCAAGCAGTGCAACAAACTTACGCAGTCTTTGTAAGAAACACAAAATAAGGCATCTTCTATATGACACACAATTAACTATAGAACTTCAACTTAGCACAGGTTTATACTATTAGTTACTTACTTTAGTCCTCTTTGCAGATTTATTAAATTTATTTATTTATTATTAGTCTATTGTCGAAGGCTTTCATGACTGGAATCACTGGGTGGTTGTAGGTTTTCTCTCCGGACATTTCACTTGCATCTATGGCAAGCATCCTCAAAGGTTGTGAGGTCAGCAGAAAATGCTTCTAGAACATGACCACATAGCCCCAAAAAGCCCTACAACAACCCAGTATTATTAGTCTGACTCTAAATGGCTGGCTGCTGCAGCCTTCATTGGGGTTTTCTGATGCTGAGGACTCCATTCTGGGAAATGTAGTTTAGGGCAGGTCCTTTTGAATTCTCTATCACAGCGGCCTCACCTTCCCAAACTACATTTTCCAGAATGGTGTGTTCTCAGTCTCCTGCCCAGCTGCCCTTCCTTATGGTTACTGGCAAGCAACTGGGGTCTTAATTGAAACGCTAGAAATTGCCTCTTTGGCTTTGCCAAAGTTACTTAATGCTTATAGTGAAAATTGAATTGACTTTGGGAGGCTGTAATGAAAATTATTGGTATTTTGATTCTTAATTTTATTATTTATTTATTTATTTATTTATTTGCTGCATTTGTTGACCGCCGCTCTCAGCCCTAGGGCGACTCGCGGCGGTGTACAACATATAAAAACAGTTTACAATAAAGCACAACAAGAAATCAACATATCAATAATACACACTAATCTAAATTACACTAAACTAATCCGCATCGTCACAACATAGAATCATAACCAATCTCATAGTCCATATTTCGTTCCAATTGTCATTGCCAGTTAATATAGCACTCAATTAAATGCCTTCTCAAATAGCCAGGTCTTTAGGCTCTTACGGAAAGCCATAAGGGAGGGCGCCTGTCTGATGTCAACAGGGAGGGTGTTCCACAGCCGGGGGGCCACCACCGAGAAGGCCCTCTCTCTCGTCCCCGCCAAACGTGCCTGTGAGGCAGGCGGGATCGAGAGAAGGGCCTCCCCAGACGATCTCAAGGCCCTCGTGAGCTCATAGGCCGAGATGCGGTCCGAAAGGTATTTTGGGCCGGAACCGTTTAGGGCTTTGTAGGATAACACCAGCACCTTAAATTGGGCCCGGTAGCAGATCGGCAGCCAGTGGAGCTGGGACAACAAGGGCGTTGTGCGCTCCCTGCGTCCTGCTCCCGTTAGTAACATGGCTGCCGCGCGCTGGACTAGCTGAAGCTTCCGGGCCGTCTTCAAGGGCAGCCCCACGTAGAGAGTGTTGCAGTAGTCAAGGTGGGATGTGACCAGAGCGTGTACCACCGTGGCCAAGTCAGACTTCCCCTTTCCTGCATTTCTTCCCCTTTCCTGCATTTTTCTTAATAGTGATTCCTTTGCATGAATATAATGTATTCCTAATGACTTACAAGGATTAATAATAATTTTGCACAGCCTTGGTGATTTTGTTGCTGTAAGATGGAGCCATTCATAAAATGACACATACTTGATCTAAGTTGATGATAAGTTGGACTGCGTGTCATGTGAGAAAGACAGATACAGACAGATAGAGAAATTAAACTGAATTCAATCTATGGTAGTTTTCCATACGTATAATGGTGAATAATCTGGATAGCACACATGGAACACCACACTGCACACATAGCTTCATACCACTTCCTCCCTAACATCAGTCGAACCCTAGGATGTGCTACTGCTGCCATTGAATGTCCAAGGAGAGGGAAAGATGGAGACAGCCAATGAGACCCTTCCAAGCCTTGACTTCTACCCTTTGAAGGTCTAGAAGAGACAGCTCTTGGCTTGAGAGCACTTGCTTTTTCTTTACTTGCAGTTTGGAGTGTGCCTTGTAGTTGTGGGCGGGCATTACGAAGCAGAAGTTACCAGACATGGTTAGACTTGATTCATTCAGGGGCTTTGAAGGATGAGATTCCTACACCATGTTCCAGGCTTACTTACGTACTTACTTATTTAGGCGATCCCTCGTAGATTGAGGATGATGGTCTTCCAGGTGTAATGTCTTGGCGGTGGATCCGTATGGCGGTGGAGCCCTATTTTTGATCCACATGTTCACCACAGTGAGGACATTGGTTTCCAGATGGAAGGTGGTCCTGGTCAGTCTTGGCTTGACGTGCCTTTCTCTTGGCACGTTTCTCCCTTTCACCCTCCAGTTGTGCCTCTTTGAATTTTGCAGCACTGCCGGTCACAGCTGACCTCCAGTTAGAGCGCTCAAGGGCCAGGGCTTCCCAGTTCTCGGTGTCTATGCCACAGTTTTGGGATTCCCACACCATGTTCCAGACTTACTTACTCCCACACTATGTTCAAGGCAATAGCACCTACGTACTCCCCACTGAAGTCCAAAAGGTACTTTACTGAGCTCAGTAAAGTTACTTTTGGACTACAGCGGGGAGTATGTGGGTGCTATTGCCTGGAACATGGTGGGATTCCCGCCATGTTCCAGGCTTACTTACTGAGTTACTCCCACACCATGTTCCAGGCAATAGTACCCACATACTCCCTGCTGTAGTCCAAAAGTAACTTTACTGAGCTCAGTAAAGTTACTTTTGGACTACAGCGAGGAGTATGTGGGTGCTATTGCCTGGAACATGGTGGGATTCCCACACCATGTTCCAGGCTTACTTACTTACTTAGGCAATCCCTCGTAGATCGAAGATGATGGTCTTCCAGATGACGGTGGGTCTATAGGTGGCAGTGTAGTCCTATTCTTGATCCACATGTTCTCCCACAGTGAGGACATCAGTTTCCAGACGGAAGGCGGTCCCATTCAGGGTTGACTTGACATGCCTTTCTTTTGTCACATTTCTCCCTTTCTCCCTCCATTCGTGACTGTTTGAATTCTGCAGCACTGCAGGTCACAGCTGACCTCCAGTTAGAGCGCTCAAGGGCCAGGGCTTCCCAGTTCTTGGTGTCTATGCCACAGTTTTGGGATGGGATTCCCACACTATGTTCGAGGCAATAACACCCACATACTCCCTGCTGTAGTCCAAAAGTAACTTTACGGAGCTCTGACCATGCTCCACTGCTGGTGACATGGATGTGAGAGACTTAGCGTGTTCTTCCCTGTTTATGGGATCTAGCTATTTCTTGGACGGGCTTGTATCTCCATAGTTGTAAGTGCCTCTCCTTAAATCTAGACAGGATCACAGTTGGTTGTGTGTATCAATAAATGTGCAGGCTCCATCTTGAGCTTCCATCTTGACAAGCTGGAATGTGTCCAGAGGAGGGCGACTAAAATGATCAAGGGTCTGGAGAACAAGCCCTATGAGGAGCGGCTTAGGGAACTGGGCATGTTTAGCCTGAAGAAGAGAAGGCTGAGAGGAGATATGATAGCCATGTACAAATATGTGAGAGGAAGCCAGAGGGAGGAGGGAGCAAGCTTGTTTTCTGCTTCCTTGGAGACTAGGACGCAGAACAATGGCTTCAAACTACAAGAGAGGAGATTCCATCTGAACATGAGGAAGAACTTCCTGACTGTGAGAGCCGTTCAGCAGTGGAACTCTCTGCCCTGGAGTGTGGTGGAGGCTCCTTCTTTGGAAGCTTTTAAGCAGAAGCTGGATGGCCATTTGTCAGGGCTGCTTTAAATGCAATATTCCTGCTTCTTGGCAGAAGGGGGTTGGACTGGATGGCCCAGGAGGTCTCTTCCAACTCTTTGATTCTATGATTCTTGTCATCTTCTTTTTGCCAGAGGACCTACATGTTTCTGTAAATTCCATCTTATTCCAAAACTTGCTACTTTATTTTTACATGTGCAAGATGTTGAATATTTTACATATCCAAAGATTTCAGCCCAAGAAATTACTTTGTATAAATCTAATCAACACGTGTCTTGTCCCTGCTTCTACATTTGGAATGCAGTATGGAAAAGTTTTATATAGCTATGGAAATGTCTCTGATTCCCCCCCCCCCCCCATAATGTATTCAAATCACAAATCTGGGACTTGTTTGCAAAATATAGAATGTTTTACAGAATTCTCATCATGTTGTCCAAAGCCTTGCTCTCTAATTATCCCATTTGGATTCAGCCCGGATTGTTTCCACACTGCCATGAACCTCCATGTTTAATAACAGTTTGCTTCTCATTACCATATATTGAAGACAAGGCAGCTGTTATAGCAGAAAGTTTATGAATATATGCTTTGATTTGGGAACTTCCTGGCTGAATACACTCCGTGATCTGCCCCCTTTTATGATACGGATGAGAACACCCACCTGCATTAGAAGACACCTGTTCAGGTGGAGTATTCCTCATCCGAAATGCTTGGGGCTGGAAGTGGCTTGGAGATTGGTTTTCTTTCGATTTGAATACTTGTATTCACATATACATACATAATGAGATGTCTTAGAGATGGGACCCAAAACTAATCATGAAATTTATTTACTCGTATATACTCGAGGGTAAGCTGACCCGAATATAAGCTGAGGCACCTAATTTTACTACAAAAAACTGGGAAAACGTATTGACTCGAGTATAAGCCAAGGGTGGGAAATGCAGCCGCTACGGGTAAATCTATATAAGTAAAAATGTCATGCTCGTTTGTGGGATGAACAGAACTCAAAAACCACTGGAGGAATTGACACCAAATTTGGACACAAGACACCTAACAACCCAATGTATGTCCTACACTCAAAAAAATTGATTTTGTCGTTTGGGAGTTGTAGTTGCTGGGATTTATAGTTCACCTACAATCAAAGAGCATTCTGAACCCCACCAACGATGGAATTGAACCAAACTTGGCACACAGGCCTCCCATGACCAACAGAAAACACTAGAAGGGTTTGCTGAGCATTGAACTTGAGTTTGGGAGTTGTAGTTCACCTACATCTAGAGAGCACTGAACTCAAACAATGATGGATCTGGACCAAACTTGGCATGAATACTCAATATGCCCAAATATAAAGACAGATGGAGTTTGGAGGAAATAGACCTTGACATTTGGGAGTTGTAGTCACTGGGATTCACAGTTCACCTACAATCAAGCACTCTGAACCCCATGAACGACAGAATCCGGACAGACTTCCCACACAGAAACCCCATAACCAACAGAAAATACTTAAGGCCATCCAATCCAACTTCCTTCATCAGGCCAAGAAGATGTAATCAAAGCCCTCATGACAAAGAGCCATCCAGCCGTTGATTAGATAGATAGATAGATAGATAGATAGATAGATAGATAGATAGATAGATAGATGGATAGATATGATTCACAAACAGAGAGATATAGTATCATAGATTTGAAAGGGACCCTTAAAGAAGGACAATGATATGTTGCCTGTTCCAGGGTGGGCAAACCAGACACTCTCCACATCAACACTGACGAAGACACAGCAAGAAATACTGTTTACTCACAAGCATAATTATATATATTAGAAACCAACACTTTCTCATTACTTGGCACACAGTTCTCCTGACCAACAGAAAATACTGGAAAGGTTTGGTGGGCAGCGTCCTTTGGTTTTGGAGTTGCAGTTCACCTACATCCAGCGATCACTGTGGACTCAAACAATGACGGATCTAGATCAAACTCTACACGAATACTCAAAATGCCCAAATGTGAACACTGGTGGAATTTTGGGAAAATAGAATCTTGACATTTGGGAGTTGTAGTTGCTGGGATTTATAGTTCTCCTACAATCACAGAGCATTCTGAACCCCACCAACGATAGAACTGGGCCAAACCTCCCACACAGAACCTCAATGACCACCAGAGTGGGCCACAGCAATGCGTGGCAGGGGACAGCTAGTCTATATAAATAAAAATGTAATGTTCATTTGTGGGATTAACATAACTCAAAAACCACTGGACGAATGAACACAAAATTTGGACACAATACATGTATCAAGCCAATGAGTGACCATCACTCATAAAAACACTGAAAAACACAGCAGAAGAGACTTTAAAAGCAAAAAATTAAAAAAAATACATTATAATACATGTGCAAAACCACACATATATACATATATAAACAAATACACATATACACATATATATACACTTAAAACTCATATACACAGAGTGGGCCACAGCAACGCGTGGCGGGGACGGCTAGTCTATATAAATAAAATGTAATGTTTGTTTGTGGGATTAACATAACTCAAAAATCACTGGATGAATTGACACCAAATTTGGACACAAGACACCTCTCAGGCCAATGAGTGACCATCACTCATTAAAACACAGCAGAAGAAACTTTAAAAGCCAAAAAACAAAAATTACATTACAATGCGTGCGCAAAACCACACATGTACACACGTATACACCTACATACGCAAACACACATATTTACACATACACACACATACATATACACACATAAAACACATATACCCAGACTGGGCCACAGCAAAACATGGCAAGGGATGGCTAGTTTCAAATTAAAAATAGATGAACATACAATTACTTTAATTGAGGCATCAGTAGCTTAATTTTAAAAAAAATATTTACATAAAACTGTAATTTAAGATAAGACCCTCCAACTCTGATTAAACCATTATTCTATATAATTGGGCTTACATATCTTTCCAGTAATAATTAATAGAGTAAAATAATAAATGTAATAATAGTAATCGTAATAGAGTAAAATAATGGAAAAGTAATAATAACCGTAATAATAGAGTCAAATTATTTATTTATTTATTTATTTGTCGTGTCAGGACAACCAGTCAAATTATATTACATTTCAAACAGAACAAAGCAAACAAACAGACAAAATACAAAATTTGTGAGTTTGGTAGTGGGTTAAATGTCCTTTGACCAGTAACTGGCCCCTTGGAGTGCCTCTGGTGTTGCCGCAAGAAGGTCCTCCCTTGTGCATCATGTGGCAGGGCTCAGGGTGCATTGCAGCAGGTGGTCAGTGGTTGGCTCTTCTCCACACTCGCATGTCGTGGACTCCACTCTGTGGCCCCATTTCTGGAGGTTGGCTCTGCATCTCGTGGTGCCAGAGCGCAGTCTCTCATTTGGTATCAGCCATTGATTGAGGTTCTGGGTTTGAGCCTGCCACTTTTGGACTCTCGCTTGCTGGGGTGTTCCAGCGAGTGTCTCTGTAGATCTTAGAAAACTATTTCTAGATTTAAGTCATTGACGTGCTGGCTGATACCCAAACAGGGGATGAGCTGGAGATGTCTCTGTCTTGGTCCTTTCACTATTGGCTGCTACTTCCCGGCGGATGTCAAGTGGTGCTAAGCAGTGTAGTTTCTCCAGTGGTGTAGGGTACAGACACCCTGTGATAATGTGGCATGTCTCTTTAAGAGCCACATCTACTGTCAAATAATTAATATTATAACAACAACAATAAAGTAAAATAATAAATGTAATAATAATAATAATAATAATAATAATAGAGTAAAATGATAAATTTTAAATATGATAAATATGATAAAATGATAAATTCTCCTTTGGGGGAGAAGGGCGGGGTATAAATATAGGAAATTAATAAATAGGAAATGAATAAATAAATGGAATAATAATAATAAATAAATAAAGCACAATAATAAATGTGATTAAAATAATAATAACAGAGTAAAATAATAAATAATCTTGACTTGAGTATAACCTGAGGGGGACTTTTTCAGCCTAAAAAAAGGGCTGAAAAACGAGGCTTATACTCGAGTATATACAGTATGTGTAATATAAAGATCATCTGCTGGGAGTGCTTTGATTGGATTGGATGGCCCTTGTGGTCTCTTCTAACTTTACGATTCTGTGATTCTATATGCCTCGTACATAGAGCATGGAGGTAATATTATACATTGTACAAAACCATAAATTTTTTTGTGCACGAAACAAAGATTGTATTAGGTGAAATCAGATATGATATCGACCACACTGATTACGAGGCACAAGAAAAGGAAGAAAGGAGAGGGGAGAGAGGTAAAGGAATATCTCCCGTAGATGGTTCTAAATGAACTTCTGTTGCTTTGCCGTTTTGGGTTATCTCACAAATGGGAGACGGGACAAATCACGAAGGAAAAGTACAAATGAGTAGCCAGTATTTACAGGGAAAAGGTCAGGGTGGCTCAAGCTTTGAATGAGCTCAAGGTTGCAGGAAAGGTTAAAAATAAGGAAAAGGAGGTTTTGAAAACTAGCAGAAAAAGAATACGAACAAAGGTGGTTTACTCCATTGAGAATATATAGAGAGATATTCAGAAGTGACAAAGAAAAGGCAGGACTTCTCACTGTCCATTTCCCATCTGTTTTGTTCCAACAGCCCCCCACCCTGGTGTTCAACTTGGTGGAAATGGAACTAATACATAATGAAGGGAGTACACCCCACTCCCAAAAAAGTAAATAGATAATACAGGAACATCTAAGCACTTATGAAGTCGTGCAATGGATTAAATCCTTGAGCCAGCTGAACTGCTGACCTGAAGGTTGGCAGTTCAGATCTGTGAAACGGCGTGAGCTCCCATCTGTCAGCTCCAGCTTCAGACATGAGAGAAGCCTCCCACAGGATAGTAACACATCAGGGCGTCCTCTCTGCAGACGGCTGATTGTCTCATACCAGAAGTGACTTGCAGTTTCTCAAATCATTTCTGACACAGTAAATGCCTTTGGTTTTCTGGATCCAGATTAAGAATGGGGAAAAACATTTTTTAAACCCTCATAAACAATTTTCTCGAGTGTTGAAGAAACTTGGACTCATTACACTTGAGCATTGCAACCTGGGACTTTGTCAACATAAAATTTGCATACAGGGTTTTGTGTGTGTGTGTGTGTGTGTGCAGAAAACAATATTTTTCTGAACACAAAATAGTATGTTCTACACCAGTGGTTCTCAGCCTGGGGGTCGGGACCCCTGTGGGGGTCGCCAGGGAGTGTCAGAGGGGTCGCTGAAGACCATCAGAAAACACAGTATTTTCTGTTGATTATGGGCATTCTCTGTGGGAAGTTTGGGCCAATTCTGTCATTCGTGGGGTTCAGAATGCTCTTTGAGTGTAGGTGAACTATAAATCCCAGCAACTACAACTCCCAAATGTCAAGGTCTATTTTCCCCAAACTCCACCAGTGTTCACATTTGGGCATATTGCATATCCATGTCAAGTTTGGTCCAGACCCATCATTGTTTGAGCCCACAGTGCTCTCTAGATATAGGTGAACTACAACTCCAAACTCAAGGTCAATGCCAACCAAACCCTTCCCGTGTTTTCTGTTGGCAATGGGAGTTTTGTGTGCCAAGTTTGGTTCAATTCCGTTGTTGCTGGAGTTCAGAATGCTCTTTGATTGTAGGTGAATTATAAATCCCAGCAACTACAACTCCCAAATGACAAAGTAGCAAAATAATGTTATGGTTGGGGGTCACCACAACATGAGGAAATGTATTAAGGGGTCACGGCATTAGAAAGGTTGAGAAACACTGTTCTACACGGTGCAGAAAAATGTACTTTCCTGAGCACAAAATTCTGCTTCTATTTTTTATATTTACATTTATATTCTATTTTCCTTCTATTTTTTCTTTATTCTTTTTTTACATTTCTTACTTTACTATATATGATATTGTTCTCCCACTTTCAATGTTACAATATCCATTTTCTTTTTCGTTTCTTTAAATAAAACCTATATATATATATGTATATGTATATGTATATGTATATGTATATGTATATGTATATGTATATGTATATGTATATGTATGTAATGTTCGTTTGTGGGATTAACATAACTCAAAAACCACTGGACAAATTGACACCAAATTTGGACACAAGACACCTACTATCCCAAGGAGTGACCATCACTCAAAAAATGGATTTTGCCATTTGGGATTTGTAGTTGTTGGGATGTACAGTTCACCTACAATCAAAAAGCATTCTGAACCCCACCAACGATGGAATTGAACCAAACCCGGCACATAGGACTCCCACAACCAACAGAAAATTCTGGAAGGGTTTGGTGGGCATAGACCTTGAGTTTGGGAGTTGTAGTTCACCTACATCCAGAGAGCACTGTGGACTCAAACAATGAAGGACCTAGACCAAACTTGGCACGAATACTCCATATGCCCAAATGTCAACACTGGTGGAGTTTAGGGGAAATAGACCTTGACATTTGGGAGTTGTAGTTGCTGGGATTTATAGTTCACCAACAATCAAAGAGCATTCAGAACCCCACCAATGATAGAATTGGGCCAAACCTCCCATACAGAACCCCCACAACCAACAGAAAATACTGTATTTTCTGGTGGTCTTTGGCAACCCTTCTGACACCCCCTCCCCAGGTTGAGATCCCAAGGTTGAGAAATGCTGCCAGTCCAACTCCCTTCACCAGGGCAAGAAAACATAATCAAAGCCCTCCTGACAAAGAGCCATCCAGCCAGAGATATAGAGAGATATATATGATTCACACACACATGTATATGATAGATATAATCTCATAGATTTGAAAGGGACCCATGAATGACAATACTCCATATGCCCAAATGTATATATATCTGCTTTCTATACAAATCAACCTTGTGTAATTTTTTCACAAGAAACTGTGATTTTTAAGACTTTTGTGCAATAGAAAGAAATTGCTTCTTTTGAGATGAAAATTATCCAATAATTATTTACATCCCTGAACTGCATCCAAAGATACTAAAGTAATTCTCAGATGTAATCCATAGAGTCCATGTCTGTAAGTTCTGAGGATGTTTGGAAAACAGATTGGAGGTAAGTGAATATTGTGAGGAATGTGTGAGAGTTAAGTATAGTTAACCTGGAGAAAATGGAGAGACGATGGGATAGTCATTTTTAAATATATGAATCGCTATCATGTTGAAGATGGAACAAAAATGTTTTCTGATGCATTGGACCTCACCTTTGAGGATGCTTGCCATAGATGCAGGCGAAAAGTCAGGAGAAATGCCTCTAGAGCATGGCCATATAGCCCGAAAAAACCCACAAGAACTGATTGGAGGATTTGATTGTGATTTGAATTCAGTTGAATTTAATTCAAATTACAAGGAATGCAAGAAAAATCCAAGTAAATATTAGGAAAACATTCCGGATGATTGAAACTGTTTGTACCTGAACAGTTGGTGGACTCTTCTTTGGAGGTTTTTAAACAGATGTTAGATGTATTGTCGAAGGCTTTCATGGCCGGAATCACTGGGTTGTTGTAGGTTTTTCCAGGCTATATGGCCATGTTCTGGAGGCAATTTTTCTCCTGACGTTTCGCCTGCATCTATGGCAAGCATCCTCAGAGGTAGTGAGGTCTGTTGGAAGTAGGAAAAATGGGTTTATATATCTGTGGAATGACCAGAGTGAGACAAAGGACTTCTGGTTACCAGTATTAAAAAACTCAAAAATTACAGCAGCAAAACAACAGAGGGGAAACAAACAGGCACATGAAATCACTCTCAACAAAAGATTCCCCCCAGGCACTTCCAAGCCATTGAATGCTAATCAAGATGATCAGCTGAAACATTCACAGCTAGCCCCAGCAGACAAAAGTCCTTTGTCCCACCCTGGTCATTCCACAGATATATAAACCCATTTTTCCTACTTCCAACAGACCTCACTACCTCTGAGGATGCTTGCCATACATGCAGGCGAAACGTCAGGAGAAAAATTGCCTCCAGAACATGGCCATATAGCCCAGAAAAACCTACAACAACCCAGATGTTAGATGGTTGACTGTCAGAGATTCCTTGTTGTCCTTCATTCATTCGACTCTTCATGACCTCCTGGACCAGCCCACGCCAGAGCTCCCTGTCGGCCGTCACCACCCCCAGCTCCTTCAAGGTCAATCCAGTCACTTCAAGGATGCCATCCATCCATCTTGCCCTTGGTTGGCCCCTCTTCCTTTTTCCTTCCATTTTCCCCAGCATCATTGTCTTCTCTAAGCTTTCCTTTCTTCTCATGATGTGGCCAAAGTACTTCATCTTGGCCTCTAAATCTTCTTCCTTCCAGTGGTCCTCAGGTTTTGAGTCATTTCCCTTGAGGACTCATGATCCAGGGTACTTCTTCCCAACTTTTCTTTCAAGCAGTAGCAACATATTATCCAACCGAGATTCGTCCAGCTGAAGGCAAAGCCTTTCTGTCCTTGCATAACAGCATAAGAGTCACCATCAAACTGGTCCTGAATTAAAATTTGGCATTTTTGATGGATTGAACTGTCTCAAAGAAGCTTTCTCAAGAAGGGGCGATATTTCTACTATCCTTCCCTCCAATGAGTACAGAGATTCCTTAGCTGTGGCTTTTTGCACTGGATCAAACTAGACCACCATTGGATGCTTTCCAAGACTACAGTGCTCGTTCCTTATCCAAGGATCTGAACTATAGTTTTCTATCATTTCCACAATCATGGAGTTTCCTGTTTCCAACACTAGAAGTTATGTTTGTTGCTGATCATTCTGATGATTCTTCCACCTTCCCCAAACTCTCATATTTTCCATATTGTACTATCAAAGGACAAGAGGGAGGCTGAGGTTTGAATAGCTGTAAACAATCATAAATGGTTCACATTCATGAGCTGAGCATTTCTCCTTCATTTTGATCTGAGCTTTCTGCGCAATCTGACAATGCATCAGGCTAAGCTCAAGCATTAGGAAGGGATAAAATGTACTGCATCCTGTGGCAAGGCTGTAAATGTAGCCTTGGAGGAGCTGAGGGAAATGTGTGAAAGAGAAATCAGTAAAAGGATCCACGGCTCTTTTCCCATGACTTTTTTTTTTGTTTTCTTTGTTAAAAGGTTTGAACATTTCCAGACATGGCTGGTGTAGGCAGTCGAGTTGCTTCCTTCTTCTCAATATTGTTTGTCAGTGTCCTGAAGCAGAGATCAATTTGTGGAAAAGTTTAACCAGTGTCAACTCCACATCCACCCAGAACAAAGAACTCAGACACAAGTGATGGGAAATATAATCATCCTACACTTTATTAACTACTAGCTTGGGGACCCGGCGGTGCCCAGGTTATTTGAGAAAGGCATTGTTTGGTTTTTGAAGTTTGGTAATATCACTTTCATAATGTCTAATGCTATTTATTAGAAAAAAGCCAGCCTTCCCTTTTGTTTTTTATCAATGCTCCCAATAGAAAATGCATAAGGATGTGGGTGAATTACAATTCCCAAAATCATGAGTCAATCCTTCTCAAACCCTACCATTATTCAAAGTTGGCCATGTTGGGTTTGTATGCCAAGTTTGGTCCAGATCCAATTCCAGTTGGGTTCAGTGAAATCCAAATAAGGGTGAACTACAACTCCCAGATTCCTAGGGCAATCAATCACAAACCCAGGCAGTAATGTTGGTTCTATGTGCAAAGTTTGGACCAGATCTGTCGTCGGCTGCTCTCTGCTCTCTGGCGGTAGGTGAACTACAACTCCCAGATTCCTAAGGAAATCACCCACAAACCCAGATAGTAATCACAATTGCCAGTGTTGGTTCTGTGTGCAAAATTTGGTCCAGATCCATTCTCAGCTGGGTTTAGTGCTCTGGAAAAGGGTGAACTACAACTCCCAGATTCCCAGGGCAATCACACCCAAACCCTGCCAGAATGCACAGTTGGCCATGTTGGGTCTGTGTGTCAAGTTTGGTTCAGATCCATTGGTGGCTGGGTTCACAGTGCTCTCTGGAGGTAGGTGAACTACAACTCCTATAAATCAAGGTCATTTTTCCCAAAACTGGACATGGGGGTTCTGTGTGCCAAATGTGGTCCAGATCCATTATGGAAAGGCTTCAGAGTGCTCTACCTTGATGCAGGGTGAACTGCAGCTTCCATCCTGTTGAGTCAGTTCCCCAAATCCTTCCAGTCTGTTTAGTTGCTGATCAATCCCTCTGTGTTTACTGTGTGCCATAGGAAAGGGTAAGAGAGGGTTAAGGGAGAGGCAGTGGGTGGGGACATCCAAATTCCACACGAGGAACCCTGGGATGCCTGCCTGTGGTGGAGGAAACATGTCAAATCTAGGATGAAATTGTCCCCAAATGAAAGCATTCCTTGTGTGGTTAGTGTTTGGGGAGGACATTGGCAGTGTTTGGGCTACATGTTCAATGTCAGTTGAGAGAGTGCCTTTGGAGACTTCTGAGCACTTGGAACTATGGCCTGCTTGTGGAGGCAGGAGGCTGTCTGTGTAAGTGGACACACCCGCCACATACACACATGCACACATTTTCACTTTTATTATGTGTATAGATTTACAAAATCCCTAACTTGTAATGCCTCCCTCCATGTGGGATTGAGGCCTGAAGTCTATCATGACCTACTCCTCTGCAAACCTGTGTTTTACGTGTAGTCCTAGAGCAGCCAACCTTACAACCCAAGAGACCTGCTCCATCTCAGTGACTCACATTTGAGCTTTAAAGGACTAGCCCCAAATGCTATTGTTGTCTTCCTTGTACTGGATTCCCATACAACCCAAGGAGCCAGTCCAGAAATCAGCTTTTCACCCAAACAGTGACCATTTTTGGTGCTCATCACCAATCATAGAATCATAGAATCAAAGAGTTGGAAGAGACCTCATGGGTCATCCAGTCCAACCCCCTGCCAAGAAGCAGGAATATTGCATTCAAATCACCCCTGACAGATGGCCATCCAGCCTCTGTTTAAAAGCTTCCAAGAAGGAGCCTCCACCACACTCCGGGGCAGAGAGTTCCACTGCTGAACGGCTCTCACAATCAGGAAGTTCTTCCTAATGTTCAGATGGAATCTCCTCTCTTGTAGTTTGAAGCCATTGTTCCGCGTCCTAGTCTCCAAGGAAGCAGAAAACAAGCTTGCTCCCTCCTCCCTGTGAGAGGAAGCCACAGGGAGGAGGGAGCAAGCTGTCAGTGAGCAAAGGGCCAGGCTCTGCTTCTCACCTCCAACACAAAAATGATCTAGTACAGTGGTTCCCAACCTGTGGGTCCCCAGGTGTTTTGGTCCCCAGGTGTTTGGGATTCCATCTGCCTTGTTTAGACCACACCTGGAATATCGTGTCCCATTCTGGGCACCACAATTCAAGAGAGATATTGACTCTAAGCTGGAATGTGTCCAGAGGAAGAGGGAGACTAAAATGATCAAGGGTCTGGAGAACAAGCCTCTGAGGAGCGGCTTAAAGAGCTGGGCATGTTTAGGCTGAAGAAGAGATGGATGAGAGGAGACATGATAGCCATGTATAAATACGTGAGAGGAAGTCATAGGGAGGAGGGAGCGAACTTGTATTCTGCTGCCCTGGAGACTAGGACACGGAACAATGGCTTTGAACTACAAGAAAGGGGATTCCATCTGAACATGAGGAAGAACCGTCGAAGGTTTTCATGGCCAGAATCACTGGGTTGTTGTAGGTTTTTTTCGGGCTATATGGCCATGGTCTAGAGGCATTCTCTCCTGACGTTTCACCTGCATCTATGGCAAGCATCCTCAGAGGTTGTGAGATCTCACAACCTCTGAGGTCTCACAACCTCTGAGGATGCCTGCCATAGATGCAGGCGAAATGTCAGGTGAGAATGCTTCTAGACCATGGCCATATAGCCTGAAAAAACCTACAACAACCGATTAGGAAGAACTTCCTGACTGTGCGAGCCGTTCAGCGGAGTGTGGTGGAGGCTCCTTCTTTGGAAGCTTTGAAACAGAGGCTGGATGGCCATCTGCCAGGGGTGCTTTGGATGCAATGTTCCTGCTTCTTGGCAGAATGGGGTTGGACTGGATGGCCCAGGAGGTCTCTTCCAACTCTGTGATTCTGTCCAGGAGATGCGAATGTCTCCAGTTCAGGGTCTCTAGAGGAAAAAGCCGGCCATCAGCTGAATGTGGTTGGTGAGAATTTTCTATTATTGTTGTTGTTATTATTCTGTCCTGCTCCAAAGCATTGAGTCAAATCTAAATTAATTTTGAAAGAACTGCTGTTAAATCAGCTTAGAGACCCACTGTAAATGCCCTAGGCTTGTAAATGCACAATTTGTGAGCTGTGCTTTGTGACTTTGCAATAATTCATGACTTCCGAAGCCATTATTTTAATATTTAACTAACTAGTAGCATACCTTATGGCTGTCAAGCCCGCATTACTTAAATATTGAAATAATGGATGGCAAAGAGGGAATTATAAATTTGCAAATGACAACTGGCAAACAATGAACCTTCCAACAGAGGAAATGAAGGCTCGGTTGCGAAATACCAGCCCTGATTTTTTGCTTCCTGTGTGAGTTTTGGATAAGCAATGAATATAAAACTTATTTCGAGTATTGATTTTGGATGGAATACAGATGACAGCCTTAAGCCACAGGCCATTCAGGACTATGTTCCAAGCAGTGTTACGTGAATAAATCATTAACAGCTGAGGAAAGAAGACATGACCAGAATAGGCTCGCTTTTTATCACCTCAATTAAGGGTTCGCAGAGAAATGAAAGAACATCGGAGCCCATGTGTGTGGGTTACTGGAAGTGCATTGTATCAATTCACACCATATTTTCTTTGAATATATTGGACTCCACATAAATAACCCCTCTTTTCATGATAGAAAGGACTATGTATCAGTAATTGGTTAAATGGACAAAACCAGAGGATGATTCTCACCAATGTTTCCTCCTCTTCATCCTGGAAAGAAGTGACAAGTGGAGTGCCATCCGCAGGGTTCCATCCTGGGCCCAGTCCGGATCAGGATCTCCATCAATGACTTAGACGAAGGGCTAGAAGGCAGGATCATCAAGTTTGCAGACAGGACCAAATTGGGAGGGAGAGCCAAGACTCCAGAGGACAGGAGCAGGACTCAAAACGATCTTGGCAGATGAGAGAGATGAATGGCTAAAACTAACACAATGAAGTTCAACAGGGACAAATGCAAGATACTCCACTTGGCAAGAAAAAATGAAATGCAAAGATACAGAATGGGAGACAATGCCTGGCTCGAGAGCAGTACGTGTGAAAAAGATCTTGGAGTCCTCGTGGACAACAAGTTAAACATGAGCCAACAATGTGATGTGGCGGCAAAAAAAGCCAATGGGATTTTGGCCTGCATCAATAGGAGCATAGTGTCTAGATCCAGGGAAGTCATGCTACCCATACTCTATTCTGCTTTGGTTAGACCACATCTGGAATATTGTGTCCAATTCTGGGCACCACAATTCAAGAGAGATATTGACAAGCTGGAATGTGTCCAGAGGAGGGCGACTAAAATGATCAAGGGTCTGGAGAACAAGCCCTATGAGGAGTGGCTTAGGAACTGGGCATGTTTAGCCTGAAGAAGAGAAGGCTGAGAGGAGATATGATAGCCATGTATAAATATGTGAGAGGAAGCCACAGGGAGGAGGGAGCAAGCTTGTTTTCTGTTTCCATGGAGACTAGGATGCGGAACAATGGTGGGATGAGAAAATCAAAAGCTTTGCAGTAGCCATGTTGCGGAAATAGGTGTTTGTAAATGTGCCAAAAGGTTGTTTCACTGTTTTTATCATTTTCATTCCATTTGGTATAATAGCAGTTTTTAAAAGAAATGCTCAGAAGCGGAGGACAAAATTGAGAAATTATCATTATTTGGATTTAGCATCTTTTAATGAGGTGGCCAAGCAACAGGTGAACAATAATCTCCCTGGAACCTGATAGTTTCCCCCAACTATCTTGGAAGCCAGAGGAAGGCATCATGATCTACCACCTACAAGGGTTTTTAATATTATTTCTCCCTCTTGGTTGCCATACTCTAGTTCCATGAATCCAGGCAGCCATATTTCTATATTATGCAAATCAGGCAGTGGGTCATGAAAGGTTAATGAGCACACACAGAGAGACAGTGAGAGACTAATCGTTAATTTCTCATTCAGATGGATTCTTTTCTAAGTTTTTCAAAGCATAACCATATTGTTCTTAAATGTTTGCAATTTCACCTGCAATCCCTTGTGTTTTGTGCACTCTCCACTTTAAAAATAGTTCTAACTTGTATTCTTAAATAATGATTATCAAAAAAAGGAGGAAAGGAATTAAGAAAAAAGGAGCCCATCCAAAAAAAAAGAAAGGAAAAGGGAGTTCATAGCATACTAGCTGTGCCCTGCCATGCGTTGCTGTGGCTTATAGTAAGAATTTTCAAAGTAGAGGTAGATATCTGGACTGTTATGAAAGAGCGGTACCTACTAGGGCTGGGCGGTTTCGTTTTGTTAATTCGTAATTTGTTAATAATTCGTTAATTTTTTCAATTACAAAACGATAACGAACCATTCTGGAGCAATTATTTAAAAAAACGAATTTTCAAAAACGTTTTGTAAATGCTTCGTATTTCGATATTGTATTCGTTTCGTTATTGTTTTGAGGTCGTTTCGTTATTATTTCTGCATGTCTGGGCCAGTTTTATGGTTTAATTAGTGAAAAAAAATTATAATATCACACCAACAGTCAACAACAGAGGGAGAGGGAAGCTTCAGAAGGTTTTGGAGGTTTTTTAGCGTATTTCGCGGTCGCGTCCGCCATTAACGAATCGATTCGTTATTGTTTCGGAAATCGATTCGTTAATTTTTTTTTACCATTTACGAAATTTCGTAAATATCGAACTTTTTAAAAGGAAAATTTTGTAATTATTTTAAATATCGAAACAAAAAAAAAACAAATACAAATCGATTTTAGAAACAAATTTTTCCGTTTTCCCAGGCCTAGTACCTACCTATTCCTTCCACCCTTTTTCTTCCCCTTCCCCTTTCTCTCTTTTCTTCCTTCTCTACCTCTTTTTTCATTCCTTCTTTTGCTCTTTAGTTTCATCCTTCCTTCTCTCTTTCCTTCCTTCCCTCCCTCTTTCTCTACTTCTTCTTTTGTCTCCTTTCTTCCCTCCCCATTTCCTTCCTTCCTTTCACTTTTTATTTCTCCTTCCTTCCTTCTTTACCTCTTTCCTGCCTTTCCTCCCCCTTTTCTTTCCTTTCTACTTTGTATTCTTCCTTCCTTCGGTACCTCTTTCTTTCTTTCTTTCTTTCTTTCTTTCTTTCTTTCTTTCTTTCCTTCCTTCCTTCTCACCCTTCCTTCCCTCTTTCCTTCCCTTTTTCCCTCCCTCCTTTCTTCTCTCCTTCCTTCCTGTCTGTTCTCCCGCAATACTACGGTAGAGTCCCTTCTAACTCTATTCTATGAGTCTATTTAATATAGTAATATTTTGAATTTAAAGGTGTTTTGTGGGGTTTTTCCAGTGATGGTCACTCCTTGGATTGTGAAGAGTTTTGTTGCCAAATTTGGGGTCATTTGGCCCAGTAGTTTTTTTGTTTTTGTTTTTAAGGTACTCATTATGCACAGAGCATATATATATATATATATATATGAGATAGGCATATACATTAATATTAATTATATAACCGATAAGTTTCTGTCTGTGATGTGTATAATCATGCTTAGGTAAAACAGCAAAATATTCTGATCACGGAACAAAAGATGGCGAGGGTTGCCTTTCATAGTTTACAACTTGCAGGAGCCAAGTACATTGATCCTACATCAAGAAATATCACTTCCAAGAGCATATGCATCTATAAATGCCAGCGATCCTTCTAATACAAAACGAGCACACTGTAATGCATCCCACTAAAAGGGCTAACCGCAGAACATTCTTACATTATATGCCACAAGGAAGCATTAAATGCATTACATCACCAACATTTAGTTTAAGTGGGCAGTTTGTTTCTAGGAAGATGCAGTGCACATCAATTTTCATGGCACCAGATGCTGTTTTAGGACTACAGGTGTTTTAGATACTGATGCTGAGGCCATTTTCCATTGGTCTATATCAGGTATGGGCAAACCCAGGCCTGGGGGACAGATGTGGCCTCTTAGGCTCTTTTGTCAGGCCCTCCTCTCTCTCACCATCCTATTCTTCCTTCTTTCTCTCTTTCATTCCTCCTTCCTTCTTTCCCTTTGACCCTTTTGTCCTTCCTTCCTCCCTTCCTTCTCTCTTTCCTCCCTCCCCTCCCTCTTTTCTCTTCCCCCCTTTCTTCTTTCCTTCCTTCTTGCCTTCTCTTTCCTCTCTCCCTCCTTTCTTTCCCTTCCTTCCATCCTTCTCATCCTCCCTCCTTTCCTTCTCTTTTTCCTTCCTCCTCTCCTCCTGGGGGATATTTAGCTGGAAGAAGAGAAGGTAGAGAGGGAACAAGATTTAAAGGGGTGTCCAATTGAGGAGGAGGGGGCAAAACTGACTATCTTCTGCTCTAGAGACCAGGGCATATAGGAGCAATGGTTTCAAATGGCAGGGAAAGAGATTCGACTGAAAAGGTTAGGAAGAACTTCCCGAGAGTAAGAGGAGTTGGACAGTGGCATAGGCTGCCTCAAAGTGTGGTGGAGTCTCGTCCTCTGGAGGCTTTTCCTCAGAAGTTGTCTATTGGGAGTGCTTTGACTGTGCATTCTTGCATGGCAGGGGGTTGGATTGAATGGTCCTCTGGGGGGTCTCTTTCATCTCTAGGATTCTAGGATTCTATATCAGGAGTAGGAAGTATGGGTTTAATGGAGACACTTTTTCTCTCCCGTCCACCAAGACCAACCCTTTTGGGAAGCAAATGTTTCCTGCCTTTCCATCACTTCTCTGAAAGAGAAGAGGAAGAGAAGGAACGGGTAGGAGGGTGATTGGGGAGAACCCCCTCCCTCCCAGCCCGCTCCCCCCACCCCCCCACTCCGACCCACCATGTGGCCCCCAAGCTAGAAAGTTTGCCCATTCTTTTCCTTCCATCCTTCTCATCCTCCCACCTTTCCTTCTCTTTTTCCTTCCTTCTTTCCTCCTGGGGATGGTTAGCTGAGAGAAGAGAAGGTAGAGAAAGAACATGAGGGGTGTCCCACTGAGGAGGGGGGGGGGGCAAAACTGACTATCTTCTGCTCTAGAGACCAGGGCACAAGGGAGCAATGGTTTCAAATGGCAGGGAAAGAGATTCGACTGAAAAGATTAGGAAGAACTTCCCGAGAGGAAGAGGAGTTGGAGAGTGGCGTAGGCTGTCTGGGAGTGTGGTGGAGTC
This sequence comes from Anolis sagrei ordinatus, assembly GCF_025583915.1. NCBI lineage: Eukaryota > Metazoa > Chordata > Lepidosauria > Squamata > Anolidae > Anolis > Anolis sagrei. Next base: position 1,470,233 of record NW_026844367.1, on the reverse strand, counting down.
TCCTTCTCTGGAGGCTTTTCCTCAGAAGCTGTCTATTGAGAGTGCTTTGACTGTGCTTTCTTGCATGGCAAGGGGTTGGATTGAATGGTCCTTGTGGGTCTCTTCCAGCTCTAGGATTCCGGGATTCTATATCAGGAGAAGGTAATATGGGGTCTAATGGAGACACTTTTTTTCTCCTGTCCACCATCTCATCCTGACCAAGACCAACGCTTTTGGGAAGCAAATGTTTCCTGCCTTTCCATCACTTCTACAAAAGAGAAGAGGAAGAGAAGGAAAGGGTAGGGAGAGGACTTGGGGAGAACCCCCTCCCTCCCAGCCTGCCCACCCCCCCCAACCCACCATGTGGCCCCCCAAGTTAGAAAGTTTGCCCATGCCTGTTCTATATACATAGGACAATTCAGGTTTATTTCACTTGATTCCAATGTCATTACATTAAAAGTTAGTATTTCTAAAAAAAAAACTAATATCTAAAGTAGGCCTGATACCTTCATGTTCTTTGAGGATGTAATCAATGCTTCCAACACAGTAGGGGAGAATGAGCTGATGGTCCTTATAGAACAGTGGTTCTCAACCTGTTGGGTGCCCAGGTGTTTTGGTCTACAACTCCCAGAAATCCCAGCCGGTTTATCAGCTGTTAGGATTTTTGGGAGTTGAAGGCCAAAACATCTGGGGGCCCACAGGTTGAGAACCACTGGTATAGAAGCATTGTGCCTTTCCCAAGAGCATCTTCCCTAAATGCCTACTCCTTTATCTCCGTATGATATTTTGACTTAAAATGCTCTGCCAGGGACCTCTAGTTTTCTCCCCTGAGTGCCTCTCTGTGATTTAAAGTAATTTGATCCTCAATCTGTCTTTCAATCAATACTGGGCATCCATAAAATGGTATAGACAAGAACAAAAAGTAGCTCTTGCACTCTAACCATCTGACTCTGGGGTCACTTGCTGACTGAAGCATAAGATGGAGACAGATATTCCAGATTCTGGCAGAAAACAATGGGGTAATTTTGCTGTTGTGTTATTATGGAAATAAGGGAGCCGTGAAGATGGACACAGCCGATTTCCTTTGCAAGAGAAAGAGAGAGAGGGCTGGAGTGCTTAGCGGCAATATTTCCCCTTTCGGTCTTCGGAATTCGGCTCTGCCTGACAAATAGCCTGAAATGTCAGAAAATAAATGTTAGCAGTGGGGATGGGGGGGGGGGGTGGGTCATTCCCCAAGGAAGAGCCTGGCCTAAACTCAAGATGAAGCCGGGCAGTGAAAGGCTCGTTGTGGGGGGCTGCCTCCCACCCTTTTCCTGACATCGCTGGTGATATTTCAGCAAAGAGAAAGGGAGTGAGATTGTTAAAAATAAGAAATGAAGACCATGAATCATTTATTAGCAAAAATATGAAACCAGACGTCAGAACTGAGGAGATGGCTGAGGGTCAGAGCCGAGGAACGTTCCATTATTAATGGTGCTGGATTCGGAAACTGGTACAACTGTGTCCTCACCACACATTTCATCCTCGTATCCATACACACACCATTAACTTTTTTCCCCCTCTTTACACATTTTCTCTTCCTTCTCATGGAGCCCGTGCTGCTATGTGCCATCCCTTGCTACAAACAACTTTCCTGTTTTAAGGAAGGCACTCTTTTGATGTTTGTTTCTGTGGCATTTGGTCCATGACCTTTCCAAATGCGTGTGCTTTGAGTGGGTGAAAAGGAATTACAAAGTCAGGTGTATATGTGTGTGTGTGTGTAGGGAGGGGAGGTCAACAAGGGACCTAAACTCAAATCATTGTCAGAAGAGCGTTCATCACCTTCCAAAAAAGTTTTATCCTTCAACGTCGATTGAAGATTTAGTATTTCCCTCCCATTGTGTTCTCCACAATTTGCAAAATGTTTATTTGCCTCAAGCAAGTGTCACATTTACTGAAATAAACATAGAGACAGCACAAAGGACAGCTTAATAGATCACAAAAACACAACCAGCCTTTCCATTCCTGCTACTTTTAGTCATTTAGTCAGAATGGCAATGGTTGTCATGCTTTTCATGTTTTTTCCCCTAAGGGGAATTTGCAGAAAGACCGAAAAAACAGCATTGAGAATGTGTCAGATCCAAAGCCTCATTCACACTACATAAATACAGCATTATATTCCACTTTAACTGTCATGAAGATTTCTTATGAAATCCTAATTTGAGGATGTGCAAGGAACCTCTGGCTGAGACTTCTCAATGTCTCTCCATAAACTAACAATACCAGGATGCCATTTATTTATTTCATATCAAAAGCATTGCATAAATTAGTATAAAACCGATAAAAATAGAAGGAGCGCAGGTGGCTAAATATCTTTTGACCAAAAACGGGCAACAGCAATGGCATTGTCTGTAGCCTCCAACAATTCTTCCTTGGTACATGAAGCAGGGCATAGTGGACAAGCATACAGGTGCGGAGTTGTCTGTTCTGCTCCACAGTCACACAAGGCGTGGGATTCTTTTTGGTAGTGCCATTTTGCCAGGTTGTCTTTTGATCTGCCCACTCTGCCTTTGAGTCTGTTCTCCTTGTTTTGCCCCTGGAGGAAGACCCTCATGGGTGGCCATCCACTTGGGATTTCCTGGTCTACCTGCCCAGAGAGATACCCTTGCTGTTGCTGAGGGGACGTCAAGAGAAGTGGTAGTTCTCATAAAGCTTTTCCTTGATTTGAGTCTACTGGCAGGAGGCTGGTAGCCACGTAGTGGGGGGCTTTCACAGTGTTCAACCTCATTTGTCTCACATTTAGCAGCAACTTCCCATCGCACATCGGGGGGGGGGGGGGCAATGCCAGCTAGCTTGTAGAGTTTATCAACAGGTGTAAGTTTAAGACATCATGTAGTTGAAGTAGTTGAAGTGAAATACGACACTATAATTGTGTACTGTGAATGGGCACCAAGATTGATCAAAAAGAGATAATGGAAATCCAAAACATACCACCTTATAGTGAGAGGAAGCCTGTTTGTTTTGTCTCATTTCTAGTGTGTTTTCATATTGCCCATTGACTTTTCTAGAGTTTTCTTAGTCAAAGAATACTTAGAGGGGATTTTTTTTTTGGTCGTGTCAGTAGCGATCTGAGAAACTGCAAGTTGCTTCTGGGGTGAGAGAATTGGCCGTCTGCAAGGATGTTGCCCAGGGGACACCCGGATGATTTGATGTTTTATCATCCTTGTGGGAGGCTTCTCTCATGTCCCCGCATGAGGAGCTGGAGCTGATAGAGGGAGCTCATCCACCTCTCCCCGGATTCGAACCTGCAACCTGTCGATCTTCAGTCCTGCCGGCACAGGGGTTGAACCCACTGCACCACGGGGGGCCTCCAGTGGTAATCTTCCATTTCCTTCTTCCGATATTTATATTTAACTTACTGCTTAGCTTCCAAGACTAGATGAAATCGTGTGCCTTTAGGGTATTGAGACCATGTACTAGAGTTGTGTGCACAATTTGTTTCTTCTATTTCCTCCATTACTTTCAGTACCTTTGGTACTTTGGGAGCCTGCAACAGTAAGGGCCCTTCTGGCACAAAAACCCACCCAACACGAAAGCAAGCGGGAGCCAATCTCGTCTCCTCCTCTGCTTTTCAGCACCACAGTTTAATCTTTGTTATTAATCCCCCAGCAAACAGAAAGGAAACCCTCATTCCCTGAAAAGTACTCTCCTCTTCCAGGAAGTCATAGTTCATCCTCACCTGAAAGTGGAATTGTTGTTGTTGCTCATTTGTTCAGTCGCTTCCGACTCTTCATGACCTCATGAACCAGCCCACACCAGAGCTCCCTGTCGGCTGTCACCACCCCCAGCTCCTTCAAGGTCAAGCCAGTCACTTCAAGGATGCCATCCATCCATCTTGCCCTTGGTCGGCCCCTCTTCCTTTTTCCTTCCATTTTTCTCAGCATCATTGTCCTCTCTAAGCTTTCTTGTCTTCTCATGATGTGGCCAGAATACTTCATCTTTACCTTGGGAAGGGAGTGTGTGTGGTTGCTGGCATGGTGCAACCTGGGAGAGAAAGCATGTGGGCCTGACTCCAGCTGAGCGCTTTTCCTCTAGAGTAAGAAAGAGAGAACTTGGCTCCTTGCCTTGGAAAGAGTGCACATGGTGTGCAAACCTGGGATAGAAAGCGCGGGCGCCTGCTTGCAGCCAAATGCCTCTCCTCTTAAGTAAAAACAGGTAAGAAGCTTCCTTAAATCATGTGCCTGTCTGCAGCTGAGCCTGAGCATCTCTCCTTTAGAGTATAAACAGCTCAAATTCCTAAAATGACGGGAAGGGGAGCCTGGGAAGCTGTCACACCCCCCCCCCCCATAATGGGCTTTTTTTTTGTTGTGTCAGGAGTGACTTGAGAAACTGCAAGTAGCTTCTGGTGTGAGAGAATTGGCCGTCTGCAAGGACGTTGCCCAAGGGACGCCCGGATGTTTTGATGTTTTGTCATCTTTGTGGGAGACTTCTCTCATGTCCCCGTGTGAGGAGTTGGAGCTGACAGAGGGAGCTCATCCACCTCTCCCCGGATTCGAACCTGCGATCTGTCGGTCTTCAGTCCTACCGGCACAAGGGTTTAACCTACTGCGCTACCCGGGGATCCAATGGGCTGATAGAAAATGGAACTTTCAGCACCCCAGAGTGAAAACAGATATCTGCCCTCCCAATTGTGGGAGGCTCCCAAAAATGGATCACCCCCCCCCCCCCCCCCCCCCCCCCCCCCCCCCCCCAACAAAAGCCAGGACACAAACAGATTAAGGTTTATCTGGATTGCAGAAGCTTACCATGTACTATACAACAATTAACCAAGTCATGATTTAACATCACTAGCATAGTGAGATTTTTCTATCACAAGCATGAGTATTTAGATTGTAGAGGGAAAACTCTAAACTCTTTTGTTTTGAAAGATTGGAAGAATTTTCCAAAATATGCAAATCCTTTAAAAAAATAATTCTATGGAGTAGGTTGTCCTGCCTTCAAGTTATATTTGCCAGTGTTATAAGAAGGAAAACAATATAAAACAAGATGGCCTTTGAATGTGTAGACTAATAGTGTCACGAACAATCTATTATTAAGAGATTTAACAAGCTTGGCTAATTACAATATACTCAAGAATTTTCCAGCGTATGGCATCTGCCCTTGTTTGTGTGTTTATGCTTTTAACATATTGACTCTCCAATTAAATAGGAGTGTGGCATTGAGGGCAGTTTCACCTATAGAGGGGATTTTAGACAGAAGTTGAAATGCCTTTCCTGACAACATTTCAAGTTGTGCTACCCCCTGAACTAACTTTGCTATTGAGCTTCATTTCTGGAGGCCTGGATGGATGCAGTATGTTTCCATGTACACACTCAGTCCTGACAAAGCAACACAGGAATGACTCTGAGCTTCTTGGAACAGTGATTTAATATTCAGGAGTACTTCGTGTTTGCTTAGGATAGTTCCTATAATGTCCTTACATATAAAGTAAATGTCCCAAACATAGCAAAATGTGACTCTCTGGGTCTGCTATACAGGCCACAAATGTCTGTACTGAGTGAATAATAATAATAATAATAATAATAATAATAATAATAATAATAATAATAATTTGATTTATATACTGCTCTATCTCCTCGAGGGACTCAGGGCGGTTTCCAAGCAAAAATATCAAAACATACAGAGTCACAACATGAACAAAAAATAACAGTAACAGCAACATAAGCATGGAATTACCCAACAACACTGTTGCAACTCAGAGTAGGCTTCACCTTGCTTCCAAACACCACCACACAAGAGCTGTAGTTTTACAGTTTATTGAGGAAAAAATCCAAGTCAAAATAAAGAATAAGCATTGCAAAGTTTTGAAGATTAAGGTTAAAAGGAGAATATAGTTCCAAAGATCTTCAGGTAAAAGCAGGAGACTTAATCCTACTGGCAAAGTTCAAACCAAAGGTACAAGCAATAAAATATTTGCCCCAAGAATCCCAATGCAAGAAATCCCAAGCGTATTGCTTTCCAGGCTAAGGTTAATCCATGAAGCTTTCAGGCTAGTAAGCTACATTGAACGGACGCTTTCACAGAGTTTCTAGGAAGCCTAAATACCTTCCCAACATCAAAACATTAGGCTCTCAGCATCATAAAAACATTGCGACAACCTTGCACCGAGCTAGCCTCCCGTCTGCTTGCCAGACGCGAACTCCGCCTGACCCGGAGATCAAGGCGAGCTATTCGGGTCAAATTTTTATCTATACTTTCGATATCATCATGGGAAAGCACCTGGCCACTATTCCCTTCATTAAAATTCCTTTCTGGTGAAAACAGCTGTGTTGACACTGCACTGTCTGTGAGAGCCTTGAAAGCAGGCTCAGAGATTTGAGGCACAGACAAAGAGCCAGGAAGCTGAAACCCAACAGGAATCTGAATCCCATCATCCTCATCATCAGAAACTAGCTCAGCCACAACAAACACATCAATATTAAAAGGAAAAATCCTGCCTGCTCTTCGTGTCTATTTGTTAGGGCATGGAAAAGGAATGGGTCAGAACAATTAAAAAGGTTGGGTAAAGACTGATACAAATTGAAATAAGATGGGACCAACATTTGGGCACAGTACTGTACTAGATAAATGATGAAAGCGGGACGGGATATTTCCAGGGGCCTGTTAGGAGAATGAGAGTTGTAGTTACTGGGATGTATAGTTCACCTACAATCAAAGAGCATTCTGAACTCCACCAATGATGGAATTGAACCAAATATGGCATACAGAACTTCCATGAAGAACAGAAAATATATATCAGTGATTGTTTGGGTGGCGGGGGACATCAAAATACTGTTTGCTTACCTTTGAAATTTACCTAGGGCTGCCTCTGGATGGGACACAGCTCTGTTACTATAAAGTTGGCCATTTAGACTCTTAAGCAGCCCTTATTTTCTTTAAAAAAACATATTGTATTTGCAAAGAAAGTCTCAAAAATGTCCCAGAATACCTTGAATTGATGGGACGCTTTTTGAATATAGTATTTCAGTGTGTCAATACCTCTTTTTCTCACCGGAGAGGAGGAAATTTGTTACTTACATGCATTACAGCCTCTGTGGTCATTCCCTCTCCACCGAGCAACTGGAGTCAGGTCCAACACATCTGGAATGAAGGAGCAGGATTCCCTTCCAGGACACATAATGGTGTTGCTATACCATCCCGGCTCAAGTTGTTCCTATCTTCCCAGGCAGGATTCAATACATTTCATTTTGGCGAAACGTTTAAAGCTTATGTACAATAATGGTTTTATTCCTACTGCACCCATAAACATGATGTGAGTACTCCATTTCCTCTGCTACATAGATAAATGTGTTTCCTACCAGAGCAGAAACATCACACTAAAATCTGGCATAAAATCAACTGGGGACTATCCGATTCTCCTTATTTTATTATTATTCTGAAGATGGGATCTACCGTATATTCCGGCATATAAGACGACTGGGTGTATAAGACGACCCCCAACTTTTCCAGTTAAAATATAGAGTTAAGACGACTCCCATGCATAAGACTACAGCTGCGTATAAGACGACCCCTGACTTTTGAGAAGATTTTCTTGGGTTAAAAAGTAGTCTTATACGCCAGAATATACTGTACTCCTTTTGAATTCTGGGTTCATTTGGAGGATTTATGACCCTAATTCTAGGGATGGAACCAGCGAATCTCCATATTTCAGTTCCTTTTGTTCAGTTTCTTAACTATTCCTTGAAATGTTCTCCCCTTACTTAAGAGCAGAGTTTTTGAGGTCTATATAGTTGAGGGTTTTCTCCCCAAAGGGACATATATTCCAACATCTCAAGGAATAAAGCTAAAAGACATGTGACCAAACAATATCAGAGTGGCAAAAGTAGTCTGAACTTAATTTACTCCCACTGTAAAATGAGTGCAGACTACTTTTGCACTTTGAACTTAGTTTGCAATGACTGAAGTAAGCTGAAGACTGAGCGAGAAAATGGGAGGGAGAGAGAAAAACAGAGATATTTTAAAAGCAGATGGAAAAGTGGGATGGCAGAGGAATAAATGAGACTGTCCCTGCCAAATTATGAGGGAGGCAAAAAAAATCAAGATTAGTGTTACCATTGGCAATTGCAATAACACACCCTTCCTTCCTTCATTCCTTCTTACCTTTCTTTTGATGCTATATGTGTCAGAGGTGGATACTAGGCTTGGGCGGTTTCGTTCGTTAATTTCGTAATTCGTTATTAATTCGTATTTAAATTAGCTTACGATCCAATATTGAGCCATGCAGGACTCCTGTGAGGAGTAATTAAAAATCGTAACAATTTTTCCAATTTATTTCATATTGTTTCGTAATTGTTTCGTAATTGGTTCAAAATTGTTTCGAAATTGTTTCGTAATTGTTTCGTAATTGTTTCGTAATTATTTCCGTATGTCTGGTGCAAGTTTTATAGTTGTTGTTTGTTTTATCACACCAACAGTCAACAACAGAGGGAGAGGGAAGATTCAGAAGTTCCCCCTCTCCCATTTGGAGGTTTTTTTTAGCATATTGCGCAATCGCGTCCGCCATTAACGAATCGATTCGTAATTTTACGAAATTGCGTATATTTCGAACTTTTTTAAAGCAAAATTTCAGAATTCTTTAAAAAAACGAAACGCAAGGGCCCCCCTAAAAACGAAACGAGTTTAGTACCAAATTTTTCCGTGGTTACCCAAGCCTAGTAGATACTGCATTAGCAGCCTTGCTCCTATTTTGCAGTCTCCACTAGGCATGGTTAGGTTCAGTCAGAATCTTCGTACTTCAAAATAAATTCGGAAAGATTTGCTTTTTGAAGTGATTTTGACGTTTTTAAGGAAATCAGAAGTCCCTTTGCCCTTCCAAAGCTTTTTCCACCATTTCTGTTACAAAACAGTAAGTGAGTCGGAAATGAATCAGCTTTTCCCCGCTTCTGGTCTCAAGCCTGGGAAGCGTTTTAAACCAGATTGGATGAGTTCTCTGCCTTTCCTCTCCCCTCACTTCTGGTTTCGAACCTGGGAAGTGTTTTAAATCAGAGCGAATGAATTTCCTGCCTTCCCTCTCCCCTCACTTCTGTCTCAGGCCTGGGAAGCATTTTAAACCAGACTGGATGAATTTCCTCCCTTTGCTCCCCCCCCCCCATTTCTGGAGTTAAACAACTACTTTCAAAGTAAAGACTACCCAATAAAACAGGAAATAACACTTTCCAACCATTAAAGAAGGATTCAGAAGTTTCGGAAATTTTGAAAAGTTTTGAACATTTTTTTCTATGAAAATCAGAATTCAATTCCAAATAGAACCACCAGTGCCCCCAACATCCGAAACGAGTTTGGAACCATTTTTTTTTATCAAACAAGCCTAGTCTCCACATTGCCTCCTATTGTTCAAAAGCATTGTGGAAGGCAAAAGACTGTAAACGCAGAAAATTATGGAATATATTCAAAAAAATTATGCAAAATTGCTTCTTTTTTTAAGAAGTTGTGTGAAAAAAGAACACATAACGTACACATTTCCTCACTAAACAAAAAAGTCTTCAGATAAATGTATTTATTTATTTTGTTTATTGCATTTCTGTACCACTCTTCTCTCTACTGGGGGGACTCAGAGTGGTGTACAACATGCCAAAATGGCAAAAAATCAATACCAAACATACAAATAAAAGCAAAACATAACCTAACTAAATCAATAACATATAAATATGAATTAAAAACCATTAAAATGATACAAAGAAACATCATAACATGAACATAAAACATTATAAACATTGCACCAGTCCCATGGTTATCACTTTGCTGTTTCAGTAATACTTTCACTTGTCAAACGCCGGCTTGCATTGCCAAGTTTTAAGGTTTTTTTCTAAACACCAGGAGAGAGGGGGCCCATCTAATCTTGCTGGGAAGGGAGTTCCACAATCGAGGGGCCACCACCGAAAAGGCCCTATCTCTCGTCCCCACCAGTTGAACCAGCAAAGGCTGTGGGATTGAGAGCAAGCCCTCCCAGGTTGATCTTAGCGCTCAAACTGGTTCATAAAGAGAGATACTTCTGGACAGGTAAGCTGGACCAGAACCATTTAGGGATTTATAGGCTAAAACCAGTACTTTGAATTATGCTCAGTAGCAGACTGGAAGAAATCAAGTCTCAACTCAAGCAACTTTCCACCACACCTTCCATAACAAAGAAGGGTAGAAATGCTATGGATGGGCTGATCTTTGGCAAATATTCATCCACGGAACGTGGCATATGTAGAAATGTGAAGTAGTACAGTATTTAAGTGCACAGGTAGGTGACACTGGGCTTGACAACAGTGCATGCAGAAGGAATCTAGGAGTCTTTGTATACCATGAGTCAACAGTGTGATGCAACAGCTAAAAAGGCCAATGAGATTCTAATCTGTGTTAATAAGCATATATAGTGTCTAGATCAGGCATGATCAAACTTCGTCCCTCCGGGTGTTTTGGACTTCAACTCCCATAATTCCTTACAGCCTAGTGGCTGACATAACAGGGGGGCTGCATGCTCTGGTGAGCAATCTGGCTGCTGACCATTCGACCACTTGAAGCTTCTGAACAGCCTTCAAAAGCAACCCCACGTAGAGCGCATTGCAATAGTCTATTCAGGATGCGGACTACCATGGCCAAGTCTGACTTCCCAACGTATGGGCACAACTGGTGCACAAGTTTTAATTGGGCGAATGCTCTCCTGGCCATTTTCACTCAACGATGAGTCCAGGAGAACTCCCAGGCTACGAACCTATGTCTTCAGGAGGAGTGTAATTTTACATGACATTGCATTATACCATTAAATAATATGGTTGTCAGTGTGGACTTGATTCCATTCCAGATTTTAGTCCAGATGCAAAACCTATGTTGAATATATTATTCAGTACACTGGGCTGTTCCTTAAAATTTGTACCGTGGCTCCCAGAATGCCTCAGCAAGCACATCCAAGGCATGCCGCTGCCCAACGTTGCTGGGAGTTGTCCAGAGCTGCTTCCTTGCACCTCTGGATGACGACTCCCAGCAGTCCTGGACAGCAGCGTGCCTTGGATGTGCTCTCTGAGGCATTCTGAGGGCAGTAGGTGTAAGACTGTAGGTTTTATATAGCAATATTAAATGATCACTCACAAGCCGGTTTTGCTTGGAAATGAATATATTGCTTGTATCTCTGCAGCAAAGAAAGACACTACTGACTTTTTCTCACCACCACTTCCTTTTATACACCTTTCGTGCCCATCTCCCTCCTCTTCTCAGTTTCCTTATTAGAGCTTGTTGCTTCGCAAGTTCCAATACAAGGTTTCCAGCGCCTTCTGCTGGCTTCAAAATGTCACAGAGAGGGAATTGAGGCAGCCAGGATGATTCAGTCAGGATGTCACGGAGGGAATTTGTGATGTCTTCATGCCATCAGAAATTGACTCCTGACAGTAGGAGTCAGGGAACTACAGCTCCCAGAATGTCTCAGTGAACACATCCAAGGCATGCCACTGCCCAGGGCTGCTGGAAGTCGTCATCCGGAGGCACTTCCTTGGGCCTAGGCAAGCCCAGTGGCCTTCGGAGGAGGTGAGAGGCGAGGGCGGAGGAGGTCCTTGAAAAGAGAACAGGGAGAGCAGCGGGGGCTACAGGGAAAGCCCAGCGGGTCACCACCCCCAGCCAGTCTCTGTGGCAATGCAGCCTGCCACTCCTCCTCCCCATGCTCTCCCTCCCTCCCTCCCTCCCTCCTCAGGCCACGCCACTAAGGGAGATTCTTTTCTTTTCTTTTAATTATTATTATTTTAATTTATACCTGGCGTACTAGACGACTCCCAACTTTTCATAAGATTTTCCAGGCTTAAAAAATCATCTAGTATGCCAGAAAATAAGGTACTTACATCCAGAGTGGATTACAATCCAAAATTCAAAGTGCTGGCTTTAGCCTATAAAGCCCTAAATGGTTCCGGTCCAGCTTATCTATCCGAACGCATCTCTCCCTATGAACCTTCCAGAAAGTTGAGATTGTCTGAGGAGTCCCTGCTCTTGATCCCGCCTGCCTCACAGGCATGTCTGGTGTGGACGAGAGACGGGGCCTTCTCTGTGGTGGCCCCTCGGCTGTGGATACCCTGCCTAGGGATATTAGATCGCCCCTCTCCCTCCTGACCTTTCGAAAAAGAGTGAAAGTCTGGCTCTTTGAGCAAGTGTTTGGAACTTCAGCATGACCAGATAAATTGGAATATGAACTATTATTTATTTATTTATTTCAAACTTTTGTATCCCAATCTTCTCTACCTCCGTGGAGGGACTCAGACCGGCTAACAGCAAGGATTCGATGCTAACGATACAATCTAAAACATCGTACAACAATAATAAATTAAAATACATATAGACTAAAATACATAAAAGCCGGTTCGTCAAGATAAAATCATGTCCCACTCAGTTCGCATATGTGGTCAATAACTTTAGTTAATTGCCAGTCTCCGCCACCATTCTGGGAATGCCTCGTTCCATAGCCAGGATTTCACTAGCTTCCTGAAGGTCAGGAGGGAGGGGGCAGATCTGACCTCAATCGGGAGAGAGTTCCGTAGCCGGGGGCCACCACAGAAAAGGCCCTGTCTCTCGTCCCCACCAGACACGATTGCGAGGGTGGTGGGACCGAGAGCAGGAACGGCTAAGACGATGGAACAGTTGAGGACTTGAACAAGAAGTCATAGTTTTTATTATTATTACTTTTACAGTTTTTAAATGTACTGTGATATTATTTTTTTGCTTTTAACCGATGTATGTATTTTTATATGGCATCTAATTGTGCCGATTTGTATGCCGCCCTGAGTCGCCTTGGGCTGATATGGGTGGGATAGAAGGGACGTAAATATAAATAAATAAATAAAATTAGTGTTCTGCTGAAAGGGAAGCTACCAGTCATTAATTAATTGGACACATCGAAAACACTGGATATCATGGAGAAGTATTCAACCACACTCATCTTTTTGAGCCACCCGTTTCCAACTTTAAGACGATTTATTGCTATACTAGCCGTCCCCTGCCAGGCGTTGCTGTGGCCCCGTTTGGTGATCAGGAAAATAAAGGAATGAGAAAGTGTTGGTTTCTAATCTATGTAATTCCTTTCTGCTTGTGAGTAAACAGTATTTCTTGTTGTTTCTTTGTCAGTGTTGATGTGGAGAGTGTCTGCTTTGCCTACTCTGGAATATGCAACATATCATTGTCCTTCTTTAAGGTTCTCTTTCAAATCTGTGACACTATATCTGTGTGTGTGTTTTATAATATATCTATTAGGGCTGGGTGGTTTCGTTTCGTTAATTCGTAATTCGTTAATAATTCGTTAATTTTTTCAATTACAAAACGATAACGAACCATTCTGGAGCAATTATTAAAAAAAACGAATTTTTAAAAACGTTTTGTAAATGCTTCGTATTTTGATATTGTATTCGTTTCGTTATTGTTTTGAGGTCGTTTCGTTATTATTTCCGCACTGTCTGGGCCAGTTTTATGGTTTAATTAGTGAAAAAAATTATAATATCACACCAACAGTAAACAACAGAGGGAGAGGGAAGCTTCAGAAGGTTTTGGAGGTTTTTTAGCGTATTTCGCGGTCGCGTCCGCCATTAACGAATCGATTCGTTATTGTTTCGGAAATCGATTCGTTAATTTTTACCAATTACGAAATTTCGTAAATATCGAACTTTTTAAAAGGAAAATTTTGTAATTATTTTAAATATCGAAACAAAAAAAAACCCCAAATACAAATTGATTTTAGAAACAATTTTTGTGTGTGTGTGAATCATATATATCTATCTATATTTATGGCTGGATGGCTCTTTGTCAGGAGGGCTCTGATTACATTTTCTTGCCCTGGTGAAGAGAGTTGGACTGGATGGCCTTAAGTATTTTCTGTTGGTCATGGGGGTTCTGTGTGGGAAGTTTGCCCCATTTCTGTCATTTGTGGGTTTCAGAATGCTCTTTGGTTGTAGGTGAATTACAACTCCCAAACTTAAGGTCAATGCCCACCAAACCCTTCCAGTATGTTCTGTTGGTCATGGAAGGCCTGTATGCCATGTTTGGTTCAATTCCAGCATTGGTGGAGTTCAGAATGCTCTTTGATTGTAGGTGAACTATAAATCCCAGCAACTACAACTCCCAAATGTCAAGGTCTATTTCCTCCAAACTCCATCTGTGTTCATATTTGGGCATATGGAATATTTGTGTCAAGTTTGGTCCAGATCCATCATTGTTAGAGTCCACAGTGCTCTCTGAATGTAGGTGAACTACAACTCCCAAACTCAAGGTCAATGCCCACCAAACCCTTCTAGTGTTTTTGGTTGGTCATGGGAGTTCTGTGTGCCAAGATTGGTTCAATCCCATCACGGGTGGAGTTCAGAATGCTCTTTGATTGTAGGTAAACTATCAATCCCAGCAACTACAACTCCCAAATGACAAAATCAATTTTCTTGAGTGGAGGACATACATTGGGTTGTTAGGAGTCTTGTGTCCAAATTTGGTGTCAATTCGCCCAGTGGTTTTTGAGTTCTGTTAATCCCACAAATGAACATTACATTTTTATTTATATAGATTTATATAGATTTAGGAATTAAACCAAAACGCCCCGTTCCCTTTAGCGGAAGCCTGCAAAGATGTATCCCAGGACCAGCTATGCCACCCCGTCTGTTTCTTTTCTGGACCGAGCCAATACGTCTTGGAGTCTCTCTAAAGTCAACAAGCGTGACATCTGTTTTGGATCATCATGTGAAAGGAACTGAGGATGACACACCTGCAAAAGCAAACCTGTAGGAAAACCTAACCAGAGTGAGACTTTGGGAGCGCATGCTTGCATCCTCAGAGGAGCCAACCTCTGCAGCTCATATATTCTCCTTGCGAATGTGGGTTTTATTCGGACTGTCAGCAAGCATTTGACAAGTCTTCACATTAGGAATTAATGGGCAGGAAAAAGAATCCAGAGCAGGATTTTGGAAATAAACATACGAAGAGGTCGTGGAGAGAAATCCAAATGTGGGATGTTGATGACAATGGCTCATTGACCGAAAATGTGATAGATGGGTGGAGGTCAGAAGCAGGAGGTCTCCCGAGTCCTTTCAAAGGCCCACCATCATTCATAATCTCTATTCAGGATTTTCCCCGAGTAGAACATGTCAAGTAGATTGACTTCAAATTCGTCCCAAATTCTGATCTGTAGGGATGAATGGTCACATTTTTTTTTAAAGACTATGTTTGGGAAAGAACAGGAACGCATGACAAATTGTTTCATAGTGAGTTTGGCAAATGCACACTTCCTTAAACTAAATCCAAACCAGAAATATGTACTATGCTGAAGTGTGTAATTCAATTTACATATGAAGCAGGCTGTGGGTCTGTGATTCTATCTCTTCCCCTTTCTTTCTCCTGTATGATTTTAAACATCTTTGCAACCAGTGAAGCTTTGCGGTCGTGATTGATGGAGCCTCCAGTAGTGCAATGGGACTCCTTGTGCAAGCAGGACTGAAGACCGACAGGCCACAGGTTCAAATCTGGGGAGGGCGCGGATGAGCTCCCTCTGTCAACTCCAGCTCCCCATGCGGAGACATGAGAGAAGCCTCCCACAAGGATGGTAAAACATCAAAACATCCGGGCATCCTCTGGACAATGTCCTTGCAGACGGCCAATTCTCTCACACCAGAAGCAACTTGCAGTTTCTCAAGTTGCTCCAGACACGGAAATAAAAATCCTGATTGATTGCAGTAGCTGCCCCCCTTTTATAGATTTAGTTCTGTTTTGTTGTATGGCCAGCACGACTATCCCTGAATATATTTTCTGCAGATGTAGTACCATTTTATTTCAGAAAGATGTTTTCCATAATGAGAAAGGCTAGTCAAGCTCTATTCAAGTTACAGTGGATTTCTAACTGAATTCCAAGATGGATCACTAATGGTTCCTGATTTATTTATTTATTTTGTCCAAAGCAAATTGAGGGTACAGTAATAATGCATTTAAAAACACAAAGTTTGCAAACTTGGTAGCTGATTAAATGTCCTTTGCCCAGTCTCTGGCCCCTTGGAGTGCCGCAAGAAGGTCCTCCCTTGTGCATCATGTGGCAGGGCTCAGGTTGCATTGCAGCAGGTGGTCAGTGGTTTGCTCTTCTCCGCACTCGCATGTCGTGGACTCCGCTTTGTAGCCCCATTTCTTAAGTTGGCTCTGCATTGGGTGCCAAAGTGCAGCCTGTTCAGTGCCTTCCAGGTCACCCAATCTTTTGTGTGCCCAGGAGGTAGCTTCTGATGATCCTAGAGAAAAGTGACTCGTTGGGGTTAGGCGTGAGGACACCATCTTAGGAAAAGTATCTACTATCCCCAAGGATACGACTGTGATTCAAAATTATTTTAATGTATTTGGAGCACCTTAAAATAAAATGTGCATGGATCTGAAAGACCAGTGTTACCAGTACAAAACTTAAGGACTTGTCTACATGAACAAAAAATATGGACTCACCTCAAATCCCGAATTGGCTGTCTACATGACACAGGGCAACATCTAGTGAGTATCCCAGGTTCTCTGTCGTTCCTCTAACTTTACTTACTTACTTTACTTACTTACTTAGGCGATCCCCCAATGTCAGAGTAGGATGGTCTTCCAAGGTCAGTGTTCTGGTGAGTCCATAGGTGGAACTCTCTGCCCCGGAGGGAGTGTGGTGGAGGCTCCTTCTTTGGAAGCTTTTAAACAGAGGCTGGATGGCCATCTGCCAGGGGTGATTTGAATGCAACATTCCTGCTTCTTGGCAGAATGGGGTTGGACTGGATGGCCCATGAGGTCTCTTCCAACTCTTTGATTCTAGGATTCTATGACTGTGGAGCCCTATTCTTGATCTGCATCTTCTCCCGCACTGAAGACATTGGTTTCCAGGTTGAAGGCTGTCTCGGTTGGGATTGGGTTGACACGCCTTCCTCTTGGCACATTTCTCTCTTTCGCCCTCCATTTGTGCCTCTTCAAATTCTGCAGCACTGCTGGTCACAGCTGACCTCCAGCTGGAGCGCTCAGGGGCCAGGGCTTCCCAGTTCTCAGTGTCTATGCCAGAGTTTTTAAGGTTGGCTTTGAGCCCATCTTTCAATCTCTTTTCCTGCCACCAACATTCCATTTTCTGTTCTTGAGTTCGGAAAAGAGCAACTGCTTTGGGAGATGTTGTTTGGGCATCTGGACAACATGGTCGGTCCAGCGAAGTTGATGGTGGAGGACCATCACTTCAATGCTGGTGGTCTTTACTTCTTTCAGCACACTGACATTTGTCCGCTTGTCTTCCCAAGAGATTTGCAGGATTTTCTGGAGGCAGCGCTGATGGAATCATTCCAGGAGTTGCATGTGATGTCTGTAGACTATCCATGTCTTGCAGGTGTATAGCAGGGTTGGGAGGACAATAGCTTTATAAACAAGCACCCTGGTATCTTTACTCCATTTTGGGCAAAATCAGGGGATTCTTTGCACTTTTCAGGAAACTCTGGATTTCCTTGATCTTTGCAGTTGTCTGGACAGCTGGATTGGGTCCGTTTCAACCAGATCCACCATCCATATAGACACAACCACTATCATCCTTTCCCTGCACTTAGTACAGGAAAAGGGGAAATATCAATACAATTTATTTACTTATTTATTTACTTTACTTATATACCACTGTTCTCAGCCCGAAGGCGACTCACAGCGGATGTCTCTGCTGCTGTTTCCCACCAGCTCCAGAACTCATTCTGAGCATCTGACTGTTGCAGTTACATCTGTTAGAATGGGACGCCTGTATGACCAACAAGAAGGAGAGGGTCACTCTAGCTACTATTTGTCAATCACAAAGGCACCCATTCTGACATCAACAGACATCACAGGCAATGGCAGTGCTCACAGGGAATCCATGGTTGCCAATTAGTGGTGGTGTAACTTGAGGACAAGGTAATGGACCAGCTTATTTATTTATTTATCGTGTCATCAGCAACCAGACATTTGTATTACATTTTAAAGAAAAACAAACAAACAAACAGAGAAAATACACAATTTGTGAGTTTGGTAGTTGGTTAAATGTCCTTTGACCAGTATCTGGCCCCTTGGAGTGCCTCTGGTGTTGCTGCAAGAAGGTCCTCCATTGTGCATCATGTGGCAGGACTCAGGGTGCATTGCAGCAGGTGGTCAGTGGTTTGCTCTTCTCCCCATTCGCATGTCGTGGATTTCACTTTGTGGCCCATTTCTTGAGGTTGGCTCTGCATCTCGTGGTGCCAGAGCGCAGTCTGTTCAGCGCCGTCCAAGTCGCTCCGTCTTCTGTGTGCCCAGGGGGGAGTCTCTCATTTGGTATCAGCCATTGGTTGAGGTTCTGGGTTTGAGCCTGCCACTTTTGGACTCCTGCTTGCTGAGGTGTTCCAGTGAGTGTCTCTGTAGATCTTAGAAAACTATGTCTTGATTTGACGTGCTGGCTGATACTCAAACAAGGGATGAGCTGGAGATGTCTCTGCCTTGGTCCTTTCACTATTGGCTGCTACTTGCCGGCGGATGTCAGGTGGTGCAATACCGGCTAAGCAGTGTAATTTCTCCAGTGGTGTAGAGCGCAGACACCCCGTGATAATGCAGCATGCCTCATTAAGATCCAGCTCATTAATAGACCAGCTCAAGAATGGGCTTCACTATCTGGACATGGGTCCCAGAATCAGCAGGTACGTATTGGTTCCATGGCAGCTGCAGTCAGAAATATGCCAGAGCAACACTGCCTCATGAAGTTATGGCTAAGTTAAGATGGGAGGTATCAACAAAGGGTTGGGAAAAATAACTATATGTACCATATAGCCATTTTTCAGGCTCCTAACCTCAGTATGCACCTCTGTGTGTCAGGGACAACCAGACAAACCAGAAGAAATATTCACTTTCTAGTCTAGTTGACTTGGAATTGGCAAAAGACTCCATTTGATTTTTTAGCTTCAGGCAAAGAAACATTTGCAGAAGGTCTGGAAGATCAGAAGCTTCTCGTTCTAATCCTTGCAAGTACTGAAGTCCTTTCAGGAAGAAACAGCTATCAATGCTAATTTATGGGGAGCAGCTGCTATCCTCATCTGATCAGCTCATTCCTTTGTAATATTGCTCCTTTTTCTGATTCTCCTGCTGCAATTTCCAGCCTAATAGCTGTCATGGAAGCAGCCAAACCGCGGTAATATTAGATCCCAGCGTTGAAGGGGCTGCAGGAGTTTTCTCACGTTGACTCAGCCTTTTGGGGCTTCCTTCTGTCAGAAAAGTTGGGAAGATGAAAGGCAGGAGGGTGTACGGATGACACAAATGGGCTGAAACCTGAGCAGAGATGGAGGGAGAGGAATCGGAAAACCCCAGGTGGGGCATTAGAAAATCGTAACTCTGAAACAACACCTTGTCAAGCCCTGGGAGAGAGCCGCATTTGAGCTCTAAATAGTGGGAAGAGGGTGTTTGGGGACTGAAATGAGATGGTGCTGCTTTTGAGAAGCGGAACATGAAAATTAGCCAAATTAGAAAGCAACGTTGCAATAAAAACCATAACACAAGCTGAGAAGTGTCTTTTAGCACCTCTTATTTCCACTTGGCGTGACTCGACTCCCAGCATTTTCGCATTCCCGGTCTTGGTTACATGATGGTGACCAAACGTGATTGCAAGAGAAGGGTAAAGAAAATGACTGAGCAGATAGAAGTTGCTTTTAACGATGGGAGAAGGAACTCATGGCAAGGGCTTGGGCTGAGCATTTGCAATCACAGCAAAACCTCTCAGGAACTCCTTTGGACAGGAGAGTGGGCTCTTGTGATGCATTTGACACCGCTTCCTGCTCTCAGCCTGGCCAAGCGGTGCACAAGATCAGCTTTTTCTCATGGTGTTTTTGGCACTTCTATATCTGACAGAAACCAGAACTTGAGGAGCCAGTTCTTAAAAATAAAACAAACTTTCGAAACTTTAATTAGACAACACACTCCAATATTTCCCCCTTCCCCCTTTCAAAAACAATTTGAATTTCATCGTAGTCTCAGGCAGAGGTTCGACTGGACTTTTTCAGGCTGCCATGCTTAATTTCACTTCTTTGTTTTACTATTAAACATTATTAGTTATATATACAGTTGACTGCTAGACTACTTGTTTGACCACGTTTCTTCCTCTTTCACATAGAATCATAGAATCAAAGAGTTGGAAGAGACCTCCTGGGCCATCATCCAGTCCAACCCCATTCTGCATAGAAGCAGGAATATTGCATTCAAAGCACCCCTGACAGATGGCCATCCAGCCTCTGTTTAAAAGCTTCCAAA
>NW_026844367.1:1412510-1447510 GCF_025583915.1 Anolis sagrei ordinatus | reverse complement strand
AACCTCTCCTGACACCAAAAGCATTGGTGGTTTCTGTGCTGGTATGGCTGTACCAGGAACTCCAACTTCCTTTTCTTTCTTTGAGTATTTGCATGCATTCCAAAGTTCCATGCATTTTGCAATAAGGTGGCTTCCCTTGGTTTGCAGCCACCTGCCTATCATTGTTGGATTTTTTAGTTCCGCCCCTTTCCCTAGGGTTCAGGAAGGAAAGGGAGCCATTTTAGCTCAGTCTTACAGTTGAAAGCTTAGCTACAGGATGTCAATCAGCTCCACCTGTAGAGAAGCTTCGTTTCGCCAGAAATTTCGGGGGGAAACAGTTCCAAAGGACTCCAGCTGGATAATCTACAAAGCCTTGACTGGTAGGTCTGCTCGGGACCCAAGAAGCAGTTTGGAACCAGGAGTAGAGCCCACACCAGCAAAGTTCAGAAAGTAGATTGCCCAAGGAGGGGTTAAAAAGGGTTTTCCTCTTAAAGAAAAGAAACAGTTCACAAAGCCAGTTGCCTGTCCCTTGAGGACAAGATTAAGAAAGCCACCAGTTGATTCAGAGCCTTGAAGTATTTGCTTGACCTATTGAAGATCTGAGAAGTGTTTGATTGTTTTGTTGAAGACCTAAGCAATAATAAAGGACTTTGTTAAACTTTTCAAGCTGTTAAAGATTCCGTATAGGAAAATCCTTAGGGCCTCTCACTCGAGGCAACCCGGCTTCCCTCTGGGCACAAAGAGCACGTCCTGTTCAAAAGGCAATTGCTATAGGCCCAGCATGTGACAGCAGTTTCTCAGAGGAGTTCTTATTGCTCTCAAAGTTTGAGGCACCAGCCAGAAAAAAGGTTGTTCCTTTCATGTTGTTGTTACTATTAATATTTATGTATTTTTATCCTGCTTTTCTCCCACGGGTGAGACTCAAAGCGGCAAAAAACTGGTAAAAACAAAAAGAACACAATATCACCCCCTCAACCCAATCATATAAACAATAAACCAAAACAATGTATAAACACATTACATGAACCATGTAAAATAAGCATTAAAATAGCAACATTTATCATTATCATTATTATTAAAATCCCTGGGCCTCAGGCCACTGAGGTTGTCCTAAACACATTGTACTAAAAGTCTCAAAGCTCCAAACCTTTGGCCATGTGAGTCTTCCCTGACCGAAATAGCCTGCTTATTACGAAACAAAACTTTCTTACGGTCACTGACCGGCACAAAGCGGGACACAAGCGCTCTGGGAAGGGAAACACAGCACCCCAGTGAAGCAGTTATTAAAAAGCAGATTATAAAACAGATTTTAAAACACATATTATTATAATAGCCTGATTATTATAAGTTGTCAGGGAAGGTCTGCTTCCACAAAAAGGGATCGAAAGTCCAGTAATGAGGGGGCCAAATGCACCTATTTGGGAAAGGAATTCCAGAACTGCAGGGCCACCACTAAGAAGGTCCTCTCTCATTCCCACAAACAAAAAGTGGGTGCTAGAAACAATATCATACGAAAGCTGACTGGCACAACCTGGGGATCACAACCAGATACAGTGAAGACATCTGCCCTTGCGCTGTGCTACTCTGCTGCTGAGTACGCATGCCCAGTGTGGAACACATCTCACCACACTAAAACAGTGGATGTGGCTCTTAATGAGACATGCCGCATTATCACGGGGTGCCTGTGCCCTACACCACTGGAGAAATTACACTGCTTAGCCGGCATTTCACCAACTGACATCCGCTGGGAAGTAGCAGCCAATAGTGAAAGGACCAAGGCAGAGACATCCCCAGCTCATCCCTGTTTGGGTATCAGCCAGCACATCAATGACTTAAATCAAGAAATAGTTTTCTTATATCTACAGAGACACTTGCTGGAACACCCCAGCAAGCAAGAGTCCAAAAGTGGCAGACTCAAACTCAGAACCTTAATCAATGGCTGACACCAAATGAGAGACTCCCCCTGGGTACACAGAAGACTGGGCGACTTGGAAGGCGCTGAACAGACTGCGCTCTGGCACCACAAGATGCAGAGCCAACCTCAAGAAATGGGGCCACAAAGTGGAATCCTTGACATGCGAGTGTGGAGAAGAGCAAACCACTGACTACCTGGTGCAATGCAACCTGAGTCCTGCCACATGCACCATGGAGGACCTTCTTATAGTAACACCAGAGGCACTCCAAGAGGCCAGAAATGTAGAACATGTAATACAATGTTCTGGTTGTGGATGACACGATAATTTTTTTTCCCCACAAACCGTACATGTGATGATGGTGGGACTAAGAGGAGGGCCTCTCCTGATGATCACGGGACATGTGAGGACTGATAGGAAGAGATGTGGTCTCTCAAATAGGTGTGTACTACCATGGCTAGATCAGGTTATTCAAGGTATGGGTGCAGCTAGTGCACAAGCTTTTAAAAATATCCCCCCTTTTTAAATAACATTTTTATTTGAGAGAAAAAAATACAGTTACATAAACATATACGATTTCCCCATATTTTCTTTTCTTTCACCCCTGTGCTCCCCTTCTCCAGAGGCATTGCTTCTTCTAAAGTCCCACCAAAAGTTCAATTCTTCATTTGGAGGTAAATTCTCATCTTCTTTTTCTAATACTTTTTCTATTTTTTTCTCCAAATGCTTTCAAAGTCATTTTCCTCACAATCCCTTCTTTACTTTTAAGATTGATGTTAGCTTATCATTCAGTGGTGGAGGCTCCTTCTTTGGAAGCTTTTAAACAGAGGCTGGATGGCCATCTGTCAGGGGTGATTTGAATGCAATATTCCTGCTTCTTGGCAGAATGGGGTTGGACTGGATGGCCCAGGAGGTCTCTTCCAACTCTTGGATTCTATGATTCTATGATTCATTTTCCAGACTTCTTTATACCATTCACAAGCTTTAACTGTGTGAAGACCCTCTTGGCCAACGCTGACACCAGGAGCTCCAGGGTCAGTGCTGCCCAGGAAGACCTCCAGACTGCAAATCTGCGCCATCAGGAGAGTGGGACTCCATCCAGCACAGATTGCAGCCCAATACCCTGATCAGCCCTATGACTGACAGTAGCACCTCTGTCTTGTCTGGATTCAATTTCAATTTGTTCACCCTCATCCAGTCTGTCACAGCTGACAGGCACCAATTCAGGGTCAGGACATCATCCTTGGCATGAGGTGGAAACGAGTAATAGAGTTGGGTATTATCTGCGTACAGTTGGCACTGAACTTCAAAACTCCAGATGATCTCTCCCCATGGTTTCATGTAGATATTAAATAACATGGGGGGGGGGGGGGGGGACTGAACTTTGCAGGATCCCATAGAACAAAGGCCATGGGGTTGAGCAGGAGCCCCCCCAGCACTACCTTCTGGACCCAACCCTATAGGAAGGACCAGAACCAGTGTGACATAGTGCCTCCAAGTCCCTTTCCCACAAGGTGGTTCAGAGGGATACCATGGTCGATGGTTTCAAAAGCCACTGAGAGGTCTAAGAGAACCAGAAGGAACACACTCTCTCTATCTAGTTCTCTATGTAGATCATCCACCAAGGCAACCAATGTCATCTCTGGGATGGTTCTAGATCAGTGGTTCTCAACCTGGGGTCCCCAGATGTTTTTGGCCTACAACTCCCAGAAATCCCAGCCAATTTACCAGCTGTTAGGATTTCTGGGAGTTGAAGGCCAAAAACATCTGGGGACTCCAGGTTGAGAACCACTGTTCTAGATAATCTGTTTCACCCAGGAACCCTTGGAATTGTGAAAGTTGTCTTCCTGAAATTACTGTCCTCTGCAGTGTTTCCCATGAAAAACATTTTCACGCTTTTGTTCGAAACAAAGCAAAAACAAGGGGCAATCTGACCCAAATTCTGTGCTATCCCTGCAAATATGCACAACCCCAGGAAACTATCCGTGAATACAGATACTGAAATGCATTTCTCATTTCTGGAAGGAAGGAAGGAAGGAAGGACAACTTTTAAGAGTTTGAGCCTGTTGCTTAAAAATTCACCAAGCTTTCACCTCTGAATTTCATCTGGATTATCCATTCCAACAAAGGAGGTGTCACAAGGTATCTGATTCCTACATTGTTAAGGTACCAATGTCTGAAATCCGACTACCTCACAGGGCTCAGCAGGGAGTGGGTCTCCCACTCTTTGCACTCATTCACTCAAGTCTCTTCTACTCAAGATTGCAATGAGATCTGTCTAATATAATCATTTTCCAACCTGAAATAGAGATGGGGTGAGGGAGTAATGGGAAGAGGGATTTAGGATTTGCAAGATGTAAAAAAAGAGGTGTAGGATGGGGTGATGTGAAGTCTGGGGCTGATAGAGTTTCCTGCAAAGTGGAAGTGTATCTCATGTATATATAGATCTTACCTTCAGAGACCAACTGCTGAGCATGCCTGCCCTGTTTGGCATAGGACTGCCCATGCAGAGCAGGTGAACATAGCATTGAACGAAACATGCAGAATAATCACAGGATGTTTTAAACCTACACCTGTTGATAAACTCTACAACAGTGGTTCTCAATCTTTCTAATGCCGTGACCCGTTAATACAGTTCCTCATGTTGTGGTGACCCCCAACCATAAAATTATTTTTGTTGCTACTTCACAACTACAATTTTGTTACTGCTATGAATCATAATATAAATATCTGATATCCAGGATGTATTTTCATTCGCTGGACCAAATTTGGCACAAATACCTGATATGCCCCAATTTGAATACTGGTGGGGTTGGCAGGGGATTGATGTTGTCATTTGGGAGTTGAAGTGGCTGAGATTTATAGTTCACCTACAATCAAAGAGCATTCCGAACTCCAACAATGAAATTGAACCAATCTTGCCACACAGAACTTCCTTGACTAACGGAAAATACTGGAAGGGTTTGGTGGGCATTGACCTTGAGGTTTGGAGTTGTAGTTCACCTACATCCAGAGAGCACTATGGACTCACACAATGATGGATCTGGACCAAACTTGCCATGAATACTCAACATGCCCAATGAGAATGAACACTGGTGGAGTTTGGGGAAAATAGACTTTGGCATTTGGGAGTTGTAGTTGCTGGGATTTATAGTTCACCTACAATAAAATATCATTCTGATCCCCACCAATGATAGACTTGGGCCAAACTTCCCACACGGAACCCTTATGACCAACAGAAAATACTATGTTTTCATATGGTCTTTGGCGACCCACCTGACACCCTCTTATGACTCCCCCAGGGGTTCCAGCCCACAGGTTGAGAAGCACTGCTCTACAAGCTAGCTGACATTGCCCCCCCCCCCCCCCCGATGTGCAATGGGAAGTTGCTGCTAAATGTGAGAGAAATAAGGTTGAACACTGTGAAATCCACCCACTACATGGCTACCAGCCTCCTCCCAGTAGACTCAAATCAAGGAAAAGCTTTATGGGAACGACCACTCCTTTTGGCGTCCCCCCAACAACAGCAAGGGTATCTCTCTGGGCAGCTAAACCAGGA
The DNA here is from genome assembly GCF_025583915.1 of Anolis sagrei ordinatus. NCBI lineage: Eukaryota > Metazoa > Chordata > Lepidosauria > Squamata > Anolidae > Anolis > Anolis sagrei. The sequence continues at coordinate 1,442,059 of NW_026844367.1, read as the reverse complement.
AACCCCAACTGGATGGCCCCCCACGAGGAAGGATCTTCCTCCAGGGGCAAAGCAAGAATGGGCAACTTGGAAGTCCCTGAACAGACTCAGAAGTGGAGTGGGCAGATCCAAAGACAACCTGACAAAAATGACACGGCCTAAAAGAATCCCACACCTTGTGTGACTGTGGAGCAGAACAGACAACTCCCCATCTGTATGCTTGTTCACTACACCCTGCCTCATGTACAGAGGAAGAATTGTTGGAGGCTACAGACAATGCCATTGCTGTTGCCCATTTTTGGTCAAAAAATATTTAGCCACCTGCGCTCCTTCTATTTTTATTGGTTTCATACTAATTTATGCAATGCTCTTGATACGAAATAAATAACCTTGAGAGAGAGTAAACAGAATGACCATTGCAGGTGATGTCAAACAACCCCCTTTGGCTCTAGCGAGAGTCTGTTCCTCTTACCACATAACCACCACCACCACCACTGATTCTGCCAGCTGCTCTCCAAAGAGTCCTTTCCTCCCTTCAAATAAATTTGCTTGATTTCCAAACAGTCGATGTTGTGGCCAAAGTGCTTTGGCATCATTGGATTGAAGCTGGAATGGGAAAGGGAACTGGCTGGGGAGCATCAACAAAGTTTTCCTTAGTCCCCTTTCTCCTCATCTTTCCAAGTTTTCACATCTTTCTTTGCCCCTTCCTTTGTCACTAGGATCTGGATCTTGTCCAGCAAAGTTGCAGGAAAGTTCACATTAGCCATATTTATGGTTTTACAGTGTTGTTTTTACAGTGCTGCCTTAACAGTTGAGTAAAGCACAGGGATTTATGGGTGCCACCCAGGGAAAGTCAAGCACTTTTGAGTCTTCTTGGTTCTCATGGGAAGGTTAAGCCCATCGGAAAATGTGAGGCTTGCAAGGGTCTTCTCTTGTTTGGTGGGTGCCAATGCCTAATATACTTTCCGTTTGTCTGCCTCAGAGTCTGACTTGTTTTGCTCGTCCCACGGTGCCAAAATGCTTTAGCTCTAGCGTTCTGAGCAAATATATTTTTGGCCACACATGAGCTTCTAGAGTGATAAATCCAAAGACTTTAAACCTCTGTGATTTTCTATGGCTGCATTCCATGGGAATGCAATCTAAGCGAGTCTATTTCTGATAGGTGACTTTCTGGCAGATGTATTTACAGTCGGAGAGCCATATGCAATTTCCTTCCCAGCAGCCTAGCTCAGGTTTTAATATTTCTCCACTTTCCAACCCACCCAGGGAAGGTACTAAGAATCATGATAGGAAACCAGAAGGATAGCTGTGCAGTGAGGGTTGCAGGACAAGAAGCAGCAGTCCTCCCATGAAGGCTGAGACTGAGCAGACACATCTTCCCACCACCCATTAGTTCTTTCGTGCCAGATGGATCCCCACTAAGTCATCAATTGACTTTGTGGACATGGATGCCTACTGTGCTGGTACGGCTGTACCAGGAGCTCCAATTTTATTTTCTTTCTGTTATCTGCTTGCAATCATAGGGCAGACCTCCTGTCCATCATAATTAAGCTTTGGTTCCGCCCCTTGTTCAGGGCTCTGGGAGGGAAAGGAGCCATTTTTTAAATCAGTCTCACACAAGGAAGCTATACTATAGGACGTCCCGTAGAAAAGCTTCTTTTCTCAAGAACATCCGGGGAAACAGAAACAGAAATTCCAGGGAAAAGGTCTCAAGGCTCTGGCTGAGAGCTCACAACCTCTCAGCCTCACAACAATCAGAGGGAAAACAGCCCTGAAGTTTTCAAAGAATTCTCTGAGGGAGGATAGCACTACAGATCCATGGAACTCCATCTGAAATATCTTCAAGCCTCGGCTGGTAGGTCTACTCGATACCCAGACGCATTTGGAATCGGTAGTAGGGCCCACACCGATGAGGCATAGATAGTAAACAGCCTGGGAGAGGTTAAATAGGGTTTTTTTTTCCTACAGAGAAAGTACAGTTGATCAAAGTCAGGTGCCAGTCCATTGAGGACTAGACTAAGGAAGCCTTGAAGTGTTGTTTGAACCATTGAAGATTTGATGCTTGTTCCACAATAAAGACTTTGTTATATCTTGAAAGACTCTAAAGACCATCACTTCAGAAAAATCCCCGAGAACCTCTCTTTGAGGCGCCCTGGCTTCCCGCTGGGCTTAAAATATACATGCTATAGAAAAGTACTACTGTTACAGGCCCAGCGCATGACAGAACACCTACTAAAGAGCTAAGCAACAAAGACAATGGCTGATATCCTTCAGGTTGTGCAGTGTAAATCTTCACAGGCATGAAGGACAAAATTCTGTCATTAGCCCAAACTAGAGTAGAGCCATTCAGTGAGATGTACCTATATGTTGACTTGCCATTCAACAATGTATTGAACAGCCCTACTCAATCGGGGTCAGTCCTAATTGTGCTATACAAGCCTTGTGTTGAGTGGTAATTGGGCAATTGAAGCATGATGGGTAGAGCTTTCTTTTGAAGCGGTGTGTTTCTGTATAAAAGTATCAAAAGAGAGTTTAACAAGCTCAAGTTGTTTACAATATTTTTCTAATGGCTCATTGATTGAAATAACAAAGTGAGCTGTTAAACAGAACTGTTTTGCCACAAAGTCAGGTGGGTACATTTGTTGTTCAACATGTTGTTCAATGTGTCGATGTTTCCTCTCAGCCCTGTCTATGCCACTTGGGGCCAAGGACTCTCCTTCCTCATTGCTAGAGCTCTCCAAGGGTCGGATAAAGACTTATTTTCTATTTCTGAACCAGAGGAACGTTTAGCAGGAGGAATTGCAAACATTGAACTCAAGGCAGAGATACTCACTGTTTTTGCACCAGCAAATAGTTTGTCAATCCTGAACTGTTTGGTAGAATTGTGCGTGGAATTCGTTTCTTCCATTTTCTTCTTTTCCTTCAATACCTTTGGTACTTTGGGAGCCCGTAACAGTAAGTGTCCTCCTGGTATGAAAACCCGTCGGCAGCTAAAGCAAGCAGGAACCAGTCTCAGCTCCTCCTCTGCTTTTTGGCATCACATAGAATCATAGAATCATAGAAGAGTTGGAAGAGACCTCCTGGGCCATCATCCAGTCCAACCCCATTCTGCCAAGAAGCAAGAAAATCGCATTCAAATCACCCTTGACAGATGGCCATGCAGCCTCTGTTTAAAAGCTTCCAAAGAAGGAGCCTCCACCACACTCCGGGGCAGAGAGTTCCACTGCTGAACGGCTCTCACAGTCATAAAGTTCTTCCTAATGTTCAGATGGAATCTCCTTTCTTGTACTTATCTCCTTTCGTGTAGTTTGAACTTTTTTATTAATCCATAGAATCATAGAATCAAAGAGTTGGAAGAGACCTCATGGGCCATCCTGTCCAACCCCATTCTGCCAAGAAGCAGGAATATTGCATTCAAATCACCCCTGACAGATGGCCACCCAGCCTCTGTTTAAAAGCTTCCAAAGAAGGAGCCTCCACCACACTCCGGGGCAGAGAGTTCCACGGCTGAACGGCTCTCACAGTCAGGAAGTTCTTCCTCATGTTCAGATGGAATCTCCTTTCTTATAGTTTGAAGCCATATTTCCGCGTCCTAGTCTCCAAGGAAGCAGAAAACAAGCTTGCTCCCTCCTCCTCCCTGTGGCTTCCTCTCACATAATGATACATGGCTCTTATCATATCTCCTCTCAGCCTTCTCTTCTTCAGGCTAAACATGCCCAGCTCCTTAAGCCTCTCCTCACAGGGCTTGTTCTCCAGACCCTTGATCATTTGAGTCACCCTCCTCTGGACACATTCCAGCTTAGAGTCAATATCTCTCTTGAATTGTCGTGCCCAGAATTGGACACAATATTCCAGGTGTGGTCTAACCAAAGCAGAATAGAGCATGGGGAGCATTACCCCCAGCAAATAAGAAGAAAACCCTAATTCCTTGAAAACTACTAGATAACTATAGTTATCTCTCCTCTTCCAGGAGGTCATCGCTCTTCCTTACCTGGAAGTGGGAAGCCTCCTTCAAATGTCTTGGAAAGAATGCATGGCTGCTTGCGTGGTGCATGCCCAGGAGAGAAAGCGCCTGCGCCTGCCTGTAGCACCTCTCCTCTAGAGTAGGCAGCTCTAACAACAAGAAGCCTTATTAAAGTGCATGCCTGCCTGCAGCTGAGCACCTCTCCTCTAGAGTAAGAAACATTTTTAAGAACTCGCCTCCTTTAAATGCCTTGGAAAGAGTGCCTGTGGCATACAAGCCCGGGAGAGAAAGCACCACTCCTCTAGAGTAGAAACAGCTTACGTGCCTAAAATGATGGGAAGGGGAGCCTGGGAACCCCCTCCCCCATAACGGGCTGATAGAAATGGATGTTTGAGCACCCCAGAGCGAAAACAGATATCTGCCCTCCTGAATCTGGGAGGCTCCCAAAAAATGGACTGGGGCTTCCACTGAAAGCAGGGACACTGAAATGAGTCATGATTTACCTGGATTGCACAAGCCTACTGTTTGGAGGCCTAATAATAATAATAATGACAACAACAACAACAACAACAACAACAACAACAACAACAACACTTTATCTATATTTCGCCCGTCTCACCCCGAAGGGGACTCAGGGTGGGGCACATTACACATACACGGCACACATTCAATCCCGCTTTGTATAGACAATACACAGACAGACAGAACATAAGGAGGTGCCATTGAAGGCTGGGCTTGAGTCCAGGGGGTGCTGTTGCTCTATTCTCTATGACGAAGAGCAGTCAGGGCTTCCTCCTTCCTTTTGGTCACCCAGCATTTTCTGATCTTCTTTTTTTATGGCATCGTAAAACACCTCCCCTACTATTTAGTGGTACCTAATTTTTCTCATCATAGCTAAAGCTGTTTTTGAATTGCTTAGGTAAACAATGTGCTAGGCTGACAGTTGGCAACTCACGCCAACTCGGGGATTTGAACTTGCAACCTTTTGGTTGATAGATCTTATAATTGCTGGTGATTTACCAGCTGTGCTAAACCTCTGGCCTTGCTTTGTCTGGCTGCCCCAGGGCTTGTTCTAGTGTGTTTTTTATTTCCCGTTTACAGATTATCATCAGTTGAAGAAGAGGAGAAAACGCAGATTCACAGCTATGAAATATATCCCAAAGTCTCTTTTCAGGGGTACATCTACACTGTGGATTGGCAGGCAAAACCATCCTAGGGCCAGTTCAAAATACGACACTGCATCAGCGCCTGAATAGTTTCAGTATTCCCACGGCTCAATTGCGTAAGATCATGGGATTTGCAGTTTGATGAGGCACCAGCATTGTTTTGCAGAGAAGGCTAAAGGTCTTGTAAAACTCCAACTCCCTTGGTTGGCAGATAAAGTGGTGCTAAACTGCATTTATTCTACAGTGTAGATGCACTCTAACAATAGTTGAAAAGATGGCCACATTTGCAATGTTCCTTCCTTCTCGTTACATCTTTCCAGTGTCACGATGGATACAAACACAGATATACCAGCACCGTATCTTCAAAATGTTTTAGGAAGTACAGGTATTATGAACTGAATTGGGGTTTTAATTTAAGCCCCCGATTTTCAGGAGTGAGTCAAACCTGCGCCCTTTCAAATTTCAAGGCTTTCCATCTGGCTTGTTGGATTTAAAACCTCATCAAAAGAGAATGTTTAGTCTGTGCATTCGTGGCATGGATTTCTCTTCAAACCTGTGTGATCCTCCTGCTTTTGTCAACCAAAGTATTTCATGTCACTCATTAGAACAACTGGGCTGCCAGTGCCTGCCTTGCTAATAACTTCCCGTCCTCTGTACTGTTCTGCAGCGCATTCAGCACTGGCTAGTTATGTATCTTAATTACACTCCTTGCCTCACAGATTTGTGAATTCTGCATTTGATGTTAATAGTTGCAAGGTGCTCATTCCACACTGAATGCATGCTTACAATTACTCAAAGAGGAGATTAGTGAATAATTTTGAATAATGAATAAATAAGACTACTTCTGTATTTTAATGTGGACAAGTTGTGAACAGGAAGAGTGGGAAGAAGGGGCGAAGAAGCAACTGTTCTGTCACGCGCTGGGCCTGTAAAGAATTGCCTCTAAAATAGGACGTGCAACTTAGCCCAGTGGGAAGCCAGGGCCCCCCGAAGAGAAGTTCTCAAGTATTTTCCACCACAAATGGTCTTTAGATGGCTCGTGAAGGATAACAAAGTCCTTTATTAATGAGCAATCGAACAGAAACTTCTCTTGTCTTCAATAAAGTTAAACAAATGCTTCCAGGCCTTTATGCAACTGGTGGCTTCCTAATCACATCCACGAATGACAGGCAATTGTCTTCAATAACTGTTTCTTTACTTTAAAGGAAAATCCCCTTTTTAACTTCTCCCAGGCTGACTGTAATCAAAGCCTTACTGATGTGGGCTCCGCTACTGGGTCGAACTGCGTCTCAAGCACCGAGTTGACCTACCAGTAAGGCCAGTGGATTCTCCAGCTGGAGTTCTTTGGTCTTCCAAACTGTTTATCCTCCGAAATTCCTCAAAGCTTTAGAGCTGCTTCCCTGGAAATCTTTGGGAGACGTTCTCCCCTGGAAAGTCTTAAGGGTTGAAGTTTTTGTACAGGAGAAGCTTGTACACATCCTCTAAATTAGCTTTCTTTACTGAGACTAACTAAAAATGGCTCCCTTCCCAATTGCCCTGAACAAGGGGCGGAACCAAAACTTAACGATGATGGACAGGTGACTTGCCCTACGACTGCAACCAAAGGAAGCCACCTTTCTGCAGAATCCCTGAAACCTTGGACTGCAAGCAAACATTTAATACAAAGCAAATAAAGTTGGAGCTCCTGGTACAGCCGTACCAGCACAGCAGCCAAAAACAAAAGAAGAAGAATTATCCTCTGTTTTGCTCGATGCACTTGCCCATTATCATTATTCAGAAACCACGGTAAGCATGAGCAAGGGGCACGAAAGAGGACACCTCTGCCAAGAAGAATTGCACATCGACTTGTGAGGTCAATGTGCTGTAGGGAAGCACATGAAAGAAGGGTACATTTTAAAAGGTGTTGGGAGGATGAGGAAAAGAAAGCTATTCTAAGAGGAAAATTTGGGAAGGTTAACTAAACCACATTTGGCAGAACAGGTAAAACAACCTCTCAAAACTAAGCTGTGTGTTTAGCATTGACCCTTCCTGGTGTTTATGTGGGTGGAGTGTATCTCATTTCAACCTAGAGCAGTGTTTCTCGACCTTCCCAATGCCACAACCCCTTAATACAATTCCTCATGTTGTGGTGACCCCCCAACCATAACATTATTTTTGTTGCTACTCCATAACTGTCATTTTGCTACTGGTATGAATTGTAATGTAAATGTATTGTCGAAGGCTTTCATGACCAGATTCACTGGGTTGTTGTAGGTTTTTTCGGGCTATATGACCATGATCTAGAGGCATTCTCTCCTGACGTTTCGCCTGCACTACCTCTGGGTCACTACCTCTGAGGATGCTTGCCATAGATGCAGATGAAACGTCAGGAGAGAATGCCTCTAGACCATGGCCATATAGCCCAAAAAAACCTACAACAACCCTGTAATGTAAATATCCAATATGCAGGATGTATTTTCATTCACTGGAACAAACTTGGCACAAATATCCAATATGCCCAAATGTGAATACTGGTGGGGTTGGGGGAGGATTGATTTTGTCATTTGGAAGTCGTAGTTGCTGGGATTTATAGTTCATCTATAGGAGCCCCCGGTGGTGTAGTGGGTTAAACCCCTGTGCCAGCAGGACTGAAGACTGACAGGTCACAGGTTCGAATCCGGGGAGAGGCAGATGAGCTCCCTCTATTAGCTCCAGCTCCTCATGCGGGGACATGAGAGAAGCCTCCTAGAAGGATGATAAAAACATCAAATCATTCAGGCGTCCCTTGGGCAATGTCCTTGCAGACGGCCAATTCTCTTACACCAGAAGCGACTTGCAGTCTCTCAAGTCACTCCTGACATGACAAAAAAAAGTTCACCTACAATCAAAGAGCAATCTCAACTCCACCAACAATAGAATTGAACAAAACTTGGCACGCAGGAGTCCCATAACCAACAGAAAATACTGGAAGGGTTTGGTGGGCATTGACCTTGAGTTTTGGAGTTATGGTTCATCTACATCCAGAGAGCACTGTGGACTCAAAAAATGATGGATCTTGACCAAACTTGGCAGAAATACTCAATATGCCCAAATGTTTGGAGAAAATAGACCTTGACATTTGGGAGTGGTAGTTGCTGGGTTTAATAGTTCAATCAAAGAGGATTCTGAACCTCACCCAATGATAGAATTGAGCCTAACTTCCCACACAAAATCCCTATGCCTTGAAGGGACTCGCTGGCACAAGCCTCCCTCCAACCTTGCACACTCTCCCTCACCCGTACATGCACACTACACTGCCATGTGCTGAGCACACCTGATCTCCCCTCCCAACTTGGAGTCTCAGAAACATCCCTCCCCTTGGCTGAGAGGCCGGACAATCACAGCAAAGGAAGGCATTTGGTGGGAGGATTTGCCATCTGTTTCTAAAAAGGAAGAGAAGGACAGGTGGGGAGATCTTCAGCCTTTTCTGCCAAAGGGGTTCCGAAGACCATCAGAAATAAATGTTTTCTGGTCATCTTTGGTGACCTCTCTGAAACCCCCCTCATGACCCCCCCCCCCAAGGTCCTGACACCCAGGTTGAGAAACACTGACCTAGGGATTGTGGTGGAGGGTAGTGGAAATGTTGAGAAGACAACTCCACATGGGCCACTAAAGGATGCAAGGGAATGTTTTGGTCTATTTTGCTTATCTACCCAATGCTTTGGAAGAAAGGGAGGCCTGTTCCACAACATAGAAGTGTCTATGTGGGGGGGGGGGGTGGACACCTCTCCTGAGGCTCAAATGGGCAAAGAGAGCCATTTGTCACCCCCCCCTCCCAAGTCTCCTACTACTTCATCATCCTATTTACTAAATTCCACTGAGCAAATTGTGGGAAGCCACTGTATTCATCACATTACGTTGGGTTCAAGTGTAGGGCGGAGCATTCTTTGCATATTTTAAGCATGGGGGCCAGCCAAAGTTTCAGGAGATGGTGGGGAAATTGATTTTTGGTAATTTATTTATTGACTATATTTATATACCATCCGTCTCAACCTGCAGGCGACTCAGGGCGTTTCACAGTCAGTACCAAGGCCATAAAATACAATTATAAACATTAAAATAATATAAAACCATAGCAAAGTCAATAACAAACATATATCATTAGCATCTCCTTGTTGAAAACATTGACCAATCACTTCGTCTAATTGTTCCATTTTCCTATGTCAGTTACGCTGTACTTGCAAACGCTTGCTCAAAAAGCCAAGTCTTGACTTTTCTCCGGAATGTTAAAAGGGAGGGGGCTGATCTGATATCCCTAAGGAGGGCGTTCCATAGCCGAGGAGCCACCACTGAGAAGGCCCTGTCTCTCGTCCCCACCAGTCGTGCTTGTGACAAGGGCGGGATCGAGAGCAGGGCCTCCCCAGATGATCTTAAAGTCCTGGAAGGTTCATAAGGGGCGATGCCTTTGGTAATGATATGGACATTTGGCCAATTCCGTAATGTGGTGGCATTCATTGCTGTCAGGTTTCAAATTAAATGCTTCATACTATGCAGTCCTGGGAGTCAGAGTTTTCCATTTACAGTATGGCACGAATGCCCTTGCACCCCCACTTTACATGCCATGGATCCATGCAATGGAGTCCTCCTGGGAATTATAGTTTCCCAAGGTCCATACCCTTCTTTGGGAGCATCTACTGTGAAATGAATCCAGTTGGACTTTACTTTAAATGCCATGTCTCCTTGAGATGGTCTTGTGTGTGCTTCCTTATTAACAACTTTTGCTATCTTGACCACATTCTGTTGTTGCTTGGCCACATGTGTCCCATTTTCCCTCTGTGAAACCTTGAAGAGTATGAAAGAGGCAAGGGAAAGAACATTCAACTCAGCTGGCTGCCATGCAATGGAGTCCTCCTGGGAGTTATAGTTTCCCAAGGTCCATACCCTTCTTCGGGAGCATCTGTACTGTGGAATGAATGCAGTTGGACTTTACTTTAAATGCCATGTCTCCTTGAGATGGTCTTGTGTGTGCTTCCTTATTAACAACTTCTGCTATCTTGACCACGTTCTGTTGTTGCTTGGCCACATATGTCCCATTTTCCCTCTGTGAAATCTGGGAGAGTATGAAAGAGGCAAGGGAGAATCATAGAATCATAGAATCAAAGAGTTGGAAGAGACCTTATGGGCCATCCAGTCCAACCCCATCCTGACAAGAAGCAGGAATATTGCATTCAAATCACCCCTGACAGATGGCCATCCAGCCTCTGTTTAAAAGCTTCCAAAGAAGGAGCCTCCACCACACTCCGGGGCAGAGAGTTCCACTGCTGAACGGCTCTCACAGTCAGGAAGTTCTTCCTAATGTTCAGATGGAATCTCCTCTCTTGTAGTTTGAAGCCATTGTTCTATTGCGTCCTAGTCTCCAAGGAAGCAGAAAACAAGCTTGCTCCCTCCTCCCTGTGGCTTCCTCTCACATATTTATACATGAGAGAACATTCAACTCAGCTGGCTGCCATGCAATGGAGTCCTCCTGGGAGTTATAGTTTCCCAAGGTCCATACCCTTCTTCGGGAGCATCTACACTGTGGAATGAATGCAGTTGGACTTTACTTTAAATGCCATGTCTCCTTGAGATGCTCTTGTGTGTGCTTCCTTATTAACAACTTTTTCTATCTTGACCACATTCTGTTGTTGCTTGGCCACATATGTCCCATTTTCCCTCTGAGAAACCTTGGAGAGTATGAAAGAGGCAAGGGAAAGAACATTCAACTCAGCTGGCGGCCATGCAATGGAGTCCTCCTGGGAGTTATAGTTTCCCAAGGTCCATACCCTTCTTCGGGAGCATCTACACTGTGGAATGAATGCATTTGGACTTTACTTTAAATGCCATGTCTCTTTGAGATGGTCTTGTGTGTGCTTCCTTATTAACAACTTTTGCTATCTTGACCACATTCTGTTGTTGCTTGGCCACATGTGTCCCATTTTCCCTCTGTGAAACCTTGGAGAGTATGAAAGAGGCAAGGGAGAGAGAACATTCAACTCAGCTGGCGGCCATGCAATGGAGTCCTCCTGGGAGTTATAGTTTCCCAAGGCCCATACCCTTCTTCGGGAGCATCTACACTGTGGAATGAATGCAGTTGGACTTTACTTTAAATGCCATGTCTCCTTGAGATGCTCTTGTGTGTGCTTCCTTATTAACAACTTCTGCTATCTTGACCACGTTCTGTTGTTGCTTGGCCACATGTGTCCCATTTTCCCTCTGTGAAACCTTGGAGAGTATGAAAGAGGCAAGGGAGAGAGAACATTCAACTCAGCTGGCGGCCATTGAAGGCACAGCACACCGAACTGTGCCCTTATTTTTTATGACATTTGCAAGATTCAATTTTATTTTATTAGCATGTTAATAAAGAGCATAGTAGATTACCTGTGGAGAATGAATAATAGAGCAAATTAAATCTATGCCAATGGCAGAGGTAGTGGGTGCTTTTTATGTAGCCAGCCTTCCCCTTTTCCTCCCATTGGTTGGCACTTCCAAGAGCTTGCGTCCAGGTCTGGACTCATGCCATGCCTCCAACCAGGCTGTACCCAGGCCTCACAAACTCAGGATTTTCATTACTCAGAAGTTTACATTAATCCCAGCTGTTCCTCTGACGGCACCATTCTTTACAAATTTCAAGTTTTCCATTGTATCCCTTTGGGTTCTATGAACTTGTGTGCAATATTCTTCAAGGTGCTGCCCCAATTTTAATAATGTATTTCAGACTAAGAAACAGCTTAAAGAGAAACCATGAAAAGGAACAAAATCTGGCTACCAGTATTAAAAAACTCAAAAATTACAACAGCAAAACAACAGAGGGGAAACAAACCGGCACATAAAATCACTCTCAACAAGAGATTTCCCCCAGGCCCTTCCAAGCCACTGAATGCTAATCAAGGTGATCAGCTGAAACATTCCCACCTAGCTCCAGCAGACAAGAGTCCTTTGTCTCACCCTGGTCATTCCACAGATATATAAACCCATTTTTCCTAGTTCCAACAGACCTCACTACCTCTGAGGATGCTTGCCATAGATGCAGGCGAAACGTCAGGAGAAAAATTGCCTCCAGAACATGGCCATATAGCCCGGAAAAACCTACAAAACCCAGCTTAAAGAGACTTACAGATGTCCAAGTTCTACTTTGTTTTCTTCCTTCCTTCCTTCCTTCCTTCCTTCCTTCCTTCCTTCCTTCCTCTTCTTCTTCATCATAAGCACAGGTTTTTATAAAAGGGATCCATCTGTGTTTTTTGCATCAACAGAGAACATGCTCTGATACATCAAGAGTCTCAAGTCTGGACCGAAGTTGGGGAACCTTTCGCTTTCCAGATGTTTTGGTCTCCCACAAGGTCTTACCATTCTCCATACTTGCTGGCCTGGTGGAAGTCATGAAGTGAAAGCAAACAGACCCTAACCTTGGTCTATTCAAACTATATATACTGTAGGATTTTTCAGCTGGCAGCTTTGGTGACCACGTAGTTGAATCCCTCTACTTTTCCTTTCATTCAGACAAACACACTGCTTGAAAATAAAAAAATGGAAACATAACTTGGATTTAGAGGAGGGTGACTAAAATGACCAAGGGTCTGGAGAACAATCCCTATGAGGAGCAGCTTAAAGAGCTGGGCATGTTTAGCCTGAAGAAGAGAAGGCTGAGAGGAGATATGATAGCCATGTATAAATATGTGAGAGGAAGCCACAGGGAGGAGGAGGAGGGAGCAAGCTTGTTTCCTGCTTCCATGGAGACTAGGACGCAATGGAACAATGGCTTCAAACTACAGGAAAGAAAGGAGATTCCATCTGAACATGAGGAAGAACTTCCTGACTGTGAGAGCCGTTCAGCAGTGGAACTCTCTGCCCCGGAGGGAGTGTGGTGGAGGCTCCTTCTTTGGAAGCTTTGAAACAGAGGCTGGGTGGCCATCTGTCAGGGGTGCTTTGAATGCAATATTCCTGCTTCTTGGCAGAATGGGGTTGGACTGGATGGCCACAAGGTCTCTTCCAACTCTATGATTCTATGATTCTATATATACTGTAGGATTTTTCAGGTGGCAACTTTGGTGACCACGTATTTGAATCCCTCTACTTTTCATTCAGACAAATGCACTGCTTGAAAATACAAAAATGAAAACATAACTTGGATGTCAATCATCTGTACACATTTACTCTTCTTGTTTTAACACAGGAGGGCATTCAATTTCTGACCACCTTGATGTGGCCTCTCACCAACAACTGGCAGTTTACCCTGATGTAAATCTATCCTTTATCAGATCCGGGTTTAGCTTGTTTGGGTCAAATACAGGGGCATTTTCTAGACTGTTCCAAGTCATCTTAAAGCTGCACTAAGTGGTCAGTGTAGATGGGGACATGGGGGTTTTTCCCATGTCTGAACAGGTATACAAACCATGGTTTCTCAGAGTCCTAGTCCAGCAGGTGAATATAGCACTGAACAAAACATGTAGAATAATTACAGGATGTATCAAACCCACACCTGTTGACAGACTCTAAAAGCTAGTTGGCATTCCCCCCCCCCGATGTGTGATGGGAAGTTGCTGCTAGTTTGAGAGAACATTTTTAAAGCCACCCACTATATGGCTATCAGATTTCACCTCTGAATTTCATCAGGATTATCCATTCCAACGAAGGAGGTGTCCCAAAGTGTCTGATTCCTACATTGTTAAGGTACCAATGTCTGAAATCCGACTACCTCACAGGGCTCAGCAGGGAGTGGGTCTCCCACTCTTTGCACTCATTCACTCAAGTCTCTTCTACTCAAGATTGCAATGAGATCTGTCTAATATAATCATTTTCCAACCTGAAATAGAGATGGGGTGAGGGAGTAATGGGAAGAGGGATTTAGGATTTGCAAGATGTAAAAAAAGAGGTGTAGGATGGGGTGATGTGAAGTCTGGGGCTGATAGAGTTTCCTGCAAAGTGGAAGTGTATCTCATGTATATATAGATCTTACCTTCAGAGACCAACTGCTGAGCATGCCTGCCCTGTTTGGCATAGGACTGCCCATGCAGAGCAGGTGAACATAGCATTGAACGAAACATGCAGAATAATCACAGGATGTCTTAAACCTACACCTGTTGATAAACTCTACAAGCTAGCTGGCATTGCCCCCCCCCCCTCGATGTGGAATGGGAAGTTGCTGCTAAATGTGAGAGAAATAAGCTTGAACACTGTGAAAGCCACCCACTACATGACTACCAGCCTCCTCCCAGTAGACTCAAATCAAGGAAAAGCTTTTTATGAGATCTACCACTCCTCTTGGCATCCCTTGAGCAACAGCAAGGGCATCCCTCTGGGCAGCTAAACAAGGAAATCCCAGCTGGGTGGCCCCCCATGAGGGTCTTCCTCCAGGGGCAAACCAAGAATGGGCAACTTGGAAGTCCATGAACAGACTCAGAAGTGGAGTGGGCAGATCAAAAGACAACCTGGCAAAATGGCACTACCTAAAGAATCCCACACCTTGTGTGAATGCAGAGCAAAACAACTCAGCATCTGTATGCTTGCCCGCAATGCCCTGCCTCTTGCACACAGGAAGAACTGTTTAAAGTTACAGACAATGCAATCAATGTTGCCCGTTTTTGGTCTAAAGTTATTTAGTCGCTTGTGCCCCCTCTATTTTATCAGTTTTATGCTTATTTATGCAATGCTTTTGATATAAAATTAAAAAATTCCACGTGTTGCATCATGCCATCTGTCCTTGTGCATATTAACATGGAAGTAATGTCTGTGTTTCAGTTGAATCCATTTCAAAGGTGGAATAGGATCATAGTCCGTTCTATACTTATCTCCAACCCACAAAAAAATCCCCTCAACCAAATAATTATTTGTCCTAGAGTACGGTTTCTCAACCTGGGGGTCGGGACTCCTGTGGGGATCACGAGGGGGTGTCAGAGGGGTCGCCAAAGACAATTAGAAAACACAGTATTTTCTGTTGGTCATAGGGGTTCTGTGTGGGAAGTTTGGCACAATTCTATCATTGGTGGGGTTCAGAATGCTCTTTGATTGTAGGTGAACTATAAATCCCAGCAACTACAGCTCCCATATGTCAAGGTCTATTTTCCCCCAAACTCCACCAGTGTTAGCATTTGGGCATATTGAGTATCTGTGCCAAGTTTGGTCCAGATTCATCATTGTTTGAGTCCACAGTGCTCTCTGGATGTAGGTGAACTACAACTCCAAAAACTCAAGGTCAATGTCCACCAGACCCTCCCAGTATTTTCTCTTGGTCATGGGAATTCTGTGTGCCAAGTTTGATTCAATTCCATCATTGGTGGAGCTCAGAAGACTCTTTGATTTTAGGTGAACTATAAATCCCAGCAACTCCCAACATTCCCAAATGACAAAATCAACCACCCCCATCCCACCAGTATTCAAATTTGAGCATATTGGCTATTTGGGATTGAAAATACATCCTGCATATCAGATATTTACATTACGATTCATAACAGTAGCAAAATGACAGTTATGAAGTAGCAACAAAAATAATGTTATGGTTGGGGGTCACCACCACATGAGGGACTGGATTAAGGGGTCACGGCATTAGGAAGGTTGAGAACCACTGGTATAGGTGATTCTGATATTGGGTGTCCTTGTATAGAACATTGGAAATAATAGAGTAAGATGAGAAAAATACATCCACTGATTTAGAAAATGCCTCAAATAGCGACATGTATTCCTCTTATTTCCTTTTCATGATAATTTGACCAAAAAGTGCACATCTTAATTGAGATCAGGGACCCAACTTGCAGAAAAGTCAAAGATTTAAAAACAGAACGTATTGTAATGGATCTCAGACAATTAAGCCTACTAATTGGAAAATTATGGGTTGGCATGTATGTTACCAAATCCATCACTGCTTGTTTACAAAGAGTGGTGTTGATAGTTTGCATAAATAATAGTTCTCATAGCTAACGCAGCATCCTCTGAGAACATTTTTGACAGGTTTATTGAAATATTTAATGGGTGAAATTTTAAAAGTATATTCCTGATGTTAATCTTATTAGTGCAATTAAAGCAGTAAGTGTGACACGAGAACTACAATGTGACATGAGTCTAAATGGGATATATTCAAGATGTGTGTTACTGTAGCCCAGGCATGGGCAAACTTCAGGCCCCCAGGTTATTACTTTATTTATCGTGTCAGGCAACCAAACAGTTGTATTACATTTTGACAGAACAAACAAACAAACAAACCTACAAAAGACATAGAGTTTGCAAGCTTGGTAGTTGATGAAATGTCCTTTGACCAGCATCTGACCCCTTGGAGTGCCTCTGGTGTTACTATAAGAAGATCCTCCATTGTGCATCATGTGGCAGGGCTCAGGGTGCATTGCAGCAGGTGGTCAGTAGTTGGCTCTTCTCCGCACTCGCATGTCGTGGATTCCACTTTGTGGCCCCATTTCTTGAGGTTGGCTCTGCATCTCGTGGTGCCAGAGCGCAGTCTGTTCAGCGCCTTCCAAGTCACCCAGTCTTCTTCTGTGTGCCCAGGGGTGAATCTCTCATCTGGTATCAGCCATGGGTTGAGGTTCTGGGTTTGAGCCTGCCACTTTTGGACTCTCGCTTGCTGAGGTGTTCCAGCGAGTGTCTCTGTAGATCTTATAAAACTATTTCTTGATTTAAATCATCGTTCTTCTTACTTGTCACCTGCTGTTTCTCCTTGACAGTAAGAGGCGCTCAGCTGCAGGCGAGCTCCGGACCTGTCTGCATGCCCTGCCACACTCTATGAGAGTGTGTGTGTGGCAAGGTGTGCAGGTAGGCCTGGAACATGCTTGCAGCTGAGCTTTGGGCCTGCCTGCATACTTTACCATACATGCCCTGCTACACTCTTTGAGAGTGGGTGCGTGGCGGGGCCTGGAGACAGATGTGGAGTGCGCCTGCAGATGAGCTCCAGGCCTGCCTGCACATCCCACCACACACACTCTCTCTTTCCAAAGCAAGGAGGCAATTTCAGCTCGACACAAAAGCAGGCTTTCATGTTGAGCAGATTTTCAAGTGGGGAGGGGGCTTCCCGTTTTATGCTTATGAAGAAACTACAAGAGAGGAGATTCCATCTGAACACGAGGAAGAACTTCCTGACTGTGAGAGCCGTTCAGCAGTGGAACTCTCTGCCTTCCCCGGAGGGAGTGTGGTGGGGGCTCCTTCTTTGGAAACTTTGAAACAGAGGCTGGATGGCCATCTGTCAGGGGTGCTTTGAATGCAATATTCCTGCTTCTTGGCAGAATGGGGTTGGACTGGATGGCCCAGGAGGTCTCTTCCAACTCTTTGATTCTATGAAATGGAAAACATGAAAGAAATGGTAGAAACGGTAGGAACAATTTCACGTACATGTCTATCAGATAGACAAGAGCATGCCTAAGGAAACGTGTTCTTGCACACTTGCAAGAACTAGTGTGCTGCCAGTTGTGTAAGTGGATAACAGAATTCTGCTCGGCTACAGTTTTCCTCTGCTAATATTATTCTGGAATTAGGCCAGTGGGACAGTATCCTTGATAACAATCGATCAGATGTAAGGAAATCAATAGCCTAGCCACCATCAGTGGGTAGAGGTAGCTTTGTAAATTGTAATGCTCTGAAAGGCAATAGGACATAGTTACAAGGTAGGATGCCCCCTCCTGCTAAGAAACACTTGGCACTGCCTCATTGACAGAGCAACGGCATCATAAACCGCAATGAATGTGCAGAAACAGGACAAAACAGGACAGTTTAGTTCAGTGGTTCTCAACCTGGGGGTCGGGACCCCTGAAGGGGTCGTGAGGGGGTGTCAGAGGGGTCGCCAAAGCCCATCATGGACAGTATTTTTCGTTGGTCATGGGAGTTCTGTGCGGGAAGTTTGGCCTAATTCTGTCATTGGTGGGCTTCAGAATGCTCTTTGGTAGTAGGTGAACTATAAATCCCAGCAACTACAACTCCCAAATGTCAAGGTCTATTTCCCCCGAACTTCACCAGTGTTCACATTTGGGCATATTGAATATTCATACCAAGTTTGATCCAGATCCATCATTGTTTGAGTCCACAGTGCTCTCTGGATGTAGGTGAACTACAACTCCAAAACTCAAGGTCAATGCCCACCAAACCCTTCCAGTATTTTCTGTTGGTCATGGGAGTTCTGTGTGCCAAGTTTGGTTCAATTCCATTGTTGGTGGAGTTCAGAATGCTCTTTGAATGTAGGTGAACTATAAATCCCAGCAACTACAACTCCCAAATGACAAAATCAATCCTCCCATCCCAACCCCACCAGTATTCAAATTTGGGCATATTGGGTATTTGTGCCAAATTTGGTCCAGTGAATGAGAATACATCCTGCATATCAGATATTTACATTATGATTCATAACAGGAGCAGAATTACAGTGATGAAGTAGCAACGAAAATAATTTTATGGTTGGGGGTCACCACAACATGAGGAACTGTATTAAGGGGTCGCGGCATTATTTATTTATTTTATTTATTTACAGTTCTTATATTCCGCCCTTCTCCTCACCCCGCAGGGGACTCAGGGCGGATTACAGTCAACACATGTATGGCAAACATTCAATGCCAGTTTGACAAACAACATTTAACAGACAAAGGCTATTTAACTTTTTTTTTTTTCTGGCCGCCAGGGGAGCTGCTGCTTTTCATCGTCCATCAACGACACCGATGAAGTTCTTCCGCATTCCACATTCCCCGGAGTCTTTTTTCTTTATGGCCTCATAAATTAGTTAAATTTTGCCTCCCACACAAGGTGGTACCTTATTTTCCTACTTGACAGATGCAACTGTCTTTCGGGTTGCAAAGGTCGACAACAGGCTACACAATTGGTTGGAAACCCACTCCAACCCGGGCTGGCTTCGAACTCATGACCTTTTGGTCAGAGTGATCTTAATGCAGCTGACACTCAGCCAGCTGCGCCACAATCCCGGTGCTTTGAATACTGGTGGGGTTGGGATGGGAGGATTGATTTTGTCATTTGGGAGTTGTAGTTGCTGGGATTTATAGTTCACCTACATTAGGAACCTTGAGAACCACTGATTTACTTAATTACATAAAACTAATTATAAAAATGTTTATATAATATAAACATTTACGAAATAATTACAAAATAATTACGAAATAATTACGAAATAAATTGAAAAAATTGTTTCGAATCTAATTTACTCCTCACATGGAGTAAATTAATTACTCCTCACATTACTCCACAAATTACTCCTCACATGGAGCCCTAAACGGTTCCGGCCCAAAATACCTTTCGGACCGCATCTCGGCCTATGAGCCCACGAGGGCCTTGAGATCGTCTGGGGAGGCCCTTCTCTCGATCCCGCCTGCCTCACAGGCACGTCTGGTGGGGACGAGAGAGAGGGCCTTCTCGGTGGTGGCCCCCCGGCTGTGGAACACCCTCCCTATTGACATCAGACAGGCGCCCTCCCTTATGGCTTTCCGTAAAAGCCTAAAGACCTGGCTATTTGAGAAGGCATTTAACTGAGTGCTACATTGACTGGTAAGGACAACTGGAACGGTATATGGATTACGAGATTGGTTATGATTCTATGTTGTGACGATGCGGATTAGTTAGTGTAATTTAGATTAGTGTGTATTATTGATATGTTGATTTCTTGTTGTGCTTTATTGTAAACTGTTTTTATATGTTGTACACCGCCGCGAGTCGCCCTAGGGCTGAGAGCGGCGGTCAACAAATGCAGCAAATAAATAAAATAAATAAATAATATGACAATAACAATAACAATAACAACTTTATTTTTATGCCCCGCAGCCTGTTTATTGGGGAGAAATTGTTGACTAGTTTTTCTTTGCCTTCCTGATCCCTCTCCCTCTTACCTGCAGATGTACAACACATTAAAAGGAGAGATATCATTCTGAAGAGAGAGCTTGGCGAAGGCGCTTTCGGGAAGGTCTTCCTAGCCGAGTGCTACAACCTCAGCCCCACCAAGGACAAGATGCTCGTGGCTGTGAAGGTAAACATCCCAGTGACACCCAAGCTGTACTACAGAGCTTTGATATTAGGCTTGGGCGGTTTTGTTCGTTAATTTCGTAATTCGTTATTAATTCGTATTTAAATTAGCTTATGATCCAATATTGAGCCATGCAGGAATAGTGTGAGGAGTAAATTAGATTCGAAACAATTTTTTCAATTTATTTCGTAATTATTTCGTAATTATTTCGTAATTATTTCGTAATTATTTCGTAATTATTTTGGCATGTCTGGTGCAAGTTTTATAGTTGTTGTTTGTTTTATCACACCAACAGTCAACCACAGAGGGAGAGGGAAGCTTCAGTTTTCCTCCTGTCCCATTTGGAGGGTTTTTTAGCATACTGCGCAATCGCGTCCGCCATTAACGAATCGATTCGTAATTATACGAAATTTCGTATATTTCGAAATTTTTAAAAGGAAAATTTCGGAATTATTAAAAAAAAAAAAACGCAAGCGCCCCCTAAAAACAAAACGAGTTTAGAACCAAATTTTTCCGTGGTTACCCAAGCCTATTTGATATATCTGATCACAAAAAGAGGCTGTATCTGTGGCTGACTTTGAAAGCCATGGAGGTTGGTCCATTTGGCCTATCTCGGCCTATCAGCCCACCAGGACCCTCAGATCTTCTGGGGAGGCCTTGCTCTCTATCCCGCCTGCTTCACAGGTGCGGGTGGCGGGCACGAGAGACAGGGCCTTTTCTGTGGTGGCCCCTCGGCTCTGGAACGCTCTTCCCATGGAGGTAAGATCAGCCTCCTACTGATGGTATTCCGAAGAAGACTAAAAACTTGGATGTTCAAGCAGGGATTTGGTTAATTCGGTGCAATGAATGTGTTGATTACGGATTGGTAATATGGATGATGAAATTGGACCACGATTTTAGTTAGGAGATGTATTGGATTGTGATTTACGTGTAATATTGTGTACTATGTTTTTATGGTTTTAATTGTATACTGTGCACTGTATATTTTGTTGTAAACCGCGTTGAGTCGCCAGTTAGGCTGAGAAACGGCGGTATACAAGGACAGTAAATAAATAAATAAATAAATAAATAAATAAATGTGGGTAGATAGGGCATCCTGCCCCTCCAGTCCCAGTGAGAATTAGGCTCCATTGAACATCAGTTAGAGTCATCCACAACTGTGGGAATCTGTGACCAGTCTCTTAACACAGACAGATTGCTGGTTTCTGTTACTCTAAGCATCTTACACAGCATATTATTGGAGAACACAGAAATGCTGGACCACTCTCACAACCACCATGTCAGGCCACACAGAGGAGCCATTGAAATCCACAAGAAGCAGCTGGACAATTTCAACAGAAAGGAGGAAACCATGAAAATGAACAAAATCTGGCTGCCAGTATTAAAAAATTCTAAAATTGCAACAGCAAAAACAGCAGAGAGGAAACAGGCAGGGACATCTAATTACCTTTCAAGAAGAGTTTGCTCCAGGCACAGTCAGCCCATTGTATGCTAATCAAGGTGGTCAGTTGAAATATTCACACCTGGCTCCAGCAGACAAGAGTCCTTTGTCCCACCCTGGTCATTCCACAGATATATAAACCCTTTTTCCTAGTTCCAACAGACCTCACTACCTCTGAGGATGCTTGCCATAGATGCAGGCGAAACGTCAGGAGAGAATGCCTCTAGACCATAGCCATATAGCCCAAAAAAACCTACAACAACCCAAGAAGGGAGTCAGGGCGGGAAGGGGTGGGGCGAAGGGAGGGGGCGTGTCTTCAAAGTTGCCCCCTCCCTTTGCCCCACCCCTTCCCGCCCTGACTCACTCCTTCCCTCCTCCCTTCCCCTCCGGAAAGACACGCCCCCTCCCTTCGCCCCACCCCTTCCCTCCGTGAACTTGAGCATGGGAGTTGTAGTTCACCTACATCCAGAGAGCACTGTGGACTCAAACAATGATGGATCTGGACCAAACTTGACACAAAAATTCCATATGCCTAAATATGAATCAGATGGAGTTTGGAGGAAATAGACCTTGACATTTGGGATTTGTAGTTACTGGGATTTATAGTTTACTACAATTAAAGAGACAGAAATGGGGCAAATTTCCAACACAGAACCCCCATGACCAACAGAAAATACTCAAGTTTACACACAAGCATAAAGAAGGGTGAGGAAGGAGGGATGCCAGAGAGAGAAAGAGAGAGAGAGAGAGAGAAGGGAAAGGAAGGAGTGTGAGAGAGAGAAAGAGGGAAAGAGAACGAGGGAAGGAAGGAAGAGAGGCCAGGCAGAGACTTCAAAACTCTTACTAAAGGCCACAGCAACGCGTGGCAGGGGACAGCTAGTATAATATAAGCCACATAAACAGTAGAAACAATAAAAACACAAGTCCTCAGCATCTCATTATTAAAATCATTTTTCTGTTGCATCGTCCAGTCGTTCTGTGGGTCTAAATTAGCCTGTTACACTGCATTTGCAAATGCTTGGTCAAACAGCCAGGTTCTAACTCTTTTTTGAAATGTTAGGAGGGAGGGTGCTGATCTGATATCCCTAGGGAGGGTGGTCCATAGCCGAGGGGCCACCACTGAGAAGGCCCTGTCTCTTGTTCCCACCAGTCACATCTGCAAAGGAGGCGGGATCGAGAGCAGGGCCTCCTCAGACAAGCTCCTAGCTAGTTTACAGGGAGAAATACGTTTGGACATGTAACCTGGACTGGAACTGTTTAGCACTTTAAAGGCTAAAGCCAGCACTTTGTGCCTGGTAGCAAACTGGCAGCCAGTGGAGTTGGCGCAACAGAGGAGTTGTATGCTCCCTGAGCACCGCTCCTGTTAGTAATCTGGCTGTTGTCCATTGGACCATTTGAAGCTTCCGAACAGTCTTCAAAGGAAGCCCCAAGTAGACTGTGTTGCAGTAGTCTATACGGGATGTAACCAGAGTGAGGACTGCCATAATAATAATAATAATAATAATAATAATAATAATAATAATAATTACATTTTATTTATATTCCACCCTTCTCCATTACGGGACACAGAGCGGATTACATGAGGCCGAGCCCACAATAAAAACAATACAAGCAATACAAGCAGTAAGAAATACAATACAAAGCAATTAAAAATAAACAATAGCGTAAACATTAAACTAATACAGTGCACATTTAAAACTATGACTGGGCCAAATGTAATTACAGTTTAAAAAATAATGCTAGGCATGGATAAGATGCAGGAGATGGGGCGTTGATGGAGAAATACAAGCATTCCTAAATTAATATAAAGTGCTTTGTGGGACATAGTGCTAAGAGTACATTATTCTGGGAAGGCACACTGGAACAACCACGTTTTCAAGCTCCTCCTGAAGACTGCCAGAGTTGGGGCATGCCTGATGTCCTGATGAGTTCCAGAGTCGAGGGGCCACCACCGAAAAGGCCCTCTCCCTCGTCCCCACCAATCGCGTTTGCAATGCAGGTGGGAGCGTGAGTAGGGTTTCTCCAGATGTTCAAAGAGATATGATAGCCATGTACAAATATGTGAGAGGAAGCCACAGGGAGGAGGGAGCAAGCTTGTTTTCTGCTTCCTTGGAGACTAGGACGCGGAACAATGGCTTCAAACTACAAGAGAGGAGATTCCATCTGAACATTGAGGAAGAACTTCCTGACTGTGAGAGCCGTTCAGCAGTGGAACTCTCTGCCCCGGAGTGTGGTGAGGCTCCTTTGGAAGCTTTTAAACAGAGGCTGGATGGCCATCTGTCAGGGGTGATTTGAATGCAATATTCCTGCTTCTTGGCAGAAGGGGTTGGACTGGATGGCCCATGAGGTCTCTTCCAACTCTTTGATTCTATGATTCTATGATTCTATGTGGTCGTACACAGAAATGTGGTCACGCAGGTAGGCAGGTCCCAAACTGTTCAGGGCTTTGTAGGTAAGAACCTGCACCTTGAATTGGGATCGGAAAATGAATGGCAGCCAGTGGAGCTCCTTAAACAGGAGGGTTGACCGCTCCCTGTAAGGAGCACCAGTTAACAACTTGACCGCCGTCTGTTGGACCAACTGAAATTTCCGAGCCGTTTTCAAGGGCAGCCCCACGTAGAGCGCATTACAGTAGTCCAAAGTTGCCATCTTCCCAGTGTATTGTCATCCATCTAAATATGTCTGGTTATGTTATCCCCTGGAGAAGACAATTAAAATTAAATTATGTGGTGCCCTGAATAGATGTGGGAGAAAGGAATGACACAGAGATCCTTAGCTTGCCTAGTGTATAGTTGTTGTTGATGATTACAATGTTTTGAAAAGTTTCCCAACTATGAAACACAGTTCTTCCATAGAGCACTTCATTCTCCAGTCAACTTGATATGGATGTATATTTTTTTTCATAGCCTAACTCAATAGAGCCAAATTTCCCAAAATATATGCAATAAGATGGGTTTAATTTGAAATGGTTCTTTCTAAATTCTTGAAGCTTGCTTGAGTTTCAGGATGGATTCACATGCCATGCGTCAGCGGAAGAGGTGCCTAATCTTCTCTTTCTTATTCTTTGTCAATATAATCAAATCATAATGGCAGAGAATGTTTTTGTAATATTACTTTCTGTTGAATTACGATCCGGCATTTCAGTCCAAAGGGATCCTTGAGCAGAAGTACATAATATCCCAAATGTAATCAAACTTCTTTAACGCTGGAGGCAATGTCTGTTTATTCATGTATTATTTTACTTAAAGCATTTATATACTGCCTTATCTAGATTTCAGGGTGGTGTGCTATCAATTATCTCTCCACTGAATTTACAGTCAGCTCTTCCTATCCATGAGATTCAATTTACCATGGATTAAAAATATTCATTCAGGGGGAGAAAATCCCAAAAACAAACCTTGGGTTGGCTGCATCCTGAGCATTGATGTGTAGGGATAATCTGCCATAGTCATCTGTTACTTCACAGATCCTGAGGCTTTCCAACCCTCCTTTGTTGGCCATTTTATAGAAAGGATGCCATCTTACTATACCATTTTATTTAATGGAGATTGAGCATCCACAGGGTTTGGTATCCATGGGGGATCCTTTGTTGTTGTTCATTCATTCAGTCATCTCCGACTCTTCGTGACCTCATGGACCAGCCCACGCCAGAGCTCCCTGTCGGCCAACACCACCCCCAGCTCCTTCAAGGTCAGTCCAGTCACTTCAAGGATGCCATCCATCCACCTTGCCCTTGGTCAGCCCCTCTTCCTTTTGCCTTCCACTTTCCCCAGCATCATTGTCTTCTCTTAAGCTTTCCTGTCTCCTCATGATGTGGCATTCAAAGGACTTCAACTTTCCCTCTCGTCTTCTTCCCTCCAATGAGCTTTAGTCGGGCTTTCTTTCCTGGAGGATGGACTGGTTGGTTCTCCTCGCAGTCCAAGGCACTCTCAGAGCTTTCCTCCAACACCACAGCTCAAAAGCATCTCTCTTCCTTCGCTCAGCCTTCCTTCTGGTCCAGCTCTCACATCCGTAGGTGACTACAGGGAAGACCATGGCTTAGACTAGGCAATGGATCTTGGTGGCCAGTCTGATGTCTCTACTCTTGACTCTTTGATCGAGACTGGACATTGCTCTCCTCCCAAGAAGGAAGCGTCTCCTGATTTCCTGGCCACAGTCTTCATCTGCACTCATCTTTGCACCTAGAAATACAAAGTCTGTCACGGCCTCCACATTTTCTCCCTCTATTTTCCAGTTGTCAATCATTCTTGTTGCCATAATCTTGGTTTTTTTGACGTCTAGCTGCAACCCGGCTTTTGCGCTTTCTTCTTTCACCTTGATTAGAAGGCTCCTCAGCTCCTCCTCGCTTTCGGCCATCAGAATGGTGTCATCTGCATATCTGAGGTTGTTAATGTTTCTTCCAGCAATCTTAACCCCAGCTTTGCATTCATGAAGCCCCGCACATCCTCGCATGATGTGTTCTGCATACACGTTAAAAAGGTTGGGTGAGAGGATGCAGCCTTGCCGGACGCCTTTCCCAATCTTGAACCTGTCTGTTGTCTGTGGTCAGTTCTGACTGTGGCTCCTTGGTCCTTGTACAGATTCCTCAGGAGAGAGGGAAGGTGGGGGATCCTAGAAGCAATAATAATAATAATAATAATAATAATAATAATAATAATAATATACATTTTATTTATATTCCACCCTTCTCCATTACGGGACTCAGAGCGGATTACAGCGTTTACATACATAGGCAAACATTCAGTGCCTTTACAGTCATGTATAATGAGACACACAAACACCAACCAAGGCAGAGGCTTCTCCTTTCATTTCCAGCTTCAGGAGGTGGGCTCATCTTTGGCTCTAGGGTGTTCTGTCGCGCGCTGGCCTGTAATAATTGTCTTTTGAATAGGACGTGCACTTTGTGCCCAGCGGGAAGGCAGGGCGCCTCGAAAGAGAGGCCCTCAAGGATTTTCCTGTACAATAGTCTTGGAGGCTTGAAAGGTTTAACAAAGTCCTTTATTATTGAACAAATTAAACAAATACTTCTCAGATCTTCAATGAGTCAAACAAATGCTTCAAGGCTTTGAATCAACTGGTGGCTTTCTTATTCTTGTCCACAAGGAACAGGCAACTGGTTTTGTTAACTGTTCCTTCTCTTTAAGGGGAAAACCCTTTTTTAACCTCTCCCGGACTGTCTACTATCTCGGCTTTGCTGATGTGGGCCCTACACCAGATCCAAACTGTGTCTTGAGCACTGAGTAGACCTACCAGTCAAGGCTTGTAGATTCTCCAGCTGGAGTTCTTTGGGTCTGTAAAACTGTTTTCCCCCAGAATTTCTTCAGAAAGTTTAGGGCTGCTTCCCTCAGATGCTGTAAGGCTGAGAGGCTGTAAGTTCCCAGCCAGAGCTTTGGGACTTTTCCCCCTGGAATTTCTTAAGAAATGAAGCTTTTCTGCAGGTGAAGCTGGTCCACGTGCTATAGCTTAGTTTCCTTCTGTAAGACTGACTAAAATGGTTCCCTTTCCTTCCCACAGCCCTGGAAAAAGGGGCGGAACCAAAATTTAACAATGATAGACAGGTCATTGGCCCTATGATTGCAAACCAAGGGAAGTCATCTTACTGCAAATGCATGGAACCTTGGAATATATGCAAATACACAATAGAAAGAAAATGAAGTTGGAGCTCCTGGTACAGCCGTACCAGCACAAGGGAGGTGATTTTCTCCTTTTTCAAGCCGAGGAGCATGCATTGTCACTTCCTGGTTGTGTGGTCAGCAAGACTGCTTGGAGCATCTCTTTGCCTTTTACTGCCAAAGCAGTACCTATTTATCTACTCACAGTTCGAAAACATGCAAATGTGAGTATATCAATAGGTACCACTCTGGTGGGAAGGTAACGGCGCTCCATGCAGTCATGCTGGCCACATGACCTTGGAGGTGTCTCGCTCCCACTGTTAGCCCCAGCTTCTGTTAATGTAGCAGTTCGAAAACATGCAAATGTGAGTAGATCAATAGGTAACAGTGCTCCATGCATCATGCCAGCCACATGACCTTGGAGATTTCTAGCTCCCATTGTTAGCCCCAGCTTCCATTAACCTAGAAGTTTGAAAACAAGTAAGTGCAAGTAGATCAATAGGTACCGCTCTGGTGGGAAGGTAACGGTGCTCCATGCAGTCATGCTGGCCACATGACCTTGGAGGTGTCTAGCTCCCGTTGTTAGCCCCAGCTTCTGTTAACCTAGCAGTTCAAAAACATGCAAATGTGAGTAGATCAATAGGTATTGCTCCGGCAGGAAGGTAACGGCACTCCATGCAGTCATGCTGGCCACATTACCTTGGAAGTGTCTATGGACAATGCTGGCTCTTCAGGTTAGAAATGGAGATGAGCACCAACCCCCAGAGTTGGACACGACTGGACTTAATGTCAGGGGAAAACCGTTACCTTTACTACACCATTAAAATCCTATAAATTATTCAAATGCTACATCTATCAATGGCGAGATACACCCTTAAAATGCTACATAATACGTCATGGACTAGCACCTGCATAATTAAAAACCAAAAAGAAACAGCATTGGTAAAACTATATAAACAGCCACTATTAGTTCAAAGCATCCCCAGCACAGTCGACTGCAATATCAGAAATTAGTCTTGCCCAGATTTTCTGTGCTGCCAGGGCGAAAAGAGACAACTTGTGAGTAACCACAGGGTTAGTGTCAGCCAAGAGATAGAAAATCTTTTCTGACACAGTATTGGTTTGAAAGAGACAAAGAATAGGATTTTAGTTCTTGGCTCAGAGTACAGAGGGCAGGGAAACAAATAGTGAGGCAAATCCTCAATTTCCGGGGCCACGCAAACACATAAACGAAGAGCCAGAGGGGTGCCTGTGTATCTACCATCCATCACAAAACAAAGGGCTGTGAAGGCTTGCCTACATTTTGGAAATGTGAGCCTAGTCAGGTAAATAGCCCTACAATAGTCAAGTTTGTACAGCCTGAACCCAGGGGGAAAATTTGGAAAATTATTAGTACAGAGAAGCCATTGAAATCCACAAGCATGTGGACAATTTCAACAGAAAGGAGGAAACCATGAAAATGAACAAAATCTGGCTAACAGTATTAAAAAACTCCAAAATTACTACAGCAAAACAACAGAGAGGAAACAAACAAGGACATCTAATCACCTCTCAACTAAAGTTTGCTCCAGGCACTGTCAGACCATTATATGCTAATCAAAGTGGTCAGTTGAAACATTCCCACCTAGCTCCAGCAGACAAGAGTTCTTTGTCCCACCCTGGTCATTCCACAGATATATAAACCTTTTTTCCTAATTCCAACAGACACCACAACCTCTGAGGGTGCTTGCCATAGATGCAGGCGAAACGTCAGGAGAGAATGCCTCTAGACCATGGCCATATAGCCCGAAACAACCTACAACAACCCATTCCCATCTAGCTCCAGCAGACAAGAGTTCTTTGTCCCACCCTGGTCATTCCACAGATATATAAACCCTTTTTCCTAATTCCAACAGACACCACAACCTCTGAGGATGCTTGCCGTAGATGCAGGCGAAACGTCAGGAGAGAATGCCTCTAGACCATGGCCATATAGCCCGAAAAAACCTACAACAACCCAATGATTCCGGCCATGAAAGCATTCGACAAGACATATTAGTAGCCTGCCTATCATGGTAGATTAAAAATATATTCATTGAGCTTCTCCCTTGGTTCAAGATAGAGGGCTTCTCAGACAGAATGGGTGGAAATCAAGCAACTTCGGGTATCTTGCATTACAGGTTTTGCATTTTGCTAGCTCATATATATATACGTGTGTGTGTGTCTATGTATATGTATATGTATATGTATGCTTCTTTCTTTCTCTCAGGCTCTGAAGGACCCAACTTTAGCAGCTCGGAAGGATTTCCAGAGGGAAGCCGAACTGCTCACCAACCTGCAGCATGATCATATTGTGAAGTTCTATGGCGTCTGCGGTGACGGAGATCCTCTCATAATGGTCTTTGAATACATGAAACATGGGGACCTGAACAAGTTTTTGAGGTAAATCCCGAATCACTACATT
>NW_026844367.1:1367510-1407510 GCF_025583915.1 Anolis sagrei ordinatus | reverse complement strand
CAGAGAGTTCCACTGCTGAACGGCTCTCACAGTCAGGAAGTTCTTCCTCATGTTCAGATGGAATCTCCTCTCTTGTAGTTTGAAGCCATTGTTCCGCGTCCTAGTCTCCAGGAAGCAGAAAACAAGCTTGCTCCCTCCTCCTCCCTGTGGCTTCCTCTCACATATTTATACATGGCCCTATCATATCTCCTCTCAGCCTTCTCTTCTTCAGGCTAAACATGCCCAGCTCCTTAAGCCACTCCTCATAGGGCTTGTTCTCCAGACCCTTGATCATTTTAGTCGCCTCCTCTGGACACATTCCAGCTTGTCAATCTCTCTCTTGAATTGTGGTGCCCAGAATTGGACACAATATTCCAGGTGTGGTCTAACCAAGGCAGAATAGAGGGGTAGCATTACTTCCCTAGATCTAGACAGTATGCTCCTATTGATGCAGGCCAAAATCCCATTGGCTTTTTTTGCCACCACATCACATTCCTGGCTCATGTTTAATTCATGTTGTCCACGAGGACTCCAAGATCTTTTTCACACGTACTGCTCTCGAGCCAGGGTCACCCATTCTGTCTCTTTGCATTTTGTTTTTTCTGCCAAAGTGGAGTATCTTGCATTTGTCCCTGTTGAACTTCATTTTGTTAGTTTTGGCCCATCTCTCTAATCTGTCAAGATCCCTTTGAATCCTGCTCCTGTCCTCTGGACTATTGGCTATCTCTCCCAATTTGGTCCCGTCTGCAAACTTGATGATCCTGCCTTCTCGCCCTTCATCTAAGTCATTAATAAAGATGTTGAACAGGACTGGAACGCCCAGGACGGAACCCTGCTGCAGTGCAAGAAGGAACTCGATGATATTTCCTGTAATGCTATATTGACCTCCTGGAATAATTGCTTTTTAAAAGATTTCATGATTTTTTAAAAAAATAAACACATTCTCAGTGTTCGGCATCTGTATCCCTGTTGCCATTTTAACATGAGGCTATAACTGCAGACACCAGCGCATCATTATCAGATACGAGTTGGTCACATTTTATAGAGCTATCACAAGAGTGTGGAAGCTGATATACAATTGACATATAACAAACCCATTTCCCTTGGTTTCAGTCCTGTTAATTCGGCATCCAGAGGACAAGACTGTTTGGGAAGCTTCCTGATGATCGGCCTGTCCTCTTATTAGCATCCAACATGTAAATGGCCAGGTTTCAAATCAGCCCTAGAGGTGATTGGAAGAGTCGGAGCTCATCGTGTAATCTCTTTAGATAGGCGTGTTTGGGGTTTCAGCAACTGAGAGATGAAATAAATTCCCCAAATCGTTCTGACATGGTCCCAAAAAGCCGAAAGCTTTGTTCCATTAGATTTAACAAAGGAGCGTTGACATATTCCCCTACAGAGCCCAGGTCAAAGAGACCATCTGTTCCAATGAGTATTCCCTCCCTCTGTGTAAATGTCAAGCGCTAGAGCATGGCTCAGAAGCCACAGGAAGGAGAAGGCATGAGAAGAAGAAGGAGGAGGTCGTTGCTGGAAGAAGCAAAGACCACCAGCATTGAAGCGATGGTCTGGTTGCCTCACCCAAAGCAGTTGCTCTAATCCGAACTCAAGAACGGAAAATGGAATGTTGGTGGCCAGGAAAAGAGATTGAAAGATGGGCTCAAAGCCAACCTTAGCAACTCTGGCATAGACACTGAGAACTGGGAAGCCCTGGCCCTTGAGTGCTCCAGCTGGAGGTCAGCTGTGACCGATAGTAGTGTAGAAGAGGCACGAATGGAGGGCGAAAGAGAGAAATGTGCCAAGAGGAAGGCGTATCAAGCCAACCCCGATTGGGACTGCCTTCCACCTGGAAACCAATGCCCTCACTGCGGGAGAAGATGCAGGTCAAGAATAGGGCTCCACAGTCATCTATGCACCCAAGACCTGTCGATCTTCATTCCTGCCGGCACAGGGGTTTAATCCACTCTGCCACCGGGGTCTCCAACAACAATAATAAATTGTCGAAGGCTTTCATGGCTGGAATCACTAGGTTCTTGTGGGTTTTTTCGGGCTATAGAGCCATGTTCTAGAGGCATTTCTCCTGACGTTTCGCCTGCATCTATGGCAAGCATCCTCAGAGGTAGTGTCTATGCCAGAGTTTTTAAGGTTGGCTTTGAGCCCATCTTTCAATCTCTTTTCCTGCCCACCAACATTCCATTTTCCGTTCTTGAGTTCGGAGTAGAGCTCACTACCTCTGAGGATGCTTGCCATAGATGCAGGCGAAACGTCAGGAGAAATGCCTCTAGAACATGGCCATATAGCCCAGAAAAACCCACAAGAACCTAACAATAATAAAGTAAAATAATAAATGTAATAACAACAATAATAAATAGAGAAAAATAATAAATGTAATAAAATAATAGAGTAAAATAACGTAAATGTAATAACAATAAACATAGTAAAATAATAAATGTAATAAGAACAACAACAACATAAAATAATAAATAACTTTGACTTGAGTATAAGCTGAGTAGGCTTTTTCAGCCTAAAAGGGGGCTTGGAAACTCGGCTTATACTCGATTATATATGGTAACCACCAATACCTACAATTTACACTGCAGGAAAAAGAACCTACTCGCCAGGACAATCCCCCCTCCTCTCATACAAATTGTGATGGAGGAACTCCAGAGAACATGAGATGGGCAACACTACTTTTGGTTATGTGCATGTGGCAGTGAGAGTCATGTCTCTCTACTTAGTGGGCTAAGCCAGGGATTGTGCATGATTCAGATCGGTCTGCCTTATCGCAGTCATGTTGCTCAGCTCAATCTGTCCTCATGGGAATTGTTTAAGACTCTCGAGTGAGAGAATGTCAGGCATGAGGGAAGCACCATCAGTATAAACAAATGGTAGTGTCCATGAGGATCAAAAGCTGTTTCTTGAAATGGCAGCTCCAATTTGAAATAGTGTCAGCTCTAAGTATTGATATTTCTTCTGACACTGCAAAGAAGCTGAAGAAGTTGGGGGTTTTCTGTAAGGATACCTCTGTGAGTGTTTATGAAAGAGAGAGAAAGAAAGATGGCAAATTATGTATTGTGGATTTGTCTGTATAGGAGAAGTATTGAGTTAGTATTATGCAATTTGTCCAGCCAATCCCTCTCCAATGCCAGAAATACAGCTTAATGTGTATATTAGAAAATGTTGACCATTTCCACTACCTTGGCAGCCCCATCTCCACAAAAGTCAACATTGACACTGAAATACAACACCGCCCGAGCTCTGCGAGTGCAGCCTTTTTCCTAATGAAACAGAGAATGTTTGAAGATTGGGATATCCAGAGGTATACCAAGGTGCTATTGCCCTCCCAACCCTGCTATACGCTTGCAAAACGTGGACTGTCTACAGATGTCACACTCAACTCCTGGAACGATTCAATCAGTGTTGCCTTCGAAAAATCCTGCAAATCTTTTGGGAAGACAGGCAAACAAATGTCAGCATGCTGGAAGAAGCTGCAGCTGCATTGGTTACCAATTGAACACCGGATCTCTTTCAAAGTGATGGGACTCACCTTGAAGGCCTTGCATGGTCTGGGGCCGATGTACCTGAGGGACCACCTCTCCCACTACCAACCCCTGAGATCCCTCCGTTCTGAGGACCAAGATTTGTTGGAAGTCCCCAGTGTCAAGACCTTGCGTCTAACAGCAACCAGGCGCAGAGCCTTCACAGTAGTGGCACCATCACTCTGGAATACTCTGCCACCTGAAGTCTGTGCCTTGTGGGACTTACCAGCTTTCCGCAGGCAATGTAAGACAATATCTATTTTGACGGGCCTTTGATCTCTGGTTGTTTTTAAATTGTTTTAAATTGTGTTCGATTTTAGCCTGTTCTTGTAAGCCGCTCTGAGCCCCAGGGGAGTGGTCGCATAGAAGTTCAAATAATAAATAAATAAAAATAAAGACCACCAGCATTGAAGCAATGCTCCAGTGTCATCAACTCCTCTGGACTGGCCATGTTGTCCGAATGCCCAATCACTGCCTTCCAAAACAGTTACTATATTCCCAACTCAAGAATGGGAAATGTGATGTTGGTGGATAGGAAAACAGATTTAAAGATAAGTTTAAAGCCAACCTTAAAAACTGTGGTATAGACAGTTTTTGTGACCAGCAGTGCGGTAGAGTTTGAAGAGGCACGAATGGAGGGTGAAAGAGAGTAACACGCCAAGAGGAAGGCATGTCTAGCCAACACCGACCGGGACCACCTTCCACCTGGAAACCAATGCCCTCACTTCAGGAGAACATGCAGATCAAGAATAGGTCTCCACAGTCACCTACGGACCCACCTCCAGTACACCGATTTTGGAAGACAATCCTACTTGGACAATGAGGAATCGCCTAAGTAAGTAATTGTTCTGATGGCACAGTGTGTGCACAACAGGTCTTCCTGTATAGTGCTCTTTTGTGCATCTAACATGGTTGTGTATCATGTCAGTAATGTAGCTCCATCATCAGAAGGTCATGCTATGCAATCTTTGATTCTGGGTCTCAGTGTTTCCCTTTATGACATAATTCACTCTGTGGTTTCCTTTTCCTTGTCTTCTCCAGGGCTCATGGTCCAGATGCAATGATCCTTGTGGATGGGCAACCTCGACAAGCCAAGGGGGAGCTGGGCCTTTCTCAGATGCTCCACATTGCTAGCCAGATAGCTTCAGGAATGGTTTACCTCGGCTCCCAGCACTTCGTACACAGAGACCTGGCCACGAGGAACTGCTTGGTTGGAACCAACCTTCTGGTGAAGATTGGCGACTTTGGGATGTCCAGAGATGTCTATAGCACCGATTACTATAGGGTAAGATGACTCTGGAGACAGAGTTTGGAGAGGAAGCCTCTGAACAACAGGGAGATGGCATTGTGTGTGAACTGCATGCTCATTCCATCATTGACTCAGAGTATTCACAAAATATGGATGGAAGGCAGAACCTGGTAATTATTATGGGTATTTCAATGAAAATTCCATCTTTAGGAACAGTATAACTCAAAATGCTATATGTTTGGGGCAATACTTCATACGTTGCATATGAGCTTACAGAGACATGGTGTTGGCTGGACTAGATGGTGCAATTTAGAAGAGCAATTCTAGTCTTTGTTCCATTTTAGTCGTATTAAATTCGAGATTGCTCGCCCATATTCGTCCTCAAAGAGATAATGCAAGAATCATGAAGGGGCGGTTCAAGAATAATTGTAACTTGCTTTTCTTAAAATTACTTTTAAAATGCTCTGTATTAGATGACTTTCAACTTTAATGACTCTTTCTAAAATGCCACCAAATAATCACGGGAATGGATTTTTTGATGCCAGTGTCATAATGTGCTGAAAGTGTCTAAATCTATAGGCAAAGTGTAAATCTGAGCTGACTACGAAGAAGAAGAATTTTATTTTTCTACCCTGCCTCCATCTCCCCGAAGGGACTCGGGGTGGCTTACATGGGGCCAAGCTCAGGCAAAATACTATTAAAAGCAAAAGCAAATTAAAATAGCATAAAACAGCATAATAATTGAGCAACAACAAGCTAATTTTGGAGGGAGGGAAAGGGACCACTATGCGAACTGATTAAAGAATGGGGGTTCAATAAGATCGATAAAAACATATTATAGCCTAGGAAAATGGCATGGCAAACAGAGCGGTTTCAAAAAAAGCACAAATCCACTACAAGTCGTGGTACACAAAACACAAAGGTAAATATATTCTTACAGCTGATATAATGCAATATTGAACAAATAACAAATTCATATAGTGTGGCATACAGCAGTATATAATGAATTACAAACTGTGATTTACACAGTGATTCTACAACCATAGCAAACAGAGTCTTTCTTGGTGTAAAGCCAACTTCTCTATAGGGCATGAAGTCCCTTACTCTAGAGAAGGATACTCTTGAGTGAGGTTTTCAGTTTCTTGTGAGAAGAGACCCACACTTCTCTTGAGGGCATAAAATCCCTTACTTTAGAGAAAGTTACTCTTGAATAAGTTTTCAGTTTCTTGTATGAAGATATCCACGACCGGTT
Organism: Anolis sagrei ordinatus; assembly: GCF_025583915.1. NCBI lineage: Eukaryota > Metazoa > Chordata > Lepidosauria > Squamata > Anolidae > Anolis > Anolis sagrei. Next base: position 1,401,494 of record NW_026844367.1, on the reverse strand, counting down.
TCGACTAAAGTCTTCCTCAGGTGGAGAATTGTAGAGAGTAATGGAGTGGACATCAAGTTCACCACAAAAACAATGCTTCCTCGGATGTCTTATACAGTGAAACAGTGGATCTACAGGGAATATACACAAGTGGCTAGAACATGTCCCAAAAGGGATAAACATTTGCATATTTTGATAACATGTAAGGTGTTGTTTGTTGTTCATTCGTTCAGTCGTCTCCGACTCTTCGTGACCTCATGGACCAGCCCACGCCAGAGCTCCCTGTCGGCCGTTACCACCCCCAGCTCCTTCAAGGTCAGTCCAGTCACTTCAAGGATGCCATCCATCCATCTTGCCCTTGGTCGGCCCCTCTTCCTTTTGCCTTCCACTTTCCCCAGCATAATTGTCTTCTCTGGCTTTGCTGTCTCCTCATGATGTGGCCAAAGGACTTCAACTTTGTCTCTAGTATCCTTCCCTCCAATGAGCAGTCGGGCTTTCTTTCCTGGAGGATGGACTGGTTGGATCTTCTCGCAGTCCAAGGCACTCTCAGAACTTTCCTCCAACACCACAGCTCAAAAGCATCTCTCTTCCTTCGCTCAGCCTTCCCGAAGGTCCAGCTCTCACATCCGTAGGTGACTACAGGGAAGACCATGGCTTTGACTAGGCAATGGATCTTGGTTGCCAGTCTGATGTCTCTACTCTTCACTCTTTTATCGAGACTGGACATTGCTCTCCTCCCAAGAAGGAAGCGTCTTCTGATTTCCTGGCCACAGTCTGCATCTGCAGTAATCTTTGCACCTAGAAATACAAACCCTGTCACGGCCTCCACGGTTTCTCCCTCTATTTCCCAGTTGTCAATCATTCTTGTTGCCATAATCTTGGTTTTTTTGACGTTTAGCTGCAACCCGGCTTTTGCGCTTTCTTCTTTCACCTTGATGAGAAGGCTCCTCAGCTCCTCCTCGCTTTCGGCCATCAGAGTGGTGTCATCTGCATATCTGAGGTTGTTAATGTTTCTTCCAGCCATTTCACCCCAGCTTTGCATTCATCAAGCCCCGCACATCCTTGCATGATGTGTTCTGCATACAAGTTAAAAAGGTTGGGTGAGAGGATGCAGCCTTGCCGTACGCCTTTCCTAATCTTGAACCAGTCTCCTGTTCCGTGGTCAGTTCTTCTTGTTGCTCCTTGGTCCTTGTACAGATTCCTCAGGAGAGAGGGAAGGGGGCTTGGAATGCCCATCCCACCAAGAACTTGCCACAATTTATTATGATCCACACAGTCAAAGGCTTTAGAATAGTCAATGAAGCAGAAGTAGATGTTTTTCTGAAACTCCCTGCCTTTCTCCATTATCCAGCGGATATTGGCAATCTGGTCTCTCGTTCCTCTGCCTTTTCTAAACCCAGCTTGAACATCTGGCAACTCTCGCTCCATGTATTGCTGGAGTCTTCCTTCCAGGATCTTGAGCATTACCTTACTGGCATGAGAAATAAGGGCCACTGTACGGAAGTTGGAGCAGTCTTTCGCACTTCCCTTTTTTGGTATGGGGATATAAGTTGATTTTTTTCCAGTTTTCCACATTTGCTGTAACATGTAAGGTATGCATAACAAAAAAAGGCCTAGATACTTACAACAGGTTCTCAAGGGCCGTGCTCTGCAAAAGTATGTTTCTGTAGCAAGCACATGGCCAACAGGTATAAAGTCAAGCAATTAAAAGGGGCCAACCCAGGTAGAGCAAGTCATGAAACTGTTAAAGAGCTATACACTATGATTTACATTGAACATTGGAATGAAATGGTGTCATTCAGACCATTGGGATGTACAGTTTTAAGGGTGAAAATCCAAAAGGCTTCACGCTGTAGTAATTTAGATTGTGGGAATCCATTGTCTTTTGTGTTTATTGCAAACAGAGCAGTTTAACAGGATCAGATCAACTTAAACTTAAGAATATATATAGTGATGTAATATAGGAATTCAGATTCAGGTCATGATTCAGATCATTTGTCTTAGGAGTCGTCAGAAAAAGCACAACGAAACATCCAGGTCTTTAATTCCTTACGGAAGGTGGATAGGGAGGGGGCCAGCCTAATCTCCCTGGGGAGGGAGTTCCAGAGACGAGGGGACACCACCAAGAATGCCCCCTCTCTCATCCCCACCAATTGTGGCTGAGATGGGGGTGGGAGTGAGTCAGAGAAGAGTCTCCCTGGAAGATCTTAGGGTCCGTGTAGGCTCGTAGAGTAGGATACGGTCACGCAGATAGGCAGGTCCTGAACCATTTAGAGCTTTATAGGTAATAACCTTCACCTTGAATTGGGACCGGAAACAGTGGAGCTGTTTAAACAGGGGGGTTGACCGCTCCCTGTAACTTGCTCCAGTTAACAACCTGGCCGCCGACCTTTGCACCAGCTGTAGTTTCCGAGCCGTCTTCAAGGGCAGCCCTACGTATAGTACAGTAGTTCAATCTTGAGGTAACTAAGGCGTGGACCACCATCAGGGCTGTAGCCAGAAAAAAAATCCAGGAAGGGTTGAAATTTTCACGGGGGGGGGGGGGGTTGAAATTTTTCACGGGGGGGTTGAAATTTTGGGGGGGGGTTGAAATTTGGGGGGGGTTGAAATTTTCGCGGGGGGGTGTGAAATTTTCACGGGGGGGGTTGAAATTTTCACGGGGGGTTGAAATTTTCACCAGGGGGGGTTGAAATTTTCGCAGGGGGGGGGGGTTGCAACCTGCCTCCTAGCTCACGCTGAAGCAAAGAGCACAGCAGGGGGCAGAGCACCCTTCAATAGCCTTCAGCTCTGCCCCTGTCAACCACCTCCACCAAGTCTGGTCTCCTTAATGAGAGCATTCAACACACATACCACAACTTGGTTGCTTTGCTACATCAGCTATTGCTGCAAGTAATGACAGTGTGAATAAATTGTCAATATTTGCTTGAGATAGTGCTTGCAGTTCTGGAGGGACTCTTAATTTTTTGCATCTCATAGACTTAGCATGGGGATTTGGTTAACCAGTTAAAATTCATGAGTAAACCAGGTTTTTTAAAAATCTGAAACATTTCGGGGGGGGGGTGAACCCCTAACCCCCCCCCTCTACAGGCCTGACCACCATGGACAGGTCAGACTTCTTGAGGTACGGTTGCAGTTGGCGCACAAGTTTTAACTGTGCAAAGGGCCCTTCTGGCCACCGCCGACACCTGAGCATCAAGCGTCAGCGCTGAGTCCAGGAGGACTCCCGACTGCGGACCTGTGTCTTTCAAGGGGAGTGTAACCCCAGCAAACACAGGTTGCCAGCCTATACCCCGTTTGGCCGAGCAACTGACCTGGAGGACCTCTGTCTAGTAGGGATTCAGTTTCAACCTGTTTGCCCTCATCCAGCCCATCACAGCAGCCAAGCACTGGTCCAGGACCCAAGGGGCTTCCTTGGATTTTGGTGGAATTGAGTAATAGAGTTGTATGTCATCTGCATAGAGATAACAATGAAGGAGGCTGGAGGAGGCTTCATGGTGTTTGATGGAGCAAACAATTGGTAAATTGACAATTATCTAATATTGCCATTGTTTCCACATGGTGGGCCCAGACACATGGGAATGGGAAATTATGAACTTAAGTAAGAAATGTTTGAGATAATTGGCAGCAAGCATATTTTTATTTATTTTATTTACAGTATCTATATTCCACCCTTCTCACCCTGCAGGGGACTCAGGGCAGCCCCACGTAGAGTGCATTACAGTAGTCCTAGTCATCCGCGTGGATGACTACGCAGACAGGAGCGAGGGGGCTGACCTGATCTCACCAGGAAGGGAGTTCCATAATGGAGAGCTAGAGCTGACAGAGGGAGCTCATCCGCACTCTTACAGTTGCATACCCTGAAGAAATGACACCTGTGACCAGTATCTCTAAACTGTGGAGACCTTTCAAGATAGTTACATTTCACTCGGATATGTGAGGAACCCAAGGAGCAGGATTCAAAACGATCTTGGCAGATTAGAGAGATGATGGGCCAAAACTAACAAAATGAAGTTCAACAGTGACAAATGCAAGATACTCCACTTTGGCAGAAAAATGAAATGCAAAGATACAGAATGGGGGACAATGCCTGGCTCGAGAGCAGTACGTGTGAAAAAGATCTTGGAGTCCTCGTGGACAACAAGTTAAACATGAGTCAACAATGTGATGTGGCGGCAAAAAAAGCCAATGGGATTTTGGCCTGCATCAAGAGGAGCATAGTGTCTAGATCTAGGGAAGTAATGCTACCCCTCTATTCTGTTTTGGTTAGACCACATCTGGAATATTGTGTCCAGTTCTGGGCACCACAATTCAAGAGAGATATTGACAAGCTGGAATGTGTCCAGAGGAGAGCGACTAAAATGATAAAAGGTCTGGAGAACAAGCCCTATGAGGAGCGGTTTAAGGAGCTGGGCATGTTTAGCCTGAAGAAGAGAAGGCTGAGAGGGATATGATAGCCATGTATAAATATGTGAGAGGAAGCCACAGGGAGGAGGGAGCAAGCTTGTTTTCTGCTTCCCTGGAGACTAGGACACAAGGGAACAATGGCTTCAAACTACAAGAGAGGAGATTCCATCTGAACATGAGGAAGAACTTCCTGACTGTGAGAGCCGTTCAGCAGTGGAACTCTCTGCCCCGAGTGTGGTGGAGGCTCCTTCTTTGGAAGCTTTTAAGCAGAGGCTGGATGGCCATTTGTCAGGGGTGATTTGAATGCAATATTCCTGCTTCTTGGCAGAATGGGGTTGGACTGGATGGCCCATGAGGTCTCTTCCAACTCTTTGATTCTATGATTCTATGATTCTCAATGTGTTTGAATATATGTGAAGGCGTATAATTGACCTACAAGAGACATCCCTTGTCAAAAGAGGAGAAAAGGAAGCATAATGTTCAAAGCAGCCCTCATTCTCCAGAAAAGACATGCAATTACTCTCTCTCTCTGTCTTTCTCTCTCTCATACAAATTTGCAGCACCGTCATTTATCCACATTTCACTCCGGTCACGCGTATGCTCTTCCTTCATCCCGCCACATGCATTCAACATTTTTGCTCTCTCTTCCTTTTTTTTCTTTCCTCCCTAAGAATCTGCCATTACTTTGGTACATGCTGAACATTCCTTCCTCTTTCTTTTCTCTGTGTCTTTCATTAAGGAGAAGGCATTGATCAATTAAAGAGAACCCAATGGAGGGCAACCAAGATGATTAAAGGACTGGAGGCCGCGACCTGCCGAGGAGATTAAGGAAACGTAATACACGGGGCTTATGGCAAAGGCAACTGCAAGAGTGACTGATAACTGTGCATAAAATATGGGAGAGGAAATAATAGGCAATTTAGGCCTGACCTCAGTACTCTCCATCCAATACCAGCGCAATTTAGACAAGGGAATAATTTGTTGGTGGTAGATGCTTGGGTGCCATCGCTGGAAACATTCCTTCTAAGCTGGCCTGACTGGGGAATCAGACACAGACCGGTCATTTGACAAGCACAGCTTGCAATTTTGACCTCTCCAAGTGTACTAATCTCTCCTAACGATGCCACATAAAGCTCAGAAATGAGCATGCTGGTCACAAAGAATGAGTTACATGAGAACTTCACCATAACTATTACAGGCACCATGAGAAGCAGACTGCAGGACAGAGTGGTCTGGTCAAGTGACCCGATATAGCAGTGTTTCTCAACCTGGGGGTCGGGACCCCCGTGGGGGTCGCGAGGGGGTGTCAGAGGGGTCGCCAAAGACCATCAGAAAACATAGTATTTTCTGTTGGTCATGGGGGTTCTGTGTGGAAAGTTTGGTCCAATTCTATCATTGGCAGGGTTCAGAATGCTATTTCATTGTGGGTGAACTATAAATCCCAACAATTACAACTCCCAAATGGCAAGGTCCATTTTCCCCAAACTCTACCAGTGTTCACATTTGGGCATATTGAGGATTTGTGCCAAGTTTGATCTAGATCCATCATTGCTTGAGTCCACAGTGTTCTCTGGATGTAGGTGAACTACAACTCCAAAAAACCTCAATGTCAATGTCCAACAAACCTTTCCAGTATTTTCTGTTGGTCATGGGAATTCTGAGTGCCAAGTTTGGTTCAATTCCATCATTGGTGGAGTTCAGAATGCTCTTTGATTGCAGGTTAACTATAAATCCCAGCAACTATACCTCCCAAATGATAAAAATCAATCCAGCCCCCGACCCCACCAGTATTCACATTTGGACGTATCGGGTATTTGTGCCAAATTTGGTCCGGTGAATGAAAATACATTCTGAATATCAGATATTTACATTACATTTTAAACAGAGGCTGGATGGCCATCTGTCAGGGGTGCTTTGAATGCAATATTCCTGCTTCTTGGCAGAATGGGGTTGGACTGGATGGCCCATGAGGTCTCTTCCAACTCTATGGTTCTATGATTCATAACAATAGCAAAATTGCAGTTATGAGGTAGCAACGAAAATAATTGGATGGTTGGGGGTCACCATGACATGAGGACCTGTACTAAGGGGTCGCGGCATTAGGAAGGTTGAGAACCACTGCGATATAGTAAAGCATTTTTCCTTATTCAATTTAATTTTAATAATAATAATAATAATAATAGAAATTGGATGGGCAAAGGTGGGGAAAATTCACCCATCTCTATTACTATAATAATAATAATAATAATAATAATAATAATAATAATAATAATAATAATAGAAATTGGATGGGCAAAGGTGGGGAAAATTCACCCATCTCTACTATAATAATAATAATAATAATAATAATAATAATAATAATAATAATAATTTATTTGTACCCCGCTACCATCTCCCCAAGGGACTCGGTGCGGCTTACATGAGGCCGAGCCCAAACACACAATACAAGCAATAATAACAACAATACAAGCAATTAAAATAAAAACATAGACAGTAAAAATACCACATTATCAATAAGACAACACACAATAAAAACAGTGGGAAGGCCAAATGTAAAGTTAAAATTAAAAATGCTGGAGCATGGACGAAAGGTGATAGTGGTGTTTGTGGAAGGGCATACGAGCAGACCTAAAAATGTAAAGTGCTTTAGAGGACAAAGTGCTATGGGATCATTATTCTGGGAAGGCACACTGGAACAGCCACGTCTTCAAGCTCCTCCTAAAGACTGCCAGGGTTGGGGCCTGTCTGATGTCCTTAGGGAGTGAGTTCCAGAGTTGAGGGGCCACCACCGAAAAGGCCCTCTCTCTTGTCCCCACCAATCGCGCCTGCATTGCTAGTGGGATCGAGAGCAGGGCCTCTCCAGATGATCGAAGGGATCGTGTGGGTTCGTGTACAGAGATGCGGTCACACAGGTAGGCGGGTCCCAAACCGTTCAGGGCTTTGTAGATAAGAATCTGCACCTTGAATTGGGTCTGGTAAATGAATGGCAGCCAGTGGAGCTCCCTGAACAGGAGGGTTGACCGCTCTCTGTAAGGAGCCCCAGTTAACAACCTGGCCACCACCCGTTGGATCATCTGAAATTTCTGGGCCATTTTCAAGGGCAGCCCCACGCAGAGTGCATTGCAGTAATCCAGTCTACTTTACTTACTTAGGTGATCCCTCATTGTCTGAGTAGGATTGTCTTCCAAGATTGGTGTACTGGTGGGTCCATAGGTGACTGTGGAACCCTATTCTTGACCTGCATGTTCTCCCAAGGTGAAGGCATTGGTTTCCAGGTGGAAGGTGGTCTTGGTCGGGGTTGGCTTGACACGTCTTCCTCTTGGCATGTTTCTCTCTTTCGCCCTCCATTCGTGCCTCTTCAAATTCTACAGCACTGCTGGTCACAGCTGACCTCCAGCTGGAGCGCTCAAGGGCCAGGGCTTCCCAGTTCTCAGTGTCTATGCCAGGGTTTTTAAGGTTGGCTTTGAGCCCATCTTTAAATCTCTTTTCCTACTCACCAGCATTCTGTTTTCTGTTATTGAGTTCGGAGTAGAGCAAGTGCTTTGGGATACGGTGGTCAGGCATCCGGACAACGTGGCCAGTCCAGCAGAGTTGGTGGCGGAGGACCATCACTTCAATGCTGGTGGTCTTTGCTTCTTCCAGCACACTGACATTTGTCCGCTTGTCTTCCCAAGAGATTTGCAGGATTTTTTGGAGGCAACGCTGATGGAATCATTCTAGGAGTTGCACCCATCTCTACATCCAACATAATGTTACAGGCTTCCTAATTCCAAGGTATCCATGAACATACCTAGGGCAGAGCTATGTATTTTAGTCCCACCATTACAAAGTGACTGAGCTGCTACCCATCCATACGCCTGTGTATCTTCCTAGTAACATCCAGCAAAACCTTCTAAAACAAACTCACATGAACATGTATATAGTTGCCTATTATATGGAGGCACTGAGATGCGTTAGACCTGTGTTTCTCAACCTGGGGGTCAGGACCCCTGGACGGGTCACAAGGGGGTTTCAGAGGGGTCATCAAAAACCTCCAGAAACAAATATGTCTGATTGTCTTAGGAACCCCTTTTGCAAAGATGGGTGAAGATCTCTCCAACTGTCCTTATCTTCCTTTTTGTAAACAGACGGCGAATCCTCCCACCAAAAGCCCTCCTCTGCTGTGATTGGTCGGTCTCTCAGCCAAGGGCTGTTTCTAAGACTCCAAATGGGGAGGGGAGAGCAGGCATGCTCGGCCATGGCAATGTGGTATGCATGTGCGGGTGAGGGAGAGAGTGCAAGGCTGTAGGGAGGCTCGCGCTCATGAGTCCCTTCAAAACATGGGAGTTCTGTGTGGGAAGTTTGGACCAATTCTATCATTGGTGGGGCTCAGAATGTTCTTTGGTTGGAGGTGAACTGTAAATCCCAGTAACTACAACTCCAAAATTCAAGGTCAATGTCCACCAGACCCTTCCAGTATTTTCTGTTGGTCATGGGAGTTCTGTGTGCCAGGTTTGGTTCATTTCCATCGTTGGTGGACTTCAGAGTGCTCTTTGATTGTAGGTGAACTATAAATCCCAGCAACTACAACTCCCAAATGTCAAGGTCTATTTTCCTCAAACTCCACCAGTACTCACATTTGGGCATATTAAGTTTTCATGCCAAGTTTGGTCCAGATCTATCATTGTTTGAGTCCATAGTGCTCTCTGGATGTAAGTGAACTACAAGTCGAAAACTCAAGGTCAATGCCCATCAAAATCTTCCAGTATTTTCTGTTGGTCATGGGAGTTCTGTGTACCAAGTTTGGTTCAGTTTCATTGTTGGTGGAGTTGAGAATGTTCTATGGTTGTAGGTGAACTATAAATCCCAGCAACTACAACTCCCAAGTGACGAAATCAACCCCCCCCCCCCCAACCCCACCAGTATTAAAATGTCGGCATATTGTGTATTTGTGCCAAATTTGGTCCAGTGAATGAAAATCTATCCTGCATATCAGATATTTACATTACGATTCATAACAGGAGTAAACATTACAGTTATGAAGTAGCAACGAAAATAATGTCATGGTTGGGAGTCACCACAACATGAAAGACTGTATTAAGGGCTTGCGGCATTAGGAAGGTTGAGAACCATGGCAGCCAAACTGCTCTAGTTCTGCAGTGTGGATGCCCCTTTAATCATGCTCACATGCAACCACTCCTGTTATGATTCATAACAGGAGTAAAAATTACAGTTATGAAGTAGCAAAAATAATGTGATGGTTGGGGGTCACCACCACATGAGGAGCTGTATTAAGGGGTTACAGCATTAGAAAGGTTGAGAAATACTGTGTTAAACTGAGAGATCGACTCAACTCAACTAAGGGAACACCTAGAAAAATGAAAATCAAAATACTTTTTGGGGAGGAGGCTCAGAAGGCCCAGAATGATAGGAGGCATTTTAAGGAGCTCCGATATCTCTGCTGTTTTTAGTCTACCAGGGCTCAACAGTTCACTATTTGGAACGTTCTTCTGAGAGTTCCACGGCCGTTCAGCAGTGGAACTCTCTGCCCCAGAGGGAGTGTGGTGGAGGCTCCTTCTTTGGAAGCTTTTAAGCAGAGGCTGGATGGCCATCTGTCAGGGGTGATTTGAATGCAATATTCTTGCTTCTTGGCAGAATGGGGTTGGACTGGATGATGGCCCAGGAGTTCTCTTCCAACTCTTTGAGTCTATGATTCTATGATCTTCTCCTCTTCAAATGGAAACAAAAAAACTCAGACTGGGACAATCCCCGAGATGTCCAGACCTCACAAGCCCTCTAAACAACTCAAGATAGATGAACTTTTCAGAGAGGAACCTTGAACATGCCAGACTTAAAAGCTCTACTCGCTGATAACAGTTTTTCGGCCTTGGATAATGAAAACACAAGCTCCGGTAATAACTTGGCTGGTTATCATGAAGAAGTGTCTTTGGAATCATGCAGGGCAGATATGTTTGGGGAGAACTCACTAATTACTGAGATACAACATGCTGAGCAACAACAAACATACCTCCCCCCCCCCCCAATTTTCTGATGAAACAATGTCTTCTGACTGTCCACACTGTGATATCTATTTTTGAAATACCTTTGGGGGGAATGAACAAAACAGATGGGGAAAAAAACCTATGAGCCTTGAACTTCTTTGAAGCATTTTGGCTGGTTAGGTAAGACAAAAATGGTGAAATGAAGAAGAAATTAAAAATTGTAGCCATTTTGTCCAATCGTTTACCTTAGGAGCACCTAGGCCAGCTCCTAGGATAGGGATTGTGGGCTAAATAAAGATAGAAGGTATAAAGGTCCCAATCTACACCTGATATTGTATAGTCGAAGGCTTTCATGGCCGGAATCACTGGGTTGTTGTAGGTTTTTTCGAGTTATATGGCCATGTTCTAGAGGCATTCTCTCCTGACGTTTCGCCTGCATCTATGGCAAGCATCCTCAGAGGTCGTGAGGTCTGTTGGAACCAGGAAAAAGGGTTTGTATATCTGTGGAATGACCAGGGTGGGACAAAGGACTCTTGTCTGCTGGAGCTAGGTGTGAAAGTTTCAACTGACCACCTTATTTATTTATTTATTTACAGTTCTTATATTCCGCCCTTCTCACCCCGCAGGGGACTCAGGGCGGATTACAGTCAAACACAAATGCCAGTTTGACAAACAACGTTTAACACACAAATACACCGAGGCTATTTAACTTTTTTCTGGCCGCCAGGGGAGCTGCTGCTTTTCATCGTCCATCAACGACACCGATGAAGTTCTTCCGCATTCCACATTCCCCGGAGTCTTTTTTCTTTATGGCCTCATAAATTAGTTAAAATTAGCCTCCCACACAAGGTGGTACCTTATTTTCCTACTTGACAGATGCAACTGTCTTTCGGGTTGCAAAGGTCGACAACGGGCTACACAATGGCTGGACACCCACTCCAGCCCGGGCTGGCTTCGAACTCATGACCTTTTGGTCAGAGTAATCTTAATGCAGCTGACACTCAGCCAGCTGCGCCACAATCCCGGTTGATTAGCATATAATGGCTTGGCAGTGCCTGGGGGAATCTATTGTTGAGAGGTGATTAGATGTGCCTGATTGTTTCCCCTCTGTTGTTTTGCTGTTGTAATTTTAGAGTTTTTTAATACTGATAGCCAGATTTTGTTCATTTTCATGGTTTCCTCCTTTCTGTTGAAATTGTCCACATGCTTCTTGTGGATTTCAATGGCTTCTCTGTGTAGTCTGACATGGTGGTTGTGAGAGTGGTCCAGCATTTCTGTGTTCTCAAACAATATGCTGTGTCCAGGTTGGTTCCTCAGGTGCTCTGCTATGGCTGACTTCTCTGGTTGAAGTAGTCTGCAGTGCCTTTCCTGTTCCTTGATTCGTGTTTGGGCAATGCTGCGTTTACAGAAAACAAACACACACAGATAGATATCGACATAAAAGCTCCAACCATCACCCAAGTGTTGTTGTTGTTGTTGTTGTTGTTGTTGTTGTTGTGTGCTTTCAAGTCATTCCAGACTTAGGTTGACCCTGAGCGAGGGCTGGCCAAATTACTTTGGAGGGCCGTATTTGGCCCTCGGGCCTTAGTTTGAGGACCCTTGGCATAGAGCATCTTTAAGTAATTTGAATTTCAGAGATATGGCGAAGGAACTCTGACTATATAAACAGAGCATGATCTTATACTGCGTTTGTCCAGATGATCTCAGTGCATTATTATTGTAGCAGTAGTAGTAGAAGAAGTAGTAATGTTATTGATTAGCCCTTAGGCCATATCACAATATCAAGCGAAACAACAAGGCTTGATAAGACTTGATTTTGTTGCATGAAACTCCCTGGGCAAAAATATTATTTGTTCCCTTCGTGCCTGCAGCAGAGAGTTCCAAATGCTGCAGACACTTAAAGTGTACCTAAAGTGACAAGCTGGAATGTGTCCAGAGGAGGGCGACTCAAATGATCAAGGGTCTGGAGAACAAGCCCTATGAGGAGCGGCTTAGGGAACTGGGCATGTTTAGCCTGAAGAAGAGAAGGCTGAGAGGAGATATGATAGCCATGTATAAATATGTGAGAGGAAGCCACAGGGAGGAGGAGGGAGCAAGCTTCCTTTCTGCTTCCCTGGAGACTAGGACGCAATGGAGCCATGGCTTCAAACTACAAGAGAGGAGATTCCATCTGAACACGAGGAAGAACTTCCTGAATGTGAGAGCCATTCAGCAGTGGAACTCTCTGCCCCGGAGGGAGTGTGGTGGAGGCTCCTTCTTTGGAAGCTTTGAAACAGAGGCTGGATGGCCATCTGTCAGGGGTGATTTGAATGCAATATTCCTGCTTCTTGGCAGAATGGGGTTGGATTGGATGGCCCATGAGGTCTCTTCCAACTCTTTGATTCTATGATTCTATGAATCTATGATTTGGCTCTGCACATGTTCAGGCAATCAGGAAACCAACTACAGACCACCTATGATCCCTTAAGACATTGGTTACTCCAAACTCTGTGTTTCTCTTGCCCTTTCCTTGCTGTAATGTATTTATTATTACATTATTATTACTATTACATTATTATAGTATGTACTCACACAGAAATTCCTCTGGAAATTGCAAATATTTGTCATTTTGTGAAGGGAAAGCTAGGGCAGATCCTACCTGAAGGATGGCCTTAACATGACACCTGGCACCTTTCTGCAGATTGCTGATTTAGTTAAAATCCACTCGGACATTTTATGTGTATACAACTGGGCGCATGATTGGGCTGCATAAATATCCATTTGCCGAGACACACTATGCTTGTGCTTCATAGCATGGTGAATAACAATGCTGTGCAATTCACAGTAAAGGATGGGCTCAGTGTGAAACATGTCCATGTGCACATCCATGCTTCTTCTACTCCCAGCAGAACACATCCTTTGGGCAGTGTCAAGAAAGTCACTAACACAGTGGTTCTCAACCTTTCTGATGCCGCGACCCCTTAATCCAGTTCTATATGTTGTGCTGACCCCCAACCATGAATTTATTTTCGTTGCTACTTCATAACTGCAATTTTGTTACTGTTAGGAATCATCATAACTGATATGTAAGATGTATTTTAATTCAGTGGATCAAATTTGGCACAAATACCCGATACGCCCACATTTGAATACTGGTGGAGTGGGGTCGGGGGACTGATTTTCTCATTTGGGAGTTGTAGTTGGTGGGATTTATAGTTCGCCTACAATCAAAGAGCATTCTGAACTCCACCAGGAATGGAATTGAACCACAGAACTCCCATGAACAACAGAAAATATTGGAAGGGTTTGGTGGGCATTGACTTTGAGTTTAGGAGTTGTAGTTCACCTACATCCAGAGAGCACTGTGGACTCAAACAATGATGGATCTGGACCAAACTTCACACGAATACTCAATATGCCCAAATGTGAACACTGGTGGAGTTTGGGGAAATTAAAGCTTTGTCATTTGGGAGTTGTAATTGCTGAGATTTATAGTTCACCTACAATCAAAGAGTCCCTTGAACCCCACCAATGATAGAATTGGTCCAAACTTCCAACAGAATGTACTGGAGGGATTTGGGATGAATTGACAGTGATTTAGGGGAGATGTAGTTCACCTTCCACCTTTCTGATGGATCTTTGGCGACCCCTCTGACACCCCCTTGCGACCCCCCCAGGGGTCCCGACCCCCAGGTTGAGAAACGCTGCACTAACAGGATCCTGCATGTCCCTAACAGGATCCAAGCCATTGTACTTTCACTAGCACATTAGTTATGCGTGAATACATCCCAGGCTCAGGATTAATGTCTGGCTCCATGCTTTTGTTTCTTATTTATTCAAAGATCTGCTAACTAAAACAAAAGGGAAAATGTCCCATCTGGCTCAAGCCTGAGTGGGATGCAAAGCGCTTTGTAAAGGTGAACTGCTTAATTCCCTGCTCCATGTCTGCAGACAACAAAGAGAGATTTGCGTAACAAAAGCGGCTGAAGTGTTGCCTTCTTCTCCCCAGAAGTCTCCCCATGTTCTGCCTGAAGACAGATGCGTCCTTCCTTTCCTATGCAGATCACTCAGGAATGTGCTCAGCTGTTTATCCTCCTTTAATAAGACAGCATTTTGTTTCATGCTTGTAGAAGATTATTTTTAAAAAATACAGAGATTAGAGATAGGTTCTTGTGGGTTTTTTCGAGCTATAGGGCCATGTTCTAGAGGCATTTCTCCTGACGTTTCGCCTGCATCTATGGCAAGCATCCTCAGAGGTAGTGAGGTCTGTTGGAATTAGGACAATGGGTTTTTATATCTTGTGGGTTTTTTTGGGCTATAGGCCATGTTCTAGAGGCATTTCTCCTGACGTTTCGCCTGCATCTATGGCAAGGATTTATATATCTGTGGAATGGCTGGGGTGGGGCAAAGAGCTCTTCCCTGCTGGAGCTAGGTGTGAATGTTTCAACTGACCACCTTCATTAGCATTTGAAGGCCTGGCTGAGCCTGGGAAAATCCCCTGTTGAGAGGTGTTAAGATGTGCCTGGTTGTTTCATCTCTGCTGTTTTGCTGTTGTAATTTTAGAGTTTTTTAATACTGGTAGCCAGATTTTGTTCATTTTCATGGTCTCTTCCTTTCTGTTGAAATTGTCCACATGCTTGTGGATTTCAATGGCTTCTCTGTGTAGTCTGACATGGTGGTTGTTGGTGTGGTCCAGCATTTCTGTGTTCTCAAATAATCTGCTGTGTCCAGGCTGGTTCCTCAGGTGCTCTGCTATGGCTGACTTCTCTGGTTGAAGTAGTCTGCAGTGCCTTTCATGTTCCTTGATGCGTGTCTGGGCAATGCTGCTGCGTTTGGTGGTCCCTATGTAGACTTGTCCACAGCTGCATGGTATACGGTAGACTCCTGCAGAGGTGAGAGGATCCCTCTTGTCCTTTGCTGAACGTAGCATTTGTTGGATTTTCTTGGTGGGTTTGTAGGTGGTTTGTATGTTGTGTTTCCTCATCAGCTTCCCTATGCGGTCAGTGGTTCCCTTGATGTATGGCAGGAACACTTTCCCTCTGGGTGGATCTCTGTTAGAGATAGATTTTCAAGCAGGAGGGGGTGTGTGTCAAAAAGAAGCTTTCTTCTTTGCAACTGAGTCTTCAGTCACAAACATCACCCTGGGTTATGCTCTGATATGCCGTCCTCACAGCGATTGGTATATAAAACCTTTCTTTGAACAGCCATTTCTATCTTCTCAAAATCTAGTGTGTTTGGACACTCCTTTGCCAATGGCAACATAGAGGTCTTGCAGGCAGTTCGGAATAATTGTTTATCTCTGCAAGAAATAATATTGCCCCCAGTGGGCTTAATGGCATGCCATCTTGCACATTCCGTTAATTAATGAGAACCTGTGGAGTGGGCAACAAGCCACTTCCAACTCTATAATTCTCCTCTTAAGGGATGTGCCATTAATGTTTGATGGATGGAGCAAACTGGGGGGGGGGGGGGAATCATCCTTGGTGGCTTATGGAGCTGTCTCCCTCCTTTGAAATGATCCATCAGCATCGCAACCCATGTAAGAGCTGGCTCATGCTCTATAGTCATTTTTAAACTGGTAGCATCTACACAGAGGTGGCCCTAGGTAATTTTCAACAGTAAACAAACGGTATTTTGGCCCCCCCCCCCCCAAACCAATCACTGATATATATTTTCTGTTCGTTGTGGGAGTTCTGTGTGCCATATTTGGTTCAATTCCATCATTGGTGGAGTTCAGAATGCTCTTTGATTGTAGGTGAACTATACATCCCAGTAACTACAACTCGCATATGTCAAGGTCTATTTCCCCCCAAGAGCGCCTCAAGAGCGCCCCTGGGCAACATCAACTGTACTCCCCAGATCGTCTGGGGAGGCCCTGCTCTCGATCCCGCCGGCTTCACAAGCACACCTGGCGGGAACAAGAGACAGGACCTTCTCAGTGGTGGCCCCTCGGCTGTGGAACGCCTTTCAGGGATTCTGAAAGGAGGTGGCTTCCTTTGATTTGCAGTCATAGGGCAAGCCACCTGTCTATCATCATTAAGTTTTGGTTCCGCCCCTTGTTCAGGGCAATGGGAAGGGAGCCATTTTTAGTTAGTCTCAGTAAGGAAAGCTAATGTACAGGACGTGTGCAAGCTTCCCCTGTACAAAAGCTTCAACCCTTAAGACTTTCCGGGGCAGAACAGTCTTAAGAGCATCCAAAGATTTCCAAAGATTTCCAGGGAAGCAGCCCTAAAGCTTTGAGGAATTTTGGAGGGTAAACAGTTTGGAAGACCAAAGAACTCCAGCTGGAGAATCTACTGGCCTTACTGGTAGGTCCACTCGGTGCTCGAGACGCAGTTCGACCCGGTAGCTGAGCCCACATCAGTAAGGCTTAGATTACAGTCAGCCTGGGAGAAGTTAAAAAGGGATTTTCCTTAAAGTAAAGAAACAGTTATTGAAGACAATTGCCTGTCCCTCGTGGACATGATTAGGAAGCCACCAGTTGCATAAAGGCCTGGAAGCATTTGTTTAACTTTATTGAAGACAAGAGAAGTTTCTGTTTGATTGTTCATTAATAAAGGACTTTGTTATACTTCACAAGCCATCTAAAGACCATTTGTGGTGGAAAACCTCTGAGAAATTCTCCTTGGGCTCCCTGGCTTCCCGCTGGGCAAAGGTTGCACGTCCTGTTCGAAATGAAATTCTTTGCAGGCCTAGCGACAGAACATTATTTATGTGTATAATGTGTTCAAGTTTGCATTGTTTTACTATGAGTGAAGAGTGCAATAGGGTGGCATAACATGCAACATCTCTTAAATGTCCAAAGAAGCTCAGGTGTGGCCTTCACAGTTGTTTAGACAATGTATTCCATACTCTTTTCACTAAAAATGACTGCACAAGCCTTCCTCCTTTGGTATGTAAAAGCGATTGCTAAATATACAGACACGGTATATTTAGTGCTTGGTTAGTAGGCAACTCATCTTAGAAAACCTAGTCGCGGCATACTGGAGAAATCGATTCCTCACCTGCCCTTCAGGAGTTCTATCATCTCTCCAATTTGATTGATGCTAATTAAATGAGCTCCCAGCCCTTTTCTCCTTGATTAAAACCAAAGAAATAATGGTCTGTGAAATGTCAGCCATTTCCAGTTGAATAGAGTTGGTTGAAGTGTTTCCCGTGGTCTGACACTGTCATTAGGCCACCTGTCACTTGCTTAGAAGAAGGGCGCAAGTTTCACGCCTTGGGGTCTCACCTGCTGCGTCTCCTTTGTGGAGTGGTTTGCCCTGGCATCCCCGCCTGGTGCCACCAAGAGGGCAAGGTTCACACAATCAAAGCACCAGGGTTTGTGAATTTAGAGGGAGCAGTCATGCCTCAGAGGCTTCTTGTCCAAGCTTAACCTCAATCTGTGAGAGGAAGGAAAGTATTTGAGGATAACATGGTCATTGTTGTTGTTGTTCATTCGTTCAGTCGTTTCCGACTCTTCGTGACCTCATGGACCAGCCCACGCCAGAGCTCCCTGTCGGCCGTCACCACCCCCAGCTCCTTCAAGGTCAGTCCAGTCACTTCAAGGATGCCATCCATCCATCTTGCCCTTGGTCGGCCCCTCTTCCTTTTCTCTTCCACTTTCCCCAGCATAATTGTCTTCTCTAGGCTTTGCTGTCTCCTCATGATGTGGCCAAAGGACTTCCACTTTCCCTCTAGTCTCCTTCCCTCCAGTGAGCAGCCGGGCTTTATTTCCTGGAGGATGGACTGGTTGGATCTTCTCGTATGAATAGACAATCTAAACCCTTAAGCCAGGCATGCCCAACCTGTGGCCCGTGGGCCGTATGTGGCCCAGGACGATGATGAATGCAACCCAACACAAAACCGTAAACTTACTTAAAACATTAAGATGGGGAGGGGGAGTTGTAACTCAGTGGTGCAGTTCTCCAGTGCAAACTTTGTAGGTGACAACAGAATGGAATGGAATAATCAGAGTATACTACATCTATAAATATCAGAGTATTTGTTTGCGTTATAGTTGTGAACAATTAAAGAAGACCCACCCTCCAAATGGGGTGGCACATAATTGGGAGAATTATGCAGGGACTTTTTTTTTCTGCTTACCCGTGGTGGTGGATATCATGAAAATTATGCATGAACTCTTTTTTTTTTTTTTGCTCACCAATTGTCATTAGTGTTAGTGTAATTAGGTGTGGCCCAAGACACTTTTTCTTTCAGTGAGGCCCAGAAAAGCCAAAAGATTGGATACCCATTGTTGTCATTGTTGTTGTTGTTATTCTTTGAAACACAACAAGATGAGTCCACAGCAGACACTGCTGGCTGTTGTATTGGATCACACGTCGGACACTTCCCAAGTGTCTAGGAGTATGTGATGTATCAGCAAATAATGCGTGCAGATCCCAGTAAGGTGGCCTTCTGCAGCTGGCAGATGGTGATTTTGTCAGCACCGATTGTGTTTAAGTGCAGGCCAAGGTCTTTAGGCACTGCACCCAGTGTGCCGATCACCACTGGGACCCGCTTGACTGGCTTGTGCCAGAGTCTTTGCTGTTTGATTTTTAAATCCTCATATCCTGTCAGCTTTTCCAGTTGTTTCTCTTCAATCCTGCTGTCACCTGAGATTACAACATCAACAATCCATACTTAGTTTTTTAACACAATCATGAGGTCAGGAGTATTGTGCTCCAAAACTCTGTCTGTCTGACTTTAGAAGTCCCAGAGTAGCTTGATGTGTTCATTCTCTGTAACTTTTTCTGGCTTATTATTATTATTATTATTATTATTATTATTATTATTTTACTGACACAAAAACACAGTATGTCACAGCAAATGAGATCTCTATGCTGGATTTCGTATCACAAAATCACATGTTGATCACTTCCCAAGCGTCTAGGGCTGTGTTATTATTATTATTATTATTATTATTATTATTATTATTATTATTAGATACACAACAGGATTAGTACACAGCAAACAAGATCACTGTGCTTGTTGTTGTATTGGATCACACATCGGACACTTCCCAAGTGTCTAGGGCTATGTGATATATTGGGAAATAATGCATGCAGTTCTGAGTAGGGTGGCCTTTTGCAGATGACAAATGTTGGTTTTGTCATCACTGATTGCTTTTAAGTGTAGGCCAAGGTCTTTAGGCACTGTAGTCAGTGTGCCAATCACCACTAGGTCCACCTTGACTGGCTTGTGGCAGAGTCTTTGCAGTTTGATCTTTAAATCCTTGTATTGTGTAAGGTTTTTGAGTTGCTTCTCGTCAATCCTGCTGTCACCTGGGATCATCATCATCATCATCATCATCATCATCTTTATTTATATCACATCTTTCTCCCCATGGGGACTCAAAGCGGCTAACATCTATCCATGGCTTAAGCTTTACAACATAACTCCTTCTCAAGAAATTTGCTATAGCTGGTTTGTTGATATAGCTTGCATTTTTGGACCATCCTTGGTGGTTCAGGGACGACTACAATGAGTGCCTCCATTTCCAGACTTACTACTCTGCCCCTGAGTGTGATAGTGCACCACTACAGGTGGTGAAAATTGGCCTGCATAGATAAAAGAATACATCTTCAAGTGAGAGTGGGATCATGTTTAAATCTTGTTTATATCTTATGTTGAAATAGTTTAATGATTTCAAGTCATAGTTATATGTCGTGATTAGTTATTATTAGGCTTGGTTGATTTAAAAAATGGTTCAAAACTCATTTCGGATGTAGGGTAAGCTGGTGGTTCAATTCAGAATTCCTAAAAAAATTCATAACTTTCTGAAATTTCTGAATATTTTGACTATAAGGGATTTGTAGTGTCTTTTCTGGCAACGCAAGGCAAACAAAGGAAACAAATAGCAGAGAGAGATCTTTGTGGTTTTGGAAGTTGATTTCACACCTTTAGGAAGGATAGTTTGTGTTCAAAGAGTGGCTTGAATTGATGGGAGATCTAGTTCTACTGAGGCAATGTACAACACAGAGGCCAGGCCAGAGAGACCTACTACAACGCTGGGACTTTTTCAAACGTTGGTTTGTTTCCTCTGTGCTGTTCCTTCCTTCCACCCATACCACACATCCTCACACCCCAATATTACCCACCCACGCGTCACCCACCCATCCTAAACCCCAACAGCAACAAAACACAAGCGGCAGTGCAGGCAGCCCAGCCAGACAACAGCTCTTCTTCCACTTGCCCTCCTCTTCCAACCTCCCTTCACAATCTCCCTTTCTCTTTCCCTTTCCCTTCTCCCTTCCCTTCCTGGCTCCGAATGAGCCTCTGAGCCACGTGCTGCCCTTTATATTGTCAGAGTTAGACTCTCCAGTCTCGGCACAGCAAGCGTGTGGTTTCAAAATAAACAAACTCAGGCAGCATTCTTCTTAAAGTTTCAAAGTAGCTTTACTTAAAGCGTCTATACACACAAAGACTACATCATGGAACTGAAAAGATGGCAACGAACAAAAGCATAGCAAGAAGACACAGCAAACAAGAGATCCGCCCTTCCGTGTTATCTATGTTCTTGGCTCGTACACTCCCTAGTTTTTCTCAGGGCAAAGGAATGTTGTGTTATCACAGTTTCACTGTCTGGCCTGTAACTTTGTAACAATAACATATGTGAGCTGAACAGTAAATGAACATGACTGAATCCATCTTTAAGAAGCAATACTAATCTATATATATAAATTTCCTCCTGGCGTCGTATGAGGAAACAAAACTCAAAAACCCCCCAACGAAACCCCACCAAACTTCCCATGCCCCAAGGGCAACCAACAAGGTACAAACTAATCCACTCAGAAATCAAAAACACACAACAACAACCACAATAAACGCCAAAGCAACTGAGCATGCGCACTGGCGCAAACTCCCTGGCGCGCGCACACACATTGGGAACATTCCTTTTCCCTCTCGAAGGAAGGGGCCTGAGGCTGTTCGGAATGGTGGGAGCTGAAGTCCAAAACACCTCGAGGGCTTAAGTGAGCCCATATCTGGTCCCAGAGCAAGAGGGCTGCAACAGAAGAGGCTTCAGGACTGGAAGGGAAGGGAAGTACTTTTACCTTTCGGAGGTAACTGGCCACTACCTGCTCGAAGGGGTAGTGGTCGATCTTGTGCGTCTCCACAGTCACCCCCATGGCTGGCCCAAAGAGCAGGAGGAGGAGGAGGAGGAGGAGGAGGAGGACAAACTCCCGCTCCCGGGCCCCGTCACGCAAGGCACGCCCCCTGAGGTCACAATGTCCGCACGCGTCCCGAGCTGAGCCGGATGAGCGCCATTGGGAGGCCGATTGTGGCGGGCGGGCGGGCTGGCGGGCAGGAGGGAGGGAGAGAGGCCTTCCCTCTGAAAAAGCGGGCCCTCCTGGTGGGAATTCCGCCCGGCCCTTTGGCACACTCTTTGGGCCAGGGAGAGAGGGCTTCCTCGTTGGCACCCAAGTTGGAAGCCAGGTCGGCCGCTCGCTTCCCCGCCGCTCCCGCTCCAACTTTCCAGGGCAAAGTTTGCGCGCACAGCCGAGCAAGGCCTCTGGAGCGGCGCCCATCTCCTCCTCCAATCTGAATGTTTTGAACTGCTTTTGTGGCTGCTGTGAGCCAAAACGTGACGCTAAAACCAGCCGCGGTTCCATCGTCCCTCCATCCACTTTCTTGGGGCCAAACCCACTGCAAGCCTTCTCTTGCAGGACAGAAAAGTAGAAGCGTATGTATCGTCGAACTTCTGAGGATGCCTGCCATAGATGCAGGCGAAATGCCAGGAGACAATGCTTCTAGAACATGGGCAGACAGCCTGAAAAACTTACAACAATCCTATAAGCCTATGCTAGGCCATCCATTCTAATCAAGGTGGCCAATTGCAACAGTCACACCTACCTCCAACAGGCAAGAGTTCTTTCTCCAACCCTTGACATTATTCCACAGAGTTATATATATAAGCCCCCACTTTCCTGGTTCCCAACAGACCTCACAATCTCTGAGGATTCCTGCCATAGACGCAGGCAAAATGTCAGGAGATAATGTTTCTAGAACATTGACATACAGCCTGGAAAATCTACAAGCCTATGCTAGGCTACTTCACTCTAATCAAGGTGGTCAATTGCAACATTCACACCTACCTCAAACAGACAAGAGTTCTTTCTCCCACCCTGGACATTATTCCATATATAAGGAAGGAGGGAAAGAAGGGGAGATAGGGGGAAGGTTGGCCACAGCAACGCGTGGCGGGTACAGCTAGTATTATAATACTAATGCAAACACATTGAAAAACATACATACATATGAAATAACTATAACTATTCTGACAATTGACAATCTGACAATGGCTGCCATGCCGAAAACCCTCCCCTCCCCAAAAATTCTCCCCTCATTGGCTGGGAGGCAAGCCGCTTGCGTGCTGGGGGGGCTGCTTGCCTCCAAACACTGACTCACTTCCTATTCACTTATTGAGTCATATCAAAAATGGCAAGGGGAGCTTCAAAAGGGCAAAAGGACTTCCTGTTTTTAAATTATTATTATTATTATTATTATTATTATTATTATTATTATTACTAATTTTATTTATACTCCGCTAATATCTCCCGAAGGACTCGGTGCGGCTTACAAGAGGCCAAGGCCAGCACATCAATAAAACAACAGCATAACAAATACAACAATAAATAAACTCATAAAGCAAAACAATAACATTAAAACAAATAGCAATAAACATTAGACAATAACACCATGACGCATTTAAAAACTGTGGCCGGGCCAAATGTAATGGATAAAATTTTTAAAAATGCTGGACATGACAGGTGAAATGGATAGGTTTTTTGGAGATAGGTGCAGCGTGCAGACTTAAATCTCTAGTAAAGTGCATTTGGGACATGATGCTTGGAGTTTCCTATTCAGGGAAGGCACACCAGAACAGCCATGTCTTCAAGCTCTTCCTAAAGACTGCCAACGTTGGGGCTTGTCTGATGTCCTTGGGGAGAGAGTTCCAGAGTCGGGGGGCCACCATGGAGAAGGCCCTGTCCCTCGCCCCCACCAATCACGCTTGCGACGTAGGTGGGATCGTGAGCAGGGCCTCTCCAGATGATCAGAGAGATCGTGTGGGTTCATATACGGAGATGCGGTCACGCAGATAGGCAGGTCTCAAACCGTTTAGGGCTTTGTAGGTAAGCACCTGCACCTTGAATTGGGACCGGAAGATGAACGGCAGCCAATGGAGCTCCTTGAACAGGAGGGTTGGCCTCTCTCTGTAAGGAACCCCAGTTAACATCCTGGCCGCTGACCGTTGGACCAGTTGGAATTTCCTGGCTGTTTTCAAGGGCAGCCCCACGTAGAGCGCATTACAGTAGTCCAATCTGGAGGTGACCAAGGCATGGACCACCTCCAGATAACTTCAATTGCTTCAAAAAGGTGACTTTTCCGATTTTATTCTGAGTTACGGGTATTCCGACGATACCTAACCATGCCTAGCTATTATGGTTTCTTTGTTTTACTGTATGTTGTAGGCTTGGGTAACCACGGAAAAATTTGGTTCTAAACTCGTTTTGTTTATAGGGGGCCCTTGCGTTTCATTTTTTTTTAATAATTCTGAAATTTTCCTTTTAAAAATTTAAAAAATATACGAAATTTCGTATAATTACGAATCGATTCGTTAATGGCGGACGCGATTGCGCAATATGCTAAAAAAACCTCCAAATGGGAGAGGGGGAACTTCTGAAGCTTCCCTCTCCCTCTGTTGTTGACTGTTGGTGTGATAAAACACACAACAACTATAAAACTTGCACCAGACATGCGAAAATAATTACGAAATAATTACAAAATAATTACAAAATAATTACGAAATAAATTGAAAAAATTGTTTCGAATCTAATTTACTCCTCACACTATTCCTGCATGGCTCAATATTGGATCGTAAGCTAATTTAAATACGAATTAATAATGAATTACGAAATTAACGAACGAAACCGCCCAAGCCTAGTATGTTGGCATTGAATTTTTTGCTATTATGTTGTAAACCACCTTGAGAAAGGTGGTATATAAATACCGCAAATAAATAAATAAATAAATAATCATGCCTGAAGGGTATTTCACCCATATTGAGAAGCAACACTGCAGCTCCAAAAATCCAGAGGCAGATCATAGAATCATAGAATCCTAGAATCAAAGAGTTGGAAGAGACCTCCTGGGCCATCATCCAGTCCAACCCCATTCTGCCAAGAAGCAGGAATATTGCATTCAAATCACCCCTGACAGATGGCCATCCAGCCTCTGTTTAAAAGCTTCCAAAGAAGGAGCCTCCACCACACTCCGGGGCAGAGAGTTCCACTGCTGAACGGCTCTCACAGTCAGGAAGTTCTTCCTCATGTTCAGGTGGAATCTCCTTCCTTGTAGTTTGAAGCCATTGTTCCTTTGCGTCCTAGTCTCCAAGGAAGCAGAACACAAGCTTGCTCCCTCCTCCCTGTGGCTTCCTCTCACATATTTATACATGGCTATCATCATATCTCCTCTCAGCCTTCTCTTCTTCAGGCTAAACATGCCCAGCTCCTTAAGCCGCTCCTCATAGGGCTTGTTCTCCAGACCCTTGATCATTTTAGTCGCCCTCCTCTGGACACATTCCAGCTTGTCAATATCTCTCTTGAATTGTGGTGCCCAGAAACTGGACACAATATTCCAGATGTGATCTAACCAAAGCAGAATAGAGGGGTAGCATTACTTCCCTAGATCTAGACACTATGCTCCTATTGATGCAGGCCAAAATCCCATTGGCTTTTTTTGCCGCCACATCACATTGTTGGCTCATGTTTAACTTGTTGTCCACGAGGACTCCAAGATCTTTTTCACACGTACAGCTCTCGAGCCAGGCATTGTCCCCCATTCTGTATCTTTGCATTTCGTTTTTCCTGCCAAAGTGGAGTATCTTGCATTTGTCACTGTTGAACTTCATTGTGTTAGTTTTGGCCATCATCTCTCTAATCTGTCAAGATCGTTTTGAATCCTGCTCCTGTCCTCTGGAGTCTTGGCTCTCCCTCCCAATTTGGTGTCGTCTGCAAACTTGATGATCATGCCTTCTAGCCCTTCATCTAAGTCATTAATAAAGATGTTGAACAGGACCGGGCCCAGGACGGAACCCTGAGGCACTCCACTTGTCACTTCTTTCCAAGATGAAGAGGAAGCATTAGTGAGCACCTCTGGGTTCGTCCATTTAACCAATTCCAGATCCACCTCACCGTAGTTTTGCCTCGCCCACATTGGACTAGTTTCCTTGCCAGAAGGTCATGGGGGACCTTGTCAAAGAAGGCCTTCCTGAAATCCAGACACGCTCCATCCGCGGCATCATTCCCCGCATCTACCCAGCTTGTAGATCTCTTCGAGAGAAGTGGCAGCAGTTGCCTTGGCAAGTTTCGAGAGAGCGTTCCCCTCCCAGGCTTCCTTTCCCTCTCTCTCGTTTTTGTCCCTCGCTTTTTCAGATGTGAAGGGCCCTTCATAGCCAAGCCTTGTGAGTGCTGAGGAATTAATCGGGGCAATTAGGCTGTGTTACATCATATGGCATTATCTCAGGGATGGTAATTATCCTAATTTCCTCTGTTCCCATCACCCTGAAACACCTGATCCTCTGATTCTCTTTCCCTACTCCACTCTCTCCCACCGGCTCCCCGCTTGTCTGTCTGACATTCTCAGATGTGCTGGATGTTCATTTTATTATAGGTAATGAGGGGGACGATGGCAGACAAGAGCTCCTCTCAGACCAGTGGAAGTCTCTCCTTTGGAGTGGTAGCAAAATGGGGTGAGAGTAGTGGTGCTGGTGAGGTTGGCTCTCTTTATGATGGAAATCCTTCAATTACGAAGGAGTTCAGTCAGCTGTGATCTGAAGCATCACTTACGGCGAGGATGGTCTCGTTTTGGTACAGTCATTCCCCTTCCCTTCCCTTCCCTTCCCTTCCCTTCCTCCCTTCCCTTCCCTTCCCTTCCCTTCCCTTCCCTTCCCTTCCCTTCCCTTCCCTTCCCTTCCCTTCCCTCCCCTTCCCTTCCCTTCCCTTCCCTTCCCTTCCCTTCCCTTCCCTTCCCTTCCCTTCCCTTCCCTTCCCTTCCCTTCCCTTCCCTTCCCTTCCCTTCCCTTCCCTTCCCTTCTTTAAAACACTTTTAAAAGCAATAGCCAGCTTGTATAAATATAAAAACTCTTCAGGCACCAGAACCTGTCAAACTTTGAAAGCTAAGCATGGTCACCTCTAGTGAGTACTTGGAGGAGAGACATCAACAAATATCAGGTGGTATGAGCTCTATTTCAAAGGAAGACTCTGGCAAAACTACCCCTGAGCATGGAATTCATAAGGTCAGCACAAGCTGACAGGTGACTTGAAGATACCTTCTTTCCTTAGGCGATCCCTAGTTGTCCAAAGATGATGGTCCTCCAAGTGTAGTGTCTTGGCAGTGGGCCTGTAGTTGGCTGTGGAGCCCTATTCTTGACCCGTGTGTTCTACCGCAATGAGGACAGGTGGAAGGCCGTCCTGGTCAGGGTTGGCTTGACACACCTTCGTCTTGGCGCATTTCACCCTTTCACCCTCCATTCATGCCTCTTAGAAGTCTGTAGCACTGCTGGTCACAGCTGACCTCCACTTAGAGCGCTCAAGGGCCAGGGCTTCCCAGTTCTCAGTGTCTATGGCACAGTTTTTAAGGTTGGCTTTGAGCCCATCTTTAAATCTCTTTTCCTGTCCACTAACATTATGTTTCCCATTCTTGAGTTGGGAGACGTGATTGGGCATTTGAGCATTTGGACAATGTGGCTGGTCCAGCAGAGTTGATGGTGAAGGACCATCGCTTCAGTGCTGGTGGTCTTTGCTTCTTCCAGGACACTGGCTTTGGCTGCCTGTCTTCCCAAGAGATTGGCAGGATTTTTCAGAGGCAACGGTGATGGAATCATTCCAGGAGTTGAGTGTGACATCTGTAGACAGTCCACATTTTGCAGGCGTATAGCAGGGTTGGGAGGACAATAGCACCTTGATCTCCCTGCGGATGTCCCAATCCTCAAACATTCTCTGCTTCATTCAGAAAAATGCTGCACTTGCAGAGCTTAGGCAGTGTTGTATTTCAGTCAATGTTGGCTTTTGTGGAGAGGTGGCTGCCAAGGTAGTGGAAATGGTCAACATTTTCTAATGTTACACCATTAAACTGTATTTTTGGCAATGCAGAGGGATTGGCTGGTGACTGCTGTAGGAGCACTTTTCGCGATGTTGAATGAGAGGCTCAGTTTCTTGTATGCTTCTGCAAAATTGTTTAGAATAGCTTGTAGGTCTTTTTCTGAATGCACACAGACTACGTTATCATCAGCATATTGGAGTTCTATAACAGACCTTGTGACCTTGGTTTTAGTTTTCAGTCTTCTTGAAGGTACACATACGTGCATCTATGAACATGTTCAGTGTAGGGTGCTAAATTTTTCCCAGATACAGGATTCATACTGTATATTAGGCCTGGGTAACAACGGAAAAATTTGTTTCTAAAATCGATTCGTTTTTTGGGGTTTTTTACGTTTCGTTATTTAAAATAATTACAAAATTTTCCTTTTTAAAAGTTCGATATTTACGAAATTTCGTTAATATTAACGAATCAATTCGTTAAAATGGCGGACGCGGTTGCGCAACGTGAAAATAATAGTTTTAAATAATAGTTTTAACCTCGGAGAAGGAAAGAGGGGGGAAAGAGAGAGAGAGAGGAGGGGTGAAATCTCTATTCTGGTTTGACAATGCTTCTCAATAATAATAATAATAATAACAAACCACTTTCTGCCTTCGTGCATGTAAGGCACAGTCAAAGCACTACTGAAAGATGGCCATCCATTCTTAATAATAACAATAATAATAATAAATATAATAGTTTTAACCTGGAGAAGGAAAGAGGGGGGAAAGAGAGGAGGGGTGAGTGAGATCTCTATTCTGGTTTGACAATGCTTCTTCTCAATAATAATAATAATAATAATAATAATAATAACAACAAACCACTTTCTGCCTTCCTGCATGTAAGGCACAGTCAAAGCACTACTGAAAGATGGCCATCCATTCTTAATAATAATAATAATAATAATAATAAATATAATAA
This sequence comes from Anolis sagrei ordinatus, assembly GCF_025583915.1. Classification (NCBI taxonomy): domain Eukaryota; kingdom Metazoa; phylum Chordata; class Lepidosauria; order Squamata; family Anolidae; genus Anolis; species Anolis sagrei. The sequence goes on along the minus strand of NW_026844367.1, from coordinate 1,373,112 downwards.
ATATAATAGTTTTAACCTGGAGAAGGAAAGAGGGGGAAAGAGAGAGAGAGGAGGGGTGAGATCTCTATTCTGGTTTGACAATGCTTCCTAATAATAATAATAATAATAATAATAATAATAATAATAACAACAAACCACTTTCTGCCTTCCTGCATGTAAGGCACAGTCAAAGCACTACTGAAAGATGGCCATCCATTCTTAATAATAATAATAATAATAATAATAATAATAATAATAATAATATAATAGTTTTAACCTGGAGAAGGAAAGAGGGGGGAAAGAGAGAGAGAGGAGGGGTGAGATCTCTATTCTGGTTTGACAATGCTTCTCAATAATAATAATAATAATAACAACAAACCACTTTCTGCCTTCGTGCATGTAAGGCCCAGTGAAAGCAGTACTGAAAGATGGCCATCCATTCTTAATAATAATAATAATAATAATAATAATAATAAATATAATAAATATAATAGTTTTAACCTGGAGAAGGAAAGAGGTTAGGCAGGCAAGAGGCCGGTCTCTGAGTGCTGCACTGCTGTGTCTCTTTGCCCAATGCACGCAGGCCAGAGTGAGGAAGGAGGTGAGGTGACGACAGGAGGAGAGGAGAATTTGATCCACTTAAGCAGAGGCCAGGGACCCGGAAGTGGGGTAAATGCCGACCGCTTGCAACCAGGGAGAGGGGAGGGAAACAACTATCAAACTTGCACCAGACACATACGGAAATAATAACGAAACAATAACAAAACAATTACGAAATAGCTTTAAAAATTCGTTTCGTTTTTTAGTTGCTCCTGGATGGTTTGTTATCGCTTCGTTTACCCAAAAAATAACGAATTATTAACGAATTACGAAATTAACGAACGAAACCGCCCAGCCCTACTGTATATCTCAAGGTCTGGCCATGGGCCTTGAAGTCTGAGACTGAGTGTCCATTCCACAAGGGAAAAGGGTGGAATTTCAGGGCAAAAGTTCTTTTTCTCACTTGTTTTCTCAATGGTATACTCAATGCAATTGTGGCTATTTTCTGAATGCACACAGACTACGTTATCATCAGCATATTGAAGTTCTATAACAGATGTTGTTGTGATCTTGGATTCGGCTTTCAGTCTACTTGAAGGTACACATACGTGTATCTATAAACATGTTCAGTATAGTGTGCTAAATTCTGCCCAGATGATTTGAGAACAGGATTCATATATCTCAGGGTCTGGCCATGGGTCTTGAAGTCTGATAGTGAGTGTCCATTCCACAAGGGAAAAGGGTGGAATTTCAGGGCAAAAGTTCTTTTTCTCACTTGTTTTCTCAATGGTATACTCAATGCAATTGTGGCTATTTTCTGAATGCACACAGACTACGTTATCACTGGGACCTGTGCCATTACCGCTCAAGCAGGGAGCTTTGAGATGGTTGAAAAGAAGCTCTTGGAAGCTCTAGGTGCCTATTACAGGGAAAACCAACTGATCCCTAATCCATATAAAACACAAACATGCGCCTTTCACCTCAAGAACAGACAAGCATCCCGAGCTCTGAGGATTATCACCTGGGAAGGAATCCCACTGGAGTATTGCAGCACCCCCAAATCCCTGGGAGGAATCACTCTGGACCGTGCCCTGACCTACAAGAAGCACTGCCTGAACATCAAGCAAAAAGTGGGCACTAGAAACAACATCATATGAAAGCTGACTGGCACAACCTGGGGATCACAACCAGACACAGTGAAGACATCTGCCCTTGCGCTATGCTACTCTGCTGCTGAGTATGCATGCCCAGTGTGGAACACATCTCACCACACTAAAACAGTGGATGTGGCTCTTAATGAGACATGCCGCATTATCACGGGGTGTCTGCGCCCTACACCACTGGAGAAATTACACTGCTTAGCCGGTATCGCACCACCTGACATCCGCCGGGAAGTAGCAGCCAATAGTGAAAGGACCAAGGCAGAGACATCTCCAGCTCATCCCCAGCACATCAATGACTTAAATCAAGAAATAGTTTTCTAAAATCTACAGAGACACTCGCTGGAACACCTCAGCAAGCGAGAGTCCAAAAGTGGCAGGCCCAAACCCAGCACCTCAAACCCAGATGAGAGACTCCCCCCTGGGCACACAGAAGACTGGGCGACTTGGAAGGCGATGAACAGACTGCGCTCTGGCACCACGAGATGCAGAGCCAATCTTCAGAAATGGGGCTACAGGGTGGAGTCCACGACATGCGAGTGGGGAGAAGAGCAAACCACTGACCACCTGCTGCAATGCAACCTGAGCCCTGCCACATGCACAAGGAGGACCTTCTTGCAGCAACACCAGAGGCACTCCAAGTGGCCAGATACTGGTCAAAGGACATTTAATCAACTACCAAGTTTGCAAAATCTGTGTTTTTTAATCTGTTTGTTTGTTTTGTTCTGTTAGAAATGTAATACAATGGTATGGTTCCTGATGACACGATAAATAAATAAAATAAATAAATACTGGGACCTGTAGCATCTCAAGGGGGTACCTATTCAAGACATCTCAGGGCATGGCATTGTCTTGACTTGGCCACCCTACTTGAAAAAGGAACTGAAGGAGCTAAAGGAATTAGAGAAAAGATTGGATGCAATGATCAAAAGAGGAAGGAATAGAGCATTTGGAGGAAGCCGTCGTTTTAAGAAGTAAGTGTGATCAACAGAGCCATCATCTTAATAGTTATGTGGGAGTGAACTCCTTCGAAACCCAGCGGGGCATCCTTCTGAGTAAACATACTTAACTGTATATACATTTGGGGTTTGAGCCCTACATACACTGAGCTGAGAGAAAGCTTCATTGGACATGCTTGCAAAACATATGTTAACACCATAAAATGTTAGATGAGCCAGAAAGCAAAGAAGGAAATTTGTTATCTCTTTTGCATGATAACTTGGCAGAGGGATGATGTTGACTTACAGGATGTTTAGGACATCTCTCATTTATAGGCCCCCCCAAAACGGAATAATCCTTCCATGTGGAAATGTGCAATCCTCCTGAATACTATGTGATAGAGAGAGTCAAAATGAAGAGGTCGGTGGCTCTTACGCAAGTGAGCTTTGCAGATACGAGGGACGTTCATTAAAGATTTCCCCTGACCCACTTAGATTTATCAAAGGATTCTGAAACTGCACATGTGTAATGATATACGTCTCTATAGGTTATGTGCCAATTTATTTATTTATTTATTTATTTCGGGCACTTCTACCCCGCCCTTCTCAACCCCCGAGGGGGGACTCAGGGCGGCTTACAACCGGCACAATTCGATGTCAACAATTCAACAGATAAAATACATAACAACAAATAACCACAAGTTAAAACATTCAATTAATACAATAACAACTTAAAACATTCAATTAACAACTAAAAGCCAATCTAGTGGCCAATGTTCTCCGAGTTCTAAAATCCATTAGTCCATTCAGCATTACCCATAGTCCTTTCCAAATTCTGGTCGTCATTACCATTGTCAGTCTGCCAGATTACCCAAAGGCCTGGTCCCATATCCATGTTTTCAGCTTCCTTCTGAAGGAGAGGAGGGGTGTTGATGACCTAACTTCCCTGGGGAGTGAGTTCCACAGGCGAGAGGCCACCACTGAGAAGGCCCTGTCCCTCGTCCCCACCAGCCTCACTTGTGATAGAGGCGGGGCCGAGAGCAGGGCCTCCCCAGAAGATCTTAGACTCCGAGGTGGGACGTAGAAAGAGATACATTCGGACAGGTACACTGGGCCGGTCCTGATTTTACAGGTGCTGAAGTGGTGTGAGGGTTGATAATACAGAGCTTTCAACAAGTTCCTTTCCTTGAAAGGTTGCACAGCAAAGGAGACATTCAATGAGATGAAAAAGGTTGGTGGTGGTGATTCGCCATCCTATAATGTAGTCAAGAACTGGCATCGCCAATTCAAATGTGGTCAGACTTGGTGCAAACAGCTCCAATTCCAGGGTGACCGCACTTTGTTATTGATGAACACACCATCCAGCAAGTGGAGGTCATCATTAAAAGATAACATGATAAACTGGTCGAAAGATATAGGCCGATCCATACCTTTAATGAATTGGGAAGAGATTTGGCAAAAGAAAATCAAGTATGTCTATGCAACAGACCTTAAGGAGAGTTGGTATAAGATATTTTATAGATGGTACTTAACACCAGAAATTCTTGGAAAAATTAACAAAGGCAAAACAAAAGATCTATGCTGGAAATGTGAAAAAGAAAAAGGCAATTTTATCCACATGTGGTGGGGTTGTAGGAAAATTAAAAAATACTGGCTACAAATACATTAAAAATGGAAGAAATCCTGAATATAAAATTTAAACCAAAGCTAATCCACATCCTGTAGCTTAGCTTTCCACTATAGGACTGAACTAAAAATGGCTCCCTCTCTTCCCATGGCTTGGGGAAAGGGGTGGAACCAAAACTTAACAATGATTGACAGGTGGTTAGCCCTATGATTGCAAACCAAGGGAAGCCACCTTGTTACAAATGCATGGAACCTTGGAATATATGCAAACACTCAATAGAAAGAAAATGAAGCTGAAGCTCCTGGTACAGCCATACCAGCACAGTTGTATTGGATCACATGTCAGACACTTCCCAAGTGTCTAGGACTATATTGGCGAATAATGCGTGCACATCCCAGTAGGGTGGCCTTTTGCAGCTGACAGATGGTAATTTCACTAGTGCCGATTGTGTTTAAGTGCAGGCCAAGTTCTTTAGGCACTGCACCCAGTGTGCCGATCACCACTGGGATCACCTTGACAGGCTTGTGCCAGTCAATTATTACTATTATTATATTTCATTAGGAAGAATTTCCTGACTGTGAGAGCCGTTCAGCAGTGGAACTCTCTGCCCCGGAGTGTGGTGGAGGCTCCTTCTTTGTAAGCTTTTAAGCAGAGGCTGGATGGCCATCTGTCAGGGGTGATTTGAATGCAATATTCCTGCTTCTTGGCAGAATGGGGTGGGACTGGATGGCCCATGAGGTCTCTTCCAACTCTTGGATTCTATGATTCTATGATTCCCTATTCCTTTTTATAAAAGGAGAATGTGATGGCAGTTTCTCTCCGCTGCCCATTGGAGAGCATGGATGAAGGAATACTAACTTCTGCCTTCATCCTTATGTCTATTTAGATGTGGTCTACAAAGCTTTGGGCTTCCAAAGCAATAGTGCTATGGAGCCGTAATCCTCCCAAATGACAGTTATCGTCAACAATAAACCAAAGAGGAAAAAGCTTTGCGGGATTGTATAGGGACCCTCCTCCAACCCAGATATTGATCTGAGCCAGAGAAGACTTAAGAAGGCTTTGCAGAAAGAATAGAAAGACCTCTTGCTTGTAGGATAGATGGATTGATTGATTGGGGGAGTGTCTTGAAATATCCTTTCAAGAAAGTTACTAATTGTGTGAGGATCACAAACATTATCATAGTCTAGGTTCTTGTGGGTTTTTTCGGGCTATAGGGCCATGTTCTAGAGGCATTTTCTCCGGACGTTTTGCCTGCATCTATGGCAAGCATCCTCAGAGGTATTGAAGTCTGTTGGAACTAGGAAAAAGGGTTTATATATCTGTGGAATGGCTGGGGTGGGGCCAAGAGCTCTTCTCTG
>NW_026844367.1:1235474-1360841 GCF_025583915.1 Anolis sagrei ordinatus | reverse complement strand
CAAAAGGTTGCCCATTACTGACTTAGGTGATCCCTCATTGTCCAAGTATGATGCTTTCGAAGTGTAGTGTCTTGCCAGTGGATACGTAGGTGACTGTGGAGCCCTATTCTTGATCCACATGTTCTTCCGCAGTGAGGGCATCAGTTTCCAGGTGGTAGGTGATCCCAATCAGAGTTGGCTTGACACACCTTCCTCTTGGCACATTCCTCCCTTTTGCCCTCCATTTGTGCCTTTTTGAATTCCACAGCACTGCTGGTCACAGCTGATCTCCAGTTAGAGTGCTCAAGAGCCAGGGTTTCCCAGTTCACGGTGTCTATGCCACAATGTTTAAGGTTAGCCTTAAATCCATCTTTAAATCTCTTTTCCTGTCCAACAACATTCCATTTTTCATTCTTGAGTTGGGAGTACAGTAACTTCTTTGGGAGACTGTGATCGGGCATTCGTACAACGTGGCCAGTCCAGTGGAATTGATGTCACAGGAGCATCGTTTCAATGGTGGTGGGTTTTGCTTCTTCCATCATGCTGACAATTGTCCACCTGTCTTCCCATTAACAGTATCTATCTTACCCATACCTTCTTTCCACTTCTCAAAATAAATCTTTCCAGCACATCATTATTATATTTCTCTGTTGTGAGTTAATTTGCAGTGGTGAATGGGAAGTGGTCTTCATAAATTTGTTGTTGTTGTGTTCAACCCTAAGGTGACCTGATCATGTTTATTTTTCTTGGAGAGATTTGTTCAGAGAAGATTTGCCCTTGCCTTCCTCTGAGACTGGAAAAGTCACCCAGTGGCTTTCCATCGTTGAGAAAGGATTCAAATATTGGTCTATTTATTTATTTATTTATTTATTTACTTACTTTATTTGTATACCGCTGTTCTCAGCCCTTAGGCGACTCACAGCGGTTAACAACAGGAACATCAAAAATTCAATGCTAACAACACAATATTTAAAACAATTGACATCATAGACACATTATACAGTTAACAACAATAACCATTCACTGGCGTCTCATAACTAAAAACATGATCCAAATTTGTCATCCATTGTTTCATTCCTATATTCATTACGCTCATTGCACTATCTATTCAAACGCCTGTTCAAATAACCAGGTCTTCACCTTTTTGCGGAATACCATTAGAGATGGTGCTAGTCTAATGTCCGTAGGAAGGGCGTTCCACAGCCGAGGAGCCACCACCGAGAAGGCCCTATCTCTCGTCCCCGCCAGCCGAGCTTGAGAAGCAGGCGGGATCGAGAGCAGGGCCTCCCCGGATGATCTCAGTCCTAGTGGGTTCATAGGCAGAGATGCGGTCGGATAGGTAACTTGGGCCGGAACCGTTTAGGGCTTTATAGGCCAACGGCAGCACTTTGAATTGTGCCCAGTAGCAAATTGGTAGCCAGTGGAGTTGGCGCAACAGGGGGGTTGTATGCTCCCTGTGTGCCGCTCCTGTTAGAATCATGGCTGCTGAACATTGGGCCAATTAGAGCTTCTGAGCCGTCTTCAAAGGCAACCCCACGTAGAGAGCGTTGCAGTAGTCTAATCGGGATGTAACCTGAGCGTGGACTACCGTGGCCAAGTCAGACTTCCCAAGGTACGGGCGCAGCTGGCGCACAAGCTTTAGTTGTGCACATGCTCCCCTGGTCACCGCTGAAACCTAGAGTTCCAGGCTCACCGATGAGTCCAAGATCACACCCAGGCTGCAAACCTGCGTCTTCAGGGGAAGTGTGACCCCATCCAGCACAGGCTGTAACCCTATGCCCTGTTTGGCCTTGCGACTGACCAGGAGGACCTCTGTCTACAGAGCCACGGTTCCAACACTCAACCCAGTTCACCATGCTGAGTCAATATATAAGTCCCCTCTATATACATTTTACTTGAGTTTAAGATGGATTAAATACAGTTGGACACATGAGAGTTTGAAATTCTATATCATATTCCCAAGACAAAGAAATGTGGTCCTTCCAAAAGGTTTTAATTTCCTTTTGGAAATTAAACTATTACTACTTTAAACTACTTGACCATAAATGTTTACTGTTTCATTCTGTTTCCCTTTTATTAATTCCTATGCCTTGGCTCTGTTCTTTCTTTGCACTGTATTCTAGTATTCTGCTCCTTGTAAACCAGTGGTTCTCAACCTGTGGGTGCCCAGGTGTTTTGGCCTACAACTCCCAGAAATCCCAGCCAGTTTACCAGCTGTTCGGATTTCTGGAAGTTGAAGGCTGAATCTGTTGGCATTTAGCGGAAGTTTTGCAGAGGCTTGGTAGAAATCATGGACTCTGGAGACTTCTGATTACAAAGCAGGTTCAATTTACTTAGAGCAGTTCAAAACACAACAATTCTAGTAAGCGACAAAACATGAAGTACGCAGTAGGCAGAACAAAGGAAGGAGAAGTGTAAACAATCCTGCAGCTGCTTGGCAGATATCAGATACTCCCCAATTTCTCTCACAACTCTGCTCAGAGTATCTCAGGGCTACTATCTCACAGCCTCAAACATAAACATACATCACAGCAATACAATCTTGTGGCACCCATATTACAACTACATGAGATTACATTTAAAACACATTACATACTTTAACATATTCTGACAAAAACATCTGAGGACCCACAGGTTGAGAGCCACTGCTGTAGTGCAACCTGTCCTGAGGAAGACCCCTCTGGACCCAGAGGTACCTGATAACTAACACTTATATCTGATATCTGAGCAAGGTGATTGAAGGCATGGTGGTTGTGCAGCTCCAAATGTTGTTAAGGGAACAGAAGATCTGGACAATATCCTGGCCTAGACAATCTACTCAGAAAATATGTGTTGCTCTGAGCAACTTATTCCAGGAGGATGAAATGATTCTCTGTAGATCCTCCTGAATCCCTCAGTGAACCCTGGTACCATTGACGACATTATAATGGACGACAAATCTAATGGATAGGAGATCTCATCAGGAGTTTTGGGGTTGGGTGTCATCAGTATGTTGGTGGAACTCAGCTCTACTTCTTCTGGGGCTGTTGAGGTTCTGGAGCATTGCCTGGATGCTGTGATGTGCTGGATGAGGGTGAATAAACCAAAAGTGATGCCAAGCCATTGAATGTCTGAGTATTGGTAATTCTTGATTTCAGGAATCGGGTAAGTTATCTACACTGGTCAGGATTGTTTGGAAATATTACTAGATCTATCCTAGTCATTGCAGGCCCAGATAGACTCCAACTGCACTTGTTGCCTGAAGTTTGCTGCAGTTGTGTTGCTTTCCTCTGCATCATTGAGCCTGGTCAGTGTGTATGTATGTCTTTCCCTTCTTGAAGGCCACAGTGGGAGTTGATCTACTTGTCGAGTTATTATTATTATTATTTCTCCTAGTTAGAATTGAGTCCAGAAGAACTGGGATTCAGGCTGAACCAAACTCATGGAACAATGAAGAAACGTAGAAGGTGAAGCCTGCTCATGTCTAGGAAAGACGAATAAATAGAAGTCAAAGGAGGCTGCAATGGTGGGGGTAGAATGGCAATATCAGACATCGTAAATACATTGACATCGTAGTACGTTTTGGCCAATGTGTAGAAAAGAATGGCAAAAAGGTCTGTCAACACTGGTCAACCAATCTGTGAATCTCTGCATTATTGGTTTCTGGCACATAGTTGGCTTACAAAGGGGAAACAAACCTTATGGTTGCTTCACCATAATCAGCCTAGTAGCCACTATTTATGTGTAAAGTGGGAAAATGCTTGGAGCTCTTGGAATGTTGCAGCCAGTGAATGCAGTTAAAGACACACCCTTTCCCTTCTTGTCCCCTGCTTCATACTTCCATCTGCCCCCATCCTCCCTCTCTACTCTCCTCTGTTGTTTTCCTCCTTCCTCCTCTTTTTCCTTGTCTCCACCCATTCACTGTCAGGAAGTGCCGCATCCGAAGGGCTATTTCAGCACAACGTGGCAGCAGCAGAGACTAGCAGCAATGGCAGCTACAACAGTGAGTGGATTTTACTCTGGTGGGGACAGTTGTTTGATTGAAAACAAGGCGATCAGGGGGTTTATTTATTTATTTATTTGGTTTACTTTTACCCCACCCTTCTCACCCCGAAGGGGACTCAGGGCGGCTTACATATCCAAGGCACAATTCGATGCCCGTAACATACAACAATAATAAAACACAATAGCACAAAGTAGCAAACAACAGTACATCATATCTATACCCAATAAAACCCATAAAACCCATAAAAATTTCATACAAACCGATACAAACCAATTACTCCTTATTGCCGGTCAATATTCGCTATCTCATAGTTCAGAGTTTCATTCCACAGTTATCAGTCCTGCCGGTCCTATTTGTTTGGTTGTCCTTACTTAGTTGGCAGATTGCCTGAAGGCCTGGTCCCATAACCACGTCTTTACCTTCCTCCTGAAGGACAGGAGTGATGTCGATGTCCTGATATCCACCGGGAGTGAGTTCCACAGGTGAGGGGCCACCACTGAGAAGGCCCTGCTCCTTGTCCCCACCAGCCTCACTTGGGAAAGCGGTGGGGTCGAGAGCAGGGCCCCCTCAGATGATCTTAAATTCCGTGGTGGGACGTAGAGGGAGATACATTCGGACAGATACACTGGACCGGAACCGTACAGGGTTTTGTAGGTCAAAACCAGCACCTTCAATTGGGCTCGGAACTGAACCGGCAGCCAGTGGAGCTGGCACAGCAGAGGGGTGGTATGCTCTCTGTATGTAGCTCCAGTGAGCAGCCTGGCTGCCGCTCGCTGGACCAGTTGAAGTTTCCGAACCGTCTTCAAGGGCAACCCCACGTAGAGTGCGTTGCAGTAGTCTATCCGGGATGTGACAAGAGCGTGGACCACTGTGGGTTGGAAAGGACTAGCAATTCTATCAAGCATGCTATGGAGTAGGTACTTGGGCAGATTGCACTTCCTGCTACAGCAGTGTTTCTCAACCTTCCTAATGCTGCGACCCCTTAATACAGTTCCTCATGTTGTGGTGACTCCCAACCATAACATTCTTTTGCTACTTCATAACTGTAATTTTGCTCTTGTTATGAAACAATTTGGGAGTTGTAGTTGTTGAGATTTATGGTTCACCTACAATCAAAGAGTATTCTGAACTCCACCAGTGATGGAATTGAACCAAACTCACTACCTCTGAGGATGCTGGCCATAGATGCAGGCGAAACATCAGGAGAGAATGCCTCTAGAACATGGCCATATAGCCTGAAAAAAACCTACAACCCAGTGATTCTGGCCATGAAAGCCTTTGACAATACATTGAACAAAACTTCGCACAAAGAATGCCCATGAGCAACAGAAAACACTGGAAGGGTTTGGTGGGCATTGACCTTGAGTTTGGGAGTTGTAGTTCACCTACAGAGAGCACTATGGACTCAAACAATGATGGATCTGGACCAAACTTGGTACGAATACTCAGTATGCTAAATGTGAACACTTGCGGAGTTTGGGGAAAATAGGCCTTGACATTTGGGAGTTGTAGTTGCTGGGATTTTTAGTTCACCTACAATAAAAAAGCATTCTGAACCCTACCAATGATAGAATTGGGCCAAACTTACCACACAGAGCCCCCATGACCAACAGAAAATACTGTGTTTTCTGATTATCTTTGTTGACCCCTCTGGCACCCCCTGGCGGCCCCTCCAGGGGCCCCGACCCCCAGGTTGAGAAACACTGTGCTACAGTACGGCAATGCAGGAGCACTTGTGCAATCTGTTAATTTTCTCACATTCCCATCTACAAAGAAAAAGAAGGAGCGGATACTCTCTGTAATCATCACTCATGACTTTGTGTTTAAAGCAGAGTGCTCCAGTCAGAGATGTGATGTGTTTTCTTTCAGACCTTTACCACTGTGGCTCTTCTTTCCGCCAATGGTGCTTTCCCCTTTTGGATTCCTCTGCCTGGTCTGTATTCTTCTCCATCCCAGTCCCCTTGACCAACTGCCCATTCCCATCCTGCCTCTTTCCCTGTGTTCTCTTGTCATCTTGGAATCTGCCTTGTCAAGACCACAAGCAACATTTCCCACAGTAGAAACCAGGGGTTCTCAAACTAAAACCCGAGGGCCGGATATGGCCCATCAAGGTCATTTAACCGGCCATCGCTCAGGGTCAACCTAAGTCTGAAATGACTTGAAAGCACACAACAGCAACAATCCTATCTCATCAACCAAAAGCAGGCCCACACTTCCCATTGAAATACTAATAAGTTTATATTTGTTAAAATTGTTCTGCATTTTAATTATTGTATTGTTTTTAAGTTTTTTGCACTACAAATAAGAGTGGAATGTGGATACAACTGTTCATAGAATCATAGAGTTGGAAGAGACCTCCTGGGCCATCCAGTCCAACCCCATTCTGCCAAGATGCAGGAAAATTGCATTCAAATCACCCCTGACAGATGGCCATCCAGCCTCTGTTTAAAAGCTTCCAAAGAAGGAGCCTCCACCACACTCCGGGGCAGAGAGTTCCACTGCTGAACGGCTCTCACAGTCAGGAAGTTCTTCCTCATGTTCAGATGGAATCTCCTCTCTTGTAGTTTGAAGCCATTGTTCCATTTCGTCCTAGTCTCCGAGGAAGCAGAAAACAAGCTTGCTCCCTCCTCCCTGTGGCTTCCTCTCACATATTTATACATGGCTATCATATCTCCTCTCAGCCTTCTCTTCTTCAGGCTAATGCCTAGTTCCCTAAGCCGCTCCTCATAGGGCTTGTTCTCCAAACCCTTGATCATTTTAGTCACCCTCCTCTGGACATATTCCAGCTTGTCAATATCTCTCTTCAATTATGTTTTTTCGAATTATACTCTGGCCCTCCCAACAGTTTGAGGGACTGTGACCTGGCCCTCTGTTGAAAAAGTTTGAGGACCCCTGGTATAAACAATACTGGACTCAGTGTCCCTATGGATATCCCTTATAGCTTTCCAACAAGAGTGGGACAAGCTCAGGTTTGTAGGATTGATGGATGAGAAATAAGACTGAAAAAATTGGGGAAAATGCACACTTAGAATTACAATTGGCGCTTGCTTTCTACTGGGGTTTTGTTCCAGGATGGATGGACGCATGCATGCCATGGATACCACCATCTGTGAATGCTCAATTCCCATTTGATACAATGTATACTCTATAGACCAGACATAGTCTTCCATATCCAGAAGGGAACTGGTGGGCTGCGCCTTGTGATATGGTGGTTGGATCAACCACAGAATAGTGGCATGTGTGAAGTATGGTGGCCTTAGCATCCACTGGAGTTTGGCTTCAGGACCATCCCTTTGACACCAAAATCTTTTTTTTTTTTGGGGGGGGGGATGTTTTCAAGCTGTGGATGGTTAAATCCATGGATACAGGTCTGACTGTAATGAATAGGCATGGATAGAGTCGCTCGGATAACTCGTAGCTCGTAATAATTTCATTAAAATTACCTTTTTGAAGCGATATTGAAGCTTTTTTCTAAAATCGGAAGTACCTTTGCCCTTCCGAAGCTTTTTCCTCCATTTTTGTTACAACTGAGGAAGTGAGTCGGAAATTATTCAGCTTTTCCCCGCTTCTGGTCCCTGGCCTCAGATCAAGCCTGTGCCGTCACGCCCAGATGCTATAACGGTAAAACTAAGGTGTGCTTCTCTCTTTATCTGGGCGAACTGCTGGGGGTCTTTCTTTGAAGCAATAACTCAATACTTTCCGCAACTGATGCCAGTCAAGACATGAAAATCAACAAAATATTTATTTCCAAAGTCCTTGGCAAACTTGGCACAGCTTGATAAAGTTACAACACAAACAGTCAATTTGAAAAACCATAGATATGTTCTTTCTTTCCCTTTTTCTTCAATTACTGAGGTAACCTTTCTCCAAATGGTAGAAAAAATCCTGAGATATTTCACCCTAACCCTGAGCTGCTATGGTTAGAAAGAACAGGTCTTCCTCTATCTAAGCACTAGGTTAGCTTTGGAGATGAAGTAATGCTCAGTAGTACTCAATAACTATTTCTCTCTATAACTCAATTACTATCTCAATATCTTAATCTCTCTCTCTCTCTATAACTCAATATCTATCTATAACTCAATTGTTCTTACAGTGGTTTTTTCAGAGCTCCCTGCCTGACCAGCAGCACATCTGAGGCTCTTTTCTCTACTGAAGGAGGCAGGGGAGATTCCAACATGGAGATCTCAACCCCAGGAAAAAGGGCGGATCCTAACCCATAGAGATACTTTCTAAACCAATAACTGCATAGGGTTTGCAGCCTGGCTCTCCAGACTCTGATACAGTTTAACTTCCAGGGTGCTGCTGGGTCTATAGCAACCCTGAGGAAATGCAAAGGAATGCTATCCCATGCAGCTAAAAGGCAACGTAAACCATGCTCCTGGAAGACGGAACAAAGCCAGAGAAGCCAGTTTTAAACCAGAGAAGGAAGGAATTTTCTGGCCTCGGCTCAAGCCAGAGAAGCCAGTTTTAAAGCCAGAGAAGTCAGTTTTAAACCACAGCAAGAAGGAATTTCCTCTGTTTGCTTTCCCCCATTTCTGGTCCCTGGCCTTGGCTTAAGCCAGAGAAGCCAGTTTTAAACCAGAAAAGGAAGGCATTTCCTTCACTTGCTTTCCCCCGCTTCTGGAGTAAAACAACTATTTGTAGTTGTAGTTCAAGTAGTTCAAAGACCACCCAATGAAACAGGAAATAACACTTTCAAATCATTAACAAAAAGATTCAGAAGTCTCTGAAGTTTCAGAATGTTTTGAAAGAAAAATTCTGTGAAAATCGGTATTGACTTTAGAATTAACCCACCAGCACCCCCTACATTCACAATGAGTTTTGAACCTTTTTTTTTTTTTTGTGGACCAACCAAGCCTAGTAATGAATTCTGATCTAGTAATTAGTTTTAAGGAATTGAACTAAATGGATCCTATCTGATTTTGGAAGATAAGCGAGGCCATCCCTGTTCAGCACTTAGATAGGAGACAAGAGTTGATACCTGGTGTTGTCGGCTATGTTTCAAACTGTCTCAGTGTATTCTTTGCCTAACAAAACTTTATGAACTTCATGAGGTTGTCCTAAGTTGATAGGTGACTTGAAGGCACAGGCATAGACACACACACAAATCCATCTCCTCTGTCCTATGTGAAATACAATGCAAGCAATGCTTGGCTCTCATATTGAGCCAAAGCTAAAACCGTCGCCCCCACAGTATTCATTAAAGCTCACTATGAATTTCTTTCTCATAGGTATCATCCATGATAACAGTTATTTGCCTCCTGATCAATTTCAGCAGAAACGAAACACCTAGGAAGAGAATTTTGACAGTCTTTTTTTCATAATAGGAAGGAAACTTCAAGGATGTTTTCATAACACAGAGTAAGAGCACAATCTTAACTCACCAAAATGCCCGAGGGCCAACTGAGCTGACAGTCGGAGAGCTGAAGCTAGGCTCAATCCAATTTGTTCTTAGTTTAGAGGTCTGACTTGAAAATTGCTTCAGACTCGCCCCACACGGGTCTAACTTTGTGTTGGCCCTATGACTCTGTTCCTGGGCCCGGGGTATTATTTATTATTTATTTCTTACCTTTCTACCCCGCCCTTCTCCCCATAAGGGGACTCAGGGTGGCCTCACATAAGCATCAAATGATGCTAGCAACATATACACCATAAAATTACAATTAAAACAGTTTTTTGTTTTGTGTCAGGAGCAACTTAAGAAACTGCAAGTCACTTCTGGTGTGAGCGAATTGACTGTCATCTGCAAGGACGTTGCAAGGACGCCTGAATGTTTGATGTTTTTACCATCCTTGTGGGAGACTTTTCTCATGTCCCCTCATGGGGAGCTGGAGCTGACAGAGGAAGCTCAACCTGCTTTCCCTGGATTCGCCTGCCAGCTTAAGGGTTTAACCCATTGCACCACTGGTGGTCCTACCTCTGAGGATGCATGTCCTAGATATGGGTGAAATGTCAGGAGAGCATGCCTCTGGGACATGGCATGCTCAGGCTCGTGCGCCAGCTGCGCCCGTACCTTGGGAAGTCTGACTTGGCCACGGTAGGTACACGCTCTGGTCACATCCCGCCTTGACTACTGCAACGCTCTCTACGTGGGGCTGCCCTTGAAGACGGCCCGGAAGCTTCAGCTAGTCCAGCGCGCAGCAGCCATGTTACTAACAGGAGCGGGACGCAGGGAGCATACAACGCCCTTGTTGTACCAGCTCCACTGGCTGCCGATTTGCTACCGGGCCCAATTCAAGGTGCTGGTGTTGGCCTACAAAGCCCTAAACGGTTCCGGCCCAAAATACCTGTCTGACCGCATCTCGGCCTATGAGCCCACGAGGACTTTGAGATCGTCCGGGGAGGCCCTTCTCTCGATCCCGCCTGCCTCACAGGCACGCCTGGCGGGGACGAGGGACAGGGCCTTCTCGGTGGTGGCCCCCCGGCTGTGGAACACCCTCCCTGTGGACATCAGACTGGCGCCCTCCCTTATGACATTCCGCAAGAGACTAAAGACGTGGTTGTTTGAGAAGGCGTTTGAGTAAGTGCTGCAACAATTGGCAATGACGATTGGAACGGAACATGGATAACGAGATTTGGATTGTGATTCAATGATGAGACGTCGCGAATGAGTTAGTGTAATTGTATTATTGATAGTGATGTTGTTTATTGTTGTTGTGATATTGCTTATGTTGTAAATTGTACCTGGTTTTATATGTTGTACACCGCCGTGAGTCGCCCTAGGGCTGAGAACGGCGGTCTACAAGTGCAGTAAATAAATAAATAAAATGGCCATACAGCCTGGAAAACTTACAGCAACCCATTGATTCTGGCCATGAAAACCTTTGACAACACAAAAATTAGTTCTGCAACATGAAAGCAATATAACAGGCAAATAAATACATTAGATTGTGGGGGCATCCAGGTGTCAACACTGTCCTTGACTTTCTGAGCTGGCTATTCCCTGGTTTTCTCATTAATTGATTGTTCAGTGTTTGATTCCTCAACATTTGCAACATTGAGCAATTGATTACTCAATAAGGTTGGGCTAACTGGGGTGTTATATCACCCGGTCAATAAATAATCAGATTAGTGTTTATGATTTCTTCTTTTTAGGAAGAGTTGTAAAACGAATGCTTTAGCAACCATCCATTACTTCACTATCTGTAAATAGTTACCACCACCGAGGCACTAATTTTTAAGCTGGGTGAGCACGTTGACAGTCCCATTGACATGTATTGACATTTTCACCCTAGGAAACAACACCGGGGAAACAACTGTTTTGAGTACATACAAAGGTTTGAAGGGGGAATCACACTGGACTCACTTAACAAATTGGACTCCACTCTTACTTCGGGTTTTACTTTTTAAATTGGACACACAGATAGTATTTGGCACTTGCATATATAAAAACACAATTCTAGACTAAGTGCCCATTTGAATTCTGGGGGTGAATCTAGCTATCCGTAAATAGTATGCAGGCTTGAAAAGGGAACCACGAGCAGCTATTTTTAAATGTCAGAAAAGCCATTTAATACTGGCCTGAATACTTTGTAAAAAATATTAGATCTTCTAATTTGATGTAGTGGAGGACTTGGAGATTCCTAGAGAGGACATTTAATTGAATCTATGAATAATCAAATCTGAAAATGTGGGCAGCAACTGTCATGCTGTCGTTTTGGGGATCCATCTCCAGATCTCCTTATCTCTCAAGAAACACTTCAGAGTATGCTCTCAAATGATAGGTTCAGATCAAGAGGAATGATGTTTGTCCATCTAACAGGCTAGATCAGGCATGGACACACTTTCATTCTCTGCCAGGAAGACTGGCTGCCTGGTGATGGAAGGAAGGAGGGAAGGAGGAAGGAACGAGAAAGGAAGAAAGGACAAAAGGGGAGAAGGGAAGGATAGAAGGACAAAGAGGGGGAGATGTAAGGAGGGAGGAAAGAAGGAAGGAAGGAAAGACAAAAAGGGAAAGAAGGAAGGAAAAAGAGGAAGAAAAGAAAGAAGGAAGGAAGTGAAAGAGAGAGAGGGAAGAAAGAGGGAAGGAAGAAGAAAGGGTGAAAGGAGGAAAGGAGAAAGAAGAGGGGGAAGGAGGGAGGAAAGAGGAAAGGAAAGACAAAAAGGAGGGAAAGGAAGGAAAGGAAGAAGGAAAGAGGGAAGGAAGGATGAAGGGGAAGGAAGGAAGAAGAGAAAAGGAGGGAGAGAGGGAAGAAAGACAAAAGGAGGAAGGGAGGAGAGGAGGAAAGAGAAAGGAGGGGAAAGAAAGACAAAAAGTAAGGAAAGAAGGAAGGAAAAAGAGGAAGAGAGGGAAGAAAGAGGGAAGGATGAAAGGTTGGAAGGGAAGGATAGAAGGAGAAAGAGGGAGAGAGGAAAGGAGGGAGGAAAGAGGAAAGGAAAAACAAAGAGGAGGGAAGGAAGAATAAAGGAAAGTCAGGGGAAAAGAAAGACAAAAA
This sequence comes from Anolis sagrei ordinatus, assembly GCF_025583915.1. NCBI lineage: Eukaryota > Metazoa > Chordata > Lepidosauria > Squamata > Anolidae > Anolis > Anolis sagrei. The sequence goes on along the minus strand of NW_026844367.1, from coordinate 1,348,442 downwards.
GAAAGGAAGGAGAAAGAGGGAGGAAAGAGGAAAGAAAGGAAAGACGAAAGAGTGGAAAGGAAGGAAGGACAAAAGGGAGGAAGAGAAAATGGAAGGAAGGAAGGCAAGGGTGAAGAAAAGAGAGAAGGAAGGAAAGACTAAAGGGAAGGAAAGAAGAAAGGAGAAAGAGTGGAAGGAAAGAGAGGAGGGAGGGAGGAAAAGATGGTGTGAGAGAGGAGGGCCTGAGAAAAGAGCACAAGGGACCGCACCTGGCCCCGGGGTCTAGGGCTAGATCAGTCTTAGATCATTATTTTCTACTCGAATTGGTATTGACTACTTAGTATCTCATGCTGAGTTCTTCAACCTTCCCTTGCAACTTCTGACCCTTCCCACTAAGCTGGATGCTTCCTTTGTGTTTTCAGGTTGTAAGCTGAAATCTAGCCTATGAAAAATATGTGAAATACATCTGGAGATGGAAAATGCGCTTAATTTCACCTCCCTCACATCCCCATTTAAATCCTTAAGTACTTCCCATCCCCTAAACGAAGATATTGTTACATTCTCAATAGAAAATTAGAGGGGGGGGGAGAAATCAGTTTGCCCTGATCGCCATAGCCTTGCCACACCTAAAACAGAATGTAAAAAATAATGCTTCAAAGTTTAACATAACATTCATGTATTGCTTCTTAAGGAAGACACAGTAGATGAAATCCAACATCTTCTCTGAGTGGCATAAATATCTGCAGGTAGAGGTAATTCCTATTTCAACATTATGTAAACCAGACATGGGCAAACTTCAGCTGTGCAGGTGTTTTGGACTTCAACTCCCACAATTCCTAACAGCTGGTAGGCCATTAGGAATTGTGGAAGTTGAAGTCCAAAATACCAGGAGGGCCAAAGTTTGCTCATGCGCGATGCAAATCCTCTGCAGATAGCAACATCAGTGTTTACCATACAACCACAATGTGAAACAGCAATATGAAATGCACAACCACAACGCACTATGGGCAACCACAGTATGCCATGTGCATACCAATGTTACAAGACAGAGGTCCTCTTGGTCGATCGTAAACCAGATCGGGACATAGGGTGGCAACCTGTGTTGGATGAGGTTGCACTCCCCCTGAAGTCACAGGTCTGCAGTCTGGGTGTCCTCCTGGACTCATCACTGACGCTTGAGGCTCAGGCATCATCGGTGGCCGGGAGGGCCTTTGCACAATTAAGACTTGTGCGCCAACTGCGACCGTACCTTGTGAAGGCGGATCTGGCCAGGGTGGTCCATGCCTTGGTCACCTCCAGATTGGACTACTGTAATGCACTCTATGTGGGGCTACCCTTGAAAATGGTTCGGAAATTTCAACTAGTCCAATGGGCAGCGGCCAGGTTGTTAACTGGTGCTCCTTACAGGGAGCGGTCAACTCTCCTGTTTAAGGAGCTCCATTGGCTGCCATTCATCTTCCGGTCCCAATTCAAGTTGCAGGTGGTTACCTACAAAGCCCTAAATGGTTTGGGACCCGCCTACTTGCGTGACCGCATCTCTGTGTACGAACCCACACGATCTCTTCATTCATCTGGAGAGGCCCTACTCATGATCCCACCTCCATTGCAAGCGCGATTGGTGGGGACGAGGGACAGGGCCTCTTGGTGGTGGCCCCTCGACTCTGGAACTTGCTCCCCAAGGACATTAGGCAAGCCCCAACTCTGGCAGTCTTTAAGAGGAGCCTGAAAACATGGTTGTTCCAGTGTGCCTTCCCAGAATAAGGAAACCCTAAGCAACATGTCCCTAATCGCACTTTACTAATGATCTAGGATTTATTTATTATTTATTTATTTATTTATTTACGACATTTCTATGCCGCCCTTCTCACCCCAAAGGGGACTCAGAGCGGCTTACAAGGTATATATACATACAGTATATTATTAACATAGTACAATATCAGTTTTAAATATTGCTATATTGCACTATATCAATTATACTGTAATATTATTAGTAATATTACATGTAATATAAATATATAATTATAATATCATATTATATTATATACTTATAATATATGTCTGCTCGCTCCATCCCTTTCCAAATACCTATTCTAGTTATATGTCACCTGGTCATGCCCAGCATTTTTTAAAATTTTAATTATTGCATTTGGCCCTGCCATAGGTTTTTAATGTGTCGTGGTGTTATTGTTACTGTTTATTGCTTTGCTTATGAGTTTATTTATTGTTTGTGTTGTTGTTGTTGTTGTTGTTTTTACTGATGTACTTGGGCTCGGCCTCTTGTAAGCCACACTGAGTCCTTTGGGAGATGGTAGCGGGGTATAAATATTATTATTATTATTATTATTATTATTATTATTATTGTTATTAGGGCTGGGCGGTTTCGTTTCGTTAATTCGTAATTCGTTAAAAATTCGTTATTTTTTTTTTAACGAAGCGATAACGAACCATTCTGGAGCAACTTAAAAACGAAATGAATTTTTCAATTCGTTTCGTAAATGCTTCGTATTTCGTTATGTATTCGTTTCGTTATTGGTTTGAGGTTGTTTCGTTATTATTTCCGCATGTCTGGGGCAAGTTTTATAGTTGTTTTTTGTTTAATTAGTGAAAAAAAATTATAATATCACACCAACAGTCAACAACAGAGGGAGAGGGAAGCTTCAGAAGTTTTTTTAGCGTATTGGGGGGGGGGGGGGGGGGGGGGGGGGGGGGGGGGGGGGGCTGAGTCTGAGTGAAAGAGGGTCTGCGCGATCGCGGCCGCCATTAACGAATCGATTCATTATTGTTTCGTTATTGTTTTGTAATTTTTTTTTACCATTTACGAAATTTCGTAAATATCGAACTTTTTTTAAGGAAAATTTGGTAATTATTTTAAATAACGAAACGCGAAAAAACCCCGAAAAAACGAATCGATTTTAGAAACAAATTTTTCCGTTGTTACCCAGGCCTAATTGTTATTGTTATTGTTATTATATGTATTACACTGCTTCTATCTATGGAGTATATCTCTTGCACTAGAGTGAATAATTCACCCCAGATGCATAGCACGACCTATGCATGTGTAGGTCACTAACAGACAGCCAACCGGTATGATTAAATGGTTTTGTGCTGCACTGCTGCCAGTCCCTTGGAGCCTTTACAAGATGACTTTGACCAGTGAAGTCAGCTCAGCCTCTTGGTTTCCGTAATGACTGCAATGGAGGGCTGCTCCCTGACCCTCCGGAGAGATGCGGTGCCCCTCGAAGGTTATTAAAATGCCCAAGCTAGGAAGTGTCGAGCAGGTTAAGAGATTAATTACCGCTTGGGGGGCCATGTTTCAGTTTCTGGATGAGGTTGTAGTGGTGCAGACAGAAAGACCCAGATAATTTACCCTGCAATGATATGGCAGATTACCCTGTACTTACAAGGTCACCGGCGACGGGATAATTTCTATAATGTGTTCACCTCCGACAGGCTTTCAGAATGCTGCATTACTACCTGGTGTCAAAATAGCAGAGGGGCCGGAGTATGCGTATGCATGTGCGCTCCCTCTCTCTCAGACACACAAACACACACAATAATAGTTGTCACACAACAGCCTGCTAGATGCCTCAGGGAAACCAACTAACTGAGCATGACTGTAAAATCCTTCCATTTTTAAAAAATCGACCAGTTATGATTTCATCATTTCCTGCTTCTGAATAGGAAGAGGTGAATATTATTGGGGCATTTAAAAAAAAACACAATGGAAATTAATTTACCACATTTGAGGATAAGAGAAAGTAAGTGAAACTGAGAGATGTCTCTATGCGGCGACAATCTATATAAATTTTTCATTATTATTATTGGAATATTTGGAATATTATTGGAATGTCCGTTTGTGGGATTAACATAACTCAAAAATCACTGGGCGAATTGATACGAAATTTGGACACAAGACACCTCTCAGGCCAACGAGTGACCATCACTCATAACAACACTGAAAAACACAGCGGAAGGTGGGATCAAGAGCAGGGCCTCTCCTGAAGATCTTAGACTTCGTGATGGTTCATAACAGGAGATATAACATAGGAGCATAGTGTCTAGATCCAGGGAAGTCATGCTCCCCATGCTCTATTCTGCTTTGGTTAGACAACACCTGGAATATTGTGTCCAATTCTGGGCGCCACAATTCAAGAGAGATATTGACTCTAAGCTGGAATGTGTCCAGAGGAAGAGGGCGACTCAAATGATCAAGGGTCTGGAGAACAAGCCCTATGAAGAGTGGCTTAAGGAGCTGGGCAGGTTTAGCCTGCAGAAGAGAAGACTGAGAGGAGATATGATATGTATAAATATGTGAGAGGAAGCCACAGAGAGGAGGGGGGGAGCAAGCATGTTTTCTGCTTCCCTGGAGACTAGGACGCAATGGGACAATGGCTTCAAACCACAAGAGAGGAGATTCCATCTGAACACGAGGAAGAACTTCCTGACTGTGAGAGTCATTCAGCAGTGGAACTCTCTGCCTCGGAGTGTGGTGGAGGCTCCTTCTTTGGAAGCTTTGAAACAGAGGCTGGATGGCCATCTGTCAGGGGTGATTTGAATGCAATATTCCTGCTTCTTGGCACAATGGGGTTGGACTGGATGGCCATGAGGTCTCTTCCAACTCTTTGATTCTATGATTCTGTGATTCTAGGTTCAGACAGGTAGTCTGGACCAGAACCATTTAGGGCTTTAAAGGTTAAAACTAGTACTTTGAATTGTCCTTGGAAGCTGATCAGCAACCAGTGGAGCTGGCGTAACAGAGGAGTTGTATGCTTCCTGCATGCTGCTCCAGTGAGCAGCCTGGCTGCCGACCGTTGGACTAGTTGAAGCTTCTGAGCAGTCTTCAAAGGCAGCCCCACATAAAGTGCATTGCAGTAGTCTATTCGGGATGTAACAAGAGTGTGGACCACTGTGGCCAAGTAATAGTGAGGCTGCGGACCATATTTTCATTCTTGCAGACCACTGGTGGTCCACGGGCCACAGGTTGAGAACCACTGTTCTGGAGCAATCGCAACCATCTCCATTTAACTATTCTTCATAGTTTTTCCAAGGACCCTATGAACACAGATGTGTGACTCTCCCAGGATTACTAGGCTTCTAATTTAATCTTTAGAGGCCGTGAAAGACTTTGTATTCCTAGGCGCAAAGATTACTGCAGATGAAGACTGTGGCCAGGAAATCAGGAGACGCTTCCTTCTTGGGAGGAGAGCAATGTCCAATCTCGATAAAATAGTAAAGAGTAGAGACATCAGACTGGCAACAAAGATCCATTGCCTAGTCAAAGCCATGGTCTTCCCTGTAGTCACCTACGGATGTGAGAGCTGGACCTTAGGGAAGGCTGAGCGAAGGAAGAGAGATGCTTTTGAGCTGTGGTGTTGGAGGAAAGTTCTGAGAGTGCCTTGGACTGCGAGAAGATCCAACCAGTCCATCCTCCAGGAAATAAAGCCCGACTGCTCATTGGAGGGAAGGATACTAGAGACAAAGTTGAAGTCCTTTGGCCACATCATGAGGAGACAGCAAAGCCTAGAGAAGACAATGATGCTGGGGAAAGTGGAAGGCAAAAGGAAGAGGGGCCGACCAAGGGCAAGATGGATGGATGGCATCCTTGAAGTGACTGGACTGACCGTGAAGGAGCTGGGGGTGGTGACGGCCGACAGGGAGCTCTGGCGTGGGCTGGTCCATGAGGTCACAAAGAGTCGGAGACGACTGAACGAATGAGCAACAATTTAATCTTTCATCGCTGTTGGATGTGTTGCTGGTAGAAACCAAAGTCCAAAAAGATTGGAAAATCTTCACATGCTCCAGTCCTGATTTAATGTGGGATCTCTCTTGCTGATGTTTAAAGAAAGCTGCCACCTAAGAATCAAAACAAAGGAAGTTATTCTACTCTTCTTTTTTCTTATAGGCTCAATAACCTGGATTCTAAAATACAAAACACAGCAATTTGATTTGCACATAGCTTGGATGTATCTGTAGGCATGCCATGCTGCACTTATCTAAGTTGCATAGCTCTAAAGTTCAGACTAAAATCCAGAGTAGACTTAGAGCTTTCACCCCTCCTTTTCCTCCTCTGCCCCACTCCTCCCATTTCTCCTCCCTCTTGTTCTTCTTGTTTGTGTGAGGCTCCTCCTGCATTCTTATTCATACCTAGAACAGCAAAAACACATTGAATTCAGTGCAAACTGATTTTTCCACCTAATCTTTCTATTGAGAATGCAACAACAGTTGCAAATATCTTTATTTAGGGGATGGGAAGTATGAGGGTTGAATGAAAAGTAATGCCTCCACCTTTATAACTCCTCAACAGATGACAGTACTGGAATGCGGCAGGTACTGGCTTGTTCAGTAGACTCTCCTCTACAGTTCCATTTTGGCACGAAGCCTTAGCATTGAATGATTGTGTTGTTAAAGTGAAAAGTATGGAACCCTGCACAGACGGTTGGTCGATGCAAACTTAAGCAACGTGTAGTCATTGAAATCTTGACTGCAAAAGGTGTCACCTCAAAGGAGATTCATCAGAGAATGCAAGCTGTTTATGGTGATTGTGTTGATGTGAGGACTATGTGTCATTGGGCGAGTAAGTTTAAAGATGTTGAGGTGGGAACATCTGACTTGCGTGACAAAGAGTTGGATGTCCTGTGACAACAACCACCAAGTTTCACAAGCAAAAGGTTGACAGATTGATTCAGGATGATTATCATATCACTCAGAGAGAATTTTCAAGCATAATCAGCATTTCACAAGAATGTGTGGGTCACATTATTGCTTTGTTTGGCTATCGGAAAATCTGTGCACAATGGGTTGCGGAAACAGAGTGTCGACTCCTTCCGTGACAGCTTCAAAAAACCTGTTCATCGTTGACAGAAATGTACCAGATTGTCTGGTGATTATGTGGAAAAGTGAATGGTGGTAGTTAACGAGCAGATTTTAAGGATTATTTCTGCGTTTGATTTATTAAATTATTCCCATCCAAACCCAAGTAACGAAGGTGGAGGCACTACTTTTCATTCAACCCTTGTACTTAAAGATTAAAATGGGGATGTAGGGGAGGTGAAATTAAGAGCATTTTGGGTTGTTGTAGGTTTTTTCAGGCTATATGGCCATGTTCTAGAGGCATTTATGACGTTTCACCTGCATCTATGGCAAGCATCCTCAGAGGTAGTGAGGTCTGTTGGAACTAGGAAAAAGGGTTAATATATCTGTGGAATGACCAGGGTGGGACAAAGGACTCTTGTCTGCTGGAGCTAGGTGTGACTGTTTCAACTGACCACCTTGATTAGCATTAGATGGCCTGGCAGTGCCTGGGGCAATCTTTTGTTGAGAGGTGATTAGCTGTTCCTGATTGTTTCCCCTCAGTTGTTGTGCTGTTGTTATTTTAGAGTCTTTTTTTAATACTGGTAGCCAAATTTTGTTCATTTTCATGGTTTCCTCCTTTCTGTTGAAATTGTCCACATGCTTGTGGATTTCAATGGCTTCTCTGTGTATTTTCCATCTCCAGATGTATTTCATATATTGTTCATAGGCTAAAATAATTCTTCTAATGCCAATAAATGGAATGGGAGAAGATATTAGGTTACGACCTACAGTCATTTAGGAAATCTATGACTTTATAATGCTCTCGTTTCCCTTGATATCCTCCCCCCGCCCTCCCCTTTGCGGCATCCTGCTCAGAAGGGCCATGGCACCATCCATTCCAGCAGCCTCGTTGAAACGAGAGTGCCTTTCCTTTCTTATGCTTTCTGTCTGCTTCCATCTTCCATTTGTGGCTAACCCTAATGGGGAGAGAGCTTGCCCACAGGCACATCTGGGAAAGTTTAGCTGGTTAAGTCATCCAGCTAACCAGGGGCTAATGAAAGTCTTACGGCAAAAGCTTTCAGTTGCATCCCACCTGGTGGATCATTTGAGCAAAATGCTTCCTTTGGGGGCCTGGGGGGCTTAAAACCCCCTTTTACTTTCAGGAAGAGAAGGAAATAGTGGTAAAGGGGATATCAGAGGTGAGCGCTCCGATGCTTCCTTGGCTCTTTGTTCTCCTAATGGCCTTTACGGCTCAGGCAGCGATTGGCATTTATCTTCTCCTTGTTCCTCTTCTTCATTTCTTTTCGTTTATCTAAAATGAAGCCCCATTACAGGACATTAGCATTAACATTATGCTAACTTGAAGTTACATTCTGACAAGAGGGTCCTGAGACGGGAAACATAATAACAAAAAGATCTACATCTCATTCTCTGATTTTTGCCATTAAAGGTATTCTAGAGTGAAATTCAAGGTGCAGGTTATGACCTATAAACAGGGGCGGTTCGTCCATTACGCGAAGTAAGCGGTCGCAGAACACTTTTTTTGCCAGGGGCGCAGAGGCGCCACTGCCACTTGAGGAGTACCCCCTCAGCTCACAACAGCCCTAGCAGTCCGGGGGGAGCCTCGGCTTTCTTGCCTCGCTGCCGGGCGATCCTCTTCCCAAAGGGGCCAGGCCCTTGAGCCTTGCCTAGCCCCTCTCGTTCCTGCTCCACCCGGCCACCGGGTGCGCGAGCAGAGCCGCGCTCAATCGTTCTCCGCGTTCAATCCCTTCCCCATGACCGGCTCCCTTTCCCGATCCCCGGCACTCCACCTGCCTCCTCTCCACTCCCCAATCCGCGGGTGTGCCAAGGGGCGGAGCCGCCGCGCCTGGCCCGCTTCGGGTCCGGAGGCGTGTCTGAAGACCCCAGAGTGCGCACCAAAAGTCGCCTCTTCTCCTGACTTTCTCTTCAGCCATTGGGACCAAGAGAGAGAGAGAGAGAGACCCTCCGGCTGGAGGTATCTCCCACCTCCGCTCCCTCCTTTGTTTTTGCGCCTACCTTCAGGAAAGGTGGGCATCTCTACCTCTCTCTCTCTCTCTCTCTCTCTCGGTCCCAATGGCTGAGGAGAAAGTCAGGAGAAGAGGTGACACACGCCGGGGTCTTCAGGCACGCCTCCGGACCCAAAGTGGGCCAGGCAAGGGAGCAAGTTTGGCAAGTGTAGTTACTGGGATGTATAGTTCACCTACAATCAAAGAGCATTCTGAACTCCACCAATGATGGAATTGAACCAAATATGGCACACAGAACTCCCACGACGAACAGAAAATATATATCAATGATTGGTTTGGGGGGGGCGCCAAAATACTGTGTGCTTACCGTTGAAAATTACCTAGGGCCGCCTCTGCAAGCAGGGATATATGTTTACTTCCTCATGCATTGGTCTCCTAATTTAATCCACATGCAGAACACTGTGCAATGCTGTTCACCTGCCCCATGTATCCAGTGAATCAGTTCCAATAACTCATATCCTTGGCTTAAAGTTCAGAATACCATCTTGGTCTAAACTCACCCAGCCTTTCTTTGACCACTCTAGCGATGACCTCTCTGCCATTCCTTATGCAGGAATGAAAGGCCTCTCATCTCAAGGGAAGCGGCAGAGGTGGTGTTGCCTGGAATATTGAAACTGGCTGGACAAAGCCCTTGGAAATGGACAGTTGCAGAATTCTCTTGTATTACTTCATGGGAGATTGACTAACTGCCACTCGGATAGGCTTTGATGCGACTGGGGTGATTTAATGAGGACAATCCATCTCTCCATCATAAAGAGACATTCACCTTGTCAGTGCAAAGGAGAGAGCCTGCTAGGGAACTTTGCAGGACAACAAACTAATTTTGGAGAATTAGTGCTGTCAGTTTCCTTGTTTATAGCTACCTACGCTTGTGGGGCTGAATGGATAAACAAGAATAAATAACAACCTAGGGACACTCCGAAATGTCCAACTATGAGTTCATCTATGCTGTAGAATTAATGCAGTTTGACACCACTTTAACTTCTATTCAACCAGATGTGCATTTGCATGCATAATGGCACCACATATACAACTCTACTTCTGTGACATTAAACATAAGCCTTGCACGGGAGACTTCCTTTGGTAACCTGAACCTCTTGGCTCAGCTCTCACATTGTCCTGAGATGTTGTGCAATTTCACAAAATACCAACAAGTCTTCAAGGTCAGGAGACATGTTACACTCATATGGATTCCTTGGGTGGTTCTCCAGTACGGCCAGTGGCTTCTATAAGGGAATTGCATATGGATGCTGAGCATTATATTTTTGCTTGATTGGCTTTGATTTTAATTGTTGTATGGTTTACTGAGGGTGTCTTGGGTCTTGTTGAAGGCTTTCATGGCCGGAATCACTGGGTTATTGTATTTATTTATCTATTAATCGGTATTTCTACCCCGTCTCTTCTCTACCCCCAAAGGGTTACTCAAGACGGCTTACATTTTGGCAGCGATTCGATGCCACTACAAATAAACCATTACAATAATACAACAACCATTAAAATGTGTAAAGCATTCATTAAAAACAGTACATAAAGCATTAATTTAAACAATAAACAGTATCATCAGCTGTCGCGCCATTCCAGTCAATTTTCAACCAAAGTGCTAATTAAGTCTGCTGTCCCAAAATGGGATGAAGCTGATCTTATCTCATTTGGAAGCACGTTTCACAGGCTGGGGGCCACCATCGAGAAGGCCCTGTCTCTCATCCCCACCAGGCGCATTTGTGATGTTGACGGAAGTGAGAGCAGGGTCTCCCCAGATGATCTTAAATTACGAGGTGGGATGTAGAGGCAGATTTGTTCAGATATTTTGGGCTATATGGCCATGTTCTAGAAGCATTCTCTCCTGATGTTTCACCTGCATCTATGGCAGGCATCCTCAGAGGTTGTGAGGTCTGTTGGAAACTAGGAAAATTGGGTTTATATATCTGTGGAACATATTGAACCACCTAAACTGGGCTTTACAGGCCAATGGATACTCCACCACAGACATCAGAAGAGCTGCAAGACAACCGAGAAGAAGCTACAAGAGTAAAGACGAAGGTCCACCCAGACATCAAGGGGACCACTGACCGCAAAGGGAAACTGATGAGGAAACACAACATACAAACCACTTACAGACCCACCAAGAAAATCCAACAAATGCTACATTCAGCAAAGGACAAGAGGGATCCTCTTACTTCTGCAGGAGTAAAGACCGTGTAACATGCAGCTGTGGACAAGTCTACAGAGGGACCACCAAACGCAGCCGCATTGCCCAAACAAGAATCAAGGAACATGAAAGGCACTGCAAACTACTCCAACCAGAGAAATCAGCCATAGCAGAGCACCTGATGAACCAACCTGGACACAGCATTTTATTGGAGAACACAGAAATGCTGGCCCACTCTCACAACCACCATGTCAGTCGACACAGAGAAGTCACTGAAATCCACACGAAGCATGTGGACAATTTCAACAGAAACCATGAAAATGAACAAAATCTGGCTACCAGTATTTTAAAAAACTCTAAAATTATAACAGTAAATAAAGAACAACACTCCAACACAGGGGAACCCCAGACAAGAAATAATCAGGGACAGCTAATCAACCCTCAACAAAGGATTCTCCCAGGCAGTAACAAGACAGACCTAAAAACTGTCAGGCCATCAAATGCTAATCAAGGTGGCTAATTGAAACATTCACCCCTAGCTCCAGCAGACAAGAGTTCTTTCTCCCACCCTGGACCTTTCACAGATATATAAACCCAATTTTCCTAGTTCCCAACAGACTTCACAACCTCCGAGGATTCCTGCTATAGATGCAGGCGAAACGTCAGGAGATAATGCTTCTAGAACATGTCTTGGGTCTGTTTTTGAAAAGGGTGTATCTCCATCATCACCATGTATGGAAGATCTCAAGAGCAACCAAAATATTGGGATTGAAAAATTAAACTTGAAGAATCCTGGTACAATTAGGTTTTCAGGTGAAGCTGAAAAGACCACAATGAATGTGCCATTGGAAATAATGCCCTTTTTTTTATGATAGCCCCCACCAGACCTCATTTAGTTGTGAAAGGGGTCTCAGAAAGTGACCTCAATATATCACAGAGTGGGTGATGCCAGCTAATTATGTCCTTGCATGGCCGAGTAAGTGTCAGTTGAGAAAAGCCTTAAAGACTCATCACCAGAGAAAGAATTAAAATAACACATTAAATGACGAAAAGGTTTCTGGGACTATTGCTTTTCTTACATTCCTAAGTCTCTTTTTCAGTCACCAAATCCACGCTCCATGAATTTGATATTAATGGGAAATAGATTTCAAAACAATGAAGACTAATGAATTTTGAAAACCATTATGATTAATGGCTAGGTGGCAAAATTGATTGTGTAGCATCCCAAGGCTATGGGCATGCCTTCTTTAATTCCTATGTACTTTCACACTGATGCCGCTACCATTTCTTATGTCAACAAAGTCATCTAAACTGGGAGAAAAAGGTAACTGTTGGGAAGGTTAGGGAGGCATCTTTTGATGAACGAACAAAGCCCCTTGAAGAAAGATGTTCGCATTTAGGAGGTACCCTCTACATGTAAAAGTTAGGCCCCAGATTATCTGCTTTGAACTAAATTATATAAGGGCCCTTCCACACAGCCCAACATCCCAAGATATCAAGGCGGAAAATCCCACAACATCTGCTTTGAACTGGGTTATTTGAGTCCACACTCAGATAATGTGGGATTTTCTGCCTTAATATTATGGGATATAGGGCTGTGTGGAATGGCCCTAAGTCTCCGCTGCCAGATAATCTGGGATAAGAAGATAATATGGGATCAGATCCTGGGATATAGGGGCAGTGTGGAAGGGGGCTCAGAAGCAAATGTCCTACAACTGCCCCTAGAAAACAAACCATTTCACCCATGCCCCAAAGGCACTTTATGTGCATTGGTTGTTGTTGTTCATTCGTTCCGTCGCTTCCAACTCTTTGTGACCTCATGGACCAGAGCTCCCTGTCAGCCGTCACTAACCCCAGCTCCTTCAAAGTCATGCCAGTCACTTCAAGGATAACATCCATCCATCTCCTCTCACAACAGGATGCTCCTGACACGACAAAAAAAAACCCATCCATCTTGGTGGGCACCTCTTCCTCTTTCCTTCCATTTCCCCCAGCATTATTGTCTTCTCTAAGACTTTAATTTGTGTCTGGATTAAGACTTCCTTGCTTTTCTTTGCACTTTTCAATTGCATTTGCTTATCCTTTGTGTTTGCTAAAGTAAAGCATTTTTCTTTTACTTTCAACATTGTCTAAAGGCTGTTTTTGAAGGGCAACTCAGGACATGAAGGAAATGGAGGAAATGAAATCTGTGCACAATCCCACAGGAGAACCAGCCAAGGAATGGCCATATGTGTATAACATGTCTCCTGACCTTGAAGACTTGTTGGTATTTTGTGAGATTCCACAACATCTCAGGACAATGTGAGAGCTGAGCCAAGAAGTTTGGGTTATCAACGGAAGTCTCGGTGGCCAGAATTCCAGATCTTTATTGCTGTGGGAGCACAAGGATAAACACAAGGACAGACAGGGTCGTGGATTCATTGATTTTAGTCCCTTTTAGAAGTTCTGTTTTATCTGTAGAAGAACATCAGACTATATTTCAAATGTTGCCTCTGGTGTAATTTGGGATATGGCTTCACTGAAGCTATGATTTAGAATTGAGAAAACTTTTGGAAAAGTATTAATTTATAAACTTCCTCAACTTGCTCACTTGAGCAGATTTGTAACCTCAGAGAGGGCTCAGGATACAATGCAGTTGTAACTAGACCTTTCTCCAAAGCTTCCTTTTCAAATTGCATGCAAAACACATAAACCATCCCATATATTATTGCTGACATTTCTAAACAGTACATGTAAGAGATGGCCCTTGGGTACAGACGTCTTGCTGAGCTGCTGCTCTGATTTATCTCACCCACTTTTAAGGTAGCAGACTTTGACTTCCAGCAAACCCACTGCCAGTCGACACTTCTTCATTTGCATAGGTAATTGGCAGCTTCTTAAAGGCTCATTAGGATTGTTCAAAACCTAGGGATAAACACAAACCTAACAGAGCAGAGACCAGAGGAAGCGCAGGCTGGCAGATTTCCATAGGCTTCTTCTACTCTAGAGTGAGATAAGGGTTTGATTGCAAGGGAGTGCTTTGATTTGGCTTTAGGATTGGCGTATCCAAGTTGACTTGATTCAGTAAACTGAATATAAATACTGCAAATAAGTAAATAAATAAATAAAATAGCCAGGAATGGTGGACTAAAACAAGCTTAATGGCCACCTGCTGAGCCTAGTCCCTGGGCCAGGAGTCACTCCCTCTGACTACCTCCAAGGACATGTGTGCAGTTGTATTACATTTTTAACAAAACAAACAAACAGACAAAACACAAAGTTTGCAAGCTTGGTAGTTGATTAGATGTCCTTTGACCAGTATCTGACCACTTGGAGTGCCTCTGGTGTTACTATAAGGAAGACCTCCCTTGTGCATGTGGCAGGGCTCAGGGTGCATTGCAGCAGGTGGTCAGTGGTTTTCTCTTCTCTGCACTCGCATGTCGTGGACTCCACTTTGTGGCCCCATTTCTGAAGGTTGGCTCTGCATCTCGTGGTGCCCGAGTGCAGTCTGTTCAGCGCCTTCCAAGTCGCCCAGTCCTCTGTGTGCCCAGGGGGGCGTCTCTCATCTGGTATCAGCCATGGATTGAGGTTCTGGATTTGAGCTTGCCACTTTTGGACTCTCGCTTGCTGGGGTGTTCCAGCGAGTGTCTCTGTAGATCTTGCTTTAAGTCATTGACGTGCTGGCTGATACCCAAACGGGATGAGCTAGAGATCTCGGCTGATCATCGTTCTGGAACTCTCTCCTTTTGGAGATTAGATCTGCCCCTTCTCTCCTGACTTTTAGAAAGCTGGTGAAATCTTGGCTTTGGAATATGGCATTTGATGATTGAGTCAATAACTCTTGACCACACTGACGGATGGTGATGAATTGTGATTTCACTCTGACGACCTGGCCTTATGTAATTGTATGATTGTATTTTAATGTATTTTATGGATTAATGTATTATGAGGTTGTGATAGAATCATAGAATTAGAATCATAGAATCAAAGAGTTGGAAGAGACCTCTTGGGCCATCCAGTCCAACCCCCTGCCAAGAAGCAGGAATATTGCATTCAAATCACCCCTGACAAGATGGCCATCCAGCCTCTGTTTAAAAGCTTCCAAAGAAGGAGCCTCCACCACACTCCAGGGCAGAGAGTTCCACTGCTGAACAGCTCTCACAGTCAGGAAGTTCTTCCTCATGTTCAGATGGAATCTCCTTTCTTGTAGTTTGAAGCCATTGTTTCGCGTCCTAGTCTCCAGGGAAGCAGAAAACAAGCTTGCTCCCTCCTCCCTGTGGCTTCCTCTCACATATTTATACATGGCTATCATATCTCCTCTCACCTTCTCTTCTTCAGGCTAAACATGCCCAGCTCCTTAAGCCGCTCCTCATAGGGCTTGTTCTCCAGACCCTTGATCATTTTAGTCGCCCTCCTCTGGACACATTCCAGCTTGTCAATATCTCTCTTGAATTGTGGTGCCCAGAATTGACACACTCTTGATGTTTATACTATTGTCTATTAATCTTCTGTTGTGAACCGGCCTGAGTCCCTCTTCGAAGGTCGAGAAGACCGGGTTATAAAAACTCTAAATAAATAAATAATAGTTGGAAGGCCATCCTGAGGGCGCTCCCTCCCAAACCTCAGAGTTTGTCAAGAGTGAGGACCCTCCATCCAGCCCAAAGGGTAGCTCCCATTTTATGAAAACTTATGGGGACTTTTGTGGGAGTCCACCCTTCACCCCCTAAGGCGGGGGTGCCATGGTGCCTACCATAACCATTTAACCTTTAACATGCCTTGTAAACTTATTAATACTCAAGGAAACCTATTTAAATGACACCACCCCAAAGCCAATTACCACACCCATCTGAAACAGTATGGGGTAGGCGAAAAAACCCCCAATGCAAACTTGGGGGGAGGAATCCTACCCGGCTCATGTGCAACCAGTCTATACTCCCACTGTCCATAGGGAGGGAGGGTGGGTCATGCCGACAAAAGGAAACTAAGAGGGGAGCGGAGCAGCCTTATCCAACTTGTTGCTCTGCCCCCTTCACATGCATGGGTCAGCAAACTAGCTGGCCCAAACCAAGTCTGCCTCCTTCATGGGGTCATTCATACCTCCCACATCTTAAGATTTGCTTGACTGTGGGTGGGGCAACAGTGAAAAAAATTAGCACTGAAACCAGAGATTATATTATCCACCTCACTTTGCATTCAGGTCCTTGCTCCATTCCCGTTTCCAGGAGAACCTGCAGCTCCGTTCTCACTCTGCACAAACTCCGGATTGACTGATTGACTAGTGGAAACACTCAGCTTCCACGGCATAGAAATACATAATGATGATCTCCAGAGTCAAGGACATGAAATATAAATTGGTGCTGCAAAACAGGGGGAAACAAAGCCAGCGTTCACACAGAGGCTTGTTTCGCCCTCCCCAGTTTCTTCTCGTGCCTTTGGCTACCAATGTTTCCCTGGGTAGCCTGAGGTGCCATGTGTGCAGGTATGGAAATGTATGCTCAGTGAATGAGACTGTTTGTGAAAGAATCCTCCGGTGTTCCAAACATATTGAAGTGGAGGCAAGAGAATTCGTCTTGCTTCTTGAAAGTGACGCCACAACATTCATAACATTCAGTTTCTATATTGAGTGCCAGAAGTTTTCTTGCTTTAGGCAAATAATTTTCTCAGGTGGGAGGGATCTCTTCCACTCTTCCACTAAACATTATTCCTTTATACTATTTTGAGTACAACAAATCAGGTATTAAGTGAGGAAGGTTGTATCTTGCCTTTATCATGAATGCATTCGGTTTCAGCCATTCTCTCGTTCTCAGTGGCTGCGTGTGATCTCACAAACGCATGAATGGAAGTGGTTTTTGTTTCAGTTTGTATTTTTTTCACCATTTACTAACGTTTGTGTGCCGTTGCGCCTGGGAGCTCGATAAAGGAGGGGTGGACGTGGCACCTTTCCCCCAGGAAACTGGAACTCCCAAAAACCCAAAACGCTGTAAATAGCTCAAGATAAGTTTTATTTATCACAAAGTCATTTCTTCAAAGCAATGAGCTGGAAAACTTTAGAGGGGTGAAGGAAAACATACGTTACAGTCTCAATTAGTCCTGGGTCCAAGGGGTTTGAAGCTGAGAAGCCTCACCAAGTTTCCTCTTTCCTCAATGGCTGTGAATGCTGGAGCAAACCACAACCCCAGTTCAGATGGCCTATGTTTTGAAGACTCAGGATCTTCCTTTGGTGCCAAAAGAACCGGCTTGAAGGCGCTTGGGATCTCCTCAATGTTATCCAGGACGATCTGGACATAAAGCATGAGTCCCAAGGGTAAAAAACCTCAGAACTGGTGCTAAGAGGTAACTTAAATCAGGGTCCTTTAGAGTCAGGTCTCTTACTCACGTCCATCTGGTACGAACTCTGAAGGCAGAATGAAGAAAAAGGAAGTTCTCCCCTCTTGCAGGAAGAGGTGGAGCCAAACAGTACTGATTGACAGCTACAAGCAACCAATCCATACAACTGTACACAAGCAATGTAAAAAGGGGCAGGATTAAACATGATACAACAGTTTAAGTCTAACAACTAACAGTTCTATACATAGGTGGCGCCACTCGCGCCGTCACAGTTTGAAAGTTTGTCTATGTTTAGAATAGATGGATGTCAAACAAAATAGTGTTTTAAAAAAAGAATGGAAGAAGACTTGCTTACATGTCTGAACGCATCTCCCCTTATGAACCATCTAGGACCTTAAGATCGTCTGGAGAGGCCCTGCTCTTGTTACCGCCTTCATCACAATACATTTGGCGGAGATGAGACACAGGGTCTTCTTGGTGGTGGCCCCTTGGCTGTGGAATGCCATCCCAATAGATATTAGATTGTTCACTTAATCATAGAATCATAGAATCAAAGAGTTGGAAGAGACCTCCTGGGCCATCATCCAGTCCAACCCCATTCTGCCAAGAAGCAGGAATATTGCATTCAAATCACCCCTGACAGATGGCCATCCAGCCTCTGTTTAAAAGCTTCCAAAGAAGGAGCCTCCACCACACTCCCCGGGGCAGAGAGTTCCACTGCTGAACGGCTCTCACAGTCAGGAAGTTCTTCCTCATGTTCAGATGGAACTTCCCTTTTAACATTCCAGAAAAAAAGTCAAGATGTGGTTTTTTGAACAAGCGTTTGCAAATGCAGAGTAACTGACACGGGAAAATGGAATGACTAGACAATGAGTCTGGACAACATTAGCAGAGCACCTGATGAACCAACCTGGACACAGCATATTATTTGAGAACAGAAATGCTGGACCACTCTCACAACCACCATGTCAGACTACACAGAGAAGCCATTGAAATCCACAAGCATGTGGACAATTTCAACAGAAAGGAAGAGACCATGAAGATGAACAAAATCTGGCTACCAGTATTAAAAAACTCTAAAATCATAACAATAAATTAAAACAGGGGAGCTCCAGACAAGAAACAATCAGAGACAGCTAATCACCTCTCAACAAAGGATTCCCCCAGGCAGTAAGAAGGCAGACCTTTAAACTGCTAGACCATTAAATCCTAATCAAGGTGGCCAATTGAAACATTCACACCTAGCTCCAGTAGACAAGAGTTCTTTCTCCTAGCCCGGACAAGAACTCCAAATCTCCAAATTATTATTTCTGTCCAATGTTATTTAGTTTATTTTTTCCCCTTAGTTTAGCTTGTAACTGGATATCATATAATTGTATTGTCGAAGGCTTTCATGGCTGGAATCACTAGGTTCTTGTGGGTTTTTCGGGCTCTAGGGCCATGTTCTAGAGGCATTTCTCCTGACGTTTCGCCTGCATCTATGGCATGCATCCTCAGAGGTAGTGAGGTCTGTTGAAAATAGGACAATGGGTTTATATATCTGTGGAATGGCTGGGGTGGGGCAAAGAGCTCTTCTCTGCTGGAGCTAGGTGTGAATGTTTCAGCTGACCACCTTCATTAGCATTTGAAGGCCTGCCTGAGCCTGGGAAAATCTTTTGTTGAGAGGTGTTAAGATGTGTCTGGTTGTTTCCTCTCTGCTGTTTTGCTGTTGTAATTTTAGAGTTTTTTTTAATACTGGTAGCCAGATTTTGTTCATTTTCATGGTCTCTTCCTTTCTGTTGAAATTGTCCACATGCTTCTTGTGGATTTCAGTGGATTCTCTGTGTAGCCTGACATGGTGGTTGTTGGTGTGGTCCAGCATTTCTGTGTTCTCACTACCTCTGAGGATGCTTGCCATAGATGCAGGCAAAACGTCAGGAGAAATGCCTCTAGAACATGGCCCTATAGCCCGAAAAAACCCACAAGAACCTTATCATATAATTATTTTTGTAAGATCTAGTAATGCTTTCCCAGAGTTAATTACAAAACAAAACAGTGCTGTCACGATATAAGCTGAGTTTATATATTGAAGGCCTTTTATACATACATTTCCTGCAATGTTTGACACAGTCGATGCATGATTTCATTGGAAGCTTCTTTTCAGATCACACAAATTTCATCAGAATACGAGCTTTGGGCAGTGTAAATATATTTCCAGATGGGTTTCTACAAATTAAATGCAGCCCGATAGAATAAGAAGGAAACATTATGGACCTAACATATTGCAATATCTCCATCGCTCTGCCAAAACAAACTAAATAAAGGACAGTAGACCTTTCCATGATTTCTTTCAATATGGCTGGAATCCTATTTTCACTTACCGTAACAATGTGATGAGGCGGCAAAAAAAGCCAATGGGATGTTGGCCTGCATCAATAGGAGCCTAGTGTCTAGATCCAGGGAAGTCATGCTCCCCATGCTCTATTCCGCTTTGGTTAGACCACACTACCTGGAATATTGTGTCCAATTCTGGGCACCACAATTCAAGAGAGATATTGACAAGCTGGAATGTGTCCAGAGGAGGGCGACTAAAATGATCAAGGGTCTGGAGAACAAGCCCTATGAGGAACGGCTTAGGAGCTGGGCATGTTTAGCCTGAAGAAGAGAAGGCTGAGAGGAGATATGATAGCCATGTATAAATATGTGAGAGGAAGCCACAGGGAGGAGGGAGCAAGCTTTTTCTGCTTCCCTGGAGACTAGGACGCATTGGAACAACGGCTTCAAACGACAAGAGAGGAGATTCCATCTGAACATGAGGAAGAACTTCCTGACTGTGAGAGCCGTTCAGCAGTGGAACTCTCTGCCCCTTGAGGAGTGTGGTGGAGGCTCCTTCTTTGGAAGCTTTTAAGCAGAGGCTGGATGGCCATCTGTCAGGGGTGATTTGAATGCAATATTCCTGCTTCTTGGCAGAATGGGGTTGGACTGGGATGGCCCATGAGGTCTCTTCCAACTCTTTGATTCTATGATTCTATGATTCTACCTGGAAGTATTTCCTACTTAATTTTGTGTGGATTTAATTTAAGGAATAGAAACACACACATCACGACATATTTTATACGAAACCTCTTGATCCCAGACCATTTTTATTTCGATTTCAGATGGTGTTCTCTCTTTCAACAGCATGTTCAACATGTCTAATATTCAAAATGCAAAATAGCTGTTAAACAACTTTGAAAAAAGACAAAAGAGCAGATTTTTAAAAGGCAGTATCTGTATCTTGTTTACTTAATTATTTCATCAATTGATATTGCAATGTGGTCGCTTTATCTTTTCTGCAGCTTTCATGTTAATTAATGTGCTCTTTGTCTGCAATTTTGAAAATGTTCAGTTCATATCCATTTCATGCACAGCATCAGTGTGGCATTTCTAATAGTTCAATAATATAATGTAATCGTGAAACATGGGACAAAAAGATACCTGATGTAACCTGCATGGTTCTAGTAATGGAAAGCGCTTCTTCTCAGCAGAGGGTCTTTGCCCCCTGCGCTAAAGGTAATTGAGGAGTACATCTATACAATAGAATGAATGCAGTTTCATATCATGGCTCAATGCTGTGAAAACTTGGGGGTTGTAGTCAGGTCTCTATTTATTTATTTACTTTACTTTACTTTACTTCTATACCACTGTTCTCAGGCCGGAGGCGACTCACAGCGGTTCACAAAACACAGGACATAGCATAATTCAACACCAATATAAAGCAGTTAATAACCTAATCTACACCATTAATATACAATTACTATAATAACCACTCACAAGGTCTCATCGCTAAAATCATGATCCAGATTCGTCGTCCATTGTTCCATTCCTATGTCATTACCAGTCATTGCACAATTATTCGAACACTTGCACAAATAACCAGGTCTTTACCTTCTTGCGGAATGCCATTAGAGATGGTGCTAACCTAATATCTGTGGGAAGGGCGTTCCACAGCCGGGGAGCCACCACCGAGAAGGCCCTATCTCTCGTCCCCGCCAGCCGTGCTTGTGACGCTGGCGGGATTGAGAGCAGGGCCTCCCGGGAAGATCTCAAAGTCCTGGTGGGTTCATAGGCCGAGATGCGGTTGGATAGGTAGCTTGGGCCGGAACCGTTTAGGGCTTTAAAGGTCAACACCAGCACTTTGAATTGAGCCCGGTAGCAAGTCGGTAGCCAGTGGAGTTGGCACTTTGCCTGCCAAAGAATGCTGGTGACTCATCAAGTAACTCCCATGGTCCTATCACCTTGAAACATGGCTTCATTGTCATTCATTTGCTCTTGTGCATTCCTTGCTATGCAATCTATATAAATAAAAATGTAATGTTCATTTGTGGGATTAACAGAACTCAAAAACCACTGCGCGAATTGACACCAAATTTGGACACAAGGCACCTAACAACCAAATGTATGTCCTTCACTCAAAAAAAATTAATTTTGTCATTTGGGAGTTGTAGTTGCTGGGATTTATAGTTCAGCTACAATCAAAGATCTAGGGAAGTCATGCTATCCCTCTATTCTGCTTGGTTAGACCACACCTGGAATATTGTGTCCAATTCTGGGCACCACAATTCAAGAGAGATATTGACAAGCTGGAATGTGTCCAGAGGAGGGCGACTAAAATGATCAAGGGTCTGGAGAACAAGCCCTATGAGGAGCGGCTTAGGGAACTGGGCATGTTTAGCCTGAAGAAGAGAAGGCTGAGAGGAGATATGATAGCCATGTATAAATATGTGAGAGGAAGCCACAGGGAGGAGGAGGGAGCAGCTTCCTTTCTGCTTCCTTGGAGACTAGGACACAATGGAACAATGGCTTCAAACTACAAGAGAGGAGATTCCATCTGAACATGAGGAAGAACTTCCTGACTGTGAGAGCCGTTCAGCAGTGGAACTCTCTGCCCCGGAGTGTGGTGGAGGCTCCTTCTTTAGAAGCTTTTAAACAGAGGCTGGATGGTCATCTGTCAGGGGTGATTTGAATACAATATTCCTGCTTCTTGGCAGAATGGGGTTGGACTGGATGGCCCATGAGGTCTCTTCCAACTCTTTGATTCTATGTACAGTCAAAGAGCATTCTGAACTCCACCAATGATGGAATTGAACCAAACGTGGCACACAGGACTCCCATGATCAACAGAAAACACTAGAAGGATTTTGTGGGCATTTACCTTGAGTTTGGGAGTTTATAATCATATAAATTATCTCCATTCTATGAGCATAACCTATTCAGTGTGGATGAGTAGAGAAGCAGAGTGGAAATCAAAAGAGTCCATATGGTTGTTGTAGGTTTTTCCAGGCTATATGGCCATATTCTAGAGGCATTTTCTCCTGACATTTCGCCTGCATCATGGCCGGAATCACTGAGGTCTCACTACCTCTGAGGATGCTTGCCATAGATGCAGGCGAAACGTCAGGAGAAAATGCCTCTAGAACATGGCCATATAGCCCGGAAAACCTACAACAACCCAGTGATTCCAGCCATGAAAGCCTTCGACAATACAATTAGCATTACATTTTTATTTATATAGATTTATTTATTTATTTATTTATTTATTTTACTCTTTGATTGTAAGTAAACTATAAATCCCAGCAACTACAACTCCCAAACGACAAATCCAATTTTTTGAGTGATGATCGCTCCTTGGGTTTGTAGGTGTCTTGTGGCCAAATTTGGCAGCAATTTGTCCTGTGGTTTTTGAGTTCTGTTAATCCCACAAACAAACATTACATTTTTTATTTAGATAGATTAATTAATAGCTTTGTTTTACCTGCCTTGCATTGTACATGCTTCCCTAAGAACAAGACTCACTGTAGTCAATGGGGTTTACTTCTGAGTAAACATGCACCAAAGTGTGGTGTCAGTTATTGTATCCAGTTTTCCAGAATGATTTCTATGATGTGGTTTTTCAAATACACTTATCTCTAGAATAAGTGTTTCTTGCATCGAAGGAAAACGTTCCGTCTCTCTCCACACTTTCAAAATGTTGGCATCTCCATATGTATTGAACCTGAGAATCTCTTATTTCGTTCTTAAATAACATAGTGACATATCTTTGTGATTTTCTATTTCTTCCAGCTCAGTCTAATGTATTATCTATGGCCACATTCATATCACCTCCTAAAATAATTTCCCCTGCTGCAAAACCTATTTGAATGCTTGCAGGGCTCTAAAGAAATCATAATCTTTGTTCAGAAGGGTATGTGCAGCTCATTCCTGGCACCTTTTTTGATGTCTTTCCTTTCATAACAATTTATCAATCTGCTTTATTCAAATATATGCCATTAACCTCTAAGCGAAGGTTCTTGAATTCACTCTTTTTTCCTGCGTGTTATCCATTGTGGCGTATAATTCTCCATATTTATGATTCCTAGTCATTGTTTGCAACAGAACCTCTTTCCTTAATATGGTGGTTTTTTCCTTCCTTAATTCCCTACGTCTTCCCTTCTACTTATAAATATGATTCAATCCATTTGCATTTATTGATTATCTGTGCATGGTTGCCTTAATTGCCGACAGGGTATACAGTGTGTAATACACAGAAATAAAAGTAGAATGAATAAAGGCTTGCTTAAAAGGAGGCAATATTGAGTTTCAAATCTTAACTCTCAGAATCAGGGGGTTGAAATAACTTGAGGTTGTTGTTTATTCGTTCAGCCGTCTCCGACTCTTCGTGACCTCATGGACCAGCCCACGCCAGAGCTCCCTGTCGGCCGTCACCACCCCCAGCTCCTTCAAGGTCAGTCCAGTCCCTTCAAGGATGCCATCCATCCATCTTGTCCTTGGTTGGCCCCTCTTCCTTTTTCCTTCCACTGCAATGCTGACAGGGGATAGGGAAAAGGCAGAACTACTTAATGCCTTCTTTGCCTCGGTCTTCTCACAAAAAGAGAGTCTCCAACCTCAGCAAGATGGAGTGGATGAGGGATTGGAGGACATCCAACCCCAAATTGGGAAAGAAGTCGTCCAGGAATACCTGGCCGCTCTTAATGAGTTCAAGTCCCCAGGGCCAGATCAACTACACCCCAGAGTATTGAAGGAACTAGCGGAAGTCATTTCTGGAACCATTGGCAACCATCTTTGAGAGTTCTTGGAGAACGGGAGAAGTTCCAGCAGATTGGAGGAGGGCCAATGTGATCCCAATCTTCAAGAAGGAAAAAAAGGAAGACCCAAACAATGACCGCCCGGTCAGCCTCACGTCGATATCAGGCAAGATTCTGGAAAAAATGGTTAAGGAAGTGGTCTGCAAACACTTAGAAACAAATGCAGTCATCGCTAATAGTCAACATGGATTTATCAAAGACTAATCTGATCTCTTTTTTCGATAGATCTACAAGCTGGGTAGATGCGGGGAATGCCGTGGATGTAGCGTACCTGGATTTCAGTAAGGCCTTCTTTGACAAGGTCCCCCATGACCTTCTGGCAAGGAAACTAGTCCAATGTGGGCTAGGCAAAACTACGGTGAGGTGGATCTGAATTGGTTAAATGGACGAACCCAGAGGGTGCTCACTAATGCTTCCTCTTCATCTTGGAAAGAAGTGACAAGTGGAGTGCCACAGGGTTCCGTCCTGGGCCCGGTCCTGTTCAACATCTTTATTAATGACTTAGATGAAGGGCTAGAAGGCAGGATCATCAAGTTTGCAGACGACACCAAATTGGGAGGGATAGCCAATACTCCAGAAGACAGGAGCAGAATTCAAAACGATCTTGACAGATTAGAGAGATGGG
Source organism: Anolis sagrei ordinatus (assembly GCF_025583915.1). Classification (NCBI taxonomy): domain Eukaryota; kingdom Metazoa; phylum Chordata; class Lepidosauria; order Squamata; family Anolidae; genus Anolis; species Anolis sagrei. Next base: position 1,323,440 of record NW_026844367.1, on the reverse strand, counting down.
CCAAAACTAACAAAATGAAGTTCAACAGTGACAAATGCAAGATACTCCACTTTGGCAGAAAAAATGAAATGCAAAGATACAGAATGGGGGACAATGCCTGGCTCGAGAGCAGTACGTGTGAAAAAGATCTTGGACAACAAGTTAAACATGAGCCAACAATGTGATGTGGCAGCAAAAAAAGCCAATGGGATTTTGGCCTGCATCAATAGGAGCATAGTGTCTAGATCTAAGAAAGTAATGCTACCCCTCTATTCCGCTTTGGTTAGACCACACCTGGAATATTGTGTCCAATTCTGGGCACCACAATTCAAGAGAGATATTGACAAGCTGGAATGTGTCCAGAGGAGGGCGACTAAAATGATCAAGGTCTGGAGAACAAGCCCTATGAGGAGCGGCTTAAAGGAGCTGGGCATGTTTAGCCTGAAGAAGAGAAGGCTGAGAGGAGATATGATAGCCATGTATAAATATGTGAGAGGAAGCCACAGGGAGGAGGAAGAAAGCTTGTTTTCTGCTTCCCTGGAGACTAGGAAGCAGGAACAATGGCTTCAAACTACAAGAGAGGAGATTCCATCTGAACATGAGGAAGAACTTCCTGACTGTGAGAGCCGTTCAGCAGTGGAACTCTCTGCCCCGGAGGGAGTGTGGTGGAGGCTCCTTCTTTGGAAGCTTTGAAACAGAGGCTGGATGGCCATCTGTCAGGGGTGATTTGAATGCAATATTCCTGCTTCTTGGCAGAATGGGGTTGGACTGGATGGCCCAGGAGGTCTCTTCCAACTCTTTGATTCTATGATTCTATTCTATGATCTTCTCGCGGTCCAAGGCACTCTCAGAGCTTTCCTCCAACACCACAGCTCAAAAGCATCTCTCTCTTCGTTGGCTCAGCCTTCCCTCAGGTCCAGCTCTCACATCCGTCGGTGACTACAGGGAAGACCATGGCTTTGACTAGGCAATGGATCTTTGTTGCCAGTCTGATGTCTCTACTCTTTACGATTTTATCGAGACTGGACATTGCTCTCCTCCCAAGAAGGAAGCGTCTCCTGATTTCCTGGCCACAGTCTGTGTCTGCACTCATCTTTGCGCCTAGAAATACAAAGTCTGTCACGGCCTCCACATTTTCTCCCTCTATTTCCCAGTTGTCAATCATTCTTGTTGCCATAATCTTGGTTTTTTTTGACGTTTAACTGCAACCCGGCTTTTGCGCTTTCTTCTTCCACCTTGATTAGAAGGCTCCTGAGCTCCTCCTCGCTTTCGGCCATCAGAGTGGTGTCATCTGCATATCTGAGGTTGTTCATGTTTCTTCCAGCCATTTCCACCCCAGCTTTGCATTCCTCAAGCCCCGCACATCCTCGCATGATGTGTTCTGCATACACGTTACAAAGGTTGGGTGAGAGGATGCAGCCTTGCCGGACGCCTTTCCCAATCTTGACCCAGTCTCCTGTTCCGTGGTCATAACTTGAGGAGTGGGACCCAAATACTGAGTCAGGATTCAGGTTGTCTCCTGAGTTAGGGCTTGACAGGATATCTGGACCGGTTCCAAAATGGAACCTGTTGGAAATGTCTTAACCATCTTCCCATAAAACCCAGAGTAATGTGGCCAGGGAATACGGGATGACGGTCCTCTCCTGTCCCTTCCCTCTATGTCAGAAGGTTCTTAACCTTCCTAATGCAGCAATATTCAAACATTGGTATTTGTGCCAAATTTCATCCAATTACTTGATTTAGGCTTAGGCGATCCCTCGTTGGCCGAGTAGGATAGTCTTCCAGGATCAGAATTCTGGTGAATCTGTAGGTGGCTGTGGAGCCCTATTCTTGATCTGCATCTTCTCCCACAGTGAGGGCATTGGTTTCCAGGTGGAAGGCGGTCCCGGTTGGGGTTGGCTTGATGCGCCTTCCTCCTGGCACGTTTCTCTCTTTCACCCTCCACTCGTGCCTCCTCGAATTCTGCAGCACTGCTGGTCACAGCTGACCTCCAGCTGGAGCACTCAAGGGCCAGGGCTTCCCAGTTCTCAGTGTCTATGCCAGAGTTTTTAAGGTTGGCTTTGAGCCCATCTTTCAATCTCTTTTCCTGCCCACCAACATTCCGTTTTCCGTTCTTGAGTTCGGAGTAGAGCAACTACTTTGGGAGATGGTGGTCGGGCATCCGGACAACGTGGCCGGTCCAGCAGAGTTGATGGCAGAGGACCATCGCTTCAATGCTGGTGGTCTTTGCTTCTTCCAGCACGCTGACATTTGTCCGCTTGTCTTCCCAAGAGATTTGCAGGATTTTCCGGAGGCAGTGCTGATGGAATCGTTCCAGGAGTTGCATGTGACGTCTGTAGACAGTCCACGTTTCGCAGGCATAGAGCAGGGTTGGGAGGACAATAGCTACTGCTGTCCAGGACTGTTGCAAACAATTACTTCTCTCATAAGGGTGTATACAGCTACAAACAGAGAAGCAATATGTTGTGATGGCCGCATTGCCCATTACAGAAGGAAACAGAAGGCGAGCTACAAGGAGAAGGCAACTTCCAGTTTTCTGACATACTTGACATTGATCCAATGGAGCCTCTCAGACTATTTCCTAGATTTCTCTCATGTAGTCATAACATTTTAGACTGTTTTCTCTGGTTTTATGCACCCACCTGGTTTATGGTAACATTCTATATAAGAGAGGAAATGGGTCCTAAAAATGTTCTCCCTCTCCTGCAATCTCTTGGAATCTGGATGCAGATGTTTCAAGAGCTATACAAACTCCAGGGCTTCAGAAGGACAACAAGCCTTTAATCTTCCTTGTTACGCTCCCATTACTACAGTGTGCATAAGAGCCAACTTATCTTCCAAAAGCTACAGCTGCAAGTCATGTGCACATGCACCATGGCTTCAAGTGGAATGATGTAATATTCAAGATTTGATTGAATCAAGCCAATGCAGAGGCACACGTGCACACACCTTAGCACAAGGGTGGGAAAAGGGATGTATGCTTAAAAGTATGTAATTTAAAACAGAAACTCCATGCACCTTTGAGAAGGATTGGTTTCAGGCTCTGGGCTGATTGGGATTCTATAGAAATATGTACATTAGGGCTGGGCGGTTTCGTTTCGTTAATTCGTAATTCGTTAAAAATTCGTTATTTTTTTGTTAACGAAGCGATAACGAACCATTCTGGAGCATTTTAAAAAAAACGAATTTTTAAAGACGTTTTGTAAATGCTTCGTATTTCGTTATTGTATTCGTTTCGTTATTGTTCTGAGGTCGTTTCGTTATTATTTCCGCATGTCTGGGCCAGTTTTATGGTTTAATTAGTGAAAAATTATAATATCACACCAACAGTCAACAACAGAGGGAGAGGGAAGCTTCAGAAGGTTTTGGAGGTTTTTTAGCGTATTTCGCGGTCGCGTCCGCCATTAACGAATCGATTCGTTATTGTTTCGGCAATCGATTCGTTAATTTTTTTACCATTTACGAAATTTCGTAAATATCGAACTTTTTAAAAGGAAAATTTTGTAATTATTTTAAATATCGAAACAAAAAAAAACCAAATACAAATCGATTTTAGAAACAAATTTTTCCGTTGTTACCCAGGCCTAATGTACATGTAACACAGGACACAAAATATAATATAGTATTCCCGAACAACTGTGTTTGTGAATGTATCTTGGATAGGCGTGAGTGAGGGCCCTTATTTATTTATTTATTTATTTATTTACGCTATTTGTATACCGCATTTATCAGCCGTGACCGGCGACTCAATGCGGTTTACAGTAAAAGTTGTGCACACTAACAATGTAAAGACAAACATACACAAACGACACACATATAGACATCAACGCCTCACATAAAATCAGATTCCGTTCTCACATTCCATTGCCGTTCCTTGTTCAGTTATGCCGTCTTCCTGGATTTAATTGCAATTGCACAGCTATCCGAACGCCTGCTCAAAGAGCCACGTCTTAACTCTCCTCCGAAACACCAGCAACGAAGGGGCCTGCCTGATGTCCGCTGGTAGGGCATTCCATAGCCGAGGGGCCACCACCGAGAAGGCCCTGTCCCTTCCACACAGCCCTATGTAATGATTCTTACCTCGTAGGCCAAAAGAGAAGTTTGGAATATCAGTAGACAGGACTCCATTTTGGGAGTGTAAGTGAAGGAAGCAGACATCTTGGGAGTGCAAGAGATGAAGAGGGGAGGAGCTGAAGCTCTCCTTTGATTGGTTAGGACAGATGGGAGGAGTTTAGTGCTGAGAGGGAAAAGTGTCAGCTTGAGAGAGAGCAGAGAGATTGATTTTTGGGTTTGAAGAAGGAGGAGTGATTTTGGGAACAGAAGAGAAGAGAAGTAGATTTTTGAGCTTAGATTTTTCTGACAGAGAGCGTTTGTGACAGGCAAGGCTGCATTGTTGGCCAGGGAGGTCAAAGTAGTCGCCTGGGTGCTTGTGTGGGTTTTTACACAAGTGGTTTGCTCTCTGGGTTAGAGTAGATTAGCTTTTAGAGGACTCTACTTAGAGTGTAGCTAATTGCTCTAGGGACAACCTGTTTAGGTTAGTCTGGGGAACTCACTGCTACTGTGTTATTGTAGAGTGAGGAGTTTTACTCGTATCTAAGTCAAGTAACCTGTTTGAAGTAACCATCAAGATTATTGTGCCTCAGTAACCATTCAAGCTTGTGTGCCTCATTAAAGAAGATAGTTGTTTGTTCGATATTATAAATAAACATTTTCTCTAGTTCAACTTTTAAAGAAGCCTCAGTAGTGATTCATTCCTGTGAGAATATTTCCATCTGTTTTAACATCTTTACATCACAGTCATCTCAGAGAGCTAAGGGAGAGCTGGTGGACAAGAAGAAGTTTACCTCGGGGAATCATCTGTAGTTTCCTAAAGTAAATTAGGTGGTGGCAGCGAATCTATCAAAGTGCACATGTTACTTCATCCACATATATAAACGCTCTGTGCCAGAATCATATTCCATCAGATTGGTGACAGCGGTGTGGTTTATCCTTGAGTTATAATACCAAGATCCTTCATACCCTATATCCCAGAATACCAAGGTAGAACATCCCACATTATCTGAGTGTGGACTCAGATAACCCAGTTCAAAGCAGATATTGTGGGATTTCCTGCCTTGATATTCTGGGATATAAGGCTGTGTGGAAGAGCCCTGAGCTCTCCAAAACACGTACGAGGGTTGAATGAAAAGTAATGCCTCCACCTTCATTACTCCTCAACAGATGGCAGTACTGGTATGCGGCAGGTACTGGCTTGTTCAGTAGACTCTCCTCTGCAGTTCCATTTTGGCAGGAAGCCTTAGCATTGAACACTTGTGTTGTTAAAGTGCAAAGTATGGAACTCTGAGCAGATGGTCGGTCAATGCGACTTAAGCAACGTGCAGTCATTGAATTCTTGACAACAGAAAATGTCACCCCAAAGGAGATTCATCAGATAATGCAAGCTGTTTATGATTATTGTGTTGGTGTGAGTACTGTGCATCGTTGGGTGACTAAGTTTAAAGATGTTGAGGTGGGAACATCTGACTTGCATGACAAACAAAGAGTTAGATGTCCTGTAACAGCAACCACTGAGTTTCACAAGCAAAACGTTGACAGATTGGTTCAGAATGATCGTCGTATCACTCAGAGAGAAATATCAAGCATAATTGGCATTTCACAAGAACGTGTGGGTCACATTATTGCTTTTCTTGGCTATCGGAAGATCTGCACATGATGGGTACTTAGGATGAGAGAACTGTGAGACGCTGGTTGAGGAAACAGACTGTTGACTTCTTCCACGACGGTTTCAGAAAACTTGTTCATCGTTGGCAGAAATGTATCCAATTGTCTGGTGATTATGTGGAAAAGTGAGTAGTGGTAGTTAAAGAGCACATTCTAAGGATTATTTCTGCGTTTGATGTATTAAAATATTCCCATCCAAACCCAAGTAATGAAGGTGGAGGCATTACTTTTCATTCAGTCCTTGTATTTCATAAATTTGTTATTAATTGATTTATGGGTGAGTGGAAGAAAAGGCTTAGGATTGGGAGTCTAGGTCAGCTACTTCATTAAGGAGTTGTAATTAATTCCCCTCCTGGTCCACCTTAAGAGCCAGCCACCAAATCGATCAAAAATGGTCAGTTCAGCTTGTGATCCAATACCAGGAGGAGGATTGTTGTCGGTTTTTTCGGGCTGTATGGCCATGGTCTAGAGGCATTCTCTCCTGATGTTTCGCCTGCATCTATGGCAAGCATCCTCAGAGATAGTGAGGAGGATGTTTCTACTACCCCAGTTCACCAGTGAGTGAGGATACAACAAAAACGTGTGATAGGAGCCCTGCTTCTAATGGCCATAGGCTCACTCACTAGTAAGAGGGTGTGTAAATGTCATCCTTTGCACCCTAGTGGCCAACTGAGGCCCCTTCTACACTACCATATAATCCAGATTATCAAAGCAAATAATCCACATTATCTGCTTTGATCTGAAATATCTGAGTCTACACTGTCATATAATCCAGTTCTAATCAGATAATCTGGATATTTTATATGGCAGTGTAGAAGGGGCCTCAAAGCATCTTCTTCACCAAGTGCAGTGAATGGCTCTTAAGGGAGGCTGTGGTGGCATTTGTATCTTAATGGTAAGACTGATTTCTTACTGAATAAGTATCCATTGCCAAGGACAAGATGGATGCATGGTATCCTCAGAGGGGGCCCTAGGTAATTTTCAATGGTAAGCAAACAGTATTTTGCCCCCCCCCCCCCAACCAATCACTGATATGTGTTTTCTGTTCATCGTGGGAGTTCTGTGTGCTATATTTGGTTCAATTCCATCATTGGTGGAGTTCAGAATGCTCTTTGATTGTAGGTGAACTATACATCCCAGTAACTACAACTCACATATGTCAATGTCTATTTTCCCCCAAGAGCGCCTCAAGAGCGCCCCTGGGCAACATCAACTCTACTGCAAAGGCTTACTTTGCGTAATGGGTTGAGCTGCCCCTGGGTATCCTTGAAGTGACTGGCTTGACCTTGAAGGAGTTGGGGGTGGCAACGGCCGACAGGGAGCGACTGAACGAATAAACAACAACACATTCATAACTTTCTGTTATTCTTGCTGCAGTATTGAATACCATCCTAGAATAATTATTCCAAGCTGTGCTGCTCCGGCTGTACCAGGAGCTCCAAACTCTCTTTCATTCTTTGAGTGTTTGCATGTTCTTGTTCTGGCCGTGCACTTTGCAGTTGGATGGTTCCTGCTAGGCTGCAGTCATGAGGCTGCAGCACAACACCTGCCTATCATCGTTAAGTTTTAGTTCCGCCCTTTTTTCCAGGTTCAGGAGGGAAAGGGAACCATTTTAGTTCAGTCTTACCGTTGAAAGCTCAGCTACAGGACGTGAAAGTTTTCTAGCTGTAGGGAAGAGCTTCGTTTCTTACAAAGTCCAGTGGAAAACAGCCCCAAAATCTCTGGCTGGGGAATTTACAGCCTCTCAGCTTTAAGAACAGTCTCTAAAGAAAGGCTTTTAAGAGAAACAGCTTTACAGCACAACCCTTGTTGGGGTTAGAGAAACGGACTTACAACTTTTGTGGGGAAAATCCTAAGGACTCCAGCTGGAAATTCTTCAGAGCCTTGGCTAGTAGGTCTACTCGGGTACCCAAGAAGCAATTTGGAGCTGGGAGTAGAGTCCACACCAGCAAAGCCTAGAAAGCAGATTGCCCAAGGAGGGGTCAAAAGGGTTTTCTTCATAAAGGAAAGAACTAGTTCTCCAAGCAAGTTGCCTGTCCATTGTAGACAAGTTAAGAAGCATTTGTTTGATTTGTTGAAGACCTAATCAATAATAAAGAACTTTGTTAAACTTTTAAGCTTCTAAAGACTTTGTATAGGAAAACCCATAGGGCCTCTCATCCCAGGCACCCCGGCTTCCCGCTGGGCACAAAGAGCACGTCCTGTTCAAAAGCCAATTGCTATAGGCCCAGCACACAAGCAAATCCAATTATTTGAATCTTTTAAAATTCCACTTATTGTATTTGGAGAAGGGAGAACTCTAATAAAAATTAGGATATTATGGAGGCAATTCTTCACCATGATGTACTCAGGTCTACTAGTATTGATGATGGGTGGAAGTGGACTACTCAACTACAAACACTTCGATTGGTCTGATTTGTATTTAAAAGTGGGATTGTTCACACCAGATTTTCTTTTGTGTACAGACTGGGACTTATCTGACTATCACAAACACAATAAAATACAATTAACGCAGATCAATGTGCTTCAAGAAAAGATGTATTAAACAGTTACTTACTTCCTGAAAGTGCAAATAGTTCTTTGTAATGAGCGCCTAAAAGGCAATGATGTGAGAATTAGCCCATGTTATAAAAGAATGAGGTGCCAAGATAGTTCTTGGAGATTCCATCTGAACCTGAGGAAGAACTTCCTGACTGTGAGAGCCGTTCAGCAGTGGAACTCTCTGCACCAGAGTGTGGTGGAGGCTCCTTCTTTGGAAGCTTTGAAACAGAGGCCGGATGGCCATCTGTGAGGGGTGATTTGAATGCAATATTCCTGCTTCTTGGCAGAATGGGATTGGACTGGATGATGGCCCAGGAAGTCTCTTCCAACTCTTTGATTCTAGGATTCTATGATTCTATAACTTCCTGACTGTAAGAGTCGTTCAGCAGTGGAACTCTCTGCCCCGGAGTGTGGTGGAGGCTCTTTCTTTGGAAGCTTTTAAGCAGAGGCTGGATGGCCATCTGTCAGGGGTGATTTGAATGCAATATTCCTGCTTCTTGGCAGAATGGGATTGGACTGGATGGCCCAGGAGTTCTCTTCCAACTCTTGGATTCTATGATTCTAGGGTTCTATGATTCTGTCCTGTATTGTAGCCCAGTAAGTCACACATATGACTATGATGTGTTTCCACTGACCACAGTTTCTCTATGTCTTTTATTCTCTTCTTCAGGTTGGAGGGCATACTATGCTTCCCATCCGTTGGATGCCTCCTGAGAGTATCATGTACCGGAAATTCACAACAGAGAGTGACGTCTGGAGTTTTGGTGTGATCCTCTGGGAAATCTTCACATATGGGAAGCAGCCTTGGTTCCAACTGTCAAACACAGAGGTATTGGGGATGCAAGGATCAGCAGAGATAACACTCTCCAATTGAGAGAAAGATGGAGTTGATGTGTGTCGGTGTGAAATAGAAAGAATATTCACTACTTTTTCATTTCTGGTAGAAAGAACCGCAATCTTCACAACAAAAATCTCACACACACAAAAACTCTTTGTGCCTGTTAACTTCAAACGTGGAACAATACCTCCCATAACCAAATTAAACACTACAGTCTAGTTCTCACATTATTTATTTATTTATTTATTTCGTGCATTTCTACCCCGCCCTTCTCAACCCCCGAGGGGGGGACTCAGGGCGGCTTACAAAAAGGCACAATTCGATGCCAACACAAACAATAAGATAAAAACATATATCAACAGCAATTATAAAACAATTAAAACAATCAATTATACATCACAATCCATAAAACCAGTCTAGTGCTCAACATTCACCAGCTCAGAGTCCGTAAATTCATTCCACATTGTCCAATCCTATCAATTCTAGTCGTCATTGTCCTTTGTCTATCTATCAGATTAACCAAAGGCTTGGTCCATTATCCATGTTTTCAGTTTCCTTCTAAAAGAGAGGAGGGATGTCGATGACCTAATTTCCCCAGGCAGTGAGTTCCACAGGTGAGAGGCCACCACTGAGAAGGCCCTGCTCCTCGTCCCCACCAATCTCACTTGTGATAGAGGTGGGGTCGAGAGCAGGGCCTCCTCAGAAGATCTTAAACTCCAAGACAGGACGTAGAAGGAGGTGCATTCGGACAGATACACTGGGCCGGAACCGTATAGGGTTTTGTAGGTCAAAACCAGCACTTTGAATTGTGCTCGGAACTGGATTGGCAGCCAGTGGAGCTGGCACAGCAGGGGGGTGGTGTGCTCCCTGTATGACGCTCCGGTGAGTAATTTAGCTGCCGCCCGTTGAACTAATTGAAGTTTCCAAACAGTCTTCAAAGGCAACCCCACGTAGAGTGCGTTGCAGTAATCTATTCGGGATGTAACAAGAGGGTGGACCACTGTTGCCATTACAGGAACACTTCAGTTTCATAATGGGTTGTACTCATCACAAACACATGTTTGTAAGAATATCTATGACTGACATTTCCAAATCTTCTTGTAATTCAGTGTAGGTATAGGGTACAGATTGTTAATAAATGCTACCCCAAACATAGCATGTCTATGAACCATCCCAGAGGTTAAGATTGTCCAGGGAGGCCCTGCTCTCAATTCCATCTCTTTCGCAGGCGTGACTTACCAGGGACAAGAGACAGGACCTTCTCAGTGGTGGCCCTTCATCTATGGAACTCCCTCCCCAGCAAAATTAAATCAGCCTCCCCCCTACTGACCTTTAGGGAAAAAAAGTAAAGATATGGTTGTGGGACCAAGCTTTTGGCTAGTACTGAGCAGTGCAATAAGCTATTATGAAACGAATGTAATGACAAATGCAATGGCCCCAGATAATGATTTGAGGTTGCATTATTTTATGATGTTTTAAAATGTTTGGTTTTTAATGTATTTGTTTATTTTATCGATATGTAACCGGATGGCATTGAATTGTTGCCTTTTGTATGGCCGCTCTGAGTCCTTTTCAGAGTGAGAAGGGTGGGGTACAAATGTAGTAAATAAATAAACAAAATCCTTCAGAAACATTAGTAAGACTGGCAAAAAGGATTCATTGCCTTCTTAAGAAGCATTACAATGTGTGTAGTGTCAACAATCTGTTTCATTTTGAAATACGAATTTTATATGCCCCTTGTTTTGTTTCGTAAATGTTTCTAAACTATCTTGAGGGGTCTGTTTTGTTTCAAACTCCGAAACACCAAAAATTGGTTAATATTTTGTTTACTAAATCTGCCCATTTGTGCCAATGGGAACACTTCCAGAGCTAGTTTATCTCATTTTTATGGTTATCAAGATGAAACCTGCTACACTTATAGGACCACTGTAAGTCCCCCAAGTTTCAGAACGTTTCTCTCATCCAATGATTTTTGGAAAATTTTTAAATTTTAATGATAAGGTTTTTTAAAAAAAAAAAAAACTACAAGAGCTATTCCTTTGAATGTCTCTACATTGATACAATATAACCAGAGCTCACTTCCTCCAAAGTTTCAGAAAGATTCGCACATCCACTGATTTGTAAGGATTTTTCTTTTTCAATTTCAGCACCTTGGCCAAGTCACTCTCCAAACGAATCCTAGTAAACGGAAACTCCTGGCACCTCTATTGATCTCTCTCTTAGAGTGTTGATTGAGGAAGCAACATGGCTGCTGGCTGGCTCTGGCGGCTGCGTGTAAAGCCACTGGAAAACAGACCAAAAATGAGCTCCTCCTGATCCCTCGATCAATTTCCCTCTCAGAATGACAAGAGAGGAGACAGCATGGCTGCTGGCTGCTACGATGGAAAAATGCCAGCAGTCAGGTCCCCGTCTCTTCTCTTATTTATTATTTATTTACATCGTTTATATCCCGCCCATATCAGCCCGCAGGCGACTCAGGGCGGTCTACACGGTAGTCCACGCTCTGGTTACATCCCGTCTAGACTACTGCAACGCTCTCTACGTGGGGTTGCCTTTGAAGACGGCTCGGAAGCTCCAGCTAGTCCAATGCTCGGCAGCCATGATACTAACAGGAGCGGAGCGCAGGGAGCGTACAACTCCTCTGCTACACCAGCTCCACTGGCTACCAATTTGCTACCGGGCTCAATTCAAAGTGCTGGCGTTGGCCTATAAAGCCCTAAACGGTTCGGGCCCAAGCTACCTATCCGAACGTATCTCTGCCTATGAACCCACCAGGACTCTAAGATCTTCTGGGGAGGCCCTGCTCTCGATCCCGCCTGCATTACAAGCACGGCTGGCGGGGACGAGGGACAGGGCCTTCTCTGGGTGGCCCCTCGGCTGTGGAACGCCCTTCCCATGGACATTAGATCAGCTCCTACGTTAATGGTGTTTCGAAAAAACTAAAAACCTGGCTGTTTGAACAGGCATTCGGATAAACACTGCAATGAATACAATGAATATAGGAACGGAATTATAGACGACGAATTGGATCACGATTCTAGTTACGAGACGTTAATGTGTTGTTATTGATGTGCCATTACTGTATATTATGCTCTTATGGTTTTTAAATTGTATATTGTTATATTGTTATGACTGTCTTTTTGCTCTTGTTGTGAACCGTGTTGAGTCGCCTACGGGCTGAGAAACTGCGGTATACAAGCAAAGTAAATAAAATAAAATAAATAAATACATATCGGCACAATTCGATGCCATCAATACATACATTCAAAAAGCAAAAACAATTAAGTGCATTTAGACAAAAAAGACAGTGCAATAACAATTTAAAAAGAGCTGTATCCTCTCCTTCCAATCCTCATCCGTTTCATCGTCTTGGCCATTCCTGGGTCATTCTTCATCTCAAGCTTGACTATTTATTCCGGGGTTTGGAATGCTTGCTCGAAGAGCCAGGTTTTTACTCTCTTCCAAAAAGTCAGGAGGGAGGGGGCTGATCTAATATCCCTAGGCAGGGAGTTCCACAGCCGAGGGGCCACCACAGAGAAGGTCCTGTCCCTCATCCCCGCCAAGGCTGTGGAGAGCATGTGATGGAGCATACGTGGCTGCACCTCCCAGGAGAGTTCGCTTGTGTCAAATAACTAGTCGAGTCTTGGAGACATACAAAAACAAACAAACTTCTTCCAACGTTTTTGGAGATGTCTTTTGATTCATTTGCATTCAGCGGGTGGGTAGGGGGTGCTCTGAGTTCGCAAGTTGCATTGCAAGTATGAATTTGCCAAAATACAACCCACATCCTAATTTGCGCACAGCTCTATGAAGCATCTTTTTCATCTGGATGAGAAGAATTAAAAAAATAGGAAAAATATGTTTAGAAATTACTTTGGTTAGTAAAGCTGCCTGACTTTCAAGGTAGAGTTTGTGGGGTTGGTTTGGGAAATGAATTGTAGATATATCTTCATAATTAGCTATGTTACATGCAAGATCATGATGGAAAGGAATGGTTGCGGGCCTATACGAGGTTGACCCCCTGTGTTTTGCTCTGCAGGTCATTGAGTGCATCACCCAAGGCCGTGTCTTAGAGAGGCCTCGAGTCTGTCCCAAGGAAGTTTACGACATCATGCTGGGCTGCTGGCAGAGGGAACCTCAGCAACGCCTGAACATCAAGGATATCTACAAGATCCTTCTCGCTCTGGGCAAAGCCACCCCAATCTACCTGGACATCCTGGGCTAGCTGCAGCTGCTTTTCAGATATCGTTGTGTCCTTCTTCTCCTGTCCCTACCTCTCCCTTGACCTCAAGCCAACATATTCATATAAACTCAAGTGCCTGCTACACATACAACACTGAAAAAAGAGAGACAATAAAATATACAAGCCCCCTCCCCTTGAAGAAACAAGCAGTAAGGCCATTTGGATTATATATAGCTAGAAATGATATAGAGAGAGGATATCCATCTTCCAGCCAGTAGCTGCTGTTCCAGAAAATGTAAAACACAACTGGAAAGGAGAAGACAAGAGAACGAGAAAGCAAATCCTCGACAGTATTTAAGAGAGAAATGGAAAAAGACAATATTTAACTCAAGGTGTGGAAGTGACTGTGAATCCTCTTGTTTTCTTTTGCGTCCCGCTGCTGGTTAGAGCTCGGTTCACTTGGGAAAGCTAAAAGACAATCCTGTTAAAGGAGGAAAACCTGGAAAGGCTGTGCCTGATCTGGAGCTGCACTGTGCGGAATCAATCCCCTTAAATCGAACTGGGGTGGGGGAGGAACAATGGCATTGGATCCTGGATAGTCCCCTGCCCCTACTTCTGGAGTCATGTTCTCTGCGGATCTCACCTACATTCCTTTTTGTCCCTTCTCCTTCCTCCCACCCAGAATACCAGAAGTTTTCGGATGTTTTCACATGTGCAGACTCTACCCATTTTGGAACCCTTTTGGAACATTTACAGTTCAAAAGGTGTGCATCACCTACGGGTAAATGAACATGTCTGACTCCAAGAACTGGATATGGCATTTTTCTGCCTCTCTCTTTTCTTTTTCTTGGTTTTCTTAAACGAATGTCCTGGGAATGGTGCTGAGGAGCCAAACGACTGTCTTTAAGAGCCATATAGGGAAATGCGCACGAGGCGGATGTCTGGAATGTAACATCTCTCCCGTTCCCGATTTCGCTCCTGGAATAATCATCCACGTGCACACACAGATCTAGCTCAGCACAAGCGTCGTTTCCAGACATGGTGGCTTGGAAGCCACAATCTCAATGGCAGCGGACAGATGATGAAAAAAATCAAACCAGTTCTTCACATAATCTACGTGATACAAACACATATATACACACACAGGCCATATTGGTTCCATCTCTTAATACTGCTTATGGTAATTTATATCATACTGTTTTTTCTTGTACAAAACTATCTTACAACCTGTAGCGAGTTGAGTCTCCCATCAGTATTGTCCAGTAGGTAATGGGGGATGTCCATGTGGATTCTGGACATGTTGTGGGGAGGGGAGTTTGAGGCCAAGAGAGTGAGAGAGGTTGAGAAAGTAAGGCACAGAGTTCATGGTGAAGCACAAACGTTGAATCCAAATATCCCACAGTCCATGTCCCATGGCTGTGTCGTGGAGCAAGCAGCTGGCAATGGGACTCAAATGCCCGCTGCGCAAAGGTGACAATCCAGCTCCTGTCCTACATCTCCTGTTTTGGAGGGTGCTATGCCATCCTTTGTGTTGAGGAGTAATACCACTGCCAAGGGTTTGAAACACTGTCCAGTTTTCTACATGGAGCGGGAGGGGGTATTGTGTTGTTCTTGGCCTCAGGGAGCAAAATATCTTGAGTCAGCCTTAACCCTGTCTCTCTTTTACAATGGTGTCTAGCTGGAATGTAAACTGGAGAGGGTAGACTTCTGTTCCTTTTCTGGAGAAGCTAGAATGTGTCCATTTGCAACCCCATAATTGATCAGTAAGTAGTGGGATGGAGTTGCATTTCACAGCCCTGCACCAAGGATGAGATTGGAAAGCAGGAAGAATTTCCCCGTCCCCTAAAATGTCCTGGTGGAAGCTTTTTCATATTACATCTCAGTCTCAAGGTGTTGTAGTCCAAAGTCCCAGTTCTGGAACTAGGAAGCTGAGTTCTTGGCCAGCCACTGTGTCTCATTTGGTGATGCCAACATTCCTTCATTTCCCATCCTTCTAACAGTGGTTCTCAACCTGTGGGTAACCAGGTGTTTTGGCCTACAACTCCCAGAAATCCCAGCCATTTACCAACTGTTAGGATTTCTGGGAGTTGTAGGCGAAAACATCTGGGGACCACAGGTTGAGAACCATTGTTCTAACACAGTGGTTCTCAACCTGGGGTCTCCAGATGTTTTTGGCCTACAATTCCCAGAAAGCCCAGCCATTTACCAACTGGGTTGTTGTAGGTTTTTTTGGGCTATATGGCCATGGTCTAGAGGCATTCTCTCCTGACGTTTTGCCTGCATCTATGGCAAGCATCCTCAGAGGTAGTGAGGTCTGTTGGAACTAGGAAAGAGGGTTTATATATCTGTGGAATGACCAGGGTGAGACAAAGGACTCTTGTCTGCTGGAGCTAGGGGTGAATGTTTCAACTGACCACCTTGATTGCCATAGATGCAGGCGAAACATCAGGAGAGAATGCCTCTAGACCATGGCCATATAGCCCAAAAAAAACCTACAACAACCCAGTGATTCCGGCCATGGAAGCCTTCGACAATACATTTACCAACTGTTAGGATTTCTTGGAGTTGTAGGCGAAAACATCTGGGGACCCACAGGTTGAGAGCCATTGTTCTAACAGGTCGTCTAATCAGGATTTTATTAATTATTTATTAACCATATTTATATACCACTTTCCCTTTAATAAGCTCAAGTTTGTATTCATTCCTTTTGTGGGGGGGGGGGATAAACACAATGTTTGCAAAAGTAACTACAGTAGACACTCAGTTAACTGGCACTGTGGAGGATTGATAGACATTGGGTAGATGTAGTTTCTGGTTGCTTGAGAGTTATAGACCTAATTAATATTATGCCGGTTCCCCTGGTGGCACAGTGGGTTAAAGCGCTGAGCTGCTGAACTTGCTGACTGAAAAGTCGCAGGTTCGAATCTGGGGAGCGATGGGAGAGGCCACTGTTAGCCCCAGCTTCTGCCAACCTAGCAATTCGAAAACATGCTAGGAGCACATTACCTTCCAAGTGGTGCAGTGGAGTCCAGAATGTTCTTTGATTGTAAGTGAACTATAATTGGGCATATTGAGTATTTGTGCCAAGGTTGTTGTAGGTTTTTTTGGGCTATATGGCCATGGTCTAGAGGCATTCTCATCTGACGTTTTGCCTGCATCTATGGCAAGCATCCTCAGAGGTAGTGAGGTCTGTTGGAACTAGGAAAGTGGGTTTATATATCTGTGGAATGACCGGGTTGGGCCAAAGGACTCTTGTCTGCTGGAGCTAGGTGTGAATGTTTCAACTGACCACCTTGATTAGCATTTGATGGCCTGGCAGTGCCTGGGACAATCTTTTGTTGAGAGGTGATTAGCTGCCCCTGATTGTTTCCCCTCTTTTGTTTTGCTGTTGTAATTTTAGAGTTTCTTAAATATTGGTAGCCAGATTTTCTTCATTTTCATGGTTTCTTCCTTTCTGTTGAAATTGTCCACATGCTTGTGTACTTCAATGACTTCTCTGTGTCGTCTGACATAGTGGTTGAGAGTGGTCCAGCATTTCTGTGTTCTCAAATAAAATGCCGTGTCCAGGTTGGTTCATCAGGTGCCAAGTTTGGTCCAGATCTATCACCGTTTGAGTCCACAGTGCTCCCTGGCTGTAGGTGAACTACAACTCCCAAACTCAAGGTGGAAGGGTTTGGTGGGCTCCAAAGCTCACCAAACCCTTCCACTATTTTCTGTTGGTCACGGGAGTTCTGTGTGCTAAGTTTGGTTCGATTCCATCGTTGGTGGAGTCCAGAATGCTCTTTGATTGTAGGTGAACACTGTGGACTCCAACAGTGATGGATCTAGACCAAACTTGGCACAAGCAACTACAACTCCCAAATGACAAACTCAATCCTCCCCCCCCCCCCAATCCCACCAGTATTTGGGCATATCAGGTATTTGTGCCAAATTTTGTCCAGTGATTGAAAATCACAGTAGCAAAATTACGGTTGTGAAGTAGCAACAAAAATAATGTTATGGTTGGGGGTCACCACACGTGAGGAACTGTATTAAGGGGTCATGGCATTAGGAAGGTTGAGAACCACTGTCTTACAGTGACCTGAGAATGAGAGGCCTCCAAGCCTCAGGGCTGGGGCTTCCATGAATTTGTCATGGTAAGCAGTGGGCAAATGACTGGGAGCTTCCACAAAGCTGTTGAGATGTTTCTGCCTCGGTGGAGGTTTGGCTGTGACTACCTCTTCCATTCACACATAACGACTTACCTGTGGCTGTTTTGCTTTGTGCTGAAATGGAAGACATCCTGGGGAACGTGTTTTGAAAAGATCATAGCAGAAGAGAGGTTGATGCAGTGTTTGTGGAGTTGTGGAGTTGGTGCAAAGGCCTGCAAGGACTGGTAGCATCTATCGCTCAGACCACAAAAACTATTGTAGCAGCCATGCCTTCTCTGCAGGGAGTCACCATAACTGTGTGCTCGGGAGGGCTAAAGCTCTCAAACAGAGATGTCTCTGCATCCCTTGCCAAACTAAAATTCTCAGGGTGTATTGTCGAAGGCTTTCATGGCTAGAATCACTGGGTTGTAGGTTTTTCTGGCTATATGGCCATGTTCTAGAAGCATTCTCTCCTGACATTACGCCTGCATCTATGGCAACCTATGAGGATGCTTGCCATAGATGCAAGCGAAACGTCAGGAGAGAATGCTTCTAGAACATGACCATATAGCCCGAAAAACCTACAACAACCCATTCTCAGGATGCTTTGTGGGGAGTTCACAACAGTTAAAAATGCTTATAGCATGCATGTATCTGTCAGATGGCTTCCATGGTTGTTGAGTGGTTTCCAAAACATCCCTTTTATATAATTTATTTGAGGACATTTATATATATTGCTTATTGTTGGACCAAAGGGATCTGCACGATTTCCCAGATATATGATGAGTTTTATGATGAGCTATAGTAGTAATCTATCAGCAGTAGGTGACCTTGTAGAAAGAAACAGTCGCTCATGTTCACTCACTTCGTGCCCACAGTGGTGCAACAGGTTAAATCCTTGTGCTGGCAGGAGTGCTGACCAGAAGGTTGGCAGTTCATATCCAGGGAGTTGGGTGAGCTCCCATCTGTCAGCTCCAGCTTCCCATGCACGGACATGAGAGAAGCCTCCCACAGGATGGTAAAAGCCCATGATCACTCACTTTGAGTCCCCGGTGGTGCAATAGGTTAAACCCTTGTGCTGGCCAGAAGATCAGCAGTTCGAATCTGGGGAGTGGGATGAGCTCCCTTCTGTCAGCTCCAGCTTCCCATGCGGGGACATGAGAGAAGCCTCCCACAGGATGGTAAAAGCCCATGATCACTCACTTTGAGTCCACAGTTGTGCAATAGGTTAAACCCTTGTGCTGGCAGGACTGCTGACCAGAAGGTCAGCGGTTCGAATCTGGGGAGTGGGATGAGCTCCCATCTGTCAGCTCCAGCTTCCCACGTGGGGACATTAGAGAAGCCTCCTACAGGATGGCAAAACATCCAGGCATCCCCTGGGTAACATCCTTGCAGACGGCCAATTTTCTCACCCGAGAAGCAACTTGCAGTTTCTCAAGTTGCTCCTGACATGAAAAAAAAACCTCACTTTGTGCACCATTTGACAATTATGTCCATATGCATAGAATTGCTTTCATAAATGGAGTCATGGGCAGACTTTGTGAAATTGTGTAAAAAATATGGAAGAGTCCAGTGCTTTCTGTATAGTCATTGTTCTCCTTCTTCTCCTCCTCTCTTCTTCTTTTTCATGTAGCGTCATCCAAATATGTGATTCTATACAGAGTAAGAATACAATGAGATGCGTTTTGTCCCCAAGGACATTAGAATTTGAATTTGCAGCAATCCGAAAAACTGACAACAAGAGAACTGAACAGTAAAAAAATTGGAAAGGACAATAGATATGAGCTACGAAAGAATGTCAGCGATTTAAGTTTGCACCTATGTTGACTTTGTTTCAGAATGTGAAATTCTTGCCCACTGAATCACCCAACGCTCATCCATTCGGAAACGCTTAGTGTTTGTTTGAGCCGTCTCTTTAAAAGAGAACATTGATATAGTTTCCAAGGGAGAGTTTGCTAGACAGCTTTTGACATAGAATCTGCGACTTAGTGCTTTTCAAAATGATACATCTCGTGCCCAGTAAGGGTATATAATATTGTCTACTTGATTCTTTTTTCACCCTCAGTTTCACCTTTCCATAGTCACCATCACACTACAGCCACCATTTTTGGAAAATGGACATCTCCATAACCTTCTGGAGATTTTATCATCTTTGGAAAGGCATGACCATGTTAGAAGTCACAACCTTTTGAAAAAATGATGCCATATCCTCTTGGTAAAAATCATGACCTGTTGCAAGGTTTCTCAACCTGGGGGTCAGGACCCCTGAGGGGGTCGCGAAGGGCTGTCAGAGGGGTCACCAAAGACCATCAGAAAACACAGTATTTTCTGATGGTCGTGGGGATTCCATGTGGGAAGTTTGAGCCAATTCTATCGTTGGTGGAGTTCAGAATGTTCTTTGATTGTAATGAACTATAAATTCCAGCAACTACAACTCCCAAAATTCAAGGTCTGTTTTCCCCAGGCTCCACCAGTGTTCACATTTGCGTATATTGAGTATTTGTGCCAAGTTTGGTCCAGATCCACCATTGTGTGAGTCCACAGGGCTCTCTGGATATAGGTGAACTACAACTCCCAAACTCAAGGTTTTTTCGGACTATATGGCCATGGTCTAGAGTCATTCTCCTTTGACGTTTAGCCTACATCTATAGCAAGCATCGTTAGAGGTAGTGAGGTTTGTTGGAAGTAGGAAAATGGGTTTATATATCTGTGGAATGACCAGGGTGGGACAAAAGACTCTTCTCTGCTGGAGCTAAGTGTGAATGCTTCAGTTGACCACCTTGATTAGCCTTTAATGGCTTGGAAGTGCCTGGGGGGAATCTTTTGTTGAGAGGTGAGGTGATGTGCCTGTTTGTTTCCCCTCTGTTGTTTTGCTGTTGTAATTTTTGAGTCCTTTAATACTGGTAGCCATATTTTGTTCATTTTCATGTTTTCCTCCTTTCTGTTGAAATTGTCCAAATGCTTCTTGTGTATTTCAGTGGCTTCTCTGTGTCGCCTGACATGGTGGTTGTTGGAGTGGTCCAGCATTTCTCTGTTCTCAAATAATATGCTGTGTCCAGGTTGGTTCATCAGGTGCTCTGCTATGGCTGAACAAAATCTGGCTACCAGTATTAAAAAAAACTCTAAAATTACAACAGCAAAACAACAGAGAGTAAACAATCAGGCACATCAAATCACTCTCAACAAAAGATTCCCCCCAGGCACTGTCAGGCCATTATATGCTAATCAAGGTGGTCAGTTGAAACATTCACACCTAGCTCCAGCAGACAAGAGTCCTTTGTCCCACCCTGGTCATTCCACAGATATACAAACCCTTTTTCCTATTTCCAACAGACCTCACTACCTCTGAGGATGCTTGCCATAGATGCAGACGAAATGTCAGGAGAAAATGCCTCCAGAACATGGCCATATAGCCCGGAAAACCTACAACAACCCAGTGATTCCGGCCATGAAAGCCTTCGACAATACAGAGAGAGAATAAATCATACAAGGCACTCCAAGAACCAAGCAGTAGAGCAATTTGGGACTTTTGCTGGTGGGTTGTTGCTAAAGGAAGTTATCCTAAAGGAAATCAAAACTATGAGATGCTAGTTGGTCCTCTTGTTGAGTCCAGAGGGTGTTCAGGACCAAAACTAAACAAATTAGAAAGGTGCCTTATTTAGGTTGTCTACACAGGAGACTTTGACAAATCTGCCCATAGTCCTGCACAAACACTAAGAGAAAGAAAAACAAAGAAGAGAGGCTGTCATCAAAGCAGGAGAGATTTCATCCAGAGAGAAAGGAGGGGAAAAAGCCAGAAATGCAAGCTGGAGCAGGAAACCCTGAGTGATGCTGACGGTTCAAGGACCAGGGAGAGAAAAAATCAATAGCAAAAATCCACCCATTCTCTCGCCTTCTCTTTCAATCTCTATCCCACACGTTAAGGCTTCCGTCTGCTGTGACCCCGACACTGCCTTTGAGGCTGGGTTGTAGTCATAATTGTCAAATGATGAAACATACAACTCTAAACTCCAAGCCTGGCAGGAGAGTGAAAGCAGTATTAATTTTTAAACGTGGATGTCAGTCAAGCGCAATGTACTTGTCATTTCTTTGTACTTGGAGTAGTCTGTTAAGGAGTGACTGAGCAGCTTTATTACAGCTACATTATGTGTGTGTGTGTGTGTGTGTGTATGTGTGTGTGGGCAAACGTGGAGTAAGGCTTTCAGTTTAGAATGGGAGAAAGTGCATTATCATTCTAAACCCTGGTTGTTAGTCAGGCATTCTGAAGGATATCTATCCAAATCTGACCACCTCCCTAAGCTTTTGCCTATTATGGGCAGGTATATGCAGTTATTCATACTTTACGCAGGACTGAATTGTACTACAGACATCCACTGTGAAGAGAAGCCCAGTGCATCATCCAGTCATTCCTAAATATACAACTTGCCCCCTCCGTTCTCCTCTTTGCAGTGGTGACTCATGCGCCAAACCTGGTGGGGCTCTCAACCCGTTTCTATTAATGAGATCTTATGTAATGTGTGCACTTTCTTGGCCCCATTGCCTATTTTTTGATTTTCTATTTGAATTATTTTCCATGCGTTCAGACCTTGGCTTTAAATACATTTCTTAATCCTCAGAAGAGGAATGCACCCCATGGCCATATCTAGTCCTTCAAATAATTAATTCTATGGGAGATTTTCACTGGGAAACAAATTAGTATGGGTTGGCTCCTAGTCTCCTATAAATCACTTGAAGGTTTCTGCTGCTACCAACAAACAGCATTCAACCACTGAAAAATTACCCCAAACAATAGAATAATTTGCACAAGAAGATTCACAATTTATCAGTTTTTGTGACAACATAACACCGTCAAATTCTCATGTGCATGTTCGGGTGAGGCTAGAAAAATGAAGCAGCGCCAATAAAATTTCATATAACTCCAGGTCAGCAGAAGGTATCGTCCCTGACAACAGTTCTGACATTCAACAAAATGTCATCTCGTGATGACTATACATGTATGAATTATCCTTGGCAGGAAGCTCAAGAGCAACCTGTGAAGAAGCCACTCTCTTTTCCCGGGAGATCAAAATGTTAACTATCCACCGCCGTTTGCACTTGTTATGCACAGATAGTATATATATATATGCAGTAGTTCCGCCATGTTAAAAACACTACTTTGTTTTTGCCATAGACCTCAAATGTTTGGTTTGTTGGTTGGTTTTAGCTTGGTCCTCCTCATAGTTTTGTATAGAAATCTTGTGAAGGAAAAAAGACACTCACACCAAACCTGATCATTTGAAGATTTGGGTTTTGTATGAATCAATCCAAGAATCCTCTTGATGATTCTTTAATACCAGTCTTTCAATGGAGCTGAAATATGTGAGACATGTATGAGATGAATTGGTTGGCTGTAAAGACTACTATGCATTTAGGTCATTTGTGGGGTTCAGCAGCTAGCATCTGGAGAGGGACACCACAAGTCCATAAAAATGGTGGAAAGGGACAAAGGACAGAAAACAAATGAGCATGAGTTGGCTCGATAAGAGTAGAGACTAGGCTTGGTTGATCCAGCTCGTTAATTTCTTATCTCGTTATTAATTTGTTAAATAATCACCTTTAGAAGCGATATCGACGCGTTTTGGCAACCCGGAAGTGTTTTTGCCACATCGAAGCCACGTCCGCCATCTTCCTTACGACTTCCGCCAGTGAATCATAAATGCTGAGGGCGTGGCCTTCAGGAACAGCTGTTCTTACCCACGCCCACCTCCTTCCTCTTTGCCTTGGTGGCTTTGCAAGGTGGGCATGGCTACCTCCCTGGCGACAAGCGGTGATGCGGAAGAGCTGGGCGTAACCACGGCCACCTCGCAAAGCCCACCTTGCAAAGCTGCCGATGCAAAGAGGAAGGAGGTGGGTGTGGCTGAGCACAGCCCTCCTTGGAGGCCTCGCCCCCAGCGACCTCCGAGGAGCGCTGTGCTTGGCCCCGCCCACCTCTCCCTTGGACAGCTTGCCAGGGAAGAGAAAGAAAGGTGAGAGATTTTGAAAGTGTTAATTGTACAATCTCCAAGGAGGGCTGTGCTTGGCCACGCCCACCTCTCCCTTCTGCATGGAAGCTCGCCTCAAGGGAAGGAAGGGAAACTGCGAGATTTTAATGGTTCTGGAGGGAGGGAAGGGCACCTTCCATTAACTAAACAAAGGAAACAATTCGTATTTCCTGGTATTTCCGATCTTTTTTTAAATAAAATTTTGGAAATAATTTAAAAATCGAACCTCCAGCACCCCCTACATACAAAACGAGTTTAGAACCATTTTTTTTCTTGATCAACCAAGCCTAGTAGAGACATCAGTTAAAGACATAGTTAAAGCAATGGTATTCCCCATAGTAACCTATGGATGTGAGAACTGGACCATAAAGAAGGTTGAGCGAAGGAAGATAGACACTTTTGCACTGTGGTGTTAGAGGAAAATTCTGAGAGTGCCTTGGACGGCAAGAAGATCCAACCAATATATACTCCAAGAAATAAAGCCCAACTGCTTGCTGGAGGGAAGGATATTAAAAGCAAAGATGAAGTACTTTGGCCACATAATGAGAAGACAGGAAAGCTTGGAGAAGAGAATGATACTGGGGAAAATGGAAGGAAAAGGGAAGAGGGGCAGACCAAGGGCAAGATGAATTGATGGTAATCTTGATAAGCTGGAATGTGTCCAGAGGAGGGTGACTAAAACGATCAAGGGTCTGGAGGACAAGCCCTATGAGGAGCGGCTTAAGGAGCTGGGCATGTTAGCCTGAAGAAGAGAAGACTGAGAGGAGATATGATAGCCGTGTATAAATATGTGAGAGGAAGCCACAGGGAGGAGGGAGCAGGCTTGTTTTCTGCTTCCCTGGAGACTAGGACACAAGGGAACAATGGCTTCAAACTACAAGAGAGGAGATTCCATCTGAACATGAGGAGGAACTTCCTGACTGTGAGAGCCATTCAGCAGTGGAACTCTCTGCCCCGGAGGGAGTGTGGTGGAGGCTCCTTCTTTGGAAGCTTTGAAACAGAGGCTTGATGGCCATCTGTCAGGGGTGCTTTGAATGCAATATTCCTGCTTCTTGGCAGAATGGGGTTGGACTGGATGGCCCAGGAGGTCTCTTCCAACTCTAGGATTCTATGATTCTATGATTCTAAGTGACTAACTTGACCTTGAAGGAGCTGGGAGTGGCTCCGGCCAACAGGGAGCTCTGGTGTGGGCTGGTCCATGAGGCCATGAAGAGTTGGAAGCAACTGAATGAATAAACAAAATGTGTTGCCTTCTGGTCTACAATAAATCACTTGAAGGTTTCTGCTGCTTCCAACTGTGAATAGTTGGGGAGTTTTGAAGAGAAAGCTATATAACAAGCTCTCAAGGATCATTAGGTTTGTAGGACTAGAGAAAATGTTATTTGTGGTATCTGTTCAGCTCACGGACCAGTCAGTGACACAAAGAATTAGTATACTGACTTCAGAAGCCCTTATTTGAGTCTGATGGTAACCAAAACTGCTTTTCTCTGTATCATGCCAGGCAGGATGCAGTAGATTCAGGATCATAGAATCACAGAATCATAGAATCAAAGAGTTGGAAGAGACTCCTGGGCCATCATCCAGTCCAACCTCATTCTGCCAAGAAGTAGGAATATTGCATTCAAATCACCCCTGACAAATGGCCATCCAGCCTCTGCTTAAAAGCTTCCAAAGAAGGAGCCTCCACCACACTCCGGGGCAGAGAGTTCCACTGCTGAACAGCTCTCACAGTCAGGAAGTTCTTCAGGCTAAACATGCCCTTCTTCAGGCTAAACATGCCCAGCTCCTTAAGCCGCTCCTCATAGGGCTTGTTCTCCAGACCCTTGATCATTTTAGTCGCCCTCCTCTGGACACATTCCAGCTTGTCAATATCTCTCTTGAATTGTGGTGCCCAGAATTGGACACAATATTCCAGATGTGGTCTAACCAAAGCAGAATAGAGGGGTAGCATGACTTCCCTAATGTTCTTGAACCAGTAAGTGCTCTTTGGAGCCCTCTCCTCTCCTTCCTTTCATATTTTCTATACCCTCATCTAGCTCAGGATTGTTTTCCCAAGCAAGAATCAGAACTCTTGTTTGTAACTCTTGTTTGTAACTTGCAATGAACCCAGGGATGCAGAGCATACCACAGAGAACAATTTCCCTTTCCCGCCAGGAGGCAAGTCTGGGTTACTTAGAAGGTTGTTCTCATCTCTGCTGGCTCAGATGCCCCATTGGCCCCAATTTCAGAGCCATCTTCAGACCAGTCAGAAAGTCTTCTTCTCTGGGCACCTTTCCTTCTTCATAAACAAGTGGCTTTTTTATTCTTGGGGGGAGCGGGGACATATATAGCCTGTCATAGGGATAGTCTTTCATCTGCATACAGGATTTCCCCATAGGATTCATTCTGCCTTCGATAACAAAACGAGTGATCTATGGCCTAAGTAACAGCAGCCCTTGTGAAAGGTTGTTTTTCCTCCCTCGCAGACTTGACCGGCTTCTTACCAGAAGCCAACGACAATGTCTCTGCTAAAGAAATTGGTAGCAGCGGGAAGCTAGAAAGATCTCAAATTGCACTTATTCTCTTTTATGAGGTTTTCAGCTTTATGAGAAATGTTGCACGGTCTTGATGGAGCTGAGGAACAAAACAATTTACTAAAACAAATGGTACAGGTTTTTATGGGCTTTACCACCGTAGCTGGGAGAACTATGTGCTTTCAGGCTCTTCCATTTTGAGTCCCACTTTGGGAGAGAGGTGGGCGAGAAACCAAACCAACTAACCATTTTGTTTCAGTACCCATGGTAAACTAATAGTCAACAACCATATTTTCCAAGCTTTTAAGTGTTTGGAATTCAGCTCTCAGAATCCCTGATCGTTGACCAATGATTCTGGGACTGAAGTTCAAAATACCCGAAGGACTAACATTTGGGAATCACTGTTCAAGAGCAAAGCATTTTGACCTGGTCTTCTGGCAGGTAGGTTTAGAGCAGTGGTTCTCAACCTGTGAGTCCCCAGATGTTTTGGCCTTCAACTCCCAGCAATACTAACACCTGGTGAACTGGCTGGGATTTCTGGGAGTTGTAGGTCAAAGTACCTGGGGACCTACAGGTTGAGAACCACAGGTTTAGCGTAATCAGTGCTTTATACTAGAACTGATTTAGACAGATAATGTATCCACCTGCATCTGGATTTTCTTACGATGACATAAGAAATGTGGATATAAGTGAACTGTATTCAATCACTTATAAATAACTAGCTGTACCTGCCATGCCTTGCTGTGGGCCAACCTTCTGTCCCTCTTTCTCTTCTTTCTTTCTCTCCTTCCTTCCTTCCTTCCTTCCTTCCTTCCTTCCTTCCCTCCCTCTTTCCTTCCTTCCTTCCTTCCTTCCTTCCTTCCTTCCTTCCTTCCTTCCTTCCTTCCTTTTTCTTTCATTCTTTCCTGCCTTCCTTCTCTTCCTCTTCCCTTCCTCCCCCCTTTTCGCCTTCTTTTTTCTTCCCATTCTTCCTTCTCTACCTATTCTTGGACTGCAACTCCCAGCAGTCCTCCTGATCTATCTACCTACCTACTTACCTACCTACCTATCTCTATCTAATCTATCTATCTGGGGGATTCCTGGGAGTTGCAGTCCAGGAATATGAAATTGGAAATATGCAGAGATTGGGATGCTCTTAAAGAAATCCAAGGAGAAGAAAGTTTGCAGTTTAGAAGCAATGTATTTGGATCATCCTCCTCCCCTAAAGGGCTTGGTCTAGGGGATGCTGGGAGGTGTAGTCCAAAAGAAAATGCGGATATGCTATTGTGTGTTTTTCTTTTTTTGCCGAGGGAGTCATTTTTCCGCATCTTTTTTTCTTTTTTGGCTTTTAAAGCCCTTTCTGCTGTGTTTTTCAGTGTTTTTATGAGTGATGGTCACTCGTTGGTCTGAGAGGTGTCTTGTGTCCAAATTTGTTGTCAATTCGTCCAGTGGTTTTTGAGTTATGTTAATCCCACAAACGAGAATTACATTTTTATTTATATAGATGTGAAGCTGACATACTCAGGGGAAACTCCATGTGTAAGGGAAGCTCTTCTGTGCAGATACATTGCTCTCCAGATAAGAGGAGACAATACTAGACATGGTGGGGAAAAGAGTAAATAGGGTTCTAATTGAGTGCTTGTCAGTGATGTATCAATTCTGCTGAAGATACTGCTGAGTGAGTTTCACAAATAGCTTGGGAGACCATCTACATATACATTCTTATTTCAGCAGGATAACAACATCAGATTACGGGGATTGTTCTTGTTGCTCATGCTGCTGTTTGTATTGTTCTTGCTGCAGTTCTTCATTTGGCTCTGTTACAGGCATTCTTTCTCTCTTTGCATTTCCCTTTCCTCCCCCCAAAATTAGAAATAAGCATCATTTGGGGTCAGCTTTGGGTTATGCAGCCATACATGTGTTTTGAAGCTGCTCCAGACCTATTTGTTGCTTTTCTCATTTTTTTTGTGTGTGGTTCTTTTGAATCATGTGAGAGTGGGAATTTCTTTGAAACAATGTTTTGTCAAGGTTGACCTGGCCGGGGTGGTCCATGCCTTGGTCACTTCTAGATTGGATTACTGTAATGCGCTCTACGTGGGGCTGCCCTTGAAAACGGCTCGGAAATTCCAACTGGTCCAACGAGTGGCGGCCAGGATGTTAACTGGTCCTCCTTACAGAGAGAGGTCAACCCTCCTGTTCAAGGAGCTCCTCTGGCTGCCATTTACCTTCCGATCCCAATTCAAGGTGCAGGTGCTTACCTACAAAGCCCTAAATGGTTTGGGACCTGCCTACCTGCGTGACCGCATCTCTGTCTACGAACCCATGCGCTCCCTTCATTCATCCGGAGAGGCCCTGCTCGCGATCCCACCTGTGTCGCAGGCGCGTTTGGTGGGGACGAGGGACAGGGCCTTTTCTGTGGTTCTGTGGTTAAGATTCTCTGCACATTGCACTTGCCCTGAAATCCAACATACCACCTCTCACACCCAGCACTTTTTAATTCTGTACCCATTACTTGGCCCGGCCCTCGTTTTTACTGTGTTATAGTGTAATGTTTTGTTGTTATTGCTTTATGTTTTTGATTTTGCTTTGAGTTGTTTGTTATGCTGTTGTTGTGTTGAGGCCTCGGCCTTTGTAAGCCGCATCGAGTCCTTTGGGAGATGCTAGCGGGGTACAAATAAAGTTTAATAATAATAATAATAATAATAATAATAATAATAATAATAATAAGGCTCAGAAACTCCCTAAACCCAGCAAGACTGGTGTACCACCTTAATGAACTAAGTAAAGTAAATTGTGTCACGATTCAAAACTGGAGACAGTAGGTCAGACATTCCACAGATATATAAACCTCACTTACTAAGTTTCCAACAGACCCCCCCCCCCAAAAAAAAAACCCTCTGAGGATGCCTGATGTGGGCCAGGCATGTAGCTGGGGCGGGGGGGAGGGGGGGGGTTGAGGGGCTTGACCCCCCCCCCCAAATTCTCAGGGTGGTCCCCTTATTGGTGCATTATTTAAACTGTTATGTTTATCCATATCATGATCTGATCACCATGCTCAATATACCCCATATGCATGGGGGTATTATTGGGGTAACGATACAAAAGGTTTGCTAGGGTAGACCCTCTTTCACTCAGACCCCCCCCCCCCCGAATCAAAATCCTGGCTATGGGCCTGATGTGGGCAAAATATCAGGAAAGAATGCTTCTTGAACATGACCACACACCCCAGAAAACTCACAGCAACCCATTATATACAGATTCTAAAAACACTTAATGGCATTGCATGCCTCTGGAAATGTTATTTGAGTGGTCAGAAAATATTTGCACTCAGATTTATTTCATATCAAAAGCATTGCATCCAGTTGGGATTTCCTGGTCTACCTGCCCAGAGGGATACCCTTGCTGTTGCTGGAGGAACATTTAGAGGAATGGTAGTTCTCATAAATCTTTTCCTTGATTTGGGTCTACTGGAAGGAGGCTGGTAGCCATGTAGTGGGTGGCTTTCACAAGGTTCAACCTTATTTCTCTCACATTTAGCAGCAACTTCCTGTCGCATATCGGGGGGGGGGGGGCAATGCTGGCTAGCTTGTAGAGTTTATCAACAGATGTAGGTTTAAGACATCTTGTGATTATTCTGCATGTTTTGTTCAATGCTATGTTCACCTGCTTTGCATGGGCAGACCTATTCCAAACAGGGCAGGCATCCTTGGCAGTTGAGTAAGACAAGGCTAGGGCTGATGTTCTTACTAATTTTGGGTCTGCACCTCATGTGCTGCCAGTAAGTTTCCGCAGAATGTTATTGCGTGTAGCTACTTTGTGCTTGGTGTTCAAGCAGTTTCCTATATGCTAATGTTCAATCTAAGGTGACACCAAGGATGGAAACAATGTTCAAGCTCTTGACCTTCCCAGGTGACTTTCAATTTCCTGTTGGCTTCACGGTTCCGTAGGTGGAGAGCACACACTTGTGTCTTGGCAGGGTTAGGCTTCAGCTGGTTATCTTTGCAGTAGCTGGAGAGATCTTTCAAGGCATTAGTAGGTTGGACTTCAACTGTTTCAAAGTCTTTTGCTTGTGTTGTTAGGCCAAGGTCATCAGCATATATAAAGCTCTTTGTGAGTGGTGGTTGTGGCTGATTGTTAGTAAAGATATTAAACAAGGTCGGTACAAGAACACTGCCCTGGGGTAAACCATTCTTTTGCCTCCTCCATCAGCACTCAGATTACAAACTATTACACAGCACCATACCTTGGGATCCCAGTACATTCTTGTGCAGGTTTGTGTATTTCATTGGTTGGCATCCCATTGGTACCTTTTGAATGCATACGTTTCCTTGCCAAAGTATTTGGACTATTTTATCCAGTATAGGGTATTCCATTCAGTTCAAGGTGGTGGAAGTGGAACTCCTCATAGAGCGCAATTGCTCATGCAGAGGCCCATTACTTGAATTATATGTGCATTGGACTTGCAAATGAATGCACACATGTCATTCATTTTCTTTGCCCATTTGTTGCCTTGGGGCCCTTCCACACAGCCCTATATCCTAGAATATCAAGGCAGGAGATCCCACATTATCTGAGTGTGGACTCAGATAATGCAGTTCAAAGCAGATATTGTGGGAGTTTCTGCCTTGATATTCTGGGATATAGGGCTGTGTGGAAGGGCCCTAAGTCAGTTTCTTGTGTTGCCATTCAAAACAATGATTGCATAGCATAATTAAGAAGTAAGTCTACATGAAGAGCAGTGGTTCTCAACCTGGGGGTCGCGGCCCACAGGGGGGTCGCTGAGCCATTTTCTGGGGGTCGCGAAGGCGCCTCGGTTGGCCCCGCCCCCTCCGCCTCCTCAAAATGGCTGCCGGCCCCTGTGCCAGGGAAACAGCCAGGCTTTCCAGGTCAGCTCCTCCACCTTGCACGAGGCCTCAATCACTCTCCCACCGGCTGGCAGGGGCACGATCTGAATTTGTAACAACAAAAACACATCCTGCATATCACATATTTCCATTATGATTCGTAACAGTAGCAAAGGAGCAACGAAAATAATTTTATGGTTGGGGGTCACCACAATACAAGGAAGCATATTTAGGGGTCATGGTGTTAGAAAGGTTGAGAACCACTGATGAAGAGGGTTCTGCAACCATCACTGTTCTCGCTCCCTTTCTCCTCTTCAGAAACAACTAAAACTAGTGCAGAGTTTGATTTACTGCAAGAGGAGAGATCCTCCTTGCTGTCCCTTATCCTCTTCCCTACTATACGCACAACTTACCACTTGCCTTCTCCATCGGCATCTACCACGGTGGCCCCTTTGTGCCCACAGATCAGACTTCTCAAAGTAAGAGAAAGCCTTAATGCAAGGTGAATCCCAAGATCCCAAATAGTTTGGATTTCACGCTGTGCGAAAATTGGTGTTGAACGAATCCTCACACAAAGTAGAAAACTTCCATTTCCTGTAGACAGGGTGGAATTGATTGTTATATTGAGACTTCAGAAAGAGCACTACCCTGGAGTAATTTTGCTGCTGTCAGGCAACGTTGACATCTACATTAACCTCTGTGCAGTGGACTTTAGCAAAGCTCATTGTGGTGCTTGGAGGGTGGGAGATTGGGGACGCCGCTTGAAAAATCCACCTGAATAAATGGAAACTCCGTGCTGTCAATCCTCCAAAAAGAGAAAACAGCCATAACATGTTGCTTTAGGAGAGAGCAACAGTGGGTTTACCCACTCCTTCCATTGACCTCTTCTTCTTCCTGCTCAACCTTCTCTCTTTCGTGATTGGCTTCTCTCAGATTGGCAGTGATGGACTCAGAATCTAAAAGGCAGGAGATGAATGAAATGTATGCCGCAGCAGATTAAACCGCTGAGCTACTAAACGTGCTATCCGAAAGGTTGAAGGTTGAAGGTTCAAATCTGGGGGTGGCCACTGTTAGGTTGAAGGTTCAAATCTGGGGGTGGCCACAGTGGACCTCCCACTGTTAGGCCCAGCTTCTTCCAACCTAGCAGTTCGGAAAACATGCAAATGTGAGTAGATCAATAATTGGAAGGTAACAGCGCTCCATGTAGTCATGCTGGCCACATGACCTAGAAGGTGTCTATGGACAACACCGGCTCTTTGGCTTAGAAATGGATATGAGCATCAACCCCCAGAGTCGGACATGACTGGACTTAATGTCAGGCGAAAACCTATACCCTTTACCGTTGCTTTGTTACCGATGCAATCTCTAGCTTCCTGCATATCCTAGGTCATGGCTTTTTTGTATGATGGAGATCTGTAGTCTTCTGGCTGATTGTATGCATTGGTCATCTTGATAGTAGATGTTTCTATTGTAAGCACTAACACCTGTCATCAATCTAAGATAAAATAATTTCATTTTAAATCAGTAGAGTAACTACTTTAAAGTCAGACTAAAACCTCCAGTGAATTCACTGACCCATTGACATGGAAGCCAAGCTAGCATCCACTGCTGATTGAGACATTTTGATGTGAGGAATTTTGGAGGGGGACATTTCCTGCTAGCCCTGAACCAATTTTTTGTACTTGCCCATTGCACCATTTCCTCTCCCTCTTTAGTGGTTGCTCTCTTCTGCAGCAGCTTTCCAGTCAACCAGGGAGTGACTGACTGGAATCCCTGCCTGGGATTAATTGCACTGAAGTCATGATGGTCCAAAATTGATCATGTTTTGCTACATGTTGGCATCATCTGCCCGAGGGCAAAATTGGTTGTTCCTGGATTAATCAGACAGCTGATTTTAGCCAATTAGCAATGTGACTGGAAGACAAATCATTTCATCATAATAGTCCCTTGAGTGGGAAATTTGATCCCCTTTTCGTAATCCTTGGAAACCTGCCAAAAGGAGAGATTTCTGTAGTTAATGAACTGCCTGTTTCCTTGTTTAACGCAGCCCTAAGTGTTATGCCCACAGTATGTGCATGTGCAATGTGTGTACCACTTGCCTCAAAGATCCATGGCTAACATTCACAAGACTGTTGCATTTTCTTCTGCATTTTCCATTGGCATTTTTGCTTTTTTTAAAAAAAAAATTAATAATAATGGTTTATGATGCATAGAGAAAACAAAACCAACACCAAAGGAAAACCGAAATAAGTAAAAAACAAGAGAAAGAGAGAAAAAACAGAAAAAAGATATACAAAAGAGTATGCAAGTTTACAAAATGGTATATAGTCAGCGCTCATTAAACATATAAAAAATCAACGTTGACAGTACAGTTATAATACATTAACATTTATTGTCCCTCTAATCCCACACCCGTGAACCCAACCCCTGTGACCTTCGACACCACTCCGTGTGGATCACATAACTAACCCACAACTACCCATGTGTCTTCTCTCACTGAATCCCCTTTATGGTGATCTTCAAATCTACTTTTGTCTTAGAATCATAGAATCATAGAATCAAAGAGTTGGAAGAGACCTCATGGGCCATCCAGTCCAACCCCCTGCCAAGAAGCAGGAATATTGCATTCAAATCACCCCTCACAGATGGCCATCCAGCCTCTGCTTAAAAGCTTCCAAAGAAGGAGCCTCCACCACACTCCGGGGCAGAGAGTTCCACTGCTGAACGGCTCTCACAGTCAGGAAGTTCTTCCTCATGTTCAGATGGAATCTCCTCTCTTGTAGTTTGAAGCCATTGTTCCGCGTCCTAGTCTCCAGGGAAGCAGAAAACAAGCTTGCTCCCTCCTCCCTGTGGCTTCCTCTCACATATTTATACATGGCTATCATATCTCCTCTCATCCTTCTCTTCTTCAGGCTAAACATGCCCAGCTCCTAAGCCGCTCCTCATAGGGCTTGTTCTCCAGACCCTTGATCATTTTAGTCGCCCTCCTCTGGACACATTCCAGCTTGTCAATATCTCTCTTGAATTGTGGTGCCCAGAATTGGACACAATATTCCAGGTGTGGTCTAACCAGAGCAGAATAGAGGGGTAGCATTACTTCCCTAGATCTAGACACTAGGCTCCTATTGATGCAGGCCAAAATCCCATTGGCTTTTTTTGCCGCCACATCACATTGTTGGCTCATGTTCAAGATATCCAATTGCCAACCGCCATTTTTTAACAAATTCTTCATTATTTCCACCTCTGCTGCTATTTGTTAGTTTGGCCATTTGGATATAGTCTACTAATTTATCTCTCCAATCCTTAATATTTAACTCTTTTTCCCCCTTCCACGATTTAGCTATTATTAGTCTCGCAGCAACAAAACGATACTGACAAATTTCTTCATCTCCTGTGCTAATACACCTCCTAAATATTCCTAATAAGCACATTTCTGGGTTTTTCTTGATTTTTTTTTGCTAATCATTTTGTTTGTTTCTTTCATCACTTTTTTCCCAGAATTCTTTAACTCTGTTGCAGGTCCACCATACGTGGAAAAAAGATTCCTTCACCTTCTTGCATCTCCAGCAAGCCCCTTGTCCTGTTTTCTCTATTTTAGCTAGTAACTCTGGAGTTATATAGGTTCTGTAAAACATTGGCATTTTTGGAGGAATCGAAACATACGGTTTACAAATCCATTTGTCATATCTACACAGGCATGCACAGACACATTCATGTATTT
Organism: Anolis sagrei ordinatus; assembly: GCF_025583915.1. Classification (NCBI taxonomy): domain Eukaryota; kingdom Metazoa; phylum Chordata; class Lepidosauria; order Squamata; family Anolidae; genus Anolis; species Anolis sagrei. The sequence continues at coordinate 1,288,971 of NW_026844367.1, read as the reverse complement.
CTTGGCACTTTGTGGCATTCATTTGTGGGTATTTAAGCCTATCGATGCAGTGGACTCACCCCAAATCTCCCTCTACATGACAGCTCCATAACATCCCCATCTTTCCTGTGTTCACCAGAAATATCCAAAGGCTGCTTCTAGGTAGAATTAGAAGAAAAGGAGGACCATTTCTCAGAATGGAAGGGGAACGCAATTGAGAGAAAGAATACATGTCAGAAGGAGAGCTCAGGTTTCTTTTTCATGCATTCAAAAAGAAAGTCTGAAACTCTGGGAGAACAGCAGGAGCAATGGAGGTGAGAACAATCATCTCACATATTTAACATGTGGCAGCTTTGGGAACCTGTTTCTGGGATTATGGGAAAGTGGGAAACGGTTGTAAATAACAGTGAGCAAAAGCTAGGAAAGTTGGGGAGGAGATCAAACAATGCATCTTCCGTTTTCTTTCTTATTTTCCTACCAACCATGTTTGATAATGGTGGTGGCAGTGGCATTAGATAAATATGATGGCTCTCAGCCTTTTCTGTATAAACTCATACAATGTAGTTTGGATAGAAGGGGTATAAGACCCACGATTGCTGTTCGTTTGCTTGCATTCTTTGAAATGGAAAATCCTTGAAAATGGCACTGGATTGCTCAGATAAACTGTCGGTAGTTGCTAGAAGGAGCACCACACTCAGGGCCGTAGCCAGAAAAAAAATTTAGGGGAGGGTTGAAAATTTTGGGGGAGGGGGTTGAAAATTTGAGGGGGGGTTAGGGTCACACTGAACCAAAGAGCAGAGCAAGGGGGAGAGCATCCTTCCATAGCCTGCAGCTCCGCCCCTGTCAACCACCTCCACCAAGTCTGGCCTCCTTAATGAGAGCATTCAACACACCCCCCCCCCCAACTTGGTTGCTTCACTACATCGGCTATTGCTGCAAGTAATGACAGTGTGAATAAATTGTCAATATTTGCTTGAGATAGTGCTTGCAGTTCTGGAGGGACTCTTAATTTTTTGCATCTCATAGACTTAGCATGGGGATTTGGTTAACCAGTTAAAATTCATCAGTAAACCAGGGGTTTTGTTTACCTGAAAAAAAAGAGGACCACACTGTCCTCTTTTTAATCCAGTAGTTCCTAACTTGTGGTCTGTGGACCACCAGAGGTCCACAAGAATGAAAATATGGTCCACAACTTCACCATTAATACCACCATTGCCTTGAAACCATGTGGCAATGAAAGTCTTGCGAAATCCTCTTATAGTGCCAAGCAGGCCTGTAGCCAGGATTTTGATTGGGGGGGGGGGGTGAGTTTGATTCAAGGGGGGGGTGGCTGAGGATCTACCCTAGCAAGGGTATTGTATTGGGGGTATTGTATCATTACCCCAATACCCCCATCATGCATATGGGATATACTGAGCATGGTGCTCAGATCATGATATGAATAAACATAACAGTCTAAATAATGTACCAGTAAGGCCTTCTCGCGGACCACCATGAGAATTTCGGGGGGGGTTGGGGGCTTCAGCTACATGCCTGGTGCCAAGGCAATGGGGATGTCAGAAGGGGAGAGGGGATGTCAGAAGGGGAGAGGCCATGAAAGGTTACTACTACCACATCAGCTCTAGATTATTAAATATGGTTTTCTGTGGATGAGCAGATGCGACTACTGGATGGCACATGTTCTGTATCAGAAATGGGAGCTGATGTTGTCTATCCAATCCAATTTTCTGAATCAGCACCCCAAATAACCAAGGTGAAAGAAGAAAGTGCAAAAGCTGGGCTGCAGTTAAACATAAAAATAAAAAACGTACACCAAAAAGAGAAAAAAGGGGAAAAAAGGAACAAAAAACAAAAAATAGGCGACTTCCATTCAATCTTCTTGGAAATTATCTTTCTCTCATAAAAAAAATTATACTTTATAAAAAGAAAAATTGTCTCTCATGTTTATTTTCATTTTTACAGATTTTCCAGATAGTTATCGAGAGAGTCCCAATTTGTCCTCTTTAAAATATTGCCCGTATTTTTCTTCAACAAAAAAGTCACTTTGTCCATATCCTTTATTTCTCTAATTCTCCCTATCCACTCTTCTATAGGTGGAATTGATCCCTGTTTCCATTCTCTTGCAAAAACAATCCTAGCGGCTGTCGTAATATATGCAAAAAGTTTATCACCTATTTGTAACTCTTTTGGTACTAATGTTGGAGAGTGGTCCCTGGTCAAAAAAAGGTTGGGGACCACTGTTTTCAACACATCTCCCTCTCCTCTCAGTTTGCCATTTGTCATTGCTTCTTCCAGCAAAAGCCAGGAGAGGCCCATGCTGTACTTTATAACTCTGCTTTCTCAAGACATTGTAATACAACTAAGGACCCACACATAATATTTACAGTCACCTGTAGCAATCCAAGGATATAACACATTTCACACTTATGGCAGGAAAAACGAAATGCAAAGAGACAGAATGGGGGACGATGCCTGGCTTGAGAGCAGTACGTGTGAAAAAGATCTTGGAGTCCTCGTGGACAACAAGTTAAACATGAGCCAGGAATGTGATGTGGCGGCAAAAAAAGCCAATGGGATTTTGGCCTGCATCAATAGGAGCATAGTGTCTAGATCCAGGGAAGTCATGCTACCCCTCTATTCTGCTTTGGTTAGACCACACCTGGAATATTGTGTCCAGTTCTGGGCACTACAATTCAAGAGAGATATTGACAAGCTGGAATGTGTCCAGAGGGCGACTAAAATGATCAAGGGTCTGGAGAACAAGCCCTATGAGGAGCGGCTTAAGGAGCTGGGCATGTTTAGCCTGAAGAAGAGAAGGCTGAGAGGGGATATGATAGCCATGTATCAATATGTGAGAGGAAGCCACAGGGAGGAGGAGGGAGCAAGCTTGTTTTCTGCTTCCCTGGAGACTAGGACGCGATGGAACAATGGCTTCAAACTACAAGAGAGGAGATTCCATCTGAACATGAGGAAGAACTTCCTGACTGTGAGAGCCGTTCAGCAGTGGAACTCTCTGCCCCGGAGGGAGTGTGGTGGAGGCTCCTTCTTTGGGGGCTTTTAAACAGAGGCTGGATGGCCATCTGTCAGGGGTGATTTGAATGCAATATTCCTGCTTCTTGGCAGAGGGTTGGACTGGATGGCCCATGAGGTCTCTTCCAACTCTTTGATTCTATGGTTCTATGATTCTATGGCATTCCATGTGAAGGATGGGTCCAATTAGCACAGCTTGGTTGTTGGACAGTGAAGGAGAAAAAAACCCATTACACTAAACAAGCACTTCCACATATCAAATTAGCTGCTAATGGACAACTCTGCCACATACATTTAGGAAATTGGCTCAGCAAACTTCAACTTACAACTATGCAACAAACACAAAAGAAAAAAAGATATTCCCCACATTTTAAAAATATGAATGCACTATAAGTAAGTAAGTAAACTGTCTCAAGTATTCGTTGATCCCATACTACTTGAAAGAGAGTAAAACCCATGCGCCCAAACTCAAATATCAGGCACTGCATTGATCTCCATTGTATTAGTAAATGAAGAATCAATTGACTAAAAATGTAGCATAGGTTTCCTTCCACCCACCTGAAATATTTAATTATTAATTATTTATTTCGGGTACTTCTACCCCGCCCTTCTCAACCCCCGAGGGAGGACTCAGGGCGGCTTACAAAAAAGGCACAATTCGATGCCTATATACACTTTACGCATAATATACAAAACCATAGTTAAAAACAGTTATCACAATTAAAACAATCCAGAACTAGTACATAACACATCATATAAAATCATATAAAAACTATTCTCGTGCTCAGCGTTCCATCTTTCAGAGTTCCATAGTTCTAATCCATTAATCATTTCCTAATCATCCTCAAAGATCTTTCTTCATCTGCCCGATTGTCCAAATGCCTGGTCCCAGATCCATGTTTTCAGTTTTTTCCTAAAGGAAAGGAGCGATGTTGCAGATCTAATTTCCTTGGGGAGTGAATTCCACAGGTGAGGGGCCACCACCGAGAAGGCCCTGCTCCTCGTCCCCAGCAACCTCACTTGTGATAGAGGCGAGGTCGAGAGCAGGGCCTCCCCAGAAGATCTTAGACTCCGGGGTGGGACGTAGAGGGAGATGCGTTCGGACAGATACACTGAGCCGGAACCGTATAGGGTTTTGTAGGTCAAAACCGGCACTTTGAATTGTGCTCCGAATTGGATCGGCAGCCAGTGGAGCTGACACAACAGGGGGGTGGTATGCTCCCTGTATGATGCTCTGGTGAGCAGTCTGGCTGCCTCCCGCTGGACTAGTTGGAGTTTCCGAGCAGTCTTCAAAGGCAAAGTGCGTTGCAGTAATCTAATCGGGATGTAACAAGAGCGTGGACCACCACCACCAATAAATAATATTTATTATCAATAAATATTATTTATTGATAATAGTAAAGATGCTGCTATGTGGGTATTCAAGGTATGCAACTACTTCATGTATGGTCCCAGTTAATAATAATAATAATAATAATAATAATAATAATAATAATAATAATAATAATTTATAACCTGCCCTCTCTTCCCAAAGGGACTCAGGGCAGTTAAGTAATCATAACCACTTCCAAGATACTCCATCCTAAATCTCCCTTTTCCTTCTGTTTTTCCCCACAGCAATTACCATGAAATCTATGGAAACTATGTATTTACTGAGCTGTTTGTACTGTCTCCACTTATTTACCTTTTGAAGATATGTTTAACCTTCTCCATAACTTGCTGATAGCTTTCTCTTGCCCTTGGGTCATGCTGCTTGGGCTGCTCTTGGGATATGGATGTATTGTTAGGATATAGGATAATGGCAAACAAACACGCACCTGGACCATTATGTGCATGCATAACTCTGCTTTCACCACCTTGAACTGATTATAGTTATTTCCTATCAGACAACAACATTGAACTCCTTCCATAGCAGGACATATGCATGTTCCAAACTATGTTTTAGAATTCCCCTTTGTGTTTATGAAAATTCCAGGAGAAAGCTGGTCATTGGGTTGTTGTAGGTTTTTCAGGCTATATGGCTATGTTCTAGAAGCATTCTCTCCTGATGTTTTGCCTGCATCTATGGCAAACGTCATTGTTTTATAAATGTAAAGTTTATGGTCATTGTTTTATAAATGTAAAGCTAGATATTCTAATATAAAATCTCATAGAAAATATAACATGAATATCTTTTCCAACTGGGTAAGTCAGCTGTGCAGGTTCATGAGATATGGGACTAGGGAAGGCTATAGGTCAGTGGTTCTCACCCTGTGGGTCCCCAGATGTTTTGGCCTTCAACTCACAGAAATCCTAACAGCTGGTAAATTGGCTGGAATTTCTGGGAGTTGTAGGCCAAAACACCTGGGGAGTCACAGGTGGAGAATCACCGACCTATAGGTTCAATGGGGAGGGGTAAAGGACTCATACCACTCAGAATCCAGCTGTTTCTAAAACTGTAGAATACATGCATATCAAGCACATGGCTGCCTAATGGCAAAAGAAGTATTTATGGAAACCAACCAGATTGTTTGAATCACCTTTTTACACCTGATTTTCACAACATAGTAACTACAGCCGAAAGGCAGTTCTCTAATCATGTCTGAGAAACCTCTAGCACTGAAGAGTTCGATTTTTGACAGTTTTGTTTGGTCATTTGGTTGCTTTTCTGTTGTAATTGCTGTAAACATTTAGAGGAAAGTTGTCTTATGGAATCTGTGGGTAATTACTGTTTCTTTTTTTAGATTTCAAAGCAGGTTCCCTGGATCATCCCAGGAAGCATTTCATTGACTCATTTTCAGCACCATGGACAGTGGCTTCCCTGGTTGATTCCATAGAGCTAACACTTGTGGCCCAGATTTCCTCTCCAAGGGATTCAGCTGATACAGACTTGGATGGCTTTCTGTTCAAATGTCTGTGATTTCTTTAGGGTATTCTTTCATGTAGTTAAATCAGTAAAAATCACTTAGATTAGACTTCTCCCATTTTCGTATCTGCCAGGTATGCTAGAGTGGAATTGTATAATGCCTAGTTGGTGATGGGGCTGTTTTCCATCCGTTTCCAAAGAAAAGACTCAGCTAATGTTTACTAGCTTCTGCCAACCTAGCAGTTCAAAAACATGCAAATGTGAGTAGATCAATAGGTACCACTCTGATGGGAAGGTAACGGTGCTCCATGCAGTCATGCTGGCCACATGGCCTTGGAGGTGTCTAAGGACAACACCACTAGAAATGGAGATGAGTACCAACCCCCAGAGCCAGACACAACTGTACTTTACCTTTACCTTGACTAATGTTTACTAGAGAAAGGGAAAAGCAGGTTGACAATGGGAAGGAAGTCATGGAAGGCAAAAGAGATTAAAAGCTGAAACGAAGAATAAAGGAGGAAGCCCAAGCACTTACTAGGAATGTGAAAGAATGGTGGGAACACATGGGAAACGTGTGAGCCTCTATTTTTGAGCACACAAAATGCATAGCCTGGTGATAATTGAGAAAATTGCTTCTCACTGTATGTAGAATATATTTCCTTCCCAGCCTTAGTCAGTGAAGCTTTTGGGCAATTGGGATAAAATTTCAAAACTCTGAAGCCTCCAGGCAATGTACAGACTTGGCTAAAGTTGGCATGTTTAGCTATTTTAAACAAAGCCATGACAATTTCAAATTTTCCCCAAATATCTGAGAATATGGGGAAATTGCCCTTCACATTTGCAGCAACACAGAAAGTAAGGTTGTCACTGGTCAGACCAGTAAAGATGCAAGTACAGTTCTCCATTTGAATATGGATTATACGAATAAGCAAAGTTTGTAGTATGGTTCTAATGCAGGTATGGGCAAACCCAGGCCTGGGGCCCATATGCGGCCCCTTGGGCTCTTTTCTCACACCCTCCTCTCTCTCATAATCCTATCCTTCCTTCCTTTTCTTTTTCATTCATCCTTCCCTCCCTCCCTTCCTTGCCTCCCTCTTTCTCCCTCACTCCTTCCCTTCCATCCTTTTGTCCATTCTTCCGTCTTCCTTCCCTCTTTCTCTCTCTTTTTTCTCTTACCTTCCTTCCTTCCCTTTTGTCTTTCCTTCCTTCCTTCGCTTTTGTCTTTCCTCCCTCCTTCCTCCCCTCACCTCCCTCCTTCATTCCCTTCCACCCTTCCTTCCCTTCCTTCCTTCCCTTCCTTCCCTTCCCTTCCCTTCCTTCCTTCCTTCCTTCCTTCCTTCCTTCCTTCCTTCCTTCCTTCCTTCCTTCCTTCCTGTCTTCCCTTTTGTCTTTCCTCCCTCCTTCCTTCCCCCCCTCCCCTCCCTCCTTCCCTCCATTCCCTTCCACCCTTCCTTCCTTCTCTTTTTCCTTCCTTCCTTCCCTCCTGAGGGATGTTTAGCTGGTAGAAGAGAAGGAAGAGAGGGAATGAGAACCATGTTGCAAGATTTAAAAGGGTGTCCTGTTGAGGAGGAAAAGGGGAAAATTGACTTTCTGCTGCTTTAGAGATCAGGACACAAGGAAGCAATGGTTCCACATGGCAGGGAAAGAGATTCAACTGAAAATATTAGGAAAAACTTCCTGGAGAGTGTGGTGGGTTCTCCTTCTCTGGAGGCTTTTCTGCAGAGGCTGTCTATCAGGAGTGCTTTGATTGTGCCTTCTTGTATGGCAGGGGATTGGACTGGATGGTTCTTGGAGGTCTCTTCCAGCTCTAAGATTCTGGGATTCTATATCAGGAGTAGGCAATATGGAGTCTAATGGATAAACCTTTTCTCTCCTCTCCACCATCTCATCCTGACCAAGACTAACCCTTTGGAATTCCAAATGTTTCCTGTCTTTCTTTCACGTTCTGCCTCCAAAAGAGAAGAGGAAGGGGAGGAAAGGACATTGAGGGGACTTGGGGAGAACACCCTTCCACCTGGCCCAGCCAACCCTGCTCTTGCCCACCATGTGGCCCCCAAGTTAAAAAGTTCGCCCATGGAAAGTTAAAATGTAGATCATTACCCATTGTGACTGTGCATTGTTACAGTGTTGTTATTTTGCATGGGGGTTTCACAGTGCTGGCACGATGTATCACCACACAGTTGTTAATGCTAGGCTGAGGGAATGTGGGGCTGAAATACGATTCACTAGGGCTGGGCGGTTTCGTTTCGTTAATTCGTAATTCGTTAAAAATTCGTTATTTTTTTTTGTTAACGAAGCGATAACGAACCATTCTGGAGCAGCTTAAAAACGAAACGAATTTTTCAATTCGTTTCGTAAATGCTTCGTATTTCGTTATGTATTCGTTTCGTTATTGGTTTGAGGTCGTTTCGTTATTATTTCCGCATGTCTGGGGCAAGTTTTATAGTTGTTTTTTGTTTAATTAGTGAAAAAAAATTATAATATCACACCAACAGTCAACAACAGAGGGAGAGGGAAGCTTCAGAAGTTCCCCCTGTCCCATTTGGAGGTTTTTTAGCGTATTGCGCGGTCGCGTCCGCCATTAACGAATCGATTCGTTATTGTTTCGTTATTGTTTTGTAATTTTTTTACCATTTACGAAATTTCGTAAATATCGAACTTTTTTTAAAAAAAATTTCGGAATTCTTTTAAATATCGAAACGCAAAACCCCAAAAAACGAATCGATTTTAGAAACAAATTTTTCCGTTGTTACCCAGGCCTATTATCCACTGTTGCACACAATGACTGTGCCTGTGAGCAGGAGTCTCTTGCATAGCGAGTGCTTGAAATACCAACGAGCCTCCATGCAGATAAGGATCCAGACCATCAAGGTCTCCCACTAACAGGTACATCAATCTGAAGATCCGTTTTTAAAAGTCCGCTCCTGCCATCCAGCAAAGTGGAGCTTTGGAAAGGAAATCAACAGGGAAATGGCCTGAAAACAAAAATATCTCCTGCCTTGTGTGCTTTGCTAAAGCTCTGTTGAGAGAAACAAAGGGATCAGAAATGCCCAGTTCTGCCTGAGCCAGATTTAATGAATTGCAGTCAGTTTGGAGAAAAGATTTCCCTTTCTCCAACTAGTTTTATGGTGAAGTAGATTCCTCTGGTGTGTTTTCTTCCCCCAGGAGTGAAGAATTCTAGGGATGTTAGTGGTATTTTAAAAACTTACCTCATGACAAAAGACTGATTTTGTGACTAAATAGAGAGAAAGGAAGTTGTTGAATTTATTTTGAGCTTTACAACTCTCTCCCTCCATCATTGAAACTAGAATCAATGTAGTGTAATAATCTCGTGGTCCACACTAGTTTATTGGACCAGGCTAGAGAAATCCATGAAAAAGTCCCCCCTGAACCATGACACTTACCTCAAAACTGGTGCTGTCACTCAACTTGGCCAACTTCATAGGCTTGGTGTGAAAATAATGAGGAGAAAAGCCATGCTTGCTTCCTTTTGCTCATTGGAGGAAAGGGGATGGTGGCAATGGTGACATTGGAGATCCAATGCCAACATAACCTAAAGCAGAGTTTCTCAAACTATGCTCCTCCAGATGTTTTGAACTTGCTCCCACAATTCCTAACAGCTAGTAAGCTGGCTGGGATTTCTGGGAGCTGAAGTCCAAAATACCTGGGAGGCACAGTTTGAGAAACACTGACTAGACCAGTGGTTCTCAACCTAGGGTCCCCAGATATTTTTGGCCTACAACTCCCAGAAATCCCAGCTATTTTACCAGGATTTCTGGGAGCTGAAGGCCAAAAACATCTGGGGACCCCAGGTTGAGAACCACTGGACTAGACTAATACAATATACAGGCATAGGTCACAAAATACATGTGTATAGTTCAGTATCAAGGCATTATGCCACTGAGTGCCCTCATAATTAACAAAATGTTCTCTTTTCTTTCAAAAGTCCAATTGTTTTTGCTTTGTTGTTGTGTGCCTCCAAACCATTGATGACTTATGGAAACCCTAAGGTGAAGCTATTGTGGGAAGATTTGTTTGGGGGATGGGGAGGTTGGCCTTGCCTGTCTTTGAGGATGAGAGAATGTGACTTGCCCGAGGGCTAAGGATGAATGTTTGGGTATTAGAGTCCTTATCTAATACCCCAAACCACTATACCATGTTGGCTGTCATTGTATTGTCAAAGGCTTTCATGGCCAGAATCACTGGGTTGTAGGTTTTTTGGGGCTATATGGCCATGGTCTAGAGGCATTCTCTCCTGACGTTTCGCCTGCATCTATGGCAAGCATCCCCAGACGTAGTGAGGTCTGATGGAACTAGGAAAAAGGGTTTATATATCTGTGGAATGACCAGGGTGGGACAAAGGACTCTTGTTTGCTGGAGCTATGTGTAAATGTTTCAACTGATCACCTTGATTAGCATACAATGGCCTGGCAGTGCCTGGAGCAAACTTTTGTTGAGAGGTAATGAGATGTCCTTGTTTGTTTCCTCTCTGTTGTTGTGCTGTTGCAATTTTGGCTGTCATTGTTTTTGCTAGCATAGTACAACTTTTGGAACTCCAAAATGGTGGGATGGACCCACCATATTTAATGATACAGGATATAGCCAGGGGTCAACATGAGACCTTCTGCATGTACAACATGTGGTCTGTCACTGAGCTATGACCTCTTTGGCTTTATCTCTCAGCTCATTTTGGGTCATTGCTTTGGGGCCTGCAGAGAAATCCTTTGAGAGGTGAGGGAAATGGTAGCTGAATGTATATTTGGAATTTCTTCAGAGTTCACTTCATCATCCAATAAAGCATTTTCGTGAGTTCTTATCAACCCCAACATCATCTGATTTCATTCAGTTCTCTGGTAGCGGCACCGCATCTGCAAATGATTTACTTTTGTGATTTTTTTTAAAAAAAGCTTCATCAAAGAGTGCTGTTTTTTCTCCTCTGAGAAAAGTGTGATTTCTTGCATGAGCAGACCTCATTTAAGTGACATGTTACAAAGCTTATTTCTGGACAGTGGTAAGGGAGGGTTACAGTACAGGAATGGGCAAATTCCTAGCACTGTCAATTACACACATGGATTTCGTTCCTATCGCACATTGATTGTTCTGGCTGTGCTCAGAAGGTTGCGATGCTCACGGTTCTGTCCGTCTTCCCACTTGATGTTTTGGAGTGGAGTTCAATTCTCCCCTCCTTCAATTTTCCATATTATGGATATATTACACTGGAAGGGACTGGCATGGATGCAACTTTTCTAACATGCCCGGAAGTTAAAGGCGTCTTCTTTCCTAGCAATTAGAAAATAGACAAACCAATATAAAGACAGTTCTCTTAAAACTCCCTTACTTCATCAGCATTAATTTAACATAAGAGTGATTGGGGAGTTTGGGAAACCAACTGAATCTTGTTTTAATTGCAGCATTACGAGTCTTAAAGCAGAAGAGGACCAACTAGTCATGCTTTCTTATGGGATGTCGTATGTATATTGAATAAATAAATATTCCAGGAAAAAAAATCTAACTGCAATCAAGGAGATATTTATCTGGGCTGGCCTTAGATACAATGCACTGTATTGTCGAAGGCTTTCATGGCCGGAATCACTGGGTTGTTGTAGGTTTTTTCGGGCTATATGGCCATGCGAAACGTCAGGAGAGAATGCCTCTAGAACAGTGGTTCTCAACCTTTCCAATCTCGCAACCCCTTAATACAGTTTCTCAGGTTGTGGTGAACCCCAAAATTATTTTCGTTGCTACTTCATAACTGTCATTTTGCTACTGTTATGAAACGTCATGTAAATATCTGATATGCAGGATGCATTTTCATTCACTGGACCAAACTGGGCACAAATACCCAATACACCCAAATGTGAATGCTAGTGGGGTTGGGCGAGGATTGATTTTGTAATTTGCGAGTTGTAGTTGCTAGGATTTATAGTTCACTTATAATCAAAGAGCATTCTGAACTCCACGTAGCACACAAAACTCCCACGGCCAACAGAAAATACTGGAAGGGTTTGGTGGCTATTGACCTTGAGTTTGAGAGTTGTAGTTCACCTATAACCAGAGAGCACTGTGGACTCAAAAATGATGGCTCTGGACCAAACTTGGCACGGATACGCAATATGCCCATACATGAACACTGGTGGAGTTTGGGGAAAATAGACCTTGACATTTGGGAGTTGTAGTTGCTGGGATTTATAGTTCACCTACAATCAGAGAGTTCTGAACCCCACCAACAATAGAACTGGGCCAAACTTTCTACACAGAACCCCCATGACCAACAGAAAATACTGTGTTTTCTGATGGTCTTCAGTGGACCCCTCAGGGGTCCCGACCCCCAGGTTGAGAACCACTGCTCTAGAACATGGCCATATAGCCCAAAAAAACCTACAACAACACAATGCACTGTCTTTGGATGGTGAGCAGAATGGGGGCGATCTAGCCATTGTGAAGCACTTTCAAATCCCATTGATATGGATCGGGAATGTTGAGAAGGCACTTAAGTCCCTCTTTGGAAAGAAAGGGAATGTAAGCACTTTCCGTTGTGGCTGATTCAATGTCTCTTTGTGTAGCTCAGAAAACAAAAGATAGGGTTTTTTGACTTTACAGACTCAATTTCGTATTTGCAGTATGCCATTGCCAGCATTATATAAAATAACGTTTGGATTATGTCATATGCCAGAACTGGGTAGAATTGTAACCCGCTTTTATAATCTCATATTCAAGAAAAGAGTATTGGATTCATCGGTCTGATTTGTCCTTGACGTTCATTTGGATTCCTTTTCAAGTCCACACCTGATCTGTCTGTCCTTGGCCTTCACTAAAGCTTCCGTGTTCAGAACCATCAACTGCTCCACCTTGCTTCCTACTGCATTTTTATACTTGCCTTTCTCTGAACATTTGTTTGAGAATGAGTGATTAGAGACAACTATTTATGAATTTGTTCACTTACCTTGGTGTTTCTCTCTATGTATATATTGTATGTGAGAGTGTGATGTTATCACAGAGTAGGCTGGTTGACCATATTGTCCTGCCAATTGGTAAAAATAATCTATGATTCTGAAACTCTTGTCCTAGATTTTAAATCAGGACAGATGAGCAGTGAAATGCCTATAAGTCTGTAGCAGTGCTCATTATATGAAGGAAAACAGTTCTGAACTCTGGAATTTCCAGATATGGCAGGGAAAATCCTTTCGGTGGAACCCTGGAGAGCTATTACCAGTCTCAATGTAGACCAGTGGTTCTCAAGCTATGGTCCATGGACACCAGTGGTCCCCAAGAACTAAAATATGGTCTGCAGCCTCACCATCACTACACAGTTGCAACAAGAGTGACTGGTCTCACAAAGTCCTCCTGTAGTACTGAGGCAATGGGGATATTGGGAGGGGAGAGACTGTTTACCCATGAAAGGCATGACAACAAGCCTCCTGATGGCTGCTTCTCCTCCTCCTCCATTCCATGTGCTACCTGGAAGCAGGGACACCATGGTGTTTTTGTTTTTAGGCCTGTTCCTGGAGTTTTTTGGGGTGCTGGTTCAGAAAACAATGCCTTGGATAGACCACATCGGCTCTCAATGATTAAATATGTTCTGTGGGCGAGCAGATGGTGACTACTGGATGGCATATGTTCTGTATCAGTGTCACGTTGCCAGGGCTCTACCTTGTTTAGGTAGAGATGAATCAAAACTCCCAGTTTTATCAAACAGTTTAATTAAAACAACACTTACTTGCTGGCTGTTTTAATAGACCAAAACATAAAGATCGCACTTAGCTACAGAATAAACAAAAACTGATAGCAAAAATAACTTCGGAGTCAAAAGGGTACAGTCTAGTGGTCAAATGCCAAGAGTTCAATAACAGAGTCCAGGGATCAAGAGTCTATACTGTAGTCAAAAGCCAGTCCAAAGGTTCAAGGTTCCAAGATTACAGGAAACAGGCCAGGATACCAAAAATCCAACAGACCTGGGGAAAAACCAGCAGCATCCACCACCAAAATACAACAGATATTTTTCTCCCAAAAATAAGTCTCAAAGTTAGCTGCTTAAATCCAGTAACACCCAGCTGCAACCCATCTCCTGCACACCTCCACCCCTAATTGCTTTCACCCATGAACTCCCACTTACAGATTACCAAACCCTCTAGAACTAATACATTAACCCTTTCATCACCAACCATCAACTGCAGAACATATGACAATCAGAAACTAGAGCTGATGTAATTTTCTGAATCAGCACCCCAAATAACCAAACTGAATCTGAAGTTGACCAAAAACTGATCATAACCCTTTTGGTACTAATGTTGGAGAGTGGTCCCTGGTCACAAAAAGGTTGGGAATCCCTGAGTAGACAATGCTAGGCTAGATGAACCCGATCTTCCTGGGTTCCTAGCTTTATTTCATGACAATACAGATGACCATCCTACAATATGATTACAGGCACATTGTGGTCAAAGTATCACTTTTTAAATGTTGACCTCTATGGAAAGAGCTTCAGCTCAGATCCCAGATATGTGAGGATTTCTTATCTCCAGTTTAGACCGAAGCCTTATATGGTGAGAATTCTCATGTTTGCTTGTCAAAGAGAGGTTTTTGTTAAAGAAAAAGAATCAAACATGTTCTCCAATTCTTAAAAGATAGTAAAAGCTGAGATATATTTACCCCTCTTAACCTATTTTTCACCCGATCCCCACCCCCCAAAAATGCTTGTTCTCTAAATCATGGAACAAAAGAGAAAAATATTTTTTAAAACTAAGGATAATTTATGTTTAATGCAAAGGGTGACTAAATGGCATCACCAAAGGTCATGTATCCCTTCCATGTACACATATCAATCCTTGCTTCTTGCCTCCACCCATTCCCTTTATCCATACCATATTTACCCTCTGACTAAGCAACAGCTTTGTGAGGAATTGAGATGATGTGTGCACACTGACACTGGAGAAGAAAGTCTAAGGTATTTGCTGCCACCAAAATCCAATGAAAAATGCCTTCTTGAGACAAGCAACTGCTGTTACTGTCGAAGGCAAACTCATTCCTTGACTTTGGTTTCAAAAGAAGCCTTTCTTCATCTCTATCTGGGTTTGTACATCATCAGAACCTTGCATTTATGTGTACATCCACAGATGCACATCCCTCTCTCAAGTATAAATATATTGTATGTTAGAGCTGTAAATAATTCTTTGTCATGTGTCTTCTGTCTTCTCATAGTATCATATCCTCAGTGTTACGTTTAATGACGCCATTTATTGATTGATAAAAACCTGTGTGTAGAGCTGTATCCTTCTGACATAGTTTATGTAGATCTCTCTTCTCAAATAAAGTTCAAAAAAAAAACCTTTAGCTTTGCAAGATGTTTGTGTGTCCGGTCACCTTCTTGATGCTTCTCTGTTCACTCTGGTGGTTTGAAAGCAAAGAAAGGAGATGGCAGGCCCGTAGCCAGGATTTTGATTGGGGGGGGGGGGTGAGTCTGAGTGAAAGAGGGTCTACCCTAGCAAACCTTTTGTATCATTACCCCAATATCCCCATGCATATGGGATATATTGAGCATGGTGATCAGATCATTTAACCAACCACCAAAGTCTGGAAACAAAGATAGCACTTTGAGTCTAAAATGTGGCTTGGCCTAGACGATGAAGCAATCGACTAACATGGTCAGTAGTAAAACTACATTTTTTGCTATTTAAAATGAAGCCTTGATTACCATAAGTATGTCCTGTCTGCTAGAACCAATGAAAAGAACACCTACCCACCCAACCATTAAAGCATAGAACCTTGGGATTTTATGATTTAGCACCACCTGAAATCTTGTTCCAGAGCCAGCGTTATATAGTGGCTTGAGAACTCTGGAAAGAAGGGTTTGGATCCCTGCTTAGTTTGAGAAACCCACTGCAGGATGTTGGGAAAATCACACACCCCAGTCTAAAAGGAAAGCAATGAATAAACCTTGCCAAGAAAACCTTATCAGGTGAAGTTAAGTCATATAACAATACCTGAAATCATGTCCAGTATTTAATACTGCAAAGGGTGGCCCAACCCTACATAAAATGGGACAAAATGTATATTGGGATGAGGAAACTTTGTCTCTCCAGGTTTTTTTGTCTTAGAAGTATAGAAACGTAGAGTTAGAAGAGTCTCCAAGGACCAACTAGTCCAACCACTGCCATACAGGATGTTGCACTCTAGCCCTGGAACACCTTTTCACCCAGCACCACACAGAGTCCAGGAGGAGCTACCTGCAGCAGTTTATTAACAAAAAGCATATATAAAAGGGGAAAAGGGCATTTCTCAAAAAGGAGTAGAGAAGGTGCGATGAAATAGCTGTAGTCCAAATATACAAAGATCAATAGTCCAATACAGCAAGGCATATGAAATCCATGAAGTCAGGAACATAGGTATAAATCCATAAGCATGAAACCGGAAAATAGGCATAAATCCATACACATGAAAACAGGAACTTTCCCAAGATAAAACTCTTTCAGGAACATAAGCAACTTGACAGCTGAACATGAACTTGATTTTAATGGCAACGTTGTCTACTCTGAAGAGACCAGGAAAACATCACTTAATTTAAACTCAAACCTGACCAAGAAGCCATGAGGTCATTCTTTCATCACCTGGGTTTGAAAGGACTGCTTCTTGCAGAGTCTTTCTGATGTTCTATATAACCTTTCCTTTGCTCTCTCAATGCAGAGGCCTAATCTCATATCACGGGGTAACTCCTCATGTTCTGAAGGCTGAGAAGGCTGATTCCCATGAGAAGCGGAATCCCAAACATTCTCTATCTCTTCTGCAGCTGCCGGCCCTTCTCTCTGATCTACGACCTGCAATTGTGTCTGCATTTCAGCCTGATAACACACAGACTCAGTGAAAAATCCATCTTTTCCCTTATCCTCCAAGGCAGAATCCCCAGCATCCCTAGCATTTTGCTGCTGAGCTCCAACATAGGAATACGCAAGACACGTCTAGCACCTGTTTTTAAAAACTCTTCCAAAAAGGAGACCTGACTACACTTCAGCACTGACATGAAGCTCCATCTAAGATTTCTATTTTTTTTGTGAAGACCATCAGTGCTCTCTGATGATAGGTAGGTAGGTAGGTAGGTAGGTAGGTAGGTAGATAGATAGATAGATAGATAGATAGATAGATAGATAGATAGATATACACACAGTTGTTGCTTTTCTTCTCCAGCCAGAAGAGGGGTATTTGAATCACTAGAGATGAAGCTGAGCTGCACACAATGGCAAAGGTCCTGCTGGTTGCTCCAGATGATATTAGAGGATGAACATCCTTCATCTGGAATTCTGAAATCTGTAATACTTCAAAATCTGAAAATGTTACTTGTAGCTCCCTTCTTCTCTTTTGAGGGGAGGAATCTCTTATAGATGACTTACAGAATTTACAGGGAATGTGCTACGGAATTTCCATTGAATCCTTCCAGAATTCTATAGACTTTTTGGACACCAATTGAAGTTTTAAAAATCGGGGATTTTTTTGGCCTCCTAACAGCTACCTCGGGCCTGCTGAGATACATTGATATTTTTCCGGCTGGCTATTTGGAGAAGCCACATTATTCAGCAAAACCAAGAAATGTATTTCCATAAAGCAGCTGGAGAAAGATTCCAGTCCATAGCTAAGCTAAGGCCTTATTGCTTCTTTTTAAATTCAGTTTCTCCACTTTTTTTTGCCTCAAGGATGTTCCCTTGCAGACTTCAAGAGTCTAACCATATTATTTACCATTACAATCCACAGCCGTTATACTTGCCAGGAAAAGCTATAAAAGTGATTTGCGGTATAACATTAATATATCACTCTTTCCACCAAACTCCGACTGTCAAGAATTTGACTGACAATTTCCTTTGATTTATAACTGCTTATATAATATGAGACTTAATGATATAAATTCTTTTGACTGGAATTTCACAGTGTCTGCCTCGATATTTATTGATTGTAAAATAATTGAGGTAACCTCACACAGCCAAAGCGAAAGGGGAATTGGCACCGGTGAATTCATTTGGGGGCAATAGTTACCCAGAAAAGGAAGGCTGGGAAATGAGAGCAGTGCCTGTCCATGATGGGTCATCCAAGGGGAAAGAGGTTATAAGAATATCGGCTGCCTCTTTCTGAATGAGTAGAAATTGTCAAATAGGAGAGAGATTGCATGGAGGAGGTGGAATGTAACTTGAACAATACTGCTTCATTACTGAATTGGAAGGCTGCACAACTAGATGTGCACACACATTCACATGCACCATGAACAACACATATATGCATATCATAACATATACATTATCATGAACAGAGTGCATCCTGAGTAGCACTGGAAGCACACTGTGTCTGTGTCTGTGTCTGTCTTCACTGTGTCTGGCACAGTGACACAGTGAAGACATCTGCCCTTGCGCTGTGCTACTTTGCTGCTGAGTATGCATGCCTAGTGTGGAACACATCCCACCACGCTAAAACAGTGGATGTGGCTCTGAATGAGACATGCCGCATTATCACGGGGTGTCTGCGCCCTACACCACTGGAGAAATTACACTGTTTAGTCCGTATAGCACCACCTGACATTTGCTGGGAAGTAGCAGCCAATAGTGAAAGGACCAAGGCAGAGACATCTCCAGCTCATCCCCTGTTTGGGTATCAGCCAGCACGTCAACGACTTAAATCGAAATAGTTTTCTAAGATCTACAGAGCCACTCGCTGGAACACCTCAGCAAGCGAGAGTCCAAAAGTGGCAGGCTCAAACCCAGAACCTCAACCAATGGCTGATACCAAATGAGAGACTCCCCCCTGGGCACACAGAGGACTGGGCGACTTGGAAGGCGCTGAACAGACTGTGCTCTGGCACCACGAGATGCAGAGCCAACCTTCAGAAATGGGGCCACAAAGTGGAATCCACGACATGCGAGTGCGGAGAAGAGCAAACCACTGACCACCTGCTGCAATGCACCCTGAGCCCTGCCACATGCACAATGGAGGACCTCCTTGCGGCAACACCAGAGGCACTCCAAGTGGCCAGATACTGGTCAAAGGACATTTAATCAACTACCAAGCTTGCAAATTCTGTGTTTTCTCAGTTTGTTTGTTTGTTTTTCTTTAAAATGTAATACAAATGTCTGGTTGCTGATGACACAATAAATAAATAAATAAAAATACTGGAAGCACAGTTTGAATGCAGATATTGTGCATTCACACAAAATCTCCAAATTGGTTCTATAATAATAATAATAATTGTTGTTGTTTATTCGTTCAGTCGCTTCCAACTCTTCGTGACCTCATGGACCAGCCCAGGCCAGAGCTCCCTGTCAGCCATCACCACCCCCAGCTCCTTCAAGGTCAAGCCACTCACTTCAAGGATGCCATCCATCCATCTTGCCCTTGGTCGGCCCCTCTTCCT
Organism: Anolis sagrei ordinatus; assembly: GCF_025583915.1. Lineage (NCBI taxonomy): Eukaryota > Metazoa > Chordata > Lepidosauria > Squamata > Anolidae > Anolis > Anolis sagrei. The sequence continues at coordinate 1,269,736 of NW_026844367.1, read as the reverse complement.
TTTTCCTTCAATTTTCCCCAGCATCATTGTCTTCTCCAAGCTTTCCTGTCTCCTCGTGATGTGGCCAAACTACTTCATCTCCTTCCCTCCAATGAGCAGCCGGGCTTTCTTTCCTGGAGGATGGACTGGTTGGATCTTCTCGCGCGCGGTCCAAGGCACTCAGAATTTTCCTCCAACACCACAGTTCGAAAGCACCTATCTTCCTTCGCTCATCCTTCTTCTTGGTCCAACTCTCCCATCTGTAGGTTACTACGGGGAATATCATTGCTTTAACTATGTGAAATAATAATAATAATAATAATAATAATAATAATAATAATAATAATGCTTTATTTCTAATCCACCTTATCTCCCCAAGAGGACTCAAGTCAGATTCTAGCATATACAGACATATACAGATACAAGGAAAACATTCAGTGCCTTGAAACAATGAAACACAGATACACAGATAAAGGTAAAGGCTTCTCTTTCATCTCTGGCTCTTGAGGTGGTGCTTAAATCCATTTCTAAGCCAAAGAGCCAGTGTTGTCTATAGATGCCTCCTAGGTCAAGTGGCTGGCATGACTGCATGACGTGTGAAAAAGACCTTGGAGTCCTCATGGACAACAAGTTAAACATGAGCCAACAATGTGATGTGGCGGCAAAAAAAGCCAATGGGATTTTGGCCTGCATCAAGAGGAGCATAGCGTCTAGATCTAGGGAAGTCATGCTCCCCATGCTCTATTCTGCTTTGGTTAGACCACACCTGGAATATTGTGTCCAATTCTGGGCATCACAATTCAAGAGAGATATTGACTCTAAGCTGGAATGTGTCCAGAGGAGGGCGACTAAAATGATCAAGGGTCTGGAGAACAAGCCCTATGAGGAGCGGCTTAAGGAGCTGGGCATGTTTAGCCTGAAGAAGAGAAGGCTGAGAGGAGATATGATAGCCATGTATAAATATGTGAGAGGAAGCCACAGGGAGGAGGGAGCAAGCTTCCTTTCTGCTTCCCTGGAGACTAGGATGCAATGGAACAATGGCTTCAAACTACAAGAGAGGAGATTCCATCTGAACATGAGGAAGAACTTCCTGACTGTGAGAGCCGTTCAGCAGTGGAACTCCCTGCCCCGGAGGGAGTGTGGTGGAGGCTCCTTCTTTGGAAGCTTTGAAACAGAGGCTGGATGGCCATCTGTCAGGGGTGATTTGAATGCAATATTCCTGCTTCTTGGCAGAATGGGGTTGGACTGGATGATGGCCCAGGAGGTCTCTTCCAACTCTCGGATTCTATGATTCTATGGAGTGCCGTTTACCTTCCCGCCAAGGTGCTACCTTTTGATCAAACTGCTAGGTTGACAGGAGCTGGGGCTAACAGTGAGAGCTCTCTGGGTATTGTTGAGATGCAGTCCTCATCATCCAAAGATATCACGGTCAATGCTGGGTGACAATGGAAGTTGCAATCCAGCAGCAACACATTCACTTCATTCTTAGCAGACAAAGTCGCTTTGATCCGTTCTGAGCTGGACGCCATGTTAAATGCAGTCTCTGAGGATGTGACACGAGCACCTGCTTGTCCTATTTTGATGGATTCTTTTCAGTTTGTGAAACCCGAGGATGTGGACAAGATACTTGGAGGAATGAGGCCCACCACGTCCATCCTAGACCCCTGCCCATCCTGGCTTCTGAAGGGAGGCCAGAGGGGGATTGGCTGAGTGGGTAACGGTGGTGGTTAATGCCTCCCTTCGGGAAGGCAAGATTCCAGCGAGCTTAAAACAAGCAATTATAAAACCGCTGTTGAAGAAACCATCATTGGACCCCACTAAATTTGACAACTTTCGGCCTGTTTCCAATCTCCCCTTTTTGGGCAAAGTTATGGAAAGCGTGGTGGCCTCACAACTCCAGGTATTCTTGAGAGACACGGATATTCTGGATTCGGCACAGTCTGGTTTCAGACCGGGACATGGTACCGAGACGGTCTTGGTCGCCTTAGTGGATGATCTGCGCCGGGAGCTAGACAGGGGGAGTGTGTCCCTGTTGGTGCTCCTGGACCTCTCAGCGGCCTTCGATACCGTCGACCACGGTATCCTTCTGGGGCGCCTTGCGGAAATGGGTCTTGGGGGCACTGCTCTGCAGTGGCTCCAGTCATTTCTGGAGGGTCGTACTCAGAAGGTGTTATTGGGGGACTGCTGTTCAACACCACAGCCTTTGACCTGTGGGGTTCCACAGGGCTCCATACTGTCCCCCATGCTGTTTAACATCTACATGAAGCCGCTGGGTGAGATCATCCGGAGTTTCGGGGTGCGGTGTCATCTGTACGCAGATGATGTCCAACTCTGTCACTCCTTTCCACCTGCTACTAAGGAGGCTGTCGAGGTCCTGAACCGGTGCCTGGCCGCTGTAATGGTCTGGATGAAGGCGAACAAACTGAAATTAAATCCAGACAAGACAGAGGTACTCCTGGTCAGTCGCAAGGCCGAACAGGGTATAGGGTTACAGCCTGTGCTGGACGGGGTCGCACTCCCCTTGAAGGCGCAGGTTCGCAGCTTGGGTGTGACCCTGGATTCATCTCTGAGCCTGGATCCCCAGGTTTCAGGGGTGACCAGGGGAGCATTTGCACAGCTTAGGCTGGTGCGCCAGCTGCGCCCGTACCTTGGGAAGTCTGACTTGGCCACGGTGGTACATGCTCTGGTCACATCCCGCCTTGACTACTGCAACGCTCTCTACGTGGGGCTGCCCTTGAAGACGGCCCGGAAGCTTCAGCTAGTCCAGCGCGCGGCAGCCATGTTACTAACGGGAGCGGGACGCAGGGAGCACACAATGCCCTTGTTGTCCCAGCTCCACTGGCTGCCGATCTGCTACCGGGCCCAATTTAAGGTGCTGGTGTTATCCTACAAAGCCCTAAACGGTTCCGGCCCAAAATACCTTTCGGACCGCATCTCGGCCTATGAGCCCACGAGGGCCTTGAGATCGTCTGGGGAGGCCCTTCTCTCGATCCCGCCTGCCTCACAGGCACGCCTGGCGGGGACGAGAGAGAGGGCCTTCTCGGTGGTGGCCCCCCGGCTGTGGAACGCTCTCCCTGCTGACATTAGACAGGCGCCCTCCCTTATGTCCTTCCGTAAGAGCTTAAAGACCTGGCTATTCGAGAAGGCATTTAACTGAGTGCTATACTAATTGGTAATGACAACCGGAACGAAATGGATTACGAGATTGGTTACGATTCGATGATGGAACGGAGCGGATTATTTAGTGTAATTTAGATTATTGTGTATTTTGATATGTTGATTCTCTGTTTGTGTTCTATTGTAAATGGTTTTTATATGTTGTACACCGCCGCGAGTCGCCCCAGGGCTGAGAGCGGCGGTCAACAAATGCACCAAATAAATAATAAATAAATAAATTAGCAATATTTAGAACTAGGACCTGATGTAATGTGATCCCATTTTGTTTTACATGCTGAAGTTTATGCTTTTGATGAGATAGAAATACTCTCTAGAGAAAAAGAACTTGGTTCAAATGCTCTTTCTTCTGTCCCATTGGGATCTTTGTTTTCTCTAACTCAAGCTGCATTGCTGCCTGTCCCCATAGCATCTGCTCCTTTTCTTTGTGTATTAGAAATAACTAGCGGTCCCCTGCCACGCGTTGCTGTGGCCCAGTCTGGTGATCTGGAAAATAAAGTAAATAGAAAGTGCTGGTTTCTAATCTATGTCATGTCTTTCTGCTTGTGGGTAAACAGTATTTCTTGCTGTTTCTTTGTCAGTGTTGATGTGGAGATTGTCTGGTTTGCCTACTCTGCGACATTCAACATATCGTTGTCCTTCTTTAGGGGTCCCTTTCAAATCTATAATACTTTATCTCTCTGTGTGTGAATCATATATATCTATCTATATCTATGGCTGGATGGCTCTCTGTCAGGAAGGCTTTGATTACGTTTTCTTGCCCTGGTGAAGGGAGTTGGACTGGATGGCCTTAAGTATTTTCTGTTAGTCATGGGGGTTCTGTGTGGGAAGTTTGCCCCAGTTCTGTCATTCGTGGGGTTCATTCAGAATGGTCTTTGATTGTAGGTGAACTATAAATCCCAGTAACTACAACTGTCTATTTTCCCCAAACTCCATCTGTGTTCATATTTGCGCATATGGAATATTCGTGCCAAGTTTGGCCCAGATCCATCATTGTTTGAGTCCACAGTGCTCTCTGGATGTAGGTGAACTACAACTCCCAAACTCAAGGTCAATAACCACCAAACGCTGCTAGTATTTTCTGTTTGTCATGGGAGGCCTGTGTGCCAAGTTTGGTTCAATTCCATCATTGGTGGAGTTCAGAATGCTCTTTGATTGTAGGTGAACTGTAAATCCCAGCAACTACAACTCCCAAATGACAAAATCATATTTTTTTGAGTGATGGCCACTCCTTGTGTTGTGAGACGTTTTGTTGCCAAATTTGGTGTGATTTCGTTCATTGGTTCTTTTTGTTTTTAAGGTACTCGTTATGCACAGAGCATTTATATATATATATATAGATTATTGGGGGGGGGGGTGTTGTTGTCAGGATTCAAAGGGACCAGGAGCACACTGGGGATCGACATTTATGCCACTCTATGATTCAGTAGCAATGTGAGGATTTGAACCAATTGTTATGGCAAAAATGAACACAGCGCACTCCCTTCTCTGCAAGCACTTGCCAATTTCAATAGATCCAGTTACTCCCAAGTCAGAGAGTTGTACGTGTACTTGCCTCGCATGTGACAGTTCAAATAATGAACTTCTCACAAAAATGTGGCAGTCCTTATATTCTGCGCTGAATTAATGAGAATTCAGAGAAATACTAGAAACCCACATCTAGAGGTGGTAATCCACCGCACTCATCACATCCTTGTGTGTGTGAAGCCTCCTCTTCCGCCTCCTTCTTTCTCCTTCCTCTCCACCTTTCTCTTTGCCTCCTCCATACTTGCCTGCCTACCTGGAGATAAGTAACAAAGTAAAGATTCTGGTTGCCTGCCTAAATGGAAAACACAGGAGGGGGTAATCAGTCACCTCGCAAGTCACAATGCGCAGGTTGCTTTTACTCTTTTCATGGGTGAATGTGTATTTGAAGAGGGCATATTTGGATCAACTGCCTTTAATGGTCTCGTCCTGCTTAGCTCCTGTTTATTTCTTAGCACTTTCGGAGCAGCCTCATTAGTTGTCTCTTCAACCAGCACATGACTCGGTGATCACATCATCTCTCATCAGCAAAGCCGAGTGTCAGGGGAGCATGAAGACTGCCAGCAGAAAAAGCAATACATTTGGGTTGTGTTTTCTCTGTTCCGTCTCCAAAGGACATTGCTTAGAAATACACCTTAAACAGTGACTTGAGTGGGTCACGGTGCTCTAGGTATTAATCTGAAACTCAAAGGTTCAGTCCAAGTGGTGTGAGGATATGGGGGGGGGGATGCGTCAGGACCTTGGATAGCTCCCTCAAGGTCTGTATTGAATGTCAGAGTGTAGCTACTAGGCATGGTTAGTAGGGCTGGGCGGTTTCGTTTCGTTAATTCGTAATTCGTTAATAATTCGTTAATTTTTTCAATTACAAAACGATAACGAACCATTCTGGAGCAATTATTAAAAAAACCGAATTTTCAAAAATGTTTTGTAAATGCTTCGTATTTCGATATTGTATTCGTTTCGTTATTGTTTTGAGGTCGTTTCGTTATTATTTCCGCATGTCTGGGCCAGTTTTATGGTTTAATTAGTGAAAAAAAATTATAATATCACACCAACAGTCAACAACAGAGGGAGAGGGAAGCTTCAGAAGGTTTTGGAGGTTTTTTAGCGTATTTCGCGGTCGCGTCCGCCATTAACGAATCGATTCGTTATTGTTTCGGAAATCGATTCGTTAATTTTTTACCATTTACGAAATTTCGTAAATATCGAACTTTTTAAAAGGAAAATTTTGTAATTATTTTAAATATCGAAACAAAAAAACCCCCCAAATACAAATCGATTTTAGAAACAATTTTTTCCGTTGTTACCCAGGCCTAATGGTTAGGTCCAGTTGGAATCTTCGTAATTCAGAATACATTTGGAAAAATTACCTTTTTGAAGCAATTTTGAACTTTTTTAGGAAACCGGAAGTCCCTTTGCTCTTCCGAAGCTAGTCTTGCCATTTTTCTTCTGACTCAGGAATTTCCTCTGCTTGCCTTTCCCCGCTCCTAGAGTAAAAGAACTACTTTCAAAGTAAAGTTCAATGAAAAAAAGGAAATAACACTTTCAAGCCATTAATGAAAGGATTTGGAAGCCTCAGAAGTTTCGAAAGTTTTGAACATATTTTTCTGTGAAAATTGGAATTGACTTTAGAATCGAATCACCAGTACCCTCTACATCCAAAACGAGTTTTGAGCCTTTTTTTTTTGATCAAACAAGCCTAGTAGTTACTCTCCCAATGATGTGAAAGCCACCAGATCATACAACCAATTACATGAAAGCATGTGTTTTGTCATTGCCCCGTGCTCATTCTACATTTGTGTGTATCACCTTCCTTGGAATGAAACCTCAAATCAATGGAACTCTCCGTTTTGAGATAGTTTTTGCTGACCAATTTCAGCACCATTGTGCTCCCTGTCCAACCCAACCCCTTGGGATGTCTTGGGATGCAAGTGGATTTATCCCTTCTCATTTGAATGTAAACATACCAAATAGCACTTCCTGAAGCAGACAACTATCTTTTGCTCTTTCACATCTAAACACTTAAAAAAAGTTCTCTAGGTTTTCTTTCATTATGCATACCAAAATGTATAATGGAAAATGAGCACAGATGTGTACCTATTAGACTTGGGCTCGAATCACTGTAGATTTGTAGTTTTTGGAGGGTATTTTTCTTCTAATTTCCAAAAACAGAGAGGGGAAGAGAGAGGTGAAAGGACCAGCAAAACGGATTCAGACCACTGAAATTTTTGGAAAGAGTTAAGTTCTCAAAATACTTGAGGCAGGGGGACCTGCAGCACCTTTTTATCTCCCCAGAAGAAGAAGAATCCTCCATTTTTCCTTGGAAAGTTATCTCCTTCTCCGGAGTCGGCCCTGGGAACTTGCTTTCTCAATGGCACTAGCGTAGAGTGACCATTGGAAAGTTCCTCTCAAAGCATGATGGGAGTGGAAGTTTTTCTCTGTGTGTCTCTTATCCAATTAAAAAGCCCAATGGTGTCCATGCTCTGATTGGCTGAGAATGGACACATGCAGTATGTTCTGTCACGCACTGGGCCTGTAAAGAATTGCCTTTAAAATAGGACGTGCAACTTGAGCCCAGCGGGAAGCCAGGGGCCCCCGAAGAGAAGTTCTCAAGGATTTTCTACCACAAATGGTCTTTAGATGGCTTGTGAAGTATAACAAAGTTCTTTATTAATGAACAATCAAACAGAAACTTCTCTTGTCTTCGATAGAGTTAAACAAATGCTTCCAGGCTTTTATGCAATTGGTGGCTTCCTAATCTTGTCCACGAGGGACAGGCAACTGTCTTCAATAACTGTTTCTTTACTTTAAGGAAAATCCCTTTTTAACTTCTCCCAGGCTGAGTGTAATCTAATCCTTACTGATGTGGGCTCCGCTACCGGGTCGAACTGCATCTCGAGCACCAAGTGGACCTACCATTAAGGCCAGTAGATTTTCCAGCTGGAGTTCTTTGGTCTTCCAAACTGAATTCTGAATTCTGAAATTCCTCAAAGCTTTAGGGCTGTTTCCCTGGAAATCTTTGGAAATCTTTGGATGCTCTTAAGACTGTTTTTCCCCGGAAACAGAGGCGGCCCTAGGTAATTTTCAATGGTAAGCAAACAGTATTTTGGCGCCCCCCCCACCAACCAATTATTGATATAAAGATGAAGATCCACCCAGAGGAAAAGTGTTCCTGCCATACATCAAGGGAACCACTGACCGCATAGGGAAGCTGATGAGGAAACACAACATACAAACAATCTACAGACCCACCAAGAAAATCCAACAAATGCTACGTTCAGCAAAGGACAAGAGGGATCCTCTCACCTCTGCAGGAGTCTACCGTATACCATGCAGCTGTGGACAAGTCTACATAGGGACCACCAAACGCAGCATTCCACACAAATCAAGGAACATGAAAGGCACTGCAGACTAACTCAACCAAAGAAGTCAGCCATAGCAGAGCACCTGATGAACCACCTGGACACAGCATATTATTTGAGAACACAGAAATGCTGGACCACACCAACAACCACCATGTCAGACTACACAGAGAAGCCATTGAAATCCACAAGCTTGTGGACAATTTCAACAGAAAGGAAGAGACCATGAAAATGAACAAAATCTGGCTACCAGTATTAAAAAACTCTAAAATTATAACAGCTAAACAACAGAGAGAAAAAACCAGGCACAGATTAACACCTCCCAGCAACAGATTTTCCCAGGCTCAGGCAGGCCTTCAAATGCTAATGAAGGTGATCAGCTAAACATTCACACCTAGCTCCAGCAGACAAAAGTCCTTTGTCCCACCCTGGCCTTTCCACAGATATATAAACCCATTTTCCTACTTCCAGCAGACCTCACTACCTCTGAGGATGCTTGCCATAGATGCAGGCGAAACGTCAGGAGAAAATGCCTCTAGAACATGGCCATATAGCCCGGAAAAACCCCACAACCAATCATTGATATATATTTTCTGTTCGTCGTGGGAGTTCTGTGTGCCATATTTGGTTCAATTCCATCATTGGTGGAGTTCAGAATGCTCTTTGATTGTAGGTGAACTATACATCCCAGTAACTACAACTCGCATATGTCAAGGTCTATTTTCCCCCAAGAGCTCCTCAAGAGTGCCCCTGGGCAAAATCAACTATACTGCAAATGCTTACTTTGCGTAATGGGTTGCCACGAGGCTCCCCCCGGACTGCTAGGGCTGTTGTGAGCCGAGGGGGCGCTCCTCAAGTGGCGGTCGAGGCATTTACAGAGGCGCCTCTGTGCCCCTGGCAAAAAAAAGTGTACTGCGACCGCTTACTTTGCGTAATGGATGAGCCGCCCTGTCAGAATAGTTGTAGTTATTTCACATGTATGTTTTTCAATGTGTTTGTATTAGCATTGTAATGTATTAGTATTGCTTCTCAAAGATGGATTCAGTCATATTCATTTATTGTTCAGTTTACATATGCAGTAGAATTGTTATTGTTACAAAGTTACAGGCCAGACAGTGAAACTGTGATAACACAAAATTCCTTTGCCCTGAGAAAACTAGGGAGTGTACCAGCCAAGAACATAGATAACACGGAAGGGCGGATCTCTCGTTTGCTGTGTGTTTTTCTTGCTATGCTTTGTTCGTCGCCATTTTTAGTTCCATCATGTAGCCGTTTGTGTATAGACGCTTTAAGTAAAAGCTACCTTGAAACTTAAGAAGAATGCTGACTGAGTTTGTTTATTTTGAAACCTCACGCTTGCTGTGCTGAGACTGGAGAGTCTAACTCTGACAGCCCCTGCCCGGAAAGTCTTACGGGTTGAAGCTTTTGTACAGGAGAAGCTTGTACATGTCCTCTAAATTAGCTTTCCTTACTGAGACTAACTAAAAATGGCTCCCTTCCCTTCCCAATTGCCCTGAACAAGGGGCGGAACCAAAACTTAACGATGATGGACAGGTGACTTGCCCTACGACTGCAACCAAAGGAAGCCACCTTTCTGCAGAATCCCTGAAACCTTGGACTGCAAGCAAACATTTAATACAAAGCAAATAAAGTTGGAGCTCCTGGTACAGCCATACCAGCACACAGACAGACAGACAGACAGACAGACAGCAACATGTCTTATTTTTTTTAAAAAAATGTTATGGTTAAAACTTAAAACAATTCTAAAAAATCAGTAGATTGGTGAATTGCTTTGAAACTTGGCAAGCCTGCAGTTGTAAATGGGGTCTACAGCTGAGGTATGTTTCATGCAGATAGGCCTTAAAAGGGCTGAGGATTGAGCCTTTGAAATGTATCACTGTAGCCAATGGGTCGAATCTCTGTCAAATGAAATGGGAGCACCCCTCCCCTTTCAGGTAACTTTCTTATTTAATAATAATAATAAGAAGAAGAATAATAATAATAAAATAATAACAACAACAACAACAACACTTTATTTATACCCCGCTACCATCTCCCCAAGGGACTCGGTGCGGCTTACATGAGGCCAAGCCCAAAATACAACAATACAAGCAATAACAGTAACAATACAAGCAATTTAAAATAACAAAACACAAAACCAATAACACATACAATATCAATAGTACAACACACTTTAAAAAAAACTATGGGTAGGCCAAATGTAATTAAAATTAAAAGATTAAAAAAAATGCTGGACATGGACGAAAAAGTGATAGGGCAGTTTGTGGGAACATACGAGCAGACCTAATATATAAAGTGCTTTAGAGGACAAAGTGCTATGGGATCATTATTCTGGGAAGGCACACTGGAACAACCACATCTTCAAGCTCCTCCTAAAGACTGCCAGAGTTGGGGCATGCCTGATGTCCTTAGGAAGTGAGTTCCAGAGTCGAGGGGCCACCACCGAAAAGGCCCTCTCTCTCGTCCCCACCAATCGCACTTGCAATGCAGGTGGAAGCATGAGCAGGGCCTCTCTAGATGATCGAAGAGATCGTGTGAATTTGTATACAGAGATGCGGCCACGAAGGTAGGCGGGTCCCAAACCGTTCAGGGTTTTGTAGGTAAGAACCTGCACCTTGAATTGGGTCCGTAAAATGAATGGCAGCCAATGGAGCTCCTTAAACAGGAGGGTTGACCACTCCCTGTAAGGAGCCCCGGTTAACAACCTGGCTGCCACCCATTGGACCATCTGGAATTTCCGAGCTGTTTTCAAGGTCAGCCCCACGTAGAGTGCATTGCAGTAGTCCAGTCTAGAGGTGACTAAGGCGTGGACCACCCTGGCCAGATCCGCCTTCACGAGGGTTCAGATTAAAACAGACCTAAAAACCGCATGCTCTTTGACCCAAAAGCACATGGCTAGTACCTATTAATATAGATATTGGAAGAAATGCACCCTGTTGGAGTAACCACTTGGGGAAAAAAAATGAGTTAGGAAGAATGCATATAAAAAGAATATATTTGAACACATTTTTGCACAAATACACATTTCCTTTCTTTTTAAGGCAGGAAATAACGTGGAAAGAAAATAAACAATCTGAAAGACTGCAGGGCAACATGAGAAAATGAGACAACTAAAATAGATCAGTTGTGCATCGAGACAAACAATGCTTCAGTTGGTTAGTTCATATTATGCCTGGGGCTATTTGATTTTTTTTCTGTAAGTCAAGTAAGAACTTGAGTGAGGCATGTGACGTTTCTATAGTGTAGCCAGCCACATAGAGAGAACAATGCATCACGTGACATATGAAGCGGGAGTCTGCCCTTCTATTATATAAATTTCTGAATTAGATGCCAGTCACTGAAGTCCCAGATAGGCATAAAATGCATTTGATAACCTTTTCAAGGTCCATAAATCCCTTTACAGATTGCCCTCCTTAAAGCCAGCCTTCTATTTTATCTGTGGAGGCAAAGGGGAAAACAGGGGTCACGCTCCCAGGTTCAGAAAGAAAGGTTAGCTGTCATGCTTCATGCACCACTGGTCCCACGAGGGCAGACAATGAGATAGAACCAAATGCACTTCATTGTAGGATCACACAAGGTCACAAACATCTAGAAGGAGAGAAGACCATCTCCCTCCTTGCTCGAACCTGCCTCCTGTCAGCCACTTTATTAATATCAGCCAAATAAAGATCAAATAATTTTACTAACTGTGCAAGTACAGCTGTACCAGGAGCTCCAATTTTGTTTGCTTTGCATTGAATGTTCGTTATAGTCCTAAGTTTCAGGGACTCTGCGGATAGGTGGCTTCTTTTGGCTGCAATCATAGGGCAAGCCACCTGTCAATTATAGTTAGGTTCCCTGGTCCCGCCCCCTTTTGGGGTTTTAGAGGGAATAGGAGCCATTTTGGGTTCAGTCCATACAGAGAAGCTTTCCATGCAGGAAGTAATACCAAGAGCTCCTGTAGAAAGCTTTGTCTTCTACGGCTTGGCCGGGGAGATATACAGCCTTACAGCTCCTTTGCTGAGGGACTTCATTCAGCCATCACAGAAACCTGAACTCCTTATTTTCCCCTGGAAGTCTACAAAGCTCTGCTTGGTAAGGGTCACTCGCGGAAGCTAGAAGCAGTTGGTACCGGGTGCAGGGGCTCCACGCCAACAGAGGCAAAGACAGACTGCCCAGATTAGAAGTTAAGGATTTCCCCATTAGCTAAAATACAGTTATGAAGATAGTGCCTGTTCCCTGTGGACAAGATTGAGAGAGAGCCAATAGACTGTTAAGAAAGCCTTAAAGTACCTGTTTGTTTTCATTAATAAAGAACTTTGTTGAACCTTTAAGCAATCTAAAGACTCTGTTTTAAGGAAATCCAAAGGCCTTTAATCTGAGGCAGCCCCGGCGTCCCGTTGGGCACACAGAATTTATGTCCTGTCTACAGTCTGATGCACAGGCCCAGCGTGCGACAGCACACTAACTGTATTAAACTCGTTGCATCCATAAAGTACTTTGGGATTTCGTTTATTTTATAACAACAGCCCAGGACAACTATATCACAGTTTTCCAAAAAAGGAGGAATATATTATGGCCTCCAAAAAACAAACAAACCAATAACTGCCAGTGAAGACAGAAAGGAATGAAGGCAGTTGTTAAACTTGACTGCTTTAATGATTTGTGCTTGCAAAGATCAATATGGAGGCTAAAATATATATTATATTAGAAGATATCTTCTGATTCTCTTCTTTTACAGGTATCTTTGCATAAGTAAGAATTCATTACTTTGCTATTATATATTATATCATATTATATTCTCTCTCTCTCTCTCTCTCTCTCTCTCTCTCTCTCTTATATATATATAAGCCCCCGGTAGCGCAGTGGGTTAAAGCGCTGGGCTGCTGAGCTTGTTGACCACAAACAGCTTTCATTCTCAGATGAATCTCCTTTGGGGTAACACATTCTGCTGTCAAGAATTCAATGACTGCATGTTGCTTAAGTCGCATTGACAGACTCTGTGCAGGGTTCCATACTTCACACTTAAACAACACAACCGTTCAATGCTAAGGCTTCCCGCCAAAATGGAACTGTAGAGGAGAGTCTACTGAACAAGCCAGTACCTGCTGCATACCAGTACTGCCATCACTGAGAAGTTACGAAGGTGAGGACATTACTTTTCATTCAACCCTCGTGTGTTGTATGTCTAACTGGCACTGAATGTTTGCCATGTTTCTTTTTGTGCATAGAGAAGGGGATATTGACCTATTTTTCCTGTCAATAGCAGGTGACAGGTTTGTCACAGGGATGTGACACACTGGCAATGGGTTGCACATGGCACTGTGCAATAAGCGACGGTTCTTCTTCTTTAATGTTTCTTTTATTTGTTTTTATTTACTTTGTTTTATAACCCGCCCTCTCTCCCTCATTGAGGGACTCAGAGCGGCTCCTTCAATGTGATAACGTCCTAACAGAACTGAACCAGAACTGCAATGTCACCAACTATTGGGGTGTGTCAGACACACTTTCCATGCAAACATCTCAATTGCATGACTCAGAATGGAGTACAGCAGACCCTTCATATACACTGATGGTTGTTCAAATACCATAATGCACAATGGGAGGGTAAAATGGTTTTCCTTATATAAAAAGGCAAAGTCAAACGTTGTGGTTTTTTTTGGAAGTGGGGTGGGCGTTGAGGGGGATATTTTCAACCTGTAGTTGGTGAAAACCGTGGATGTAGAATGAATAGTCACAGAGGGATGGTTGTGCTGGGACTGTGGCGCAGCTGGCTGGGAGTCAGTTGTATTAAGATCACTACTGACCAAAAGATCATGAGTTCGAAGCCAGCCTGGATCGGAGTGAGCTTCTGACCATTGTGTGTAGCCTGCTGTTGACCTTTGTAGCCTGAAAGACAGTTGCATCAGTCAAGTTGGAAATTTAGGTACTGCTTATGCAGGGAGGCTAGTCTAATTTAAGATGCCATAAAATCTCCAGCAAGCAAGCAAATAATGAGGAAGTACTCCATCAGTGTCTCAAATGGACAGTGAAACGACAGTTCCCTGGTGGCCAGAATACCCTTATGAAAGCTGCAAACTTAAATAGCTTCTGTGTTTCTGTCTATATATGTTGTGTGTCTATGGCAGTGTTTCTCAACCTGGGGGTCGGGACCCCTGGGAGGGTCACAAGGGGGTATCAGAGGGATCACCAAAGACCATCAGAAAACATATTTTCTATTGGTCATGGGGGTTCTGTGTGGGAAGATTGGCCCAATTCTATCGTTGGTGGGGTTCAGAATGCTCTTTGATTGTAGGTGAACTATAAATCCCAGCAACTACAACTTCCAAATGTCAAGGTCTATTTTCCCCAAACTCCACTAGTGTTCACATTTGCGCATATTGAATATTCATGCCAAGTTTGGTACAGATTCATTATTGTTTCGGTCCACAGTGCTCTCTGGATGTAGGTGAACTACAACTCCCAAACTCAGGGTCAATGCCCACCAAACACCTTCCAGTATTTTCTGTCGGTCATGGGAAACTGTGTACCAAGTTTGGTTCAATTCCATCATTGGTGCAGTTCAGAATGCTCTTTGATTGTAGGTGAACTATAAATCCCAGCCACTACAACTCCCAAATGACAAAATCAACTCCCCCCAACCCACCAAATTTGGGCATATCGAGTATTTGTGCCAAATTTGGTCCAGTGAATGAAATACATCCTGCATCTCAGATGTTTACATTACGATTCACAACAGTAGCAAAATTACAGATCTGTAGTAGCAATGAAAGTGCTACTACAACATGAGGAATTGCATTAAGGGGTCATGGCAGTAGGAAGGTTGATAACCACTGGTCTATGGCATTGAATGTTTGCTGTGTATATGTACATTGTAATCCACCCTGAGTCTCCTGCAGGATGAGAAGGGTGGAATATAAATACTGTAAATTAATTAATTAATTAATTAATAATACTGCTGAGTGAACATCTTCTCCCAAACATTTGAAGCTAAGGAACATGACTACATTTCTCGATTGTGCCCTTTTCCTCTTCCATTGCTCTTTACCACTGAAGCACATTACCTCCTGGCCCTCAAGTCACTATGAAACCACATCCAGTTGGTCAAAAAAGGGTATGTGTAGACATTAAAACAATATAGAATCAGCTCTTGCCCACAGGCTTGTGGTGTAGGAGACTGGACACGCAAGAGATTAAGGAGCAGGTGGCCTGAAACCAGAAAGAAAGGTAAATGTTAAAAGGGGAAAAAAGGGCAAGCTTTTAATCACGGTTTGAATGGGAAACATAAAAGGCCACCTGAAGGTCAGGGAGTGAAGCATTCCAAGAAAAGAGGAAGGAGTACAGAAAGGAAATGGAAGATGAAGTTTCTGGACCAAAGAAAAGGAGAAGAGAAGGAATGAACATAAGCAGGAAGGGACACCAAGAGAGAAGAACAAGAGAGATGGGGAAAGGACAGAAGAAGATGACATTTGGAGGACACCATACCTCCCCAGATGTATGGCAAGCTATTTAACCTCAGCAGACTGAAAGCTAAAACCAAGGTTACAACAACATCTGTTATAGAACTCCAGTATGCTGATATCAACGTCATCTGTGCGCATTCAGAAGAAGACATGCAAACCACCTAAACACCTGTCATTAACTATCAAGTAAACCAAAGTGCTCTTCCAGCAGTCACCGGCCAATCCTTCTCCAATGCCAGAAATACAGCTTAATGGTGTAAAATTAGAAAATGTTGACTATTTCCGCTCCCTTGGCAGCCACCTCTCCACAAAAGTCAACATTGACACTGAAATTCAACACCGCCTGAGCTCTGTGAGTGCAGCATTTTTCCGAATGAAGCAGAGAGTGTTTGAGGACCGGGACATCCGTAGAGAGACCAAGGGGCTTGTTTATAAAGCTATTGTCCTCCCAACCCTGCTATACTCCTGCAAGTCGTGGACTGTCTACCGACGTCACATGCAACTTCTGGAACGATTCCATCAGCGCTGTCTCCAAAAAATCCTGCAAATCTCTTGGGAAGATAAGCGGATAAATGCCAGCATGATGGAAGAAGCAAAGACCACCAACACTGAAGCGATGGACCTCCGCCATCAACTCCGCTGGACTGGCCACATTGTCCAGATGCTCAACCACCGTCTCCCAAAGCAGTTGCTCTACTTTGAACTCAAGAATGGAAAACGGAATGTTGGTGGGCAGGAAAAGAGATTTAAAGATGGGCTCAAAGCCAACCTTCAAAACTCTGGCATAGACAATGAGAACTGGGAAGCCCTGACACTTGAGTGCTCCAGCTGGAGGTCAGCTGTGACCAGCAGTGCTGCAGAATTTGAAGAGGCACAAATGGAGGGCGAAAGAGAGAAACATGCCAAGAGGAAGACGTGTCAAGCCAACCCCGACCAGGACCTCCTTCCACCTGGAAACCGATGCCCTTACAGTGGGAGAAGATGCAGATCAAGAATAGGGCTCCACAGTCACGTACGGACCCACCACCAGGACACTACACTTGGAGGACCATCATCCTCAGACTACGAGGGATCACCTAAGTAACTAATTACGTAAGTACATCCCAGAAGACAGTGGATTATTTTTTAAAGGCTACACAATAGACCAGATCTGCAGTC
Organism: Anolis sagrei ordinatus; assembly: GCF_025583915.1. NCBI lineage: Eukaryota > Metazoa > Chordata > Lepidosauria > Squamata > Anolidae > Anolis > Anolis sagrei. The sequence continues at coordinate 1,253,076 of NW_026844367.1, read as the reverse complement.
CTTCTCCAAATATTCTGCAAGTTCAAATATTTGGAGTTAAGGAATATCTCCTTTATCATTGTGTGGAAATCAAGGGAGATGCTTGGGAATTCAATTAGTCACACAGTTGCCACGGCAACAACAACATCCATACATGTGGACTTATACCAGCAGAAACCCCTTCAAATAGGAATAAATTTAATACAGCACCTGGGAATGAAATGCTTTGTTCGGGAAATAAAATTGTATTTCCCTCCCTCCTCCCTCCTCCCTCTCTTCCTGGCGATAGACATCAAGGTTGTAATGCAATATAGATGAAGGGAGGAAAATAGACATTTGGGCAGAAGTAGAGTAGATTGTGTTGCAGGTACGATGCCAGCTCGGGGGACAATGTATAATGCATGTGGGCACCAAAAAAACTTCTTGGATTTGACCCACGGAATGGCTGGAAACGAATCTCGTGTGAACATAGGGCGATTGGTTGAAGTTGGTTCCTGCTGCAATATCCTCCTGAAGATATGGATGATATCCTCCAGCATCCCATTAAGCCCATGCTGCTTTCTCGGTAGGGCTTATTTTACCCTCTATTACTAGAGTTCATAGGCAAGTGCTGATCCTAATGTAGTCAAAATGGTAATATCCATGTAAAAGAAGGCAGCGTCAGCAAGTTTTAGAGAATTTCAGGGTTTGCAGAAATGGAAGTAAAAGGGTTAGGAACATGGAAAATATCTCTCCAATGTGGACCGAATGTGGTTGATGGCCACAGAATGGAACTGACTTGCAGAGGGATGGTATCCCAGGACCTATTGTTTAAGCAAATGGACACCATTATGAGGACAATCACTTTCACACCTTGCTGCAATATCAGAACTGCAGTGGAAGGATGCAATCGCACAAGAGGAAATGGAGCAACGACAATATACATTGATGTATTTCTCCCATCAATGAGTTGAGATGTTCCAATCACGAATGCAATGCAATGCAACTACAGGATAGATATAATGTTATACAATAAGCCATAATCAAAGGTGCAATTGCGCTTTATTGGCCTTGTGAGATTTGGATCATCTTTATTTAATTTCCTATGGATAATAATAATAATCCATAGGAAATTAAATAAAGATTCCTATGGATAATAATATAATGGAGCCCCCGGTGGCACAGTGGGTTAAACCCCTGTGCCGGCAGGACTGAAGACCGACAGGTCGCAGGTTCGAATCCGGGGAGAGACGGATGAGCTCCCTCTATCAGCTCCAGCTCCTCATGCGGGGACATGAGAGAAGCCTCCCACAAGGATGATAAAATATCAAATCATCCGGGCGTCCCTGGGCAGCATCCTTGCAGACGGCCAATTCTCTCACACCAGGAGTCACCTCTGACACGACAAAATAACAAAATAATAATAATAATAATAACAATAATAATAAGCCAGTCAAGGTGGTCCCAGTGGTGACCGGCACACTGGGTGCAGTGCCTAAAGATCTTGGCCTGCACTTAAAACAATTGTCACTGACAAAATTACTAGGGCTGGGCGGTTTCGTTTCGTAATTTCGTAATTCGTTAAAAATTCGTTATTTTTTTTATAACGAAGCGATATTGAACCATTCAGGAGCATCTAAAAACGAAACGAATTTTTCAATTCGTTTCGTAATTGCTTCGTATTCGTTTCGAAATCGTTTCGAAATCGTTTCGTTATTATTTCCGCATGTCTGGGGCAAGTTTTATAGCTGTTGTTTGTTTAATCAGTGAAAAAAATTATAAATATCACACCAACAGTCAACAACAGAGGGAGAGGGAAGCTTCAGAAGTTCCCCCTGTCCCATTTGGAGGTTTTTTAGCGTATTGCGCGGTCGCGTCCGCCATTAACGAATCGATTCGTATTAGTTTCGTATTCGTTTCGTATTCGTTTCGTATTGTTTCGTAATTTTACGAAATTTCGTAAATATCAAACTTTTTTAAAGAAAAATTTCGGAATTCTTTTAAATATCGAAACGCAAAAAACCCCAAAAAACGAATCGAGTTTAGAAACAAATTTTTCCGTGGTTGCCCAGCCCTAGAAATTACAATACAAAATATACAAGATTGCAATAACTGGGATCTGCACGCATTATTTGCCGATACATCACACAGTCCTAGACACTTGGGAAGTGTCCAACGTGTGCTCCAATACAACAGCCAGCAAAGTGTTGGCTGTGGACTCATCTTGTTGTGTTTCAAATAATAATATGTAACAACAACAACAACAAAGTATGGATTGTCGGTATTGCAATCCTAGGCGACAGCATGATTGAAGAAAAACAACTGGAAAAGCTGACACAATATGAGGATTTGAAGATCAAACTGCAAAGACTCTGGCACAAGCCAGTCAAGGGGGTCCCAGTGCTGATCGGCACACTGGGTGCGGTGCCTAGCTAAGAGGTTCTACCCCTGGGGAAGATTCTTAAAGGGACAGGGATGGGAGTGGCTTAAAGGGAAAGAGGCTATCTAGACTGACCCCCCCCCCAAAAAAAACTGTACATGAAATACTATTCCCCTCTAAAAATAGGTGTTCAGCTGTGAGAGTCTTTATGGAGGCATGTCACAGGGTATAAATAGTAATAATAATAATCCATAGGAAATTAAATAAAGATGACCCAAATAAGAGATGAATAGACCTCCTGAATATTGCCCCTCAGTTGTATATATGATTTTTCCCCCCTAAAAACTGAAAGGCAAGGCGAGAGAAACAAAGATAAATGAGGAGCAGGCAGTCTTTGGCTAGGGTCACCCAGCAATAGATCAATGCTTCATTTTGCATCAGATTTTTACAACATCTATGATGGAGCCTATAAATAAAGGTTATGCAGCTTTTGTGTCTCTCTCAGATGTATTTGGTTTAGTTAATCAGCAGTGTCTCTGGCATAAATTAGTCAGAACACACATAGATAAGAGATTATTTTTAGTTTATACAGAAGTGATACAGCCAAAATATGCATTTCAGAGTGAGGTGTAATGGAGCCACACTAATAACTAAGATCTGTAGCAACCAAATGAGGCCACACTTCACCCTCCTTGTAATATTTTTTATGTGAATGACATTGAGCAGATTTTATTTGGGATCGCTTTTCATTCAACAATAATTGTAGCCAGTAGGGATGTGCAATCCATTAAAAATGGTTCAAAGGTCACTACAAAACTGGGGAGTGCTGGAGCTCCATTTTTAAAGTGTTTCTAAAGTATGCTCAGTGAAAATGTTGTAACTATAATGAGAGTAACGAAATTCCGTTACTATTTCATTGCAGTAATTGCACATAATTAAATGACTATAATTGGAGAAAATTCAGGGGCTCCTATCTCTCTCGTTTTTTAAAGCGATTGAGGTGAAACTTGCTACAATGGTAGAACACATTTACCACTGATAGCCCACCAAATTTCAGAATGTTTCACTTATCCATGGATTTTTTTGGGTAAATTTTCAAAGTAGTTCAAAGTAAAGAACTGATTTGTTCTTTTTGTTGTATTGTCGAAGGCTTTCATGGCCAGAATCACTGGGTTGTTGTAGTTTTTTCAGGCTATATGGCCATGGTCTAGAGGCATTAAATTACAATAGCACAACAACAGAGAGGAAACAAACAAGGACATCTAATCACCTCTCAACAAAAGTTTGCTTTAGGCACTGTCAGGCCATTATATGCTAATCAAGGTGGTCAGTTGAAACATTCACACCTAAGCTCCAGCAGACAAGAGTCCTTTTTTCACGCATGGGCAAAACCACATATATATTCCAACAGACCTCACTACCTCTGAGGATGCTTGCCATAGATGCAGGCGAAACGTCAGGGAGAATGCCTCTAGACCATGGCCATATAGCCCGAAAAAATCCACAATCTATCTGGTGCTGAACAGTGCACTGCATTATGGGAAATGTAGTTTAGGTCAGGGCTTTTGAATTATCTGGCATAGGGCTCCTCCCTTCCCAAACTACATTTCCCAGAGTTCTCTGCTGTTCCCAAAATGCACTGCTTCCTCTTTTGCCCGCTGCTAATGCTGAGACTGCATTAATTCCACTGAGGAAAGGCAAGGTACTAAGGCAACCTCTGGCATTGCTTCCTTGCCATGCATTGAATATGAAACTGACTGCGGGAGCCTTCCAAGATTAACAAAACTAAAATGAAAAAAATGGGGAAACTTTTGATTCTAAAATATTTGGTGTGGTCCACGCAAACACTTTCAATATGACTTCTGACTTGCAAAACTTCCAATTTCCCTACAATTTCCGAAACTTCCGTAGCTTGGGGGTACTCCTGGATTCAACGGTGTCACTTGATGCTCAGATATCGGCAGTGGCGGAAGGACCTTTGCACAACTCAAACTTATGCACCAGCTGCGACCATACCTCATGAAGTCTGACTTGGCCAAGGTGGTCCATGCCTTGGTTACATCCAGACTGGACTATTGCAGTGAGCTCTACGTGGGGCTGCTCTTGAAGACAGCCTGGAAGTTTCAACTGGTACAACAGGCAGCAGCCAGGCTCCTTACCGGAGCAAACTATAGGGAACATACAACATCCTTATTAAAACAGCTTCATTGGCTGCTGATAAGTTGCCGAGCCAAATTCAAGGTGCAGGTCATGACCTATAAAGCCCAAAACGGTTCGGGACCCACGTATCTCTGAGATTGCATCTCCTTCTATGAACTGGCGCGAACTCTAAGATCTTCCAGGGAGGCCCTCCTTTCGCTACCACCATCATTACAAGTATGGTTGGTGAGGATGAGAGAGAGGGCCTTCTCGGTGGTGGCCCCCTGCCTCTGGAACACCCCTCCAAGGGAAATAAGACAGGCTACATCCCTCCCCTCCTTTCATAAGAGCTTGAAGACCTGGTGGTTTCAACAAGTCTTTGAGAATGACCAGTTTTATTCCAGCCCCAATTATTGAATATCGCCTTGCACTCTTACCTGTTATCCTGTTTCTTGCATTTGTCACTGTTGAACTTCATTTTGTTAGGTTTGGCCCATCTCTCCAACATGAGGAACTGTGTTAAGAGGTTGCGGCATTAGGAAGGTTGAGAACCACTGTTGCAGATTAAATGGGAGTAATATTTCTCACCAATTTGGGGTGGAGTACCCACCCTCTCATGGAACGAAAGTTGCCAGATGTTCAAGCTGGGTTTAGAAAAGGCAGAGGAACGAGAGACCAGATTGCCAATATCCGCTGGATAATGGAGAAAGGCAGGGAGTTTCAGAAAAACATCTACTTCTGCTTCATTGACTATTCTAAAGCCTTTGACTGTGTGGATCATCATAAATGGTGGCAAGTTCTTGGTGGGATGGGCATCCCAAGCCCCCTTCCCTCTCTCCTGAGGAATCTGTCCAAGGACCAAGGAGCAACAGTCAGAACTGACCACGGAACAACAGACTGGTTCAAGATTGGGAAAGGCGTACGGCAAGGCTGCATCCTCTCACCCAACCTTTTTAACTTGTATGCAGAACACATCATGCGATGTGCGGGGCTTGATGAATGCAAGGCTGGGGTGAAAATTGCTGGGAGAAACATTAACAACCTCAGATATGCAGATGACACCACTCTGATGGCCGAAAGCGAGGAGGAGCTGAGGAGCCTTCTAATCAAGGTGAAAGAAGAAAGCGCAAAAGCCGGGTTGCAGCTAAACATCAAAAAAACCAAGATTATGGCAACAAGAATGATTGACAACTGGGAAATAGAGGGAGAAACCGTGGAGGCCGTGACAGACTTTGTATTTCTCAGTGCAAAGATGAGTGCAGATGCAGACTGTGGCCAGGAAATCAGGAGACGCTTCCTTCTTGGGAGGAGAGCAATGTCCAATCTCGATAAAATAGTGAAGAGTAGAGACATCACACTGGCAACAAAGATCCGCCTAGTCAAAGCCATGGTATTCCCTGTAGTCACCTACGGATGTGAGAGCTGGACCTTAGGGAAGGCTGAGCGAAGGAAGATCGATGCTTTTGAGCTGTGGTGTTGGAGGAAAGTTCTGAGAGTGCCTTGGACTGCGAGAAGATCCAACCAGTCCATCCTCCAGGAAATAAAGCCCGACTGCTCATTGGAGGGAAGGATACTAGAGACAAAGTTGAAGTACTTTGGCCACATCATGAGAAGACAACAAAGCCTAGAGAAGACAATTAAGGTGGAAAGCAAAAGGAAGAGGGGCTGACCAAGGGCAAGATGGATGGATGGCATCCTTGAAGTGACTGGATTGACCTTGAAGGAGCTGGGGGTGGTGACGGCTGACAGGGAGCTCTGGCGTAGGCTGGTCCATGAGGTCACGAAGAGTTGGAGACGACTGAACAAATGAACAACAACCCACCCAAAATTATCTAGTAGCAGGTGACAGAATTGGACCGGTGTGAGATCTTGGGAACTACTGGGAAACAGTGCAAGATGTTAAACTAGTGGGAGCAGCAGCTTTAGATGTTGAAACATAGTCATTATTACTTTCTGGTTGTCTCTCAACTCAGACACTCTCTACCTAAACCAAATTGTTTCTCGTGAGAAGAAAAAGTAATGAGGATAATACATTAACTCCATGGGGGAAAGAAGGAGCCAATAGTGATCCTGTTCAAAGGAAAACATCCCTCCGCGCCTTTGCTAATCTCAGTATTTGTCCAAATAGATTCTGACTTAAATGCACTGTGTGGAGTGGGGGGAGGACCCCAAAATGCAGCTCCAGCCTCAGCATAAGACATGAAAGAAACGGGGGCCTTTTCAGCTGGGAAAGAAAACGAGTGACTCTGAAAATCTTGCCAATGTTCGAGCTCCTTTGAGAATGTCCCTTTGATTATAACCGTTCAGCTCACCGTTTTTTTCCTTCTTTCATATCGCTCATTTCGATTCATTTCATTTACTCCCATTCAATTGTTTTTGCACTACTTAGCTTCAGCTTGGGAAAAAATAAACATAACAAAGGTTGAAAAGATAAGTGAGGAGAAAGCAATTCAACAAAATCAAGAACATTTAAGAAACCCATTGTTCATCAAATCAAGCATAGTCCCCTGTAGCAGAGAATGCATTACCAAGGGCAACGGGCAACACAGATGCAACTTTTTGCCTTATTGTACAATGTCATAATGAACAAAAGCTTCATTTCTATAGCCTGCCTTTATCATTAGATTTCAAGGCATCCCATGTACATTTCTCATTCTACTAGGCTGCATTAGAGGAAGGTTTGAGATGTGAGACAGTCAACTTTGCAGTTGGTCCCTCGCTGGGACTACTGGAGACTATTTCATTATATTTTATTTTTACCTTACCATTGCCCCTGGGATTCAAGACAAGTCTCGGTTCAGGACTATTGTGACATTGGGTGATCAGTAGGTTTCCCCTCCTTCCTTTCTTCTTCCTTTTGTTCTATGTCTATGTCTGACTTTTCAAAATTATAGTGGAAAGCTGAGTCATCAATAGAAATCAAACTTGCCACTTCAACTAGAGCAGTGTTTCTCAACCTGGGGGTCGGGACCCCTGTGGGGGTCGCGAGGGGATGTCAGAGGGGTCGCCTAAGACCATCAGAAAACATAGTATTTCCTGTTGGTCATGGGGGTTCTGTGTGGGAAGTTTGTTCCAATTCTATTGTGGCTGAGGTTCAGAATGCTATTTCATTGTGGGTGAACTATACATCCCAGCAACTATAACTCCCAAATGCTGAGGTCTATTTTCCCCAAACTCCACCAGTGTTCACATTTGGGGATATTGAGTATTTGTGCCAAGTTTAGTCCAGATCCATCATTGTTTGAATCCACAGTGCTCTCTGGATGTAGGTGAACTACAACTCCAAATTCAAGGTCAAACACCCACCAAACCCTTCCAATATTTTCTCTTTGTCATGGGAGTTCTGTGTGCCAAGTTTGGTTCAGTTCTATTGTTGGTGAGCTACAGAATACTCTTTGATTGTAGAGGAACTATAAATCCCAGTAACTACAACTCCCAAATGACAAAATCAATCTCCCCAACCCCACCAGTATTCAGATTTGGGCGTATCAGATATCTGTGCCAAATGTGGTCCAGTGAATGAAAATCCATCCTGCATATCAGATATTTACATTACGATTCGTAACAGTAGCAAAATGACAGTTATGAAGTAGCAACGAAAATAATGTTATGGTTGGGGGTCACCACAACATGAGGAACTGTACTAAGGGGTCATGGCATTAGGAAGGTTGAGAACCACTGCTTTAAAGTTTCCCATTGTAGCCAATGGGCTGAATGAAACGGCATCACCCCTCTCCTTTCGGGTAATTTTTTGATAAATAAAATGAGGGGTCAGATGAAAATGGACCTGAAAATGGCATGCCTTTTGGCCTGAATGCACATGCCTACTATGTAGTATCTTCCTGCGATGTCGAAATATAGAACTTAAACATTCTGGAAAGATGTCCAGATACTGAGAGACCGGGATCCTTTTCACTCCAAGACCAAGCGTTTGCATCTGAAATAGACATTTAGCAGACACAATCTTCCTTTTTAATTTCCAAACAGAATGAAATGTAGATGGTGAATGCATGTCAACAACATACCCATATTCTAGATTTGCCCTGTTGTCTCACCTGGAATACCTTTGCTCTTTTGACTTGTGGTTTGGGACTTTTTGGTACAGAGAGGCTAGCAGCAGTGTCTCAATCCCATGCGACTGGAATTGCAACATCTAATTAAAATTAAGCCACCGTTCATGTCTCTGTTTAAGAGAGTGTCGCCACCGATGGCTTAGTAGCATATCCTTCTTGTCCAAGTGTTTCTAGGGAAATGGTTTTATTTCATTAGAATCAAGAAGATGAATCTGACAAAGAGTTACTATTCCTCAAATTACATCTGGCACGACACAGCTGAACAGCATCGGAGCCGGAGCCAAGGTGGCCATATTTTAAATGTTTTGTAGTAGGATGGACAGAAATTGACACTTGTTAAGCCTAATACTCTCCAAGCAATGGAGTTTATTTTCTGTCTATGTAAAAGATATGTTGGGTTATTATTATGAGTTGTCATTGGTACAACCTTCCTCCTGACTTTCCAAAAAAATGTAAAGACCTGGCTCTTTGAGTGTCATACGTTCTGCAGTTGATGGTGCTTGGTGATGGAAGGGTTAATGTAAAGGGTTTAGTAATCTGTAAGTAAGGGTTCATGGGTGAAAGCTATTAAGGGTGGAGGTATGCAAGAGATGGGTTGCAGCTGGGTGTTTGTGGATTTAAGGAGCTAACTTTGAGACTGATCTTTGGGAGAAAAGTATCTGTTGCATTTTGGTGGTGGATGCTGCTGGTTTTTCCCCCCAGGTCTGTTGGATTTTCGGTATCCTGACCTGTCTCCTGTAATCTTGGAATCCTGGAACCTTGAACCTTTGGACTGGCTTTTGACTACGGTATAGAGTCTTGATCCCTGGACTCTGTTATTGAACTCTCGGCATTTGACCACTGGACTGGACCCTTTTGACTACGAAGTTATTTTTGCTATCTGTTTTTGTTTACTCTGTAGCTGAGTGCTATCTTTGTGTTTTATATTTTGGTCTTTTAAAACAGCCAGCAAGTAAGTGCTGTTTTAGTTAAACTGTTTGATAAAACCGGGAGTTTTGATTCATCTCTACCTAAACAAGGTAGAGCCCTGGCAACGTGACATTGAGCAAGCATTTGAGAATGCAGAGAAATAGATAACACAGAAGTATGAATGATGAACATGGAATGGCTAGACGATGTTACTGGATAATGTTTTTAACAAGATGGCACCAATGATTATATGCTCAATCAAAGCTCAATCAAAATAAATAAGCCACAAGTCGAGCCTGTGATAGAGGAAGGGGCAAAAGAAGGACCTCTCCAGAAGATCGAAAGATAGTGTAGGATGTGGTCACAAAGGTAGGTGGGTCCCAAACCGTTCAGGGCTTTATAGGTGATGACCTGCACCTTGAATTGGGACCAGAAGGTGAACAGCAACCAGTGGAGCTCCTTAAACAGGGGGGCTGACCGCTCTCTGAATCTGTTTTGCTTGTCTTCTCTCTCTTCCCCTTCTGTTTTTGTTAGAGACTGGGAATTTAGGGTGACGGAGCCCATAGGGCAGGGAGGAGATGAGATTCCGATGAGGTTTTTCAACAAGGCTTTATTTCAAGTTGATCAACATTGAGATGAACAGCCCTTGACCATTCAGGTCAAAGAACAAAGACTGTCCACTAGGCTTGGGTAACCACGGAAAAATTTGGTTCTAAACTCGTTTTGTTTTTAGGGGGCCCTTGCGTTTCGTTTTTTTTAATAATTCTGAAATTTTCCTTTTAAAAATTTCGAAATATACGAAATTTCGTATAATTACGAATCGATTCGTTAATGGCGGACGCGATTGCGCAATATGCTAAAAACCCTCCAAATGGGACAGGGGGAACTTCTGAAGCTTCCCTCTCCCTCTGTTGTTGACTGTTGGTGTGATAATTTATTTTTTATCACTGATAAAACAAACAACAACCCTAAAACTTGCACCAGACATACGGAAATAATTACGAAGCAATTACGAAACAATTTCGAAACAATTACGAAACAATTACGAAACAATACGAAATAAATTGAAAAAATTGTTTCGAATCTAATTTACTCCTCACACTATTCCTGCATGGCTCAATATTGGATCGTAAGCTAATTTAAATACGAATTAATAACGAATTACGAAATTAACGAACGAAACCGCCCAAGCCTACTGTCCACCCCTTGTGGCACACTTAACAAAGCTTTTATATCAAACTGGTAAAAACAACATTCAAGCAACTTCTGATTGGTTCCTCTATGTTTCTAACGTCAAAGCCTATCAATGATTCTATTGAATGTCTGACCCTGAGCTGTGGCTTATCTATCCGCAAGTTGCTTATCCATGGCTGAAAGAATTTTAGGGAGTGAGGGGGTGCATTTGCTTGTATCTTTGAACAAAGAACACAGAGAACAATCATTCTTTCTCGATGCACCAGCAGGTCTTGGCAAGCAAGGTTTTCTCTATAGACAGGGATTCTGGGACTTGTAGTTGCTGGGATTTTATTTTTCTAAATCATGTCTCTCTCATTTTCAGAAATGAAACTAAAAGGGCCCTTCGAAAACTACAACTCTTTTCGTTAACAGTTATTCAGGCCCAAGTCTACAAGATAACCTCTGCGATCCCTCCTAGCTCTTTGCAGTCCTCTTGGTCTGTTTGCTGAAAGGAAAATGGCTAGTCCTTTTGGCATGGGAAAGTGGAGCCGTTCAGTGTGTCCTCCCCAACATGCTCACATTCATACATCATTGTCGCCAAACTTTAGTTATTGTACCACTTGAAAATGCTAATTCAAAGTATTTTCAGATGCCTAATAAGAGGCCTTCCATGTTTTTTAAGCACTCCACATGACTTGCACACTGGTTTGGAGCTTTCCAATGGCATTATGCAATGGTCAGTGTTGTCCCTTGTGGGTATGGAGCTCCAGATCCATGCCCCAGGTCTCATATGATAATGTCCCTAGAAAGAGCACAGGTCAAATTCAGGGCAAAGCAACTTTACATGTTCATGGGAAGGAGATAAAATGATAAAACAAGACACTTTCTGCAACATGAGCCTGACTGAAAATGATAAGGCAATGTATGCCAGGGCATCTAATTCTTTAGTAGCTCCTTTCTAAATGAATGCTTTCTTCTGCGAACACCTGGAGCATTTCCACGACTGCCAACACTTCATCCTTTTTAACAAGGGAGACCTTTTCAGCAAACCAAGGCTAACCTTCCTATGCTCTCTGCCCTTGGACAGAAAATATTGCTTTATTTAGAATAAGCCCTTGGTTTCTAAATCTGCAACAGCGTGGAATTGTTTCCTTTTCTTAAATCCACTCTGGCTTATTTATTTTGATTGAGCTTTTTATGGTGACCCTGGATCATTTAGAAGTTTGCTTTTTTTCCGTCCCTCCAACAGCCTCTCATTTATTAAATGCTGATACGCAAAACTCCTCAAGGCTGGTTGTTTTGAACAGATGCACCGCCGCATTGGTATTTAAAACACTCTAGGAACAGTAATGGGTTAGATGGCCCCAAGAAAAGGAATCTAGATTTGGATTTCTAGACAGTTTTTGTTTTGAAAAATATTAGATAAAAAGGGTTATTTATTTATTTATTTGATATCAAAAAGCATTGCACAAATTAGTATAAAACTGATAAGAATAGAAAGAGCACATGCAGCTAAATATCTTTTGGCCAAAAACAGGCAATAATAAACTTAATCCATATAAATAAAAATGTAATGTTCGTTTGTGGCATTGACAGAACTCAAAACCCACTGGACGAATTGACACCAAATTTGGACACAAGACACCTAACAACCCAATGTATGCCTTTCACTCAAAAAAATTGATTTTGTCATTTGGGAGTTGTAGTTGCTGGGATTTATAGTTCACCTACGATTCTGAACTCCACCAATGATGGAATTCAACCAAACTTGGCTCACAGTTCTCCCATGACCAACAGAAAACACTAGAAGGTATTGTCGAAGGCTTTCATGGCTGGAATCACTAGGTTCTTGTGGGTTTTTCCGGGCTATATGGCCATGTTCTGGAGGCAATTTTTCTCCTGACGTTTCGCCTGCATCTATGGCAAGCATCCTCAGAGGTAGTGAGGTCTGTTGGAAGTAGGAAATGGGTTTATATATCTGTGGAATGGCTGGGGTGGGGCAAAGAGCTCTTCTCTGCTGAAGCTAGGTGTGAATGTTTCAGCTGACCACCTTCATTAGCATTTGATATATAAACCCATTTTCCTACTTCCAACAGACCTCACTACCTCTGTGGATGCTTGCCATAGATGCAGGCGAAACGTCAGGAAAAATGCCTCTAGAACATGGCCACATAGCCCAAAAAAACCCACAAGAACCTAACACTAGAAGGGTTTGGTGGGCATTGACCTTGAGTTTGAGAGTTGTAGTTCACCTACTAGGCCTGGGTAACAACGGAAAAATTTGTTTCTAAAATCGATTCGTTTTTTGGGTTTTTTGCGTTTCGATATTTAAAAGAATTCCGAAATTTTCCTTTTAAAAAGTTTGATATTTACGAAATTTCGTTAATATTAACGAATCAATTCGTTAAAATGGCGGACGCGGTTGCGCAACGTGAAAATAATAGTTTTAAATAATAGTTTTAACCTCAGAGGGGGGAAAGAGAGAGAGAGAGGAGGGGGAAATCTCTATTCTGGTTTGACAATGCTTCTCAATAATAATAATAATAATAATAACAAACCACTTTCTGCCTTTGTGCATGTAAGGCCCAGTGAAAGCACTACTGAAAGATGGCCATCCATTCTTAATAATAATAATAATAATAATAATAAATATAATAAATATAATAGTTTTAACCTGGAGAAGGAAAGAGGTTAGGCAGGCAACAGGCAGGTCTCTGAGTGCTGCACTGCTGTGTCTCTTTGCCCAATGCACGCAGGCCAGAGTGAGGAAGGAGGTGAGGTGACGACAGGAGGAGAGGAGAATTTGATCCACTTAAGCAGAGGCCAGGGACCCGGAAGTGGGGTAAATGCCAACCGCTTGCAACCAGGGAGAGGGGAGGGAAACAACTATAAAACTTGCACCAGACATACGGAAATAATAACGAAACAATTACAAAACAATTACGAAATAGATTTAAAAATTCGTTTCGTTTTTTAGTTGCTCCTGAATGGTTTGTTATCGCTTCGTTATCAAAAAAAATAACGAATTATTAACGAATTACGAAATTAACGAACGAAACCGCCCAGCCCTATCAGATAACCCAGGCTCACTAGGTGGCCATTCAGCCATGAGTTATATTTTGCATTTTTACAGATTTTCCCTCTACAGCTTATTACAAATTTTTTCAATAAATAGGTCAGAAAATGGCCCTTTAGATCCATTTTCTTGTGTCTGACTCTTTATTTCATGGTGGGAGTTCAAAAGTTTGGTCACAGCAACACGTGGCGGGTACAGCTAGTTGCTGGATAAAAGGGGTAGGCAATGGGAACAGGGAGTATAGGCAGAATTGGCTAGTATAGTTGTGGAGATCCTGCATTGTAGACCATAACATTCTGCACCCTCAGACCTGAAAATCTGTTTCTTTTACTGGCAATTGCCCAGCTACATGTTTTGGGGCTCTGCTCGGTGGAATCCAAAAGAACAGGGCCATCTAAGGACTGACTTTGGCCAATCAAGTGCCATGTAGGTATTGATGAAATATACCACCCTGAGCTGATATTCTACTTTGCCTACTTAGTAAGAAGATACTTCTGCTACTAAGCAATGTCTCTCAGTCCAGTCTCCTTCTAGTCTAGCTTAAAAGTCAGTGGTAGGGCAGGGCAAATGAGGTCTCCTTGGCTTCCAACCGGGCACAAGGAGGACGATATTCCCTTCCAAGGCTGTGACAAGAGGTATGTCTTAATGTGGATTGACACATGTAGGAAGACAAATTAGAAGCCTTAAACTGAGAAAACAAAATTGCAGGTTACTTTGAAATATTTATAATAGGGCCCGTAATGTGCTTAATCATGCGTAGATGTAAACCTAATCACATGGCAAAACCAATTAAGGAGTGGGCAATCCAGTGATCCACATATGCACATGGTAGTGATGGGGAGGTGTGTGTGTGTGTGTGTGTGGAGGGGGGGGGGACTCAAATTCTGTTGATATCTTGGAACTGGATTTATTAATTTATTTACTATATGGAACTGGATTTATTAATTTATTTACTATTAATTTATTTACTATTTACTACATTTATATTCCACCCTTCTCAACCCGGAAGGGAAGTCAGAGCGGCCTTACAATCAGCAGCAAAACAATGCCATCAACAGACAATAGAAAATAGATGTGTACATTAAAAGAAATTAAAAACAATAAAACATTAACACAATTTTAAAATCACATAATCTGATGACATAGTCAAAGGGCTATGTACTAAACAAGCTTCAAAGGCAACCCCACGTAGAGCGCATTGGATTGAAAGTGAATTGCCTAGGCCTTGACTCAGTTCCTGTGTTTGACATATGATCAGGTGCACACGCAATTCTCTTCTGCCTCTGCCCCTTTGCCCCATATCACTGAGTCAGTGAAGATGAACTCAAGGACTTACCATTAGGGTCCAGATTCTGATTGTCCCAGTCTCACTCACTGTTGGGTAGGAAGTGGAAATATTTCCTCCTTATTCCTTATTGCCAACTGGACAGACCTCTTCACCTAATGCAACTCTTGAGACAAGCAGGAGTTGAATTTGTTGCGTAGCGAGTGGATCTTACCCGCATCCCATGCCAAAGACACACAGACAAGAGTAAAAATGAAGAGAAAAATCGTTACTCTTAATAGCAGAGATGAAACACAAACTTGCAATGTTGCATACAAAAAACAAACAGTGCAAGAAACGTACATAGTCTTTGTAAGTAACATAAAATAAGGCATCTTCATCTGAGGTCAAATGAGAAAGCAAAACATAAACCTTGAGCAAACAGCTATTCCACCATAGCCTCCTTTAGAGCAGCATAGCGGCTTCTCTCCAACATGCTCCTCAGAGTAGAGCCTTTGAGCTCAGAGAAAAAGCTCTCCAGAACCGTATACAACTCCTCTGTTGAGCCAGCTCCACTGGCTACCAGTTTGCTACCGGGCACAATTCAAAGTGCTGGCTGTAGCCTATAAAGCCCTAAACGGTTCTGGCCCAACTTACCTGTCTGAATGTATCTCCTCCTATGAACCAGCTAGGACATTAAGATAGTCTGGGGAGGCCCTGCTCTCGATCCCGCCTGCGTCACAAATACGTTTGGCGGGGATGAGAGACAGAGCCTTCTCAGTGGTGGCCCCTCCGCTATGGAACGCCCTTCCCAGAGACATTAGATCGGCCCCTTCTTTACTAGCATTTTGTAGGAAGATTAAGACCTGGTTGTTGGAACAGGCGTTCAAAAAGGCAGTGTAACAAATATTGAAATATTGGAATATTGGAACATGGAATGACTGGATGACAAGATTGGATCTTGATTTTAACTAAGAGACGCTATGAGTTATGTTGTATTGACTGTGTAGTGATTGTATATTGATGCCATGATTTTAATGTTTTTAACTGTTTTGTGATGTTTAAGCACTTTGAGTCGGCTGAGAGCTGAGAAAAGCGGTATATAAATGGAGTAAAATAAATAAATAAATATTCTAAAAACCCTTACAGTTATACCCTATTGGGTGTGGTCCAAGATTACTGGCTGACCTACATTACCAGCTGCACATAATAATTACCATCATAAGGTTTTTCTTCAACACACATACACACTTGGTCCTGCGACAACTTACTGTAACAGAATTGATATTGGTTTATGCAGAGGAGTTGCAAATCTATGATGGCAATACTGAATGCCAGCCTGTGGCTTAAGGCTTTAGGCAACCAGGATGCATGTATGTGCGCATGGAATTGCTGCAGGCAAATGAATGTTGTGGCTCATTGAGGGAGCATTCCTGGTCCTGAAGTCTGAGCAGGCTGCTTGAGAAGAGAAGCCCAGCATTAAAATGCAGCGCATTGCCTGTCCTCTTACTGGCCAAGGGCACATCACTTGCCAGAGGAGTGTTGGGTGTGTGTGTGTGTGTGTGTGTGTGTGGCATTTAACATGACTGAAATAAACAATCAGCACCAAGCCTGGCATTCATAGTATTGCAATTGCTCGGTCCACACTTAGCAGGCTCCACATCTTTTGCTTTGGTTCTGATTGATTTAGTAACTCCCCGGTTCTTTTGAGAACTTTTAACACCCATCCAGGGACTTCACATTTTAAAGCCTTTTAAGCAAAACTGCTTTCTCCAGAGCTTTAGCATTTATTTATTTTCATTTATTTCTTATTTTAGGCATTCACCTCCTTCTTGCTTTGTGCACACATAGTATTTTACTGACATAAAAACTCAGAGGTTTCCGTTTCTGGAGAAATACACTGGAAATATAAATATTATGCATGAGAAGGGAGCGAGGAAGCGGGGGACCCATCAAGACAGTTAAAGCGGTCTTCCCTTGCTGTCTAGGTCTGCGGGATATATCTGCCTCTCCAGCAAACTGCAAAAAGGAACCTCCTGTTTGGAGGGTTTGGGAGAAGATGCATGCAGGGAGGAGACAGAGAACTGGCACATCCTGGCTAGTGTTTGAACAGCATCTCAAAAGGGAAATCACATCCAGGGGTGAAAGATTCCATCAGTTTCACAAACACTCGCATAAGCACTTTTCCAATGTCAAGTTTTTCCATCTGAGACCTGTAGAAGTGAGCAAAGTTTTGCGAATTCTTATCAAACTCAACTCAAATGAAATCATATCAGACGTGACCCGAGAATATACTGCAAGTTGCTTCTAGAGTGAGAGAATTGGCCGTCTGCAAGAACATTGCCCAGGGGATGCCCAGATGAGTTGCCATCCTGTGGGAGGCTTCTCTCACGTCCCACATGGGTAGCTTGGGCTGTCAGATTTATTTATTTACTTTATTTGTATACCGCTGTTCTCAGCCCTTAGGCGACTCACAGCGGTTAACAACAAGAACAGCAAAAATTCAATGCTACAATAACACGATATAAAAACAGTTAACATCATAACACATTATACAATAATATACAATTAACAACAATAGCCATTCACTAGCGTCTCATCACTAAAAACATGATCCAGATCCATCA
>NW_026844367.1:1197726-1229352 GCF_025583915.1 Anolis sagrei ordinatus | reverse complement strand
GTAGCCAATGGGCTGAATGAAACGGCATCACCCCTCTCCTTTCGGGTAATTTTTTGATAAATAAAATGAGGGGTCAGATGAAAATGGACCTGAAAATGGCATGCCTTTTGGCCTGAATGCACATGCCTACTATGTAGTATCTTCCTGCGATGTCGAAATATAGAACTTAAACATTCTGGAAAGATGTCCAGATACTGAGAGACCGGGATCCTTTTCACTCCAAGACCAAGCGTTTGCATCTGAAATAGACATTTAGCAGACACAATCTTCCTTTTTAATTTCCAAACAGAATGAAATGTAGATGGTGAATGCATGTCAACAACATACCCATATTCTAGATTTGCCCTGTTGTCTCACCTGGAATACCTTTGCTCTTTTGACTTGTGGTTTGGGACTTTTTGGTACAGAGAGGCTAGCAGCAGTGTCTCAATCCCATGCGACTGGAATTGCAACATCTAATTAAAATTAAGCCACCGTTCATGTCTCTGTTTAAGAGAGTGTCGCCACCGATGGCTTAGTAGCATATCCTTCTTGTCCAAGTGTTTCTAGGGAAATGGTTTTATTTCATTAGAATCAAGAAGATGAATCTGACAAAGAGTTACTATTCCTCAAATTACATCTGGCACGACACAGCTGAACAGCATCGGAGCCGGAGCCAAGGTGGCCATATTTTAAATGTTTTGTAGTAGGATGGACAGAAATTGACACTTGTTAAGCCTAATACTCTCCAAGCAATGGAGTTTATTTTCTGTCTATGTAAAAGATATGTTGGGTTATTATTATGAGTTGTCATTGGTACAACCTTCCTCCTGACTTTCCAAAAAAATGTAAAGACCTGGCTCTTTGAGTGTCATACGTTCTGCAGTTGATGGTGCTTGGTGATGGAAGGGTTAATGTAAAGGGTTTAGTAATCTGTAAGTAAGGGTTCATGGGTGAAAGCTATTAAGGGTGGAGGTATGCAAGAGATGGGTTGCAGCTGGGTGTTTGTGGATTTAAGGAGCTAACTTTGAGACTGATCTTTGGGAGAAAAGTATCTGTTGCATTTTGGTGGTGGATGCTGCTGGTTTTTCCCCCCAGGTCTGTTGGATTTTCGGTATCCTGACCTGTCTCCTGTAATCTTGGAATCCTGGAACCTTGAACCTTTGGACTGGCTTTTGACTACGGTATAGAGTCTTGATCCCTGGACTCTGTTATTGAACTCTCGGCATTTGACCACTGGACTGGACCCTTTTGACTACGAAGTTATTTTTGCTATCTGTTTTTGTTTACTCTGTAGCTGAGTGCTATCTTTGTGTTTTATATTTTGGTCTTTTAAAACAGCCAGCAAGTAAGTGCTGTTTTAGTTAAACTGTTTGATAAAACCGGGAGTTTTGATTCATCTCTACCTAAACAAGGTAGAGCCCTGGCAACGTGACATTGAGCAAGCATTTGAGAATGCAGAGAAATAGATAACACAGAAGTATGAATGATGAACATGGAATGGCTAGACGATGTTACTGGATAATGTTTTTAACAAGATGGCACCAATGATTATATGCTCAATCAAAGCTCAATCAAAATAAATAAGCCACAAGTCGAGCCTGTGATAGAGGAAGGGGCAAAAGAAGGACCTCTCCAGAAGATCGAAAGATAGTGTAGGATGTGGTCACAAAGGTAGGTGGGTCCCAAACCGTTCAGGGCTTTATAGGTGATGACCTGCACCTTGAATTGGGACCAGAAGGTGAACAGCAACCAGTGGAGCTCCTTAAACAGGGGGGCTGACCGCTCTCTGAATCTGTTTTGCTTGTCTTCTCTCTCTTCCCCTTCTGTTTTTGTTAGAGACTGGGAATTTAGGGTGACGGAGCCCATAGGGCAGGGAAGAGATGAGATTCCGATGAGGTTTTTCAACAAGGCGTTCTTTCAAGTTGATCAACATTGAGATGATCAGCCCTTGACCATTCAGGTCAAAGAGCAAAGATTGTCCACTAGGCTTGGGTAACCACGGAAAAATTTGGTTCTAAACTCGTTTTGTTTTTAGGGGGCCCTTGCGTTTCGTTTTTTTTAATAATTCTGAAATTTTCCTTTTAAAAATTTCGAAATATACGAAATTTCGTATAATTACGAATCGATTCGTTAATGGCGGACGCGATTGCGCAATATGCTAAAAAACCCTCCAAATGGGACAGGGGGAACTTCTGAAGCTTCCCTCTCTCTCTATTGTTGACTGTTGGTGTGATAATTTATTTTTTATCACTGATAAAACAAACAACAACCCTAAAACTTGCACCAGACATACGGAAACAATTACGAAACAATTACGAAACAATTACGAAATACAATTACGAAATAAATTGAAAAAATTGTTTCGAATCTAATTTACTCCTCACACTATTCCTGCATGGCTCAATATTGGATCGTAAGCTGATTTAAATACGAATTAATAACGAATTACGAAATTAACGAACGAAACCGCCCAAGCCTACTGTCCACCCCTTGTGGCACACTTAACAAAGCTTTTATATCAAACTGGTAAAAACAACATTCAAGCAACTTCTGATTGGTTCCTCTATGTTTCTAACGTCAAAGCCTATCAATGATTCTATTGAATGTCTGACCCTGAGCTGTGGCTTATCTATCCGCAAGTTGCTTATCCATGGCTGAAAGAATTTTAGGGAGTGAGGGGGTGCATTTGCTTGTATCTTTGAACAAAGAACACAGAGAACAATCATTCTTTCTCGATGCACCAGCAGGTCTTGGCAAGCAAGGTTTTCTCTATAGACAGGGATTCTGGGACTTGTAGTTGCTGGGATTTTATTTTTCTAAATCATGTCTCTCTCATTTTCAGAAATGAAACTAAAAGGGCCCTTCGAAAACTACAACTCTTTTCGTTAACAGTTATTCAGGCCCAAGTCTACAAGATAACCTCTGCGATCCCTCCTAGCTCTTTGCAGTCCTCTTGGTCTGTTTGCTGAAAGGAAAATGGCTAGTCCTTTTGGCATGGGAAAGTGGAGCCGTTCAGTGTGTCCTCCCCAACATGCTCACATTCATACATCATTGTCGCCAAACTTTAGTTATTGTACCACTTGAAAATGCTAATTCAAAGTATTTTCAGATGCCTAATAAGAGGCCTTCCATGTTTTTTAAGCACTCCACATGACTTGCACACTGGTTTGGAGCTTTCCAATGGCATTATGCAATGGTCAGTGTTGTCCCTTGTGGGTATGGAGCTCCAGATCCATGCCCCAGGTCTCATATGATAATGTCCCTAGAAAGAGCACAGGTCAAATTCAGGGCAAAGCAACTTTACATGTTCATGGGAAGGAGATAAAATGATAAAACAAGACACTTTCTGCAACATGAGCCTGACTGAAAATGATAAGGCAATGTATGCCAGGGCATCTAATTCTTTAGTAGCTCCTTTCTAAATGAATGCTTTCTTCTGCGAACACCTGGAGCATTTCCACGACTGCCAACACTTCATCCTTTTTAACAAGGGAGACCTTTTCAGCAAACCAAGGCTAACCTTCCTATGCTCTCTGCCCTTGGACAGAAAATATTGCTTTATTTAGAATAAGCCCTTGGTTTCTAAATCTGCAACAGCGTGGAATTGTTTCCTTTTCTTAAATCCACTCTGGCTTATTTATTTTGATTGAGCTTTTTATGGTGACCCTGGATCATTTAGAAGTTTGCTTTTTTTCCGTCCCTCCAACAGCCTCTCATTTATTAAATGCTGATACGCAAAACTCCTCAAGGCTGGTTGTTTTGAACAGATGCACCGCCGCATTGGTATTTAAAACACTCTAGGAACAGTAATGGGTTAGATGGCCCCAAGAAAAGGAATCTAGATTTGGATTTCTAGACAGTTTTTGTTTTGAAAAATATTAGATAAAAAGGGTTATTTATTTATTTATTTGATATCAAAAAGCATTGCACAAATTAGTATAAAACTGATAAGAATAGAAAGAGCACATGCAGCTAAATATCTTTTGGCCAAAAACAGGCAATAATAAACTTAATCCATATAAATAAAAATGTAATGTTCGTTTGTGGCATTGACAGAACTCAAAACCCACTGGACGAATTGACACCAAATTTGGACACAAGACACCTAACAACCCAATGTATGCCTTTCACTCAAAAAAATTGATTTTGTCATTTGGGAGTTGTAGTTGCTGGGATTTATAGTT
This sequence comes from Anolis sagrei ordinatus, assembly GCF_025583915.1. Taxonomy (NCBI): domain Eukaryota; kingdom Metazoa; phylum Chordata; class Lepidosauria; order Squamata; family Anolidae; genus Anolis; species Anolis sagrei. The sequence continues at coordinate 1,225,186 of NW_026844367.1, read as the reverse complement.
CACCTACGATTCTGAACTCCACCAATGATGGAATTCAACCAAACTTGGCTCACAGTTCTCCCATGACCAACAGAAAACACTAGAAGGTATTGTCGAAGGCTTTCATGGCTGGAATCACTAGGTTCTTGTGGGTTTTTTCGGGCTATATGGCCATGTTCTAGAGGCATTTTCTCCTGACGTTTCGCCTGCATCTATGGCAAGCATCCTCAGAGGTAGTGAGGTCTGTTGGAATTAGGACAAATGGGTTTATATATCTGTGGAATGACTGGGGTGGGGCAAGCTCTTCTCTGCTGAAGCTAGGTGTGAATGTTTCAGCTGACCACCTTCATTAGCATTTGATATATAAACCCATTTTCCTACTTCCAACAGACCTCACTACCTCTGTGGATGCTTGCCATAGATGCAGGCGAAACGTCAGGAAAAATGCCTCTAGAACATGGCCACATAGCCCAAAAAAACCCACAAGAACCTAACACTAGAAGGGTTTGGTGGGCATTGACCTTGAGTTTGAGAGTTGTAGTTCACCTACTAGGCCTGGGTAACAACGGAAAAATTTGTTTCTAAAATCGATTCGTTTTTTGGGGTTTTTTGCGTTTCGATATTTAAAAGAATTCCGAAATTTTCCTTTTAAAAAGTTTGATATTTACGAAATTTCGTTAATATTAACGAATCAATTCGTTAAAATGGCGGACGCGGTTGCGCAACGTGAAAATAATAGTTTTAAATAATAGTTTTAACCTCAGAGAAGGAAAGAGGGGGGAAAGAGAGAGAGGGAGGAGGGGGGGAAATCTCTATTCCGATTTGAAAATGCTTCTCAATAATAATAATAAAAATAATAATAACAACAACAACAATCTGCCTTCGAAAATGTAAGGGACAGTGAAAGCAGTACTGAAAGATGGCCATCCATTCTTAATAATAATAATAAATATAATTAATATAATTAATATAATAGTTTTAACCTGGAGAAGGAAAGAGGTTAGGCAGGCAACAGGCAGGTCTCTGAGTGCTGTGCACTGCTGTGTCTCTTTGCCCAATGCACGCAGGCCAGAGTGAGGAACGAGGTGAGGTGACGACAGGAGGAGAGGAGAATTTGATCCACTTAAGCAGAGGCCAGGGACCCGGAAGTGGGGTAAATGCCGACCGCTTGCAACCAGGGAGAGGGGAGGGAAACAACTATAAAACTTGCACCAGACATACGGAAATAATAACGAAACAATTACAAAACAATTACGAAATAGATTTAAAAATTCGTTTCGTTTTTTAGTTGCTCCTGAATGGTTTGTTATCGCTTCGTTATCAAGAAAATAACGAATTATTAACGAATTACGAAATTAACGAACGAATCCGCCCAGCCCTATCACCTACATCCAGCGAGCACTGTGGACTCAAACATTCAGCCATGAGTTATATTTTGCATTTTTACAGATTTTCCCTCTACAGCTTATTACAAATTTTTTCAATAAATAGGTCAGAAAATGGCCCTTTAGATCCATTTTCTTGTGTCTGATTCTTTATTTCATGGTGGGAGTTCAAAAGTTTGGTCACAGCAACACGTGGCGGGTACAGCTAGTTGCTGGATAAAAGGGGTAGGCAATGGGAACAGGGAGTATAGGCAGAATTGGCTAGTATAGTTGTGGAGATCCTGCATTGTAGACCATAACATTCTGCACCCTCAGACCTGAAAATCTGTTTCTTTTACTGGCAATTGCCCAGCTACATGTTTTGGGGCTCTGCTCGGTGGAATCCAAAAGAACAGGGCCATCTAAGGACTGACTTTGGCCAATCAAGTGCCATGTAGGTATTGATGAAATATACCACCCTGAGCTGATATTCTACTTTGCCTACTTAGTAAGAAGATACTTCTGCTACTAAGCAATGTCTCTCAGTCCAGTCTCCTTCTAGTCTAGCTTAAAAGTCAGTGGTAGGGCAGGGCAAATGAGGTCTCCTTGGCTTCCAACCGGGCACAAGGAGGACGATATTCCCTTCCAAGGCTGTGACAAGAGGTATGTCTTAATGTGGATTGACACATGTAGGAAGACAAATTAGAAGCCTTAAACTGAGAAAACAAAATTGCAGGTTACTTTGAAATATTTATAATAGGGCCCGTAATGTGCTTAATCATGCGTAGATGTAAACCTAATCACATGGCAAAACCAATTAAGGAGTGGGCAATCCAGTGATCCACATATGCACATGGTAGTGATGGGGAGGTGTGTGTGTGTGTGTGTGTGGAGGGGGGGGGGACTCAAATTCTGTTGATATCTTGGAACTGGATTTATTAATTTATTTACTATATGGAACTGGATTTATTAATTTATTTACTATTAATTTATTTACTATTTACTACATTTATATTCCACCCTTCTCAACCCGGAAGGGAAGTCAGAGCGGCCTTACAATCAGCAGCAAAACAATGCCATCAACAGACAATAGAAAATAGATGTGTACATTAAAAGAAATTAAAAACAATAAAACATTAACACAATTTTAAAATCACATAATCTGATGACATAGTCAAAGGGCTATGTACTAAACAAGCTTCAAAGGCAACCCCACGTAGAGCGCATTGGATTGAAAGTGAATTGCCTAGGCCTTGACTCAGTTCCTGTGTTTGACATATGATCAGGTGCACACGCAATTCTCTTCTGCCTCTGCCCCTTTGCCCCATATCACTGAGTCAGTGAAGATGAACTCAAGGACTTACCATTAGGGTCCAGATTCTGATTGTCCCAGTCTCACTCACTGTTGGGTAGGAAGTGGAAATATTTCCTCCTTATTCCTTATTGCCAACTGGACAGACCTCTTCACCTAATGCAACTCTTGAGACAAGCAGGAGTTGAATTTGTTGCGTAGCGAGTGGATCTTACCCGCATCCCATGCCAAAGACACACAGACAAGAGTAAAAATGAAGAGAAAAATCGTTACTCTTAATAGCAGAGATGAAACACAAACTTGCAATGTTGCATACAAAAAACAAACAGTGCAAGAAACGTACATAGTCTTTGTAAGTAACATAAAATAAGGCATCTTCATCTGAGGTCAAATGAGAAAGCAAAACATAAACCTTGAGCAAACAGCTATTCCACCATAGCCTCCTTTAGAGCAGCATAGCGGCTTCTCTCCAACATGCTCCTCAGAGTAGAGCCTTTGAGCTCAGAGAAAAAGCTCTCCAGAACCGTATACAACTCCTCTGTTGAGCCAGCTCCACTGGCTACCAGTTTGCTACCGGGCACAATTCAAAGTGCTGGCTGTAGCCTATAAAGCCCTAAACGGTTCTGGCCCAACTTACCTGTCTGAATGTATCTCCTCCTATGAACCAGCTAGGACATTAAGATAGTCTGGGGAGGCCCTGCTCTCGATCCCGCCTGCGTCACAAATACGTTTGGCGGGGATGAGAGACAGAGCCTTCTCAGTGGTGGCCCCTCCGCTATGGAACGCCCTTCCCAGAGACATTAGATCGGCCCCTTCTTTACTAGCATTTTGTAGGAAGATTAAGACCTGGTTGTTGGAACAGGCGTTCAAAAAGGCAGTGTAACAAATATTGAAATATTGGAATATTGGAACATGGAATGACTGGATGACAAGATTGGATCTTGATTTTAACTAAGAGACGCTATGAGTTATGTTGTATTGACTGTGTAGTGATTGTATATTGATGCCATGATTTTAATGTTTTTAACTGTTTTGTGATGTTTAAGCACTTTGAGTCGGCTGAGAGCTGAGAAAAGCGGTATATAAATGGAGTAAAATAAATAAATAAATATTCTAAAAACCCTTACAGTTATACCCTATTGGGTGTGGTCCAAGATTACTGGCTGACCTACATTACCAGCTGCACATAATAATTACCATCATAAGGTTTTTCTTCAACACACATACACACTTGGTCCTGCGACAACTTACTGTAACAGAATTGATATTGGTTTATGCAGAGGAGTTGCAAATCTATGATGGCAATACTGAATGCCAGCCTGTGGCTTAAGGCTTTAGGCAACCAGGATGCATGTATGTGCGCATGGAATTGCTGCAGGCAAATGAATGTTGTGGCTCATTGAGGGAGCATTCCTGGTCCTGAAGTCTGAGCAGGCTGCTTGAGAAGAGAAGCCCAGCATTAAAATGCAGCGCATTGCCTGTCCTCTTACTGGCCAAGGGCACATCACTTGCCAGAGGAGTGTTGGGTGTGTGTGTGTGTGTGTGTGTGTGTGGCATTTAACATGACTGAAATAAACAATCAGCACCAAGCCTGGCATTCATAGTATTGCAATTGCTCGGTCCACACTTAGCAGGCTCCACATCTTTTGCTTTGGTTCTGATTGATTTAGTAACTCCCCGGTTCTTTTGAGAACTTTTAACACCCATCCAGGGACTTCACATTTTAAAGCCTTTTAAGCAAAACTGCTTTCTCCAGAGCTTTAGCATTTATTTATTTTCATTTATTTCTTATTTTAGGCATTCACCTCCTTCTTGCTTTGTGCACACATAGTATTTTACTGACATAAAAACTCAGAGGTTTCCGTTTCTGGAGAAATACACTGGAAATATAAATATTATGCATGAGAAGGGAGCGAGGAAGCGGGGGACCCATCAAGACAGTTAAAGCGGTCTTCCCTTGCTGTCTAGGTCTGCGGGATATATCTGCCTCTCCAGCAAACTGCAAAAAGGAACCTCCTGTTTGGAGGGTTTGGGAGAAGATGCATGCAGGGAGGAGACAGAGAACTGGCACATCCTGGCTAGTGTTTGAACAGCATCTCAAAAGGGAAATCACATCCAGGGGTGAAAGATTCCATCAGTTTCACAAACACTCGCATAAGCATTTTTCGAATGTCAAGTTTTTCCATCTGAGACCTGTAGAAGTGAGCAAAGTTTTGCAAATTCTTATCAAACTCAACTCAAATGAAATCATATCAGACGTGACCCGAGAATATACTGCAAGTTGCTTCTAAAGTGAGAGAATTGGCCGTCTGCAAGAACATTGCCCAGGGGATGCCCAGATGAGTTGCCATCCTGTGGGAGGCTTCTCTCACGTCCCACATGGGTAGCTTGGGCTGTCAGATTTATTTATTTATTTATTTGCTTTATTTGTATACCGCTGTTCTCAGCCCTTAGGCGACTCACAGCAGTTAACAACAAGAACAGCAGAAATTCAATGCTACAATAACACGGTATAAAAAACAGTTAACATCATAACACATTATACAATAATATACAATTAACAACAATAGCCATTCACTAGCGTCTCGTCACTAAAAAACATGATCCAGATCCGTCATCCATTGTTCCATTCCTATGTTCATTACACTCATTGCACTGACTATTCGAACGCCTGCTCAAACAACCAGGTTTTCACTTTTTTGCGGAATACAATTAATGATGGAGCTAGTCTAATGTCCGTGGGAAGGGCGTTCCACAGCCGAGGGGCCACCACCGAGAAGGCCCTATCTCTCGTCCCCGCCCAGCTTGAGAAGCAGGCGGGATCGAGAGCAGGGTCTCCCCGGAAGATCTCAAAGTCCTGGTGGGTTCATAGGCAGAGATGCGGTCAGATAGGTAGCTTGGGCCGGAACCATTTAGGGCTTTAAAGGCCAACGCCAGCACTTTGAATTGAGCCCGGTAGCAGATCGGTAGCCAGTGGAGTTGGCGCAACAGGGGGGTTGTATGCTCCCTGCGCTCCGCTCCTGTTAGAATCATGGCTGCCGAGCGTTGGACTAGTTGAAGCTTCCGAGCTGTCTTCAAAGGCAACCCCACGTAGAGAGCGTTGCAGTAGTCTAAACGGGATGTAACCAGAGCGTGGACTATGGCCAAGTCAGACTTCCCAAGGTACGGGTGCAGCTGGCGCACAAGCTTTAACTGTGCAAATGCTCCCCTGGTCACTGCTGAAACCTGGGGTTCCAGGCTCAGCGATGAGTCCAGGATCACACCCAAGCTGCGAACCTGCGTCTTCAGGGGGAGTGACCCCATCCAACACAGGCTGTAACCCTATGCCCTGTTCGGCCTTGCGATCTAACCCCATCTTGCAGATTTTAACCACTGACTTTCAGGTCTTCAGGTCAGCAGTTCATCCAGCACAAGGGTTTAACCCATTGTGCCACTGCGGCTGCTGGGCATGATAATAGGAATCTATCAGTCCTGGATCTGGTGCTGCTCCAGGGCAGATTTACGCTGGGCTACACTACTCAGTGTGGTTGAGCTCTTAGTTTATTTCCTTAGACCCTATTGGACTCTGAAACTTCCTTCTTAATCATACCATGGTAGGGAAATTTACCCATACTTTTGGTATTCATGCTTTCATTTTTTTTAAAAAAAAAAACAACAACAACAAACCAATTATATTTTTACACATTTCCTCATTTTTTTGTGTACATTTTCCAAAAATATTTAATTTTAGTTTGTCCAGGTTTCACAAAAGGAGGGGGATTAGATTATGGGAAATTAGGGACCAAGGTGGCACAACAGGTTAAACTGTTGAACTGCTGAATCTGCTGACTTAAAGGTTGGAAGTTCAAAGCTACGGGACAGGGTGAGCTTCCACTGTTAGCTCTAGCTCTTGCCAACCTAGCAGTTTGAAACCATGCAAATGTGGGGAGATCAATAGGTACTGCTTCAGCAGGAAGGTAATAAAGGTGCCTATACATCCATGCCAGCAAACATGACCAGGAGGTGTCTATGGACAATAGGCTCCTCAGCTTGGAAATGGAACAAGAGCACCTCCCCATGACCAGGGTTGAGCACCACCTCCAGAAGCTGGAGAAGAAAGGAGAAGCCTTGACTTTTGTTTTGTGTATTTGTGTGTCATCCACTGTATTAAAGGCATTACGTTTGTCTATCTGGGTATGCTGCAATCTGTTCTGAGTCCCCTCAAGGCGATAGAGCGGAATATAAATAGTTATTATTATATTATAACTGAATTGATCAGTTTGCATTTGTGATGGCACACCATATTATTTCTATTAATCAGTGTGGTGTCATTATTAGATTGGGATTTCAGAGGTCCAGGTTGTGCCCATTGACACTTGAAGCTTATTGAGTGACCTTGGGTTAGTTGTTCTTTCCCCATCTTTTAGTGCTGTTGTAAATATCTCTTGGAATATCACTTTTCCAACCTAAAATCACCAGATTGAGTTTGGACACAGAATTAGAGACATTATTTTCCTTCTGATGAGAACCTGTTCCCAAGCACCTCAAAATGGCCCTTCTGCAGCATGCACAGTCCCGTGCTCTGAAATGCTTGGATGGCTAAATGTTTCCATTGGCAGGGTTTGATCCCCAAATTGGGTTAACTAACTGACAAGCTGAGAAAATGCAGGGCTGTCACTGACTGGTGATTTCTCCAACTGGAAGATTGCATGTTTCTCTAAATGCCATGTATAGGTTATCATCTTCTCTCGTGTTGTCTCTTGACTGAGAGAGGAAAGAGAATGGGTGATCCTTTACAATGCACATATGAGGGTTGAATGAAAAGTAGTGCCTCCACTTTCGTTACTTGTGTTTGGATGGGAATGTTTTAATAAATCAAACGCAGAAATAATCCTTGGAATGTGCTCTTTAAGAACTGAAGGGTACCCCTTTAGTTAGGCACCCCAACGCTGGTGACAGAAAGCAAGCAGTCTTCATAGGTGAAGCAAAATCTTTATTCAAGTGTGGCCACACAGGGAGAAACAGCCAAGACCAGTGTCTTCAAAGAAGGCTGTCTCTGACATTTGGATCTTTCAGTCACCTTATATACATGTCTTTTCGCTGTGTCATGGGCACACACCTCTCTTATCGGATCAACCATTCAAAAACATGTTTTTCTCATATTTTGCCACTTCAGTGTCTCTAACTGATAACCTTCTACAAACTACGTAAACACACACATTATTGTTACAGATAAGCATTTTGGGTGTTAACCCACCCTGGGTACTCCCTTGACAATAGTGCATCTTGTGTCTTCTAGATACATTATCTCCTCTTAGCTTTTGGTCTTCTGCAGGCCAGAGGAGAGGGACAAGCCTCTCTTTAGGTTTGCATTTCAGCATTTCAACGCTTCTAAGTTCTGTTAACCCTTTCAGTACCACTATTCACTTTTCCACATAATCACTAGACAATTTGATACATTTCTGCCAGTGATGAATAAGTTTTCTGAAGAAGTTGACCTCTGTTTCCACAACCAGCATCTCACAGTTCTCTCAACGTATCCATCAAGCACAGATCTTCCGATAGCCAAGCAAAACAATAATATGACCCATACATTTCTGTGAAATGCTGATTATGCTTGAAATTTCTTTCTGAGTGATACGACAATTGTCCTGAATCAATCTGTCAACCTTTTACCTGTGAAACTCGGTGGTTGCTGTCACAGGACATCCAACTCTTTGTTTGTCATGCAAGTCAGATGTTCCCACCTCAACATCTTTAAACTTACTCGCCCAATGACACACAGTACTCACATCAACACAATCACCATAAACAGTTGCATTCTCTGATGAATCTCCTTTGGGGTGACACCTTCTGCTGTCAAGAATTCAATGACTGCACGTTGCTTAAGTCGCATTGACCAACCATTTGTGCAGGGTTTCATAATTCACATTTTAACAAAACAACCATTCAATGCTAAGGCTTCCTGACAAAATGGAACTGTAGAGGAGAGCCTACTGAACAAGCCAGTAGCTGCCACATACCAGTACTGCCATCTATTGAGGAGTTACGAAGGTGGAGGCATTACTTTTCATTCAACCCTCGTAAATTACTGTTCTGCAGTGGTTCCAGTCCTTCCTAGAGGGTCATTCCCAAAAGGTGTTGCTGGGGAACACTCATTCAGTCCCATAACCATTGTCTTGTGGGGTCCCACAGAGTTCAGTACTGTTCCCCATTTTGTTTAACATCTGCATCAGTGGTTCTCAACCTGTGGGTCCCCAGGTGTTTTGGCCTAGAACTTCCAGAAATCCCAGCCAGTTTACCAGCTGTTAGGATTTCTGGGGATTGAAGGCCAAAACATCTGGAGACTCACAGGTTGTGAACCACTGATCTACATGAAGCTGCTGGGAGAGATCATCCAGAGTTTAGGAGTTCGATGTTATCTATATGCAAAATCCAAAACATTTCTGGTCTGAAGCATTTTGGAAAAGGGATACTCAAACTATATGAATTCACCTCAAAATTTGCGAGGAACAAACATGTTAATGAAGAATCGCATGCTAAACTGAGACAGGCTAGAAATAGGGTATGTACTTAGAAGTTAACGTACTTTCTGTCTGGAGTTCCATTTTGCTCTACTACAGTGTTTCTCAGCCTTCCTAATGCCGCAACTCCTCAATACAGTTCCTCATGTTGTGGAGACCCCCAACCATAACATTATTTTCGTTGCTACCTCATAACTGTAATTTTGCTACTGTTCTGAATTGTAATGTAAATATCCAATATGCAGGTTGTATTTTCATTCACTGGACCAAATTTGGCACAAATACTTAATATACCTAAATTTGATTACTGGTGGGGTTCAGAGTGTGGGGGGGATTGATGTTGCCTTTTGGGTGTTATAGTTGCTGGGATTGATAGTTCCTACAGGCCCATAGCCAGGATTTTGTTTCGGGGGGGCTGAGTTTCGGGGGGGGGGGGCTGAGTCTGAGTGAAAGAGGGTCTACCCTAGCAAACCTTTTGTTTCGTTACCCCAATACCCCCATGCATATGGGATATATTGAGTATGGTGATCAGATCATGATATGAATAAACATAACAGTTTAAATAATGCACCAGTAAGGCCTTCTCATGGACCACCATGAGAATTTCGGGGGGGGGGGGGAGGTTTGAAGACACCCCCCCCCCACCCCCCAGCTACATGCCTGCCTACAATCAAAGAGCATTCTGTACTCCACCAATGATGGAACTGAACCCTAACCCTAACCCTAATGTGGCACACAGAACTCCCATGAGCAATAGAAAATACTGAAAGGGTTTGGTGGGTGTTGACCTTGAGTTTGAGAGTTGTAGTTCACCTACATCCAGAGAGCACTATGGACCCAAACAATGATGGATCTGTACTAAACTTGGGATGAATACTCAATATGCCCAAATGTGAATACTGATGGAGTTTGGAGAAACTACAGCTTGACATTTGGGAGTTGTAGTTGCTGGGGTTTATGGTTAACCTCCAATCAAAGAGCATTCTGAATCCCACCTACAATAGAACTGGGTCAAACCCCCATGACCAACAGAAAATAGTGTTTTCTGATGGTCTTTGGCGACCCCTCCTACACCCCCTTGTGACCTCCCAGGGGCACCAACCTCCAGGTTGAGAAATGCTGTGATGAGGAGATATTGGAAATGTAGATATTCATTGATTTATAAATTGTATGTACTTTACAAGCACTGAAATGTACAGAAGAATCAGGCTCTCTCTGTATAGAAAGAATGCTAACGGACAAGCAAGCTGCTGTCCAGGCACAGCAAGAGAGGGGCTGAAGAGGGAGGCATGTTATCTATACATTCCAAGAGAGAGATAAGCCACAGAACCTGGTACAACATAACCCAGTGCCTTCCTACTAGGGAAGGAGCCAATGCCTCTCCCTCATGACAGGTCAAAGTTAGGCCCCTTGATTGATGAATGTAAACTGCTGCTAGAAAGAAATACAGAGAGACATGCTTTTGTATGTTGGAAGGTAGAACTTGATATTCTTATGATGCTAAGATGACGCAGTGAATGGTGTCAACATATGTAGACGCATGTTCTTTGTTAGTCTGCATTTGGAAACTATAAAAGCCACAGTCCGTGCCTATATAGAATCATGGAATCCTAGAATCCTAGAGTTGGAAGAGACCGCATGGGCCATCCAGTCCAACCCCATTCTGCCAAGAAGCAGGAATATTGCATTCAAATCACCCCTGACAGATGGCCATCCAGCCTCTGTTGAAAAGCTTCCAAAGAAGGAGCCTCCACCACACTCCCTCCGGGGCAGAGAGTTCCACTGCTGAACGGCTCTCACAGTCAGGAAGTTCTTTCTCATGTTCAGATGGAATCTCCTCTCTTGTAGTTTGAAGCCATTGTTACATTGCATCCTAGTCTCCAGGGAAGCAGAAAGGAAGCTTGCTCCCTCCTCCTCCCTGTGGCTTCCTCTCACATATTTATACGTGGCTCTCATATCCCTTCTCATCCTTCTCTTCTTCAGGTTAAACATGCCCAGCTCCTTAAGCCGCTCCTCATAGGGCTTGTTCTCCAGACCCTGGATCATTTTAGTCACCCTCCTCTGGACACATTCTAGCTTGTCAATATCTCTCTTGATTTGCTCTGGTGCTTTTGGACATAGTCCACTCCAGGGCCCCAGCTGGAAATAAAATCCGTGCTTTTGAGACCTCCGGACCTCTCTTTGTCTCTTTTCCTGAAACCTTCTCCCTGCCATTTCAGCTATTCTACTAGAATGCACAGAGGAATAGCCACTTGAACCCTTATTACATCTGCACATTGGTTCTCTGCATATACACATTTACTCCTGAATAGAAACGCCTCGGATTAAATTATTACTTTGCTGATAATCAGCAGACCAAGAGATTCACACTGACTGTGCTTCTGCCAGACTGGCCTTTGTTTTCATTATGTTTTAGCTGCTGCACCAATTCCTCCCATGGATGTAAGATCTCCCTACCATCTCTTGCTTTGCGATGTAAGCAACCTTGGATCCCTCCCTGAGTCAAAGCAACGTGTTTTTCGATGCCATTTCAAATTGTAATCCTTTCAAGGTCCGGAAACACTTAGGGTTGTGCTCCAGCTCTATCTTTCCAGCATCTGCACTTCTCAAAAGGGGGAGTAGGGAGTGAGATTTACATGAGGGTTCGGTCTGATGAATGCAAAAGCATTAAAGAGCGGGCTGTCTGAAAGGGCATTGTCTGTCCCTGTGAAATGTAGCAAATAGCTCTTCCTTTGGCTTGCTCCTCTTGCCCCCTTCTGCGTTTGTGTGTGTGTGTGTAAATTTCCTAACAGTTGGCCTAAATGAGTTCTTACCACCATCAGATAGCCTAGGACAACAGACTAATCCTTCTAATAGGATTACATCTGGAGCTAAAAGGAGACTCCGTGGCTTTTATGTTTCTGTGTTGCAATGCAGAGCCTTCCTCTCCGTTCATCCTCCCTCCCTTCGTACACATATCAAATGGATGCAGTGGCCCAGCTAGTTAGAAGGGAACAAATTGGTTTGTTTCCCTAATATTGCAATTTCCTTGGGAAATCAGCACAATTTCATTTCTCTCTTTAGCAAACAAAGACTCACTACCATAACCACTACCACAGGTTGGAGAAATTGCTTCTGGGGTTTCTGGAGGCTTCAGTCTCATCAAGATTAATAGTGGAAATACATGATAAACACAATTGTATGATAGGACTGATGAATGAGACCATCTTGCTGCAAAGTTTAAAATATGTTATTATTTTTATTATTTACTATATATACCCGGTGCGCAGTGGGTTAAAGCGCTGAGCTGCTGAGCTTGTTGATCGAAAGGTCGCAGGTTCGATTCCGGGGAGCGGCGTGAGCTTCCGCTGTCAGCCCTAGCTTCTGCCAACCTAGCAGTTCGAAAACATGCAAATGTGAGTAGATCAATAGGTACCGCTTCGGCGGGAAGGTAAGGGCGCTCCATGCAGTCATGCCGGCCACATGACCTTGGAGATGTCTATGGACAACGCCGGCTCTTCGGCTTAGAAATGGAGATGAGCACCACACCCCAGAGTCAGACATGACTGGACTTAATGTCAGGAGACTACCTTTACCTTTACTATATATACCTGGCTCTTCTCAACCCTAAAGGGGACTCAGAGCGGCTTACAGATTACGGCAAAATGAAATGCCGCATTATACAACAATTAATAAATATAACATATCAAATTATAAAACAATTAAAACATATAAGTAAGAGTAAAGGTTTTCCCCTGACATTAAGCCCAGTCATGTCCAACTCTGGGAGTTGGTGCTTATAACGTAATTAGCTGCTGACCATAGGTTAAATATATCAATGACCGATGTTATTGGTAGGTACGGCTGCCACCACCTCAGCTTTATTGGACTGAGGAACCAAAGGTGTGAATGTGTTGTAGGTAAGGTGTGTTTGCCCTTCGTTCTTCTGTTGCTTCTTCACTGGCTGACTGGACTTTAAGGAGATTTCTATTATTGACTTGACTTAGTTCTGAGGAGATTGACAGACTGAAGCTGACACCAGTTAAAAATGAACTAGAAAAGGTTTATTGAACTTTAAACAAATATCTACTCATAGAATGAGCTGTACATAAACTTGATTCAGTTGTAGAGACTTAGTTGGGTTAAACAGTTAGTTCTACTGACAGTAAAGCTTTTAAAACTGTGAGTTTCCTTAAACAAACTGCTCTATTCTTAGAAACAGTATCACTTAGAGAACAGACTCCTATCTGTCTCACACACAGGGCAATAAGCTCTCTTATACTTTCCCTAAGTATAAGAAGACAAGTCTTTCTTTTACTGGCCCTCTCAACACAGTAAAACCCTAGCCCTTGTCTCAACCTTATTTCCTATCCTTAAGTCTCACTTTAAAGCTTTCTTTCTCTGTCAGAACCCTATTTAGCTTCCTCTCCTAAAAATCCCTTCCTTCTGTGTCTGATGTCAAGACACTTCTCCCCCTTGTCAAAAGCTGACAGTCTCTTTCCCTCTCTCAACCGACTCCTCCCCTAATTGCTCTGACCAATCAGGAGTCGGCTTGACTCCTCCTCCTGCTTCTGCCTGTCTTTCAAGATGACAGCTATTGATACTCAGGCTTCGGCCTGGACGCCTTAAAGGTAGATTTCACTACATTGCTCATCTCCATTTCTAAGCCAAAGAGCTGGCGTTGTTCGTAGACATATCCTATTTATTTATGACTAGCTGTCCCCTGCCACACGTTGCTGTGTCCCAGACTGATGATCTGGAAAATAAAGTAATGTGAAAGTGTTGGTTTCTAATACATGTAGTTTCTTTATGCTTGTGGGCAAACAGTATTTGTTGCCCTGCTTTCTTGCCCTGGTGAACGGAGTTGGACTGGATGGCCTTAAGTATTTTCTATTGGTCATAGGGATTCTATGTGGGAAGTTTTTCCCCCAATTCTATTGTTCGTGGGGTTCAGAATGCTCTTTGATTGTAGGCGAACTATAAGCCCCAGAAACTACAACTCCCGAATGTCAAGGTCTATTTTCCCCAAACTCCACCACTGTTTACATTTGGGCATATTGAATATTTGTACCAATTTTGGTCCAGAGCCATCGTTGTTTGAGTCCACAGTGATCTCTTGATGTAGGTGAACTACAACTCCAAAACTCAAGGTCAATGCCCACCAAACCCTTCCAGTATTTTCTGTTGGTCATGGGAGTTCTGTGTGCCAAGTTTGGTTCAGTTCCATCGTTGGTGGACTTCTGAATGCTCTTTGATTGTAAGTGAACTATAAATCCCAGCAATTACATCTCTCAAATAACAAAATAAATGCCTCCCCCCTCCCAACCCTACCAGTATTCAAATGTGGGCGTATCAGGGATTTGTGCCAAATTTGGTCCAGTGAATGAAAATACATTCTGCATATCAGATATGTACATTACAATTCATAACAGTAGCAAAATTACAGCTATGATGTAGCACCAAAAATAATTGTATGGTTGGGGGTCAACACAACATGAAGAACTGTATCAAGGTGTTGCAGCATTAGGAAGATTGAGAAACACTGGAATAAAGGAAAAGGATATATGGGAACCGAAGTGTGCAAATATAGCATCCAAGAATAATAAGGAATAATTCCCTGTGTGGGAAAAGTCAACCAATGGTTCACCTAATTGGTTTGTGAATCAGGTTAGAGTCAAAATCCCTAGCTGTGCCGACCATTTAAGGAGGAAAAGGTTATGCAGTGCCATTTCCAGGGCCATTGTATACATTATATGCAGGTGGCCTTGACAAGCACAATTTGGTTTTTCAGCAAATCCCTTGATAGAAACAGGTGCACCTCTTCTTCAAGCAAACTAAAAGGCAAGTAGAAGGCTTATTTTCAACCTTTCCCAGTCACATGACAAAGGGCCACTTCACCCAGAAACAGCCAGTCCTCTTTGATCCTTTTATCTTCCTGGAGTGAAAGAGGTGATTAAAATAAACCCTCAATTATTTTACAGTGGACAATGAAGACTACAATGCCAAGTTGGGTCCCAGATCCGTCAAAACCAACCAACCAACAATCAACCTCAACCTACCTTCCTACATACATACTTTGATTTTTCTATGTTGTTGTTCATTCGTTTAGTCGTCTCCGACTCTTCGTGACCTCATGGACCAGCCTACGCCAGAGCTCCCTGTCAGCCGTCACCACCCCCAGCTCCTTCAAGGTCATTCCAGTCACTTCAAGGATGCCATCCCTCCATCTTGCCCTTGGTCGGCCCCTCTTCCTTTTGCTTTCCACTTTCCCCAGCATCATTCCCTTCTCTAGGCTTTCCTGTCTCCTCATGTTGTGGCCAAAGGACTTCAATTTTGTCTCTAGTCTCCTTCCCTCCAATTGATTTTTCTATATAGAGATAATTTATTTATTTTATTTCATGTCAAAAGCATTGCATAAATTAGTATAAAACTGATAAAAATAGAAGGCGCACAGGCAGATAAATAGCTTTTGGCCAAAAATGGGCAACGGCAAGAGCATTGTTTGTCAGATCGGGGCATAGGGTGGCAACCTGTGCTGGACGGGGTGACACTCCCCCTGAAGCCACAGGTCTGCAGTCTGGGTGTCCTCCTGGACTCATCTCTGACACTTGAGGCTCAGACGTCGGCGGTGGCCGGGAGGGCTTTTGCAAAACTAAGACTCGTGCGCCAACTGCGACCGTACCTCGTGAAGGCATATCTGGCCAGGGTGGTCCATGCCTTAGTCACCTCCAGATTGGATTACTGTAATGCGCTCTATGTGGGGTTGCCCTTGAAAATGCCTCGGAAATTCCAGATGATCCAACGGGCAGCAGCCAGGTTGTTAAATGGTGCTCCTTTCAGGAAGAAGTCAACTCCTCCTGTTTAAGGAGCTTCATTGGCTGCCATTCATTTTCCGGTCCCAATACAAGGTGCAGGTGCTTACCTACAAAGTCCTAAATGGTTTGGGACCCATCTACCTGCATGACCACTTCTCTGTGTACGAACCCACACAATCTCTTCGTTCATCTGGAGAGGCCCTTCTCACGATCCCACCTCCATCGCAAGCACAATTGGTGGGGACGAGGGACAGGGCCTTCTCAGTGATGGCCCCTCGACTCTGTAACTCGCTCCCCAAGGACATTAGGCATGCCCCAACTCTGGCAGTCTTTAAGAGGAGCCTGAAAATGTGGTTGTTCCAGTGTGCCTTCCCAGAATAAGGAAACCCTAAACAACATGTCCCCAATCGCATTTTACTAATGATCTGGGATTGTCTGCTCGCTCCATCTCTCTCCAAATATCTATCCTAGTTATATGTCACCTTGTCATGCCCAGCATTTTTAAAATTTTAATTATTACAATTGGCCCGCCATAGGTTTTCAATGCGTCGTGGTGTTATTGTCACTGTTTATTGCTTTTCTTATGAGTTTGTTTATTGTCTGTATTGTTGTTGTTGCTTTTTATTATTTTTTATTTTTTTATAATTTTTTATTGAGTTTTATAAGATTACATCGAAAGTGGGGGAATAATATAAGAAGACAGAAAAGTAGGAAAATACCCCGTCCAACCCCTGTGAAAGAGGAGAAGAAGGAGAAAAAAGAAAAAAAAATAATATCCAAATAATGTCCAAAAAAAAGTCCAAAAAAGTCCCTAAAAAGGGGGAGAAAAAAAACAACAAAAAAAAAACGAAGGAGACCTCCTTCTGATTCTGCTCAGACAGTGTCTTTGATTGTATATCAAAAAATAATGAGAACCCCTCAAAAAAAGAAAAGGGGGTCTCCATCATATCTTCTATATAACCTCGTGTTCTTTATGTAAGTTTATCTATATAATCTTCGACCGTTGACCAATTCGTCTCTCTGATTGTATTACCTGTATTCTTTTTTAAAAGAAAAGTCAATGTATCCATATCTTTTATTTCCTTTATTTTATCTACCCAGTGGAGTTTCCTTGGAGTGTCTTTCTGTTTCCACATCTTGGCGAAGACCATCCTTGCAGCTGTTGTTAAATATACAAACAAAATGTCCTCATTAGAATCCAATTTGATCTCATCATCTACAATTCCCAACAGATAATATTCTGCTTTTCTTGGAAAATTCTTTTTGAATACTTTTTGCATTTCTTCATGTATACTTTTCCAATATATTTGGGTTTCTTTGCAGCTCCACCATAGGTGAAAGAAAGTCCCTTCATGCTCATTACATTTCCAACAATTTTTTGATACATTCTTGTACATGCAACTTAATTTTACTGGAGTCATGTACCACCTATGAAACATCTTTAGCCAATTTTCCTTTAAATCCATCGCGTATGTATACTTCAGTTTTTTCTTCCAAATAATTTCCCAGTCACACATCGCAATAGGTCTTTTAAAATTCTCCGCCCATTTAATCATACATCCTTTAATTAGCTCAGTCTCCGTCGACCGCTCTAATAATTTTTCATACAGTTTGGTTATGCATTTTGTGTCTGTCCTTAAAAATTTATCCCAGAATACTTCTTTGATCTGAAATCCCTGTTTTAGATCCTGAGTGTATTGTTCTTTTATTTGCAAATAGTGTAACCACGTGATTTTCGGGAAACACTGATTTACTTCTTGAAGAGACTTCAAAACCATTGAGTCCTTTTTTAAAAGTTCCTTATATGTAGGCCAAGTCATCCATCCCAATAACCTCCTTTGTTTAGCTTCCATAGGGGAAATCCAGAGAGGAATTTTAGAATAAAAGTAACTTTTGTATCTCTCCCAAGTTCTGATTAGCAAGGACCGAATGAAATGATTTCCAAAATTTCTTTCCTTCTGTTCTCTGCCATACCACAGATAAGCATGCCAGCCTACACGGAGGTCATGGCCTTCTAAAGTAAGTAGTTTCTCTCTTTTTAAAGCCATCCAGTCCTTTAACCAAATAAGAGCA
Source organism: Anolis sagrei ordinatus (assembly GCF_025583915.1). Classification (NCBI taxonomy): domain Eukaryota; kingdom Metazoa; phylum Chordata; class Lepidosauria; order Squamata; family Anolidae; genus Anolis; species Anolis sagrei. The sequence goes on along the minus strand of NW_026844367.1, from coordinate 1,207,161 downwards.
TTGGCTTCGTGATAAAGTTTAAAATTGGGGAGACCAAATCCACCTCTAACTTTTTTATCTGTCAGAACTTGGTATTTTATTCTTGGTTTTTTTACCTTTCCACACAAATTTCAGAATGTCCTTTCTCCATTCATCAAATTTCTTCACATTCCTGATTATTGGTATGTTTTGAAAAAGGTATAATAACTTCGGCAAGATTGACATTTTAATCAGGGCAACTCTACCCAGGAGAGAAAGGTTTAAGTGTTTCCACTTTTCTAAATCTCTCTGGATCTCCTTCCACAATCTTTCATAATTGTTCGTAAGCAGTTGGGCATTTCTCGGAGTGATCCATATGCCCAGATATTTCATCTTATTGACTATTGCCAAGCCCGATATTTTTTTCAACTCTTCTTGCCTTTCTTTCGTCATATTCTTTGTTAGAATAGTAGTTTTTTGTTTATTTAATTTAAAGCCAGCTAATTTACCAAACTGTTCAATCGTATGCAGCCAGTTTTTAATGTTCTCTCGTGGATTTTCTATTATCCCTATTATATCATCGGCATAGGCTCTAGCCTTAAATTCTTGTTTTCCAATTTTGACCCCCTTTATATTTCGGTCTTCCTTTATATTTTTCAACAGAATTTCCAATGCCATTATAAAAATCAGGGGAGAAATAGGGCAACCCTGTCTGGAGCCCTTCCCTATCTTAAATTCTTCTGATATTTGGCCATTTATTTGCACCTTTGCCTTTTGGTTTTTATAGATTTCCTCCACTGCCGTGATAAATTGGTATCCCAGGTCCATTTCTTTCATTAGAACTTTAAAGAAATCCCAATTAAGATTATCAAATGCCTTTTCTGCATCAATAGCAAGAAAGGCCGCTTCTTTTTGAGGGTTGGCATCAAAATATTCAATCAGGTCTATAACCGTTCTCAGGTTATCTCTCATGTTTCTCTTCGGGAGGAAACCCACTTGTTCCTCCCCTATCCAGTTGCTTAAAAAAACTTTTAATCTTTGAGCCAACATATTCGTAAAAATCTTGTAATCCACATTCAATAGGGAGATAGGTCTGTAGTTACGTACATCAGTAGGATCAGTTTGTTCTTTATGAAGTACTATTAATTCCGCTGAGTTCCATGTCTCTGGGATACCATGACCTTGGAATATCCCATTCATTACCTTTCTAAGAGTTGGAATCAGTTCCTTCGTAAAATTTTTATAGTAGCCTGCGGAAAGGCCATCAGGTCCTGGAGCTTTATTTGCATCCATACTCCTTATGGCCGCTTCCACTTCTTCTTCTGTTATTTCTTTATTTAAATCTTCTCTTTGAACCTCTGTTATCTTCAGAATGTTGAATTTACTTAAGTATTCCACTACCTCCTCTTTTGAGATTGAATCACTAGAATATAATCTTTCATAATAAGATTTAAAGGCCTCTAAGATTTCTTTATCGGTTGTTACCTCTGTTTCCCCTGTTCTGATTTTTGCTATTCGGTTTATTTGCTTCTTTTTCCGGACTTGTTTGGACAGCCATTTACCGGCTTTATTTGCACTTTCAAATTGATATTGTTTTAAAAATTTTAGCTGCTTGGCTTGTTCCTCTATTTCCATATTACGTCTTTTCTGGTGTAATATTTCAATTTCTCTTATAAGTTCTTTTTTACCTGGTTGGATCTTCAATTCATTCTCCTTCATTTTTAATTTATTTAAGACCTCCATTATACCCTTCTGTTTAAGTCTATTGTTTCTTGCATTGTGTTGTATGAAATGGCCTCTCATCACTGCTTTTGCTGCATCCCATATTATATTGTGGTGCATACCTGGGGTATTGTTAAGTTCCATATAGCAATTAATTTTCTTCTTATAGTTTTGAATATCAAATTCTCTTTTTATTAAGTTTTCATTTAATCTCCATCTGCCCTTCATTCTTTTTTGATTAATTAAAATTTCCAGTGGAGAGTGATCCGAAATGTCTCTTGGTAAAATATTTATATCCCAGATTTTTGTAATGACATTATTTGTGGCCCAACACATATCTATTCTCGACCATGATTTATGTCTGTGAGAGTAAAAAATGTAATCTTTCCTACTCGGGTTCTTCCACCTCCATACATCCTCAAGTTTCTGGTCTTCCTTCAATTCTAACATTTTTTTTGGTAAACAGTTTATCTTCCCTTTTGAACCCTTTTTTGCAAATTTAGTTTTGTCCAGTTGGCTGTCAAGTATACCATTAAAGTCTCCAAGAAGTATTAGATCATCAAATTCTACATCTTCCAATTTCCCCTTTAAAGTCTCCACAAATTGAGTCTTGGGGCCATTAGGAGCATATATATTGCAGATTAATATTCTTTGGTTCCCAAACATCATTCTTACCGCAATCATTCTCCCTTCTAAGTCTTTAAAAGACAATTCCGATTGTAATGTATCTTTAATATATAGAGCTACCCCCCTCTTTTTTTTTTCAAAAGAGGAGTAGTACAATTTACCAATCTTCTGATTGTTTAGGTGGGCTGTGTGTTTATGCTTGATATGTGTTTCTTGCAGGGCCACAATGTCATATTTGTCCTTCTTCAGTCTATTAAATAGCTGTTTTCTTTTACTGGGGGAGTTAAGACCATTAACATTCAGAGAAAGTACCTTTATTTGGTGATCAGTTGCCATTGGTGGTTTCCTCTGCATCAGGTCCTGATTCATCTAACTCTTCATCCGGATTGGAGGTTCCGTCGTCGTCCGTTCCTGTTTTTACATAGTCTGGGGAGGTGAATCTGGCCCTTTTGCTGCGTTTCCCCTTTCTAGGGGTAATTGATGATGCTCCTGCGGCAAATTTGCGTTGTGGTTTTGGGGATCCATCGTACGGTTTCTTTTCTTCTGCGTCAGGTTTTTGATCCTTCATTAATTTTTCATAGAAATCCTTTGCCTTTTCCACTGAGGTCAGCCAATATTTATTTTCATTCAGAGTCGCCATTATGCCCTCCGTGCGTTCCCACCTAAATCGTATATTTCTCTTCCTCAACTCATCCGTGAGGAAAAAATATTGTCTGCGCCGCATTAATGTTGACTTTGGGAATTCTCTCAGAACCACCACCTTCATTCCATTAAATTGCAAAGGAATTTTATTATTACTTGAAAGGACCTCCTCCTTTGTCCATTTCCTCAAAAATTTGACAATTATATCTCTCGGAGTATTATTCTTTCTTGAATAGGTAGTCGTTATTCGATAGACTTGGTCAACTTCCTTCTCGAAATCAACCAGTGGTCTTTTCAATGCCTTTGCCAAAATGTCCAGAACGATCATTCTAATATCTTCATTTGGGTTTTCTTGGAGATTCCTGAGGCGTAAATAATTCTCCAACTCTCTTCTCTCCAGTACTTCTTGATTTTTTTCAAGCCTTGATCTTTGTTTCTCCCATGAGGACATTTTTTGTTCTATATTCTTCTGTACTTTTTCCTTCTCCTTTGATTTGACCTTTAGATCTTTTATGTCACTTTTCATCGTGGACAACTCTACATCAATTTTTCCAATTTCTTCTTTAAGATCCCTCTTCAATTCATTTTTTAATTCTACTTTTAATTCTTCAATTTTATTTTGCATCTCTTTGTTGCATTTCTCTTGTTTTGCCTCTAAATCTTTTATCCCTTTTTCAAATGACGTTTGGAAATTAGATTGTGCTAGCGCCAAATTTTGGATTTCTTTGACCACATCTTTCAGAGTAGGCTCTTGGGAACCTTGGGAATTTCTTCTTTGCAGTAGCGACTGATCAATCTTCTGGTCCTGTTTTATCTTTGTAACTGGGTCTGACTTTCCCTTTGGTGTCGTCATTATAATAATCAATTAAATATAACTACAAATTAATTGTCACTAATATAATTTCTATAATTACCTGTTATATAATCAATCAATTGTAATATCTTAATACAAACGGATCAAATCTAAAAAAAAGAGAATTTGATATACTATTATATAGACAATTTTATTCAATTGATTAATTGATTAATTTTTGTTAATTAATTTAGTTAGTTAAAATTAAAAACAAATTACACGTCTAGGAATTTTTAAATCAAAAACTAATCAAAAACTAATTAATTAAAGACTAATAATCGATAAGCAATTAGTCACTCCTTTCTTCCTGCCGCTTCTTCCCTGCTCCGTTGTCTCCAGCTCTTCTCTGTCTTTGTGCCGTCTGTCCCGCGCCGTTCCGTCTGTTCCGTTGCCTCCTCCGTCTTCTCTCACTGGTCTCTTCTTCGTTCTCGTCGATCCTGTGATTACTGTTCTTATCCTCCTCCTATATTCCTTTCCCTCCTCTCTCTCACTTTCTTTTATTCTTCCACAACAATCCGTTGTGGTTTACACTTCCGCCCTTCTTTACAATGGCTGATGCTATGTTTCCGCCCTCAGCAGCCACCTTCCGCTTAATGTGTTCTCAGTAATTCTTCCGGTCTGGGGCTTCCGCCAGGCGTCCCTCGCCGGCTCCTCCCCTTCCTGTTATCCACAGCTTCGTCTCTCCTTGTTTACAAGAAGGTCGCCTCGGAGTCAAAACATCATGGCGCCAAGGTCGGAGATTGTTTACTTTTTCTACAATAGGGCCTCGTATAGACAAAATCCAAGAGAGAGAGGGTGGCAAAAGGGGAATGGAGAAGGGGAGGGGAATTGTCCTCTTAAATTAATTTGAATTCAGGTCACAAAGTTGTATACGTTGTTGTGTTTATATTAACTTTAAGTTAACTTTATATTGAACTAGATTTCCCAGATCAATTCAGATTCTACAAATTTCCAAATCTCCTGGTTTCCAAGTTCTTCCAAATTCGTCCAGGTTCTTCAAACAGCCTTTGGCCAAATACAACAGTTTAACTCCGAACTCGAGGGGGGGGGAGGTTGCCAGGTATCTTTGCCCCGTTTTTCAAGTGCCCTTTTTTTTTTCTTCGCGGAATCAGAAAAATAAGATATTATTTCCTTACCTACCCTCCATTTCCGAGGGTTATTTATAGTGAAAATTCTTCGCTCTTAGATGGATGGGGGGTGGCAATAGTTCCTGCAGGGGTTACCCCCTGCTCCCCACGGGTTGTTGCTTTTTATTGATGTATTTGGGCTCGGCCTCTTGTAAGCCGCACCGAGTCCTTCGGGAGATGGTAGCGGGGTATAAATAAAGGATTATTATTATTATTATTATTATTATTATTATTATTATTGTAGCCTCCAACAGTTCCTCCTCTGTACATGAGGCAGGGCATAGTGGACAAGCATACAGATGCGGAGTTGTCTGTTCAGCTCCACAATCACACAAGGTGGGGGATTCTTTTAGATAGTGCCATTTTTCCAGGTTGTCTTTGGATAGAGATAATAACTGGAGAGTAGGGCTGGGCAACCACGGAAAAATTTGTTTCTAAACTCGATTTGTTTTTAGGGGGTTTTTGTGTTTCGATTTTTAAAAGAATTCCGAAATTTTTCTTTAAAAAAGTTCGAAATTTACAAAATTTCGGAAATTACGAAACAATTACGAAACAATTACGAATCGATTCGTTAATGGCGGACGCGACCGCGCAATACGCTAAAAAAACCTCCAAGTGGGACAGGGGGAACTTCTGAACTTCCCTCTCCCTCTGTTGTTGACTGTTGGTGTGATAATTATATATTTTTTCACTGATAAAACAAACAACAACCCTAAAACTTGCACCAGACATGTGGAAATAATAACGAAACAATTTCGAAATGATTTCGAAACAATTACGAAATAAATTTTAAAAATTCGTTTCAATTTTTAGTTGCTCCTGAATGGTTCAATATCGCTTCGTTATAAAAAAATAACGAATTAATAACGAATTACGAAATTAACGAACGAAACCGCCCAGCCCTACTGGATAGCTAATATATATTGAAGTGCAGATACATACAGAAAGCATGCTTGGGTACATACAGCAGCCATGTATACTTGTTATACAAAGCTAAGGTACATGGCAGAACCTAAGGATAGCATTCTGACAAAAAATAGGAATGGTCCATGGATAGGGATGTTGTAAGAGAGCTCTCCTGCCTTGGATGCATGCTGACACTATCAGAACGTAAACATAATAACACCCATCAGTGACGCCCTGGAAGCAGTGATCATATAAATATTTTACTGGCAGAGACCAAACTCTCGGCTCACACAAGCACATGGCAAGATGAAAGATCTTGTCTCATCTTGGTCGAAATGCAACAGCACAGTGAGGCCGTGCAACCGCTTTCATCTGTAGAGATGCCACCTGCATGCAGCAGAAGAAGGGACAGCTAGCAAGCAAAAGCTCCCTTGTGATAGAAAGATTAGCAGAGAAATAAGACTCTGCTTTTAAACATTTGATTGTGCAATATTGCCAGGCCTGTAGCGAGGGGGGGGGGGGTTAGGGGTTCAACCCCCCCCCCCGAAATGTTTCAGATTTTTTTAAAAACCTGGTTTACTCATGAATTTTAACTGGTTAACCAAATCCCCATGCTAAGTCTATGAGATGCAAAAAATTAAGAGTCCCTCCAGAACTGCAAGCACTATCTCAGGCAAATATTGACAATTTATTCACACTGTTTGGGACCCGCCTACCTGCGTGACCGCATCTCTGTGTACGAACCCACACGATCTCTTCGTTCATCTGGAGAGGCCCTACTCATGATCCCACCTGCATCGCAAGTGCAATTGGCGGGGATGAGGGATAGGGCTTTCTCGGTGGTGGCCCCTCGACTCTGGAACTCTCTCCCTAAGGACATCAGGCAAGCCCCAGCCAGGATAACTGCATGCCCATCCCCCTCCAAACACCTACCCTTTTCACCTGGTCATGCCCAGCACTTTTTAATTTTAATTATACATTTGGTCCTGCCACAGATTCTAATTGCGTCATGGTGTGTTTTTAATGTTATTGCCTTGTTTTTGAGTTATTTTGCTGTATTGTTGTTGTTTTTACTGTTGTATTTGGGCGAGTCCTCCGGGAGATAGTAGCGGGGTACAAATAAAGGATTATTATTGTTGTTGTTGTTGTTGTTGTCATTGTGGGGTGTGTGTCTTGAATGCTCTCATTAAGGAGGCCAGACTTGGTGGAGGTGGTTGACAGGGGCGGAGCTGCAGACTATTGAAGACTGCTCTGCCCCCTGCTGTGCTCTGCAAAATTTTCACCCCCCCCCCCCCCCGAAAATTTCAACCCTCCCGAAATTTTTTTCTGGCTATGGCCCTGGAATATGCCATATTCATACACACATATACACACACTAGGTGTACCTGCCATGTGATGCTGTGGCCAACCTTCCCCCCCCCCCTCTCTCTCTCTCTCTCTCTTTCTTTCTTTCTTTCTTTCTTTCTTTTTCTTTCTCTCCTTCCTTTCCTTTATTCTTTCATTCTCTCCTTCCTTCCTTCTCTTCCTCTTCCCTTCCTTCCTCCCCTTTTCTTTCCTCTTTCTCCCCCTTTTTCCTTCTCTACCTATTCTTGGACTGCAACTCCCAGCAGTCCTCCTGATCAATCAATCTATCTACCTACCTATCTAACCTCTTACAGTAGAGTCTCACTTATTCAACATAAACCGGCCGGCAGAACTATGGATAAGAAAAAATGTTGGATAATAAGGAGGGATTAAGAAAAGCGGGTTAAAGCGCTGAGCTGCTGAGCTTGTTGACCGAAATGTCCCAGGTTCAAATCCAGAGAGCGGCGTGAGCTTCCGCTGTCAGCCCCAGCTTCTGCCAACCTAGCAGTTCGAAAGCATGCAAATGTGAGTAGATCAATAGGTACCGCTCCGGCGGGAAGGTAACGGCGCTCCATGCAGTCATGCTGGCCACATAACCTTGGAGGTGTCTACAGACAACGCTGGCTCTTCGGCTTAGAAATGAGCACCACACCCCAGAGTCGGACATGACTAGACTTCTTTACCTTTACCTTTTTAAGTTATAATTTTACAAATTAAGCACCAAAACATCATGTTTTACGATATAAAATGCAGTTCAATACATGGTAATGTTATCTTGTAATTACTGTATTTACGAATTGAGCACCAAAACATTGCAATGTATTGAAACAGCTGTGGATCCGGGCCGGAGGCAAACTGCGTGGATAATACAGAATCTTGGATGAGGGAATCATAGAATCATAGAATCCTAGAATCCTAGAGTTGGAAGAGACCTTATGGGCCTTCATCCAGTCCAACCCCATTCTGCCAAGAAGCAGGAATATTGCATTCAAATCACCCCTGACAGATGGCCATCCAGCCTCTGTTTCAAAGCTTCCAAAGAAGGAGCCTCCACCACACTTCCTCCGGGGCAGAGAGTTCCACTGCTGAACGGCTCTCACAGTCAGGAAGTTCTTCCTCGTGTTCAGATGGAATCTCCTCTCTTGTAGATTCCATCTGAACATGAGGTTAAATAAGCAAGACTGTACTTTGACAGAGACCTTGTAAAACTACAACTCCTTTGATTCCACAGCATTGATCAATGACAGTTAAACTGGTGTCAAATTGCATTCATTCTACAGTGTAGAAGCACCCTAAGCAGTTAACCTAGAATTTCGGCCCAGGTTTCTGATTGACATACAAAAGAATTGGCGCAAAACCACTGCATATTTTGATGCAGAGAAAAATCCCACAGAATACTTCAAATACAGAGACAAATGAATGGAAGTCTCCCTGTCCTATTATTCTTCTAGATGGAGTTTCCCAACTGTCAGGAAAACAATTTTTGAGTTGAAAAGATATAATAGAGAATATAATGCTATCCCTTGCATTTATATACACAGAGCTGAACTAATGTAGATGAGGCATATTCTGAAATCATCCCTTCTTGCATTGGCTCAGAAAGCATCCATATTTCAGCTCTGGAGCATCCATATCATGGTTACTAATGCGGCTGCCATAAGGACTCCATGAGCTTCAGGTTTCCACTTTCCGCAGCCATATTGATCGGATCTAGCAATGCAATTTTCTACAAGTGGCGAGAGGAACCTCTTCTGTCACATGCCATCCTGGATAGCCCAAAATGTAAATTCCTACCTCAAGAACCACTCATACATAAAACAGATTAAATTTAAGGACTCTGAGAATGTGTATAGTGCAATTTATCATGGAGATGTGCCCTGCATTTAAACACCCAAACTGGTTGGGAATGGAAATGTGAAATAAGGAAGTCTCTTAGAAAATGATTACCTTGTCGTCAACAACTATGATACTGTGATAGACACCAGCAGTTTTGTCGTATTGTTTTATCCGTGTAATTAATTACATGAGGAACACGGGAACTGCCTGGGAAGCTGTTCTTGTTAGTTTTGCTCTTCATGGATTTGGGATGTAGAGAATGATTTCTTTTTTTTGGACACTGCCTTCATTTTAGATTGAAAGCTCTCCAAACCCTTAAATGGTGCGACCAAAAGGTTTTCAAAAGCAAAAGCAAATATACTATTTACTAGGGCTGGGCGGTTTCGTTCGTTAATTTCGTAATTCATTATTAATTCGTTA
>NW_026844367.1:1184088-1195192 GCF_025583915.1 Anolis sagrei ordinatus | reverse complement strand
CAGGAGTCTACCATTGTGTACCATGCAGCTGTGGACAAGAAGTCTCCAGAGGGACCACCAAACGCAGCAGCAGCATTGCCCAAACATGAATCAAGGAACATGAAAGGCACTGCAGACAACTTCAACCAGAGAAGTCAGCCATAGCAGAGCAACAGAGGAACCAACCTGGACACAGCATATTATTTGAGAACACAGAAATGCTGGACCACTCTCACAACCACCATGTCAGGCTACACAGAAAAGCCATTGGAATCCACAAGAAGCATGTGGACAATTTCAACAGAAAGTAGGAAACCATGAAAATGAACAAAATCTGGCTACCAGTATTAAAGGACTCAAAAATCACAACAGCAAAACAACAGAGGGGAAACAAACAGGCACATAAAATCACTCTCAACAAGGGATTCCCCCCGGGCACTTCCAAGCCATTGAATGCTAATCAAGGTGATCAGCTGAAACATTCACACCTCCCTCCAGCAGACAAGAGTCCTTTGCCCCACCCTGATCATTCCACAGATATATAAACCCATTGTCCTAATTCCAACAGACCTCACTACCTCTGAGGATGCTTGACATAGATGCAGGCGAAACGTCAGGAGAAAAATTGCCTCCAGAACATGGCCATATAGCCCGGAAAAACCTACAACAACCCGATATAAGAATGGATATAATTGCTTGTATTGTTGTTGTTATTGTTGTGTTTGAGCTCGGCCTCATGTAAGCTGCACCAATAAAGTGTTGTTGTTGTTGTTGTTGTTATTATTATTATTATTATTATTATTATTATTATTATATAACGAAGGAAAACAGATCTGTGCACAACTCTAATATGCATATATATTCTACAAGGTTCCATGTTTCAGATGTTGCTTTTATTGCCTTTGTGATGTCTTATACTGCTTAATGTTTTTATCTATTATGTTTTATGTATAATGATTTGTTGGAAACTGCCTTGAGTCACCAATTGGCTGAGAAAGGCGGGATACAAATACAGCAAATAAATAAATAATAACCAAAACTGAATTTTTCAGTCATTCCTGGTGTTTGGAAGTTCCTACATCAGCTTTTCTCAACCTTCCTAATGCCGTGACCCCTTAATACAGTTCCTCATGTTGTGGTGACCCCCAACCATCACATTATTTTTGTTGTTACTTCATAACTGTAATTTTGCTACTGTTACAAACTGTAATGTAAATATCTGATATTTCATTCACTGGACCAAATTTGGCACAAATACCCAATATGCCCAAAGTTGAATACTGATGGGGTTGGGGGGAAGGATTGATTTTGTCATTTAGAAGTTGTAGTTGCTGGGATTTATAGTTCACCTACAATCAAGGAGAATTCTGAACTCCACCAACAATGGAATTGAACCAAGCTTGGCACACAGATCTCCCATGACCAACAGAAAATATTACAAGGGTTTGTTGGGCAATGATCTTGGATTTTGGAGTTGTAGTTCACCTACATCCAGAGAGCACTGTGGACTCAAACAATGATGGATCTGGACCAAACTTGGCACGAATGGTCAACATGCCCAAATGTGAAACCTGGTGGAGTTTGGAGAAAATAGACCTTGACATTTGGGAGTTGTAGTTGCTGGGATTTATAGTTCACCTACAATCAAAGAACATTCTGAACCCCACCAATGATATAACTGGGCCAAACTTCCCACACAGAACCCCCATGACCAACAGAAAATACTGTGTTTTCTGATGGTCTTTCATGACCCCTCTGACACCCCCTCGCAACCCCTCTAGGGATCCCAACCCCCAGGTTGAGAAACGCTATCCTACATGAATAAAATAATCTAGCACAGTGTTTCTCAACCTGGGGGTCGGGACCCCTGGGGGGGGGTCATGAGGGGGCACCAAAAACCATCAGAAAATACAGAATTTTCTGTTCATCGTGGGGGTTCTGTGTGGGAAGTTTGGTCCAATTTCCCCATTTGTCAGATTCACAATGAACTTTGATTGTAGGTGATCTATAAATTCAAGCAACTACAACTCCCAAATGTCAAGGTCTATTTTCAAAAGCCCCCACCAGTGTTCACATTTGGGCATATTGAGTATCCATGCCAAGTTTGGTCCAGATCCATCATTATTTGAGTCCAGACTGCTGTCTTGATGTAGATCTGATCTGATAAGAATGTGTCCAGAGGAGGGCGACTAAAATGATCAAGGGTCTGGAGAACAAGCCCTATGAGGAGCGGCTTAGGGAACTGGGCATGTTTAGCCTGAAGAAGAGAAGGCTGAGAGGAGATATGATAGCCATGTATAAATATGTGAGAGGAAGCCACAGGGAGGAGGGAGCAAGCTTGTTTTCTGCTTCCTTGGAGATTAGGACGCGGAACAATGGCTTCAAACTACAAGAGAGGAGATTCCATCTGAACATGAGGAAGAACTTCCTGACTGTGAGAGCCGTTCAGCAGTGGAACTCTCTGCCCCGGAGTGTGGTGGAGGCTCCTTCTTTGGAGCTTTTAAACAGAGGCTGGATGGCCATTTGTCAGGGGTGATTTGAATGCAATATTCCTGCTTCTTGGCAGAATGGGGTTGGACTGGATGGCCCATGAGGTCTCTTCCAACTCTTTGATTCTATGATTCTATGAACTACAACTCCAAAACTCAAGGTCAATGCCCACCAAACCCTTCCAGTATTTTCTGTTGGTCATGGGAGTTCTGTGTGCCAAGGTTGGTTCAATTCCATCGTTGGTGGAGTTCAGAATGCTCTTTGATTGTAGGTGAACTATGAATCCCTGCAACTACAACTCCCAAATGACAAAATCAATCTTTTCCCAATCCCACCAGTATTCAAATTTGGGTGTATGGGGTATTTGTGCCAAATTTGGTCCAGTGAATGAAAATACACCCTGCATATCAGATATTTTACATTACAATTCGCAGCAATAGCAAAATGACAGTTATGAAGTAGCAACGAAAATAATGTTATGGTTGGAGGTCATCACAACATGAGGAACTGTATTAAGGGGTCACAGCATGAGGAAGGTTGAAAAACACCGATCTAGCAGTTTTCAAGATGCAAAAGACTTCAATGGGGTTGTTCACTTAGGGTGTATCCACACTGTAGAATTAATGCAGTTTAATGCTCTGACTCAGTGCTATGGAATCGCGGAAGCTGTTTGTAGGTTCCAAATGGCTTTTCATCAGCAAAGATATGTTGTCACCGTGCCTCAAAGTTTCGTGCCTCTTCGGTATCTATCTGCAATCCTTGCAGCAGACAGTTAGAAAATGGATTGTCCCAGAATCAACATACTATTGTGCACAATAATAGTATTGTAATTGTAATGCAAAGTACTTGGCATTGATTAAGTAATTAAGACCTATTTGCTTCATAGAAGGAAAAAAGGCTGTAACTAGTCTCTTGAGCTGTGATGTGTCTGTAAGTGTTTTTGGACTCATTGTGTGGATGCCGTTAAGGAGGCTGTCCTTATGAGTACATCCATCAACAATTACAAATGTTTACTCCCTTGCAATATGTAGAATAAGCCATGCATTATAGCAGAAAATAATACAAATAGCATCGGTTTGCATAATACACACTGCCCACACAATTCAGGCTTTTGTGACTTGAAATTTGGATTGGCTAAGTATAGAATTTACCCAGTATACACTAGCTTGTCGATAGCCACCATCTTCTGCAGTATTCATTCAAAAAGGAGCACGGCTGCTGGGAGCTGGTCACAGAATCCTAGAATCAAAGAGTTGGAAGAGACCTCCTGGGCCATCCAGTCCAACCCCATTCTGCCAAGAAGCAGGAATATTGCATTCAAATCACCCCTGACAGATGGCCATCCAGCCTCTGTTTAAAAGCTTCCAAAGAAGGAGCCTCCACCACACTCCGGGGCAGAGAGTTCCACTGCTGAACGGCTCTCACAGTCAGGAAGTTCTTCCTCATGTTCAGATGGAATCTCCTCTCTTGTAGTTTGAAGCCATTGTTTCCTTGCGTCCTAGTCTCCAGGGAAGCAGAAAGGAAGCTTGCTCCCTCCTCCTCCCTGTGGCTTCCTCTCACATATTTATCCATGGCCCTCATCATATCTCCTCTCATCCTTCTCTTCTTCAGGCTAAACATGCCCAGCTCCTTAAGCCGCTCCTCATAGGGCTTGTTCTCCAGACCCTTGATCATTTGAGTCGCCCTCCTCTGGACACATTCCAGCTTGTCAACATCTCTCTTGAATTGTGGTGCCCAGAATTGGACACAATATTCCAGGTGTGGTCTAACCAAAGCAGAATAGAGCATGGGGAGCAGGACTTCCCTAGATCTAGACACTAGGCCAAAATCCCATTGCCTTTTTTTGCTGCCGCATCACATTCCTGGCTCATGTTTAACTTGTTGTCCACGAGGACTCCAAGATCTTTTTCACATGATCTTCCTCACTTTCTTCCTGGATTCATAGAATAATAGAATCAAAGAGTTGGAAGAGACCTTATGGGCCATCCAATCCAACCCCCTGCCAAGAAGCAGGAATATTGCATTCAAATCACCCCTGACAGATGGCCATCCAGCCTCTGCTTAAAAGCTTCCAAAGAAGGAGCCTCCACCACACTCCGGGGCAGAGAGTTCCACTGCTGAACGGCTCTCACAGTCAGGAAGTTCTTCCTAATGTTCAGATGGAATCTCCTCTCTTGTAGTTTGAAGCCATTGTTCCGCGTCCTAGTCTCCAAGGAAGCAGAAAACAAGCTTGCTCCCTCCTCCCTCAATGCAAACTGAGAATCCTGCTAAGCTTGTATCATTATGCAGAAGTGTTTTGTTCTATGCACTCATTATTATTTTCCTCTTCTGATTTGCTTGTGCTGTGCCAAGAAGGCCCTGCTTGTGATTTAAAAAGGTCCTCAAGGAATTATACCTCTTTATGTCTATGATTCTAGTACTTCCCCAGTTACATACATGTAACGCTATTTAATAAACGCTGAATGACATCATAGGCAGGCAGTAGTGACCAATCCAGCACCCTCCAAATCTTACAAAGCCACCTTGAGTACCCCTTCAAGGTAGAAAAAGGGGGGGGGGTATCAATAAGGTAAATAAATAAATAAATAAATACATTGTCTGAAGCTGGTGGGAGCTGCAGCCTTCCACATCCATGCCTTGTATTGTGGTTATCAGATCACTTAAAGAAGTCTGTGAAATACAATGAGTTCTTGGTATCCATTGGGATTTTGTGCCAGGGCCCTGTGAATACTAAAACCTGTGGATGCTCAGGTATTAGTATTCACTAAATATTTATTCATTTATTTATGTTATTTATAGCCCACCTTTCTCAGCCTTACAGCGAGTCAAGGCGGGTTACAGGTTGGCACAATTCAATGCCGTACATCCATAAACATGCAATTAAAAACCATCAACATAATAATATAAAAACATATATAAAAACTAGGCCTGGGTAACAACGCAAAAATTTGTTTCTAAAATCGATTTGTATTTGGGGGTTTTTTTGTTTCGATATTTAAAATAATTACAAAATTTTCCTTTTAAAAAGTTCGATATTTATGAAATTTCGTAAATGGTAAAAAATTAACGAATCGATTTCCGAAACAATAACGAATCGATTTGTTTATGGCGGACGCGACCGCGAAATACGCTAAAAAACCTCCAAAAACTTCTGAAGCTTCCCTCTCCCTCTGTTGTTGACTGTTGGTGTGATATTATAATTTTTTTTCACTAATTAAACCATAAAACTTGCCCAGACATGCGGAAATAATAACGAAACGACCTCTGAACAATAACAAAACGAATACAATAACGAAATACGAAGCATTTACAAAACGTGTTTAAAAATTCGTTTTTTTTAATGATTGCTCCAGAATGGTTCGTTATCGTTTTGTAATTGGAAAAATTAACGAATTATTAACGAATTAAGAATTAACGAAACAAAACCGCCCAGGCCTAATAAAAACCATTAGAACATCTAATAATCAGTCTGATCTTGTTAAAAGCATTTCCAGTAACATCGTCTGGCCATTCCATGTTCATCAATTCATATTCCATGTTATCTATTCCGCTGCATTCTCAAAAGCTTGCTCAAAGAGCCAAGTTTTTACCATTTTTTGGAAAGTCAGGAGGGAGGGGGATGATCCAATATCCTTGGGGAGGGAGTTCCATAGCCAGGGTGCCACCACTGAGAAGGCCCTGTCCCTTGTCCCCGCCAATCGTGCTTGCGAGGCAGGCGGGAATGAGAGCAGGGCCTCCCCAGACAATCTTGAGCTCCTAGATCAGTGGTTCTCAACCTGGGGTCCCCAGATGTTTTTGGCATTCAACTCCCAGAAATCCTAAGAGCTGCCGGACCATCATCTCCCAAAGCAGTTGCTCTACTCCGAACTCAAGAACGGAAAACGGAATGTTGGAGGACAGGAAAAGAGATTTAAAGATGGGCTCAAAGCCAACCTTAAAATTCTGGCATAGACACTGAGAACTGGGAAGCCCTGGCCCTTGAGTGCTCCAGCTGGAGGTCAGCTGTGACCAGCAGTGCTGCAGAATTTGAAGAGGCACAAATGGAGGGCGAAAGAGAGAAACATGCCAAGAGGAAGGCGCGTCAAGCCATCCCCAACCGGGACCACTTCCACCTGGAAACCGATGCCCTCACTGTGGGAGAAGATGCAGGTCAAGAATAGGGCTCCACAGTCACCTACGGACCCACCCCCAGGTTACCACTCTTGGAGGACCATCATCCTAAGATTACGAGGGATCGCCTAAGTAAGTAAGTAAATAAGTAAGTAAGTACCTATCAACAAATGGATGCTAGCCAGCACTAGTATTGACAAATCAATGGCTGGAGTAGCAAAGTCTCATTGTTTTAAATAGTTTTCAAAATGTATATATTCACCATATATTTACAATTGTGCTTATGTTAGTTTTTGGTGCACAGACTTTGCCGACACCCATTCCAGTATGCCGATGACACTCAGCTGGTGCTGAAGATGGAAGGCCGACCGGACTCTGTACCCGATTGTTTCCATCAGTGCCTCGAGGCCGTTACTGGATTGCTGCGTGCCAGCAGGTTGAGGGTGAATCCAGCAAAGACGGAGATCCTATGGCTGGGTCAACCGGGCAGTGGGGATATCCAGCTGCCTACCCTGGATGGCGAGGAGGCGCTACGCCCGTCATCCTTGGTCAAGAGTCTGGGAGTCCTTTTGGACCCTCTGCGGACAATGGAGGCCCAGGTCTCTCTCCGCCGTGAGCAGGACCGCCTTCTTTCACCTGCGGCAGGCTAGACGGCTGGCCCCCTCCCTGTCCAGGGACAGCCTAGCTACGGGGATCCAGGCCACGGTCATCTCAAGACTGGACTACTGTAACGCCCTCTACATTGGCCTTCCTCTGTCGGTGACTGGTACAAAACGCAGCTGCTCGGCTTCTTGCGGGAATTCCAATGAGATGCCACATCACCCCAATCTGACTGCAGCTGCATTGGTTACCAATTGAGCACCGGATCACTTTCAAAGGGATGGTACTCACCTTTAAGGCCTTGCATGGTCTGGGGCCGATGTACCTGAGGGACCGCCTCACCCCTCCCAACCCCAGAGATCCCTCCGTTCTGAGGACCAAGATCTATTGGAAATTCCCAGTGTCAAGACCTTGCGTCTAACAGCAACCAGGCGCAGAGCCTTTACAGCAGTGGCACCATCAGTCTGGAATACTCTGCCACCTGAAGTCCGTGCCTTGCGGGACTTACCAGCTTTCCACAGGGCATGGAAGACATATCTGTTTCGACAGGCTTTTAATGTTTGATATTGCTGTGTTTAAATTGTTTTGAATTGTTTTT
Organism: Anolis sagrei ordinatus; assembly: GCF_025583915.1. Taxonomy (NCBI): domain Eukaryota; kingdom Metazoa; phylum Chordata; class Lepidosauria; order Squamata; family Anolidae; genus Anolis; species Anolis sagrei. The sequence goes on along the minus strand of NW_026844367.1, from coordinate 1,187,415 downwards.
AAATTGTGTTCCATTTTAGCCTGTTCTTGTAAGCCACTCCGAGCCCCAGGGGAGTGGCCGCATAGAAGTTTGAATAATAAATAAATAAATTCCTGGTGAAGGTGAATGAATGCCTGTGTTCTTTACCTTCATCCTGTCTGTGTCTTATTCAGTCCTTTGGGAGCTTGACACATTGGGTCTCTAAACCCACAGTTCCCAAGGGGCTGAAATCACTTAGCAAAGGATGCCCCTCATTTGAGAAAATGGGATATAAATATGAAAGAAGTAAGTTAAGCTGTAGCCAGACAATAAGAAACACATAAAAAGGCAATACGGAGAAGAACAATATCTGATCTAGACCCTGGAAAATGATCCTCTGTATTTATCCAAAACCATTTCTGAAAGATACATAAAGATCATGAGGTGTCACATAAGGCTTGCATACCTATGCCTCGATCTTACCATTGCCAGATGCTTAGCTGCATTTTTTTCCTCCTAGAATGGTTCTCCCTAAAGACAATTATGGGTAGGATTATTTTTTTTTTACAATCTGTCTTCTATACTGTTGCTCTGCAAAGCTGCAAACATCGAAATTGTTTGATAAGCAAGCAGGAAACTGATATAGTTAAGACAAAGGGGATGGAGCATGGGAGGACAGCCCCATCAAGTCTTCCCAACATTGTTTACTGTTGCCGCCTGTAACGGCGTCCGATGAAATATCCTCTTGTCTGAAGCTTCCAGCAACAGCACAGTTAAGGATTATCCGTCATGCCACAGAGCTTTATCATGGTAATTACATCAGGAACAAGTTTACTGTTTGAAAAAGAAGCGAGATTACAAGAAGCAATCCACCAAACCAGTGGCAGCAGCACAGCAAAGAGATATGCAACAGAGAAGAGGAAAGAATATGTTACAGGGATCTGGTGGTGACGAGATTTATTTAGTTCCGTAGATGCGGCAGTAGCAATAGACTCAGAACCACTTTTCTGAAAAGTTCATCCAAGGATGAAACTGAATCGTTTGAAGTAGTGATGGGAGAAAACTTTTTTCAGTTTCTCACTAGCACTGTTCTGTCGCGCGCTGGGCCTGTAAAGAATTGCCTTTAGAACAGGACGTGTAACCTTTGCCCAGCGGGAAGCCAGGGGCCCCCAAAGAGAAGTTCTCAGAGGTTTTCCACCACAAATGGTCTTTAGATGGCTTGTGAAGTATAACAAAGTCTTTTATTAATGAACAATCAAACAGAAACTTCTCTTGTCTTCAGTAAAGATAAACAAATAATTCCAGACTTTTATGAAACTGGTGGCTTCCTAAACTTGCCCACGAAGGACAGGCAACTGTCTTCAATAACTTCTTCTTTACTTTAAAGGAAAATCCCCTTTTTAACTTCTCCCAGGCTGACTATAATCTAACACTTACTGACGTGGGCTCCGCTACCGGGTCGAACTGTGTCTCGAAACACCGAGTGGACCTACCAGTAAAGGCTTAGGAGTTCTTTGGTCTTTAGGGCTGTTTCCCTGGAAAGTCTTTGGAGACTCTTAATACTGTTCTTCCCTGGAAATTCTTAGGGGTTGAAGCTTTTATACAGGGGAAGCTTGCACACGTCCTGTACATTAGCTTTACTTGCCGAGACTAACTAAAAAATGGCTCCCTTCACTTCCCAATTGCCCTGAGCAAGGGGCGGGACCAAAACTTAACGATGATGGACAAGCGACTTACCCTGTAACTGAAACCAAAGTTACTGAAACCAAAGCCACCTATCTGCAGAATTCCAGGAACATTGGACTGCAAGCAAACATTTAATACAAAGCAAATAAGTTTGGAGCTCCTGGTACAGCTGTACCAGAACAAGCACTCATAAAATCATTCACACCCAGAATGAAAATAGTGATGGTTTTGGGGGTGTTTTTAGTTTGTTTGTGTTTTGAAAGTTATGAATGCAAGAAAAATCAATCCCAAAAGATTTGTCCATTTATTTGACCATGTACGCCTGAAAGGAGTGGTTGGAGGAGAAGAAGGGATGAAAATTGTAGTTTAATTACCTCTGGAGGACTGCATATTCCATATCCCTATGAGTAGTGCAATGAAGAGTTGTAACAAGGTCCTGCTTCTGATCTTCACACTACAGATTGCTGTTAAAAAGGGACTTCAAATACCATTGGTGCAGTGCTTCACCAGCCAGCAAAAAGACCTCAATTGCTCAGCCTGGCAGCTAGCTGTTTAGGTAGGACTGGAGGCCATTTGCAATCATACCAATAGTGCCACCAGAACAGAACAGTTACAAATGTTTATGATCCACTTCAGAGGTAAAGATCATCTGGGGAGGCCCTGCTCTTGGTCCCACCACCTTTGTAAGTGTGCTTGGTGGGGACGAGAGACATGTCCTTCTCAGTGGCTGCCCCATGTCTATGAAATTCCTCCCCAGCTAAATTAGATCAGCCCCCTCTCCTCTGATCTTCAGGAAAAAACTTAAAATGTGGCTTTTGGGACCAAACCCTTGATCAGTAACTTGGATGATTGACAAATGGAACATGTGTCCAAATCATTGGATTATGATTTGGATTGCATGATTTTAATTGATGTTTTAATAACTGATTTTTTAACTGCTTGGATTTTAATGTATTTGTTTATTTTATAATATGTAAATGTATAGCATCGAATTGTTGCCTGTTGTAAGACTGTTCTGAGTCCCTTTTGGGGTGAGAAAGGTGGGGTGCAAGTGCGGTAAATAAAATTAATCTCTGTCATGCATTCATATTGCTCAGCCTGGTGCCAGCTTCTATACATTTTGTGCACATTTTCCAAACAGATGTATGGATGTATTCATAAATGCATGAGCCAATTCATCCAGAAATGTATTCAGTGTTATTTTGCAAATTTGCAAACTGTGTGTGCGGTATGAACTATTTTTGGTTTCTTTAGTGCCAACTAAATATTGCAAACACAATCCCAATGAAAATCCCAATATATTTTCAGCAACAAACAAATTATAGATTAAATGTAACACAAATACACTGTGCCAGCATCGTAAATTTTAAACATTGGACTACAACTCTGAGAACTAGGATTTGAATCCCTACTTGGCTCTGGAAACTCACTGGGTGAACTTGGCCACATCACTCCCTCTGCATCAGAAGAAAACAAGGGCAAATTCCCTTCTCAATAAACCTTGCCAAGAATAACTCATGATTGGGTCTTAGGGTCACCGTAACTTGGAAATAGCTACAGCACTGTCAAAAGTCCCATGAAAGCAATAAAGTGTGTGTGCATAACTGCACAATATTTCTGTCTGTGCTGTTCAATAGTATTGCAACATTTGGAGAAAATATTAAAGCATAGATAGATAGATAG
>NW_026844367.1:1125969-1181971 GCF_025583915.1 Anolis sagrei ordinatus | reverse complement strand
ACGCTCCGTCAACCCCCCCCCCCCCCAGAAAGTCTGCTATAAATAATTCATAACAAGAGTTGGGTGGAACTGTTTTCCTTCATTTCATCCATTCTTTCGTTACTTTTGTTACCTTTGGGAGCACATAACGGGAAGCCCCCTCCCGGTACGAAAATCAGCTCGACATGAAAGCAAGCGGAAACTGATCCTGGCTCCTTGCCTGCTTTTCATGAGCAGCCTCCTTGCCTTGGAAAGAGTGTGTGTGTGTGTGTGTGTGGAGTGCAGACCCAGAAACTGTGCATGCCTGCCTGTAGTCAAGCGCCTCCTCTGAAACAGAACTTGCCTCCTTGCCTTGGAAAGAGAGTGTTGTGTGGCATGCAGGGCCAAAAAGCTCATGTGCCTGCAGCTGAATGCCTCTTCTAGAGTAAGAAACAGAACTTGCCTCCTTGCCTTGGAAAAAGTGTGTATGTGGTGTCCAGGCCCAGAAAATGCATGAGCTTATCTGCAGCTGAGCACCTCTCGTTTAGAGTAGAAACAGCATAAATGCCTAAAATAACAGGAAGGGGAGCCCATAATGGGTCGACTGAAAACTGATCTTTTGGCACCAGAGCAAAAACAGATATCTGCTGTCCTGGTTTTCGGAGGCTCCCAAAAAACAAATTGGGGCCCCCACTGAATGCTGGGATATGAAACAGGTCAAGATTTATTTATTTATTTATTTATTTATTTATTTATTTATTTATTTACTATATTTCTACACCACCATTCTCAGCCTGAGAGTGACTCATGGTGGGAACAAAACGGCACAATTCGATGCTCACAGTTAAAACATTTAACACAGATAAAATACACTAAATAATAAAACCAATAAAAAACATAAATCCTCTTCCTCTCACATGTATAAATATGTGAGAAGAAGCCACAGGGAGGAGGGAGCAAGCTTATTTCCTGCTTCCATGGAGATTAGGACGCAGAACAATGGCTTCAAACTACAAGAAAGGAGATTCCATCTGAACATGAGGAAGAACTTCCTGACTGTGAGAGCCGTTCAGCAGTGGAACTCTCTGCCCCGGAGTGTGGTGGAGGCTCCTTCTTTGGAAGCTTTTAAACAGAGGCTGGATGGCCATCTGTCAGGGGTGATTTGAATGCAATATTCCTGCTTCTTGGCAGAATGGGGTTGGACTGGATGGTCCAGGAGGTCTCTTCCAACTCTTTGATTCTATGATTCATTACCAAAATCATTATCCAATCGCATTGTCCAGTCATTCTGAGATCAGGGTTTGTCTGCTACACTGCGTTTGAGAAAGACTGCTCAAAAAGCCAGGTTTTGACTTTTTAAAGAAACGTTAAGAGTGTGGGGGCTGATCTAATGTCCCTAGGGAGGGCGTTCCACAGCCAAGGGGCCACCACTGAGAAGGCCCTGTCTCTCATCCCCACAAGCTGAACCTGTGAAGAAAGTGGGACCGAGAGCAGGGCCTCCACAGAAGATCTTAAATTCCTAGATGGTTCATAAGGAGATGGTTCATCCAGACAGATAAGCAGGTTTACCTGGATTGCGCAAGCCTATTCATAACTGAAAATATCACAGTCTTATTCAATTCGAATAAGCCCTTGTAATGATAGGTCTTCTTCAGCTCTGGCTCTCCCTCTCTTTCCGAACTGAACTGAAGTATAGTCCTTTCCTTAGAGTTTCTCCATCTAGTGCAGTGGTTCTCAACCTCCCTAATGGCACAACCCCTTAATACAGTTCTCTCATGTTGTGATGACCCCCAACCATAACATTATTTTTGTTGCTACTTCACAACTGTACTTTTGCTGCTGATATGAATTGTCATGTAAGCATCTGATATGCAGGATGGATTTTCATTCACTTGACCAAATTCGGCACAAATGCCTGATATGCCCAAATTTGAATTCTAGTGGGGTTGAAGGGGAGATTGATGCTGTCATTTGGGAGTTGTAGTTGCTAAGATTTATAGTTCACCTACAATCAAAGAGCATTCTGAACTCCACCAATGACTGAATTGAACCAGTCTTGGCACACAGAACTCCTATGACCAACAGTAAATACTGGAAGGGTTTGATAGGCATTGACCTTGAGTTTTGGAGTTGTAGTTCACCTACATCCAGAGAGCACTGTGGACTTAAACAATGATGGATCTGGACCAAACTTGGCACTAATACTCAACATGCCCAAATGTGAATACTGGAGGAGGTTAGAGATAATAGACCTTGACATTTGGGAGTTGTAGCTGCTGGGATTTATAGTTCAGCTACAATCAAAGAGCTTTCTGAACTCCAACTATGAGAGAATTGGGCTAAACTTCATACACAGAATCCTCATGACCAATAGAAAATAATGTGTCTTCTGATGGTCTTTGGCGAGCCCTCTGATACCCCCTCGTGACCCCCCCCCCCAGGTTGAGAAACACTGATCTAGTGAGCCAAGCCAATAATTCACAGGGGCTACAAGTTTTCAGTGACACTTTCCTCACATTTGACCTAGGACCCTGATGGTGAACCTATGACATGTGTGTCAGCACCGACACGCATGGCTATTTTTGATGACACGCAGACACATGCGGCCACATATAGAGAAATACACCTTATAAGAGCCAATCTAATTCTATCCTTAAATTTGTAAAATTTAAGGATGTGGGGTCTTGTGGGGTTCCACAGGGTTCAATTCTGTCTCCCATGTTGTTTAACATCTACATGAAGCCGCTGGGAGAGATCATCCGGAGTTTCGGGGTACGGTGTCATCTGTACGCGGATGATGTCCAACTCTGTCATTCCTTTCCACCTGCTACTAAGGAGGCTGTCCAGGTCCTGAACCGGTGCCTGGCCGCTGTGACGGTCTGGATGAGGGCGAACAAATTGAAATTGAATCCAGACAAGACACAGGCCGAACAGGGCATAGGGTTACAGCCTGTGCTGGATGGGGTCGAACTCCCCCTGAAGGTTCGCAGCTTGGGAGTGACCCTGGACTCATCGCTGAGCCTGGAACCCCGGGTCTCGGTGGTGGTCAGGGGAGCATTTGCACAATTAAAACTTGTGCGCCAGCTGCGCCCGTACCTTGGGAAGTCTGACTTGGCCACGGTAGTCCACGCTCTGGTTACATCCCGTTTAGACTACTGCAACGCTCTCTACGTGGGGTTGCCTTTGAAGACAGCTCAGAAGCTCCAACTAGTCCAACGCTCAGCAGCCATGATACTAACAGGAGCAGGACGCAGGGAGCATACAACCCCCCTGTTGCACCAACTCCACTGGCTACCAATCTGCTACCGGGCTCAATTCAAAGTGCTGGTGTTGACCTTTAAAGCCCTAAACGGTTCCGGCCCAAGCTACCTTTCCGACCGCATCTCGGCCTATGAACCCACCAGGACTTTGAGATCTTCCGGGGAGGCCCTGCTCTCGATCCCGCCAGCTTCACAAGGCTGGCGGGGACGAGAGATAGGGCCTTCTCGGTGGTGGCCCCTCGGCTGTGGAACGCCCTTCCCACGGACATTAGGCTAAGCACCATCTCTAATGGCATTCCGCAAAAAAGTAAAGACCTGGTTATTTGTGCAGGCGTTCGAATAATTAGTGCAAAGACTGGTAATGACATAGGAATGGAACAATGGATGACGAATCTGGATCATGTTTTTAGTGACGAGACGCCAGTGAATGGTATCATAGTAATTGTGTATGAATTGTATATTAGATTAGGTTGTTAACTGTTTTATATTGGTGTTTGAATTCTGCTGTGTTCTGTGTCATGTGAACCGCTGTGAGTCGCCTTCGGGCTGAAAACAGCAGTATAGAAGAAAGTAAATAAATAAATAAATGGCTCTACAAATTTAACATCTGCACATTTGAGCATTGTTCACTCCATAACTCAGCATGGATTATACATTTTTCTTATTTAAACTACAAATATTGCAAAATTGTTGTTTTTTTCTCAAAGTGACATTCCACCCAAGTTATGCTCAGGTTTTTGGCAAATTTTGACACACCAAGCTCAAAAGGTTGCCTATCACTGACCTAGGAGGTATAGATCTGACAAATCCAATTTGAAATATAAACATCAGCAAAATCAATTTCTCACCTATCTCTAAATACATGCTTTTTCCTTGGTGACATGCTGGTTACAGAGTGCCTCACCACACAGCTGTAGGAAACACCAAGTCTTGGGTCACGTGGGAAACAAAACCCTGGGATTTCCCATTATCCTTTAATGAGCATGTGGATTATATTGGTCTGGTTTCACGCCAGTTCCAATGATTTCAGCTTGTTGCTTTTGCGGCTGCTTAAATTGTTTTTACCAGTCCTTTCTTGTAAAGATTATTTTAATATGTAAATTGCTCTGGGATATTTTAATAGAAAATTAATATTTCAATATTTTATTCTGCGATGTAGCAATTATTGCATAAGAGCCTTTAGCAACAAGCTGTGTGGGTCTAATTGCGCAGATCCACAAATTATCACCACTGATAACAGCTGGGTGTAATCTCACAGTTTGTGTGCTGTATTTCCCTGCAAAAGTCTGGTACTCAAAACAGTTCATGGAAAACTGGCAATTTAAGTACCATAATATAAAGCATAATTGTATAACATACATAAGATATAATAAAAAATGTAATAGAATTGCAACACAGCCCTGGCAGTTTAACCATTAGCTCTTCGTTTGAAACATACCAAAACTGAACATGAATATCAAACATATCAATAGGTCAATTAACAATTATTCCATACTAATAGTGTCAGGATTTTATTCATTCTGGAAAAAGAGGTCTTAAAATAAAAAATCTGGTTCAAGACTGCAATAGGAAATGAAATAAAATGGAAATGCCTCCTAACAGTGGTCTCCAAGCAAGGCAGATCCAGGCAGTCAACTCTCCACATTCACTGGGGTTAGAAAAACAAGATCCCCATGAAAGTGAAAGATTGTTAATTAAAAATGCTATATTTTTATATTAACGTCAAAAAAGACTTCCTAGGAATCTCTAGATCTTCCAGCATAACTATGAATTGAACTGGAAGACCTAGAAATTCCTAGAAAGGACTCAAATCCACAAATGTCAAAACCAAAAATAATAGTAATTTATGTATTTACTAGCCGTCCCCTGCCACACGTTGCTGTGGCCCACTCTGGTGGTCATGGGGGTTCTGTGTGGGAGGTTTGGCCCAATTCTATCATCGGTGGGGTTCAGAATGCTCTGTGATTCTAGGTGAACTATAAATCCCAGCAACTCCCAAATGTCAAGATTCTATTTTCCCCAAACTCCACCAGTGGTCACATTTGGGCATATTGAGCATTGTGTAGAGTTTGGTCCAGATCCATCATTGTTTGTGTCCGCTGTATTCTGTGGATGTAGGTGAACTACAACTCCCAAACTCAACATCAATGCCCACCAAACCCTTCTTGTGTTTTCTGTTGGTCATGGGAGTCCTGTGTCCCAATTTTGATTCAATTCCATCATTGATTGAGTTCAAAATGCTCTTTGATTGTAGGTGAACTATAAATCCCAGCAACTACAACTCCCAAATGACAAAATCATTTTTTTTTTGAGTGAAGGACATAGATTGGGTTGTTAGGTATCTTGTGTCCAAATTTGGTGTCAATTCACTCAGTGGTTTTTGAGTTCTGTTAATCCCACAAACGAACATTACATTTTTATTTATATAGATTTATTTGGTATCAAAAGCATTGCATAAATTAGTATAAAACTGATATAAATAGAAGGAGCGCAGGCGGCTAAATATCTTTTGACCAAAAACGGGGAACAGCAATAGCATTGTCTGTAGCCTCCAACATTTCTTCCTCTGTACCTGAAGCAGGGCATAGTGGACAAGCATACAGGTGTGGAGTTGTCCTCTCTGCTCCAGAGTCACACAAAGTATGGGATTCTTTTAAGTCGTGCCATTTTGCCAGGTTGTCTTTTGATCTGCCCACTCCACTTCTGAGTCTGTTCAGGGACTTCCAAGTTGCCCATTCTTGTTTTGCCCCTGGAGGAAGACCCTCATGGGGGGCCATCAAGTTGGGATTTCCTGGTTTAGCTGCCCAGAGGGATGCCTTGCTGTTGTTGGGGGGACCCCAAGAGGAGTGGTAGTTCTCATAAAGCTCTTCCTTGATTTGAGCCTACTGGGAGGAGGCTGGTAGCCATGTAGTGGGGGGCTTTCACAGGGTTTTATTATTTATTATTACAGTATTATTTCACAAAGTAATAATAATATACTTTATTTATATTCTGCTTTATCTCCCGGAGAGGATTCAGGGCAGATTACAGAATGCATATATAGCAAACATTCAATGCTGATATACAGTTAACAGCAAAGGCAGACAGTACATAGACAGAGGCAAAGGCTTCCCTTTATTTCATCTCTGGCATTTGGAGTCTGTGCTCAACTCTGGCCATGGGGAGGTGCTGTTGTTATATTTTCCATGCCAAGGAGCCTGTTGTCTGTGAACACCTTCCTGATCCAATTGCTAGCATGTCTTCATGGGTGCCTTTTAGCTCCCTGACAAAGTGGTACCTATTTATCTACTCACATTACTGTTTTCAAATTGCTAAGTAAGCAGGAGCTAGGACTGACGGTGGGAGCTCACCCTGACCCATCGCTTTGAACTGCCAACCATCTGGTCATCAAGATTTTCTGCAGCTGGTGGTTTATTCCACTGTACTACCACTTCTCCTCCTATTGTGGAGGGCCAACATAATATTATATCCCTAAATATAGGGTGCTCCTAGAGTACGCTATAGCCAGAGGCAACCTAGGTAATTTTCAATGGTAAGCAAACAGTATTTTGGTTCCCCCCCCCCCCCAACCAATCATTGATATATATTTTCTATTCATCATGGGAGTTCTGTGTGCCATATTTGGTTCAATTCCATCATTGGTGGAGTTCGGAATGCTCTTTGATTTTAGGTGAACTATACATCCCAGTAACTACAACTCACATATGTCAAGGTCTATATTCCCCCCAAGAGTGCCTCAAGAGCGCCCCTGGGCAAAATCAACTCTACTGCAAATGCTTACTTGAGCCGCCCCTGGCTATAGCCATAACATTTTGAACCAATGTGACTGTCCTGGGTCCATCCTGGGACTCATAATTCAGTGAAATATCTACAATTATCTGTGGGTCCATCTACTATATAGAATTAATGCAGTTTGACTCCACTTTAACTGCTATGGTGCAATGCTATAGGAAAATGGAAAAGAGAATGTTGGTGGATAGGAAAAGAGATTTAAAGATGGGCTCAAAGTCAGTCTTAAAAACTCTGACATAGACACTGAGAACTCGGAAGCCCTGGCCCTTGAGAGCTCCAGCTGGAGGTCAGCTGTGACCAGCAGTGCTGCAGAATTTGAAGAGGCATGAATAGAGGGCGAAAGAGAGAAAGTGCCAAGAGGAAGGCGCATCAAGCCAGCCCTGACCAGGACCGCCTTCCACCTGGAAACCAATGCCCTCTCTGCGGGAGAAGATGCAGGTCAAGAAGAGGGCTCCACAGTCATGGACACTGCACGCTGACCTGGAGGACAATCCTACTCGGATAACGAGGGATCGCCTAAATAAGTAAGTAAGTAATGATATAGAATTATTGGGGCAGTAGCTTTATAAAGACTTTACTTTAAAACTTGTGCACCAGCTGCGCCCGTACCTTGGGAAGTCAGATCTGGCCACGGTGGTCCACGCTCCGGTTACATCCCGTTTGGATTACTGCAACGCTTTCTACATGGGGTTGCCTCTGAAGACTGCCCGGAAACTTCAACTAGTCCAACGAGTGGAAGCCAAACTACTAACAAGAGCGGGGTACAGGGAGCATACTACTCCTCTGTTGCGCCAGCTCCACTGGCTGCCAATTAGCTTCCGAGCACAATTCAAAGTGCTGGTGTTAACCTATAAATCACTAAACGACTCCGGCCCTGTTTACCTGTCCAAACGTATTCTCCCCTATGAACCATCAAGATTGTTAAGATCGTCTGGAGAGGCCCTGCTCTCGGTCCCACCGGCCTCGCAAGCGCGTCTGGTGGGGACGAGGGACAGAGCCTTCTCGGTGGTGGCCCCGCGAGTATGGAACTCTCTCCCACTGGAGATCAGAACTGCCCCGTCTATCCTGACATTTAGGAAACAGGTGAAAACTTGGCTCTGGAAACTGGCATTTGACGAGTGAGTCAATATCCTGTGATATGGATGGATGATGATGAACAACGATTTTATTGTGATGACTGACCATTGTAACTATATGACTTTATTTTGCTGTTTTAATGTTTTCGTGTAATATGGAATATGATGTTTTTAATGAGTGTTTGTGATATTGTTGTTGGAAACCGGCCTGAGTCCCTCGATGGAGGTGAGAAGACCGGTATACAAAATTTCTAAATAAATAAATAAATTTACTCTGTGCTAAAGGGAGCTGTTGCCTCATCAAATTACAAATTCCATGGTATCACAACACTGAGGCATGTCAGTGCATTTTGTGCCTTCTGTAGTTGTCTGAGGGACCATCTGTCCCGACACTGACCTACATGATTATAGACCAGCTTAAGTGGCTAAGGGGGGGAAGGAAAGGGCCTGAGTCTGTTAGGAATTGTGGGAGTTGAAGTCCAAAACACCTGGTATAGATGCAGCCGCAGTCATAGACTATGTTATCTCTCTTTCATTATAAGGCTGAGCATTTGCTATTCCCCTAAGTACAAAGGAACTTGGTCAAACAGCATTCATGAATTGCTGTCCAAGGTGATCACAATTTGGATCATCATGACTTCATCATGACTTTGCTTGGTGAATGTGGAAGGAATCTGCCATCGAGGCTCTCTGCCATGCTGCCATTTGACTAAGCAAGACACCCACCTCTTTCAGAAAGTGAAATGTCACACCTAATGACGTTATTAGCACCTCGTAATCTCTGCTTTCTATCGGATGGCCAAACAATGGCTTGCTCAATATTTCCAGTAAAAAGCAACTTGGCAAACACCTTCCGAACAAGTCAGGAATGCCTCGAAACAGATAAGAGAGGATTTGGCTTTGCTTCTTAACAGCTGATGCAGGAAAAGCTGGGACATCCCTCCTTTGTGGCTATCATGTTTCTTTCTTTTCCTTTAAAAAACTTTGGCTCAAAAATAAATCCAAACAGAAACGCAAACAAAATTGAGGTTTCGTAATTTGTAAAATACCCTTCCCAAACACCGATTCAGCGAAAATGTCGCTTTGTTATAAAAAATGGTGTCCCTATATTTTTTGTGACAGTGAAATCATTCTGTTCTTTCTGCACAAGACCTGAATTTCCAGCAGAACAAATGGGGAGCTGTAGATGTAGATGAAGCAGAGGCCAAACCAGGGTGAGTCCGAGTTTTTGTACATATCCAGGTGAGCATATTTCTAGCCAATCCCTCTGCAATGCCAGTAATACAGCTTAATGGTGTAACATTAGAAAATGTTGACCATTTCTGCTACATTGGCAACCACCTCTCCACAAAAGTCAACATAGACACCGAAATACAACACCGTCTGAGCTCTGCGAGTGCAGCATTTTTTTCAAATGAAGCAGAGAGTGTTTGAGGACCAGGACATACATAAGGAGACCAAGGTGTTTGTTTATGAAGTTTTTGTCCTCCCAACCCTGTTATATGTTATAAGCATGGACTATCTACAGAGGTCACACTCAACTCCTGGGATGATTCTGTTGTAGTAGAGTGTGCTGGTCAAGCTACAACTGGTAGTAGAAGGGCAAAGAGGGCTGCTCAGGTGTTGGAACAAGAGCAGCAAAGGAAACGAATTAGGGAGATATTCATGACACCTACAGATTCTGAGTCGTTCAAAGGGTTCACAGATTCTGAAATGGAGGAGGAGGAAGACGGGAGTAGAGGTTTGAAGCAGGTTACTCGGGAGCAAGAGTCAGGTGAAGAATGGGAAAGGAAGCGGATCCGTGAAATACTTAATGCTCCAACTGAGGAGGAAGACTTTATGGGGTTCATGGGGAGTGATGGGACTGGGAGTGATAACGGAGAGGAGGATGGGCTGGACTGGACTCGTGTGCAAGAGATTAGGGACATATGTACACAATAGGGCTGGGCGGTTTCGTTTCGCAATTTCGTAATTCGTTAAAAATTCGTTATTTTTTTATAACGAAGCGATATTGAATTATTCAGGAGCAACTAAAAAACGAAACGAATTTTTCCAATTCGTAATTGTTTTGGAATTGTTTCGTTATTGATTCGTAAATGTTTTGTTATTATTTCCGCATGTCTGGTGCAAGTTTTAGGGTTGCTGTTTGTTTTCTCAGTGAAAAAATATATAATTATCACATCAACAGTCAACAACAGAGGGAGAGGGAAGCTTCAGAAGTTTTTTTAGCATATTGCGCGATCGCGGCCGCCATTAACTAATCAATTCGTAATTGATTCGTAATTGTTTCGTAATTGTTTTATGATTTCCGAAATTTCATAAATATCGAACTTTTTTTAAGGAAAATTTCGGAATTCTTTTAAATAACGAAACGCAAAAAACCCCTAAAAACGAATCGAGTTTAGAAACAAATTTTTCCGTGTTTGGACAGCCCTAGTACACAACCAACATCTAGTGATGAGTTTGAAGGGTTTTTGGGAGACTGGCAACCTGGTAATACATGGGGTGATCTAAGACTTGATAGACGCTGGAAATGTTGGAGGGACGGGAGGTGGTGAGCAGCTGTGGAAGCAAAGGCAGCTGAGAGTGATGAAGACAGAGTGGAGAGCAGCTCATCATCCGATAATGAGTTATAGGATGAAAGAAGGAATCCAACATTGGGGACTTGGCAGTAGGCAAAGTGTTGTATTCGTGCTTGGGACTTTGCTGCTGCCATTACTCTTGACTTGGGTCCTGGGACTGCAGATTGCTGTGTTTCCGTGCTTCTACTGACTGGAATCTCGTAAGTGCTGACTTCTACTTCCCTTCTGACTCTGGATTGTTTTTGGATGACGACATCGTGTTTTGGACCTAAACTTCTGCTTTTGGATGTGTCACGACTTGGGACTGTTTTCTGACAACGTTTTTGCTTGCTTCCACCTTGCTACTTTGTGTTTCGAGAACTCTGTGACTTTGGAGCAGTTTGCTTGAACTTTTTGTTATCCCGGATTATATCCCAGTATAATCCAGATTATTTACCAAGTTACGTTTTTGCATAGCAGTTTGCTACAGACTTTGTTTTCTTGCTAGGTACACTGAGTTAAGTGTTTCTAAGCTATTTTTGTTATATTAATAAACCTTGTTTGGACCTTTTACTTGTGTCTGGCTCCTTCAAGGCATCTGGTTCACGACAGATTCCATCAGCGTTGCCTCGGAAATATCTGGCAAATCTCTTAGGATGAGAGGCAGACAAATATCAGCATGCTGGAAGAAGCAAAGACCACCAGCGCTGAAGTGATGCTCCTATGCCATCAACTCCGCTGGACTAGTCACATTGTCCAAATGCTCAATCACCATCTCCCAAAGCAGTTACTATATTCTCAACTCAAGAATGGGAAATGTAGTGTTGGTGGACAGGAAAAGAAATTTAAAGATGGGATTAAAGCCAACCTTAAAAATTCTGGCATAGACAACAAGAACTGGGAAGCCCTGGTCCTTGAGTGCTCTAACTGGAAGTCAGCTGTGGCCAGGAGTGCTGCAGAATTCAAATAGGCACGAATGGAGAACAAAAGAGAGAAATGTGCCAAGAGGAAGGCGCCTCAAGCCAACCCTAACCGGGACCACCTTCTACCTGGAAACTGATGTTCTCACTGCGGGAGAACATGCGGATGAAGAATAGGGCTCCACAGCCACCTACATACCCACCACCAAGACACCAGACTTGGAGGACCATCATCCTCAGGCTATGAGAGATTGCCTAAGTAAGTAAGCAAGCATATGTCTAATTGTCTGGAAACCAACCTAGTTGTAAGTCCTACTTGGTTCAATTGTACTTGCAAGATATGTGCAACAAGGGTTAGGCAACATGTGGCCAAGAGCTAAATACAGTCTTTGAAGCCTTCAGCCTCATAACTACAGCAATGAAACTCACCAACCTAACTGCTGAAATTAGGGTAAACTAAACAAACTCCTTAGTCTACCCTTATCCTTTTTGGATGTAATTTCCTGTCAAATTTTAGCTAAATGGCAAGGCGTTTTACTCCGAGGCAGGTGCCCTACATCTGGAATTGCTGAAATTGCTCACATCTGATGTTTGGGATTGTAGTTTTCAATATGGTGAACTTAACATACATTTCCTTGAAGCCTCAGAGAAGGGTTCAGCAAGGCACTGCTTGCTGCATTTAATTTAATTTTCATTTTTATCTTTTTTTCTCCATCCATCAATGTTAAAGTATCTCTCCAAAGAACTTTTTAAAAACTTCTCTCTTTTCATGGTCTCCTGAAGTGAGCCCTGAGGGTTTACCAATGGGAGTTGTATATGTTTTGGCACATGACTCTAACATTGTTCTCTTTTAGAAAACAATATCTACTCAGGGTTAAAGCCTCTTTCTTCTTTGAAAAAAAAACTATTTTGTTTAAAGGCAATCATTGTATTGCATTTCTAAAAGGGCAATAAAAATAAAGCTGATGTGGAAATAAGAGAACATCTCTTCCGCTTGGCTGCCCTGGTTTTCTACTGTCATAGGACAAGAGACGGTTTTTAAAAAAGTGTTGGGGTCACTTATCAATTAAGCATTTCACTACATCATTTAGTTAAAATGGAAACATCTGGAGCCGAGAATCAATTGCCCAGAACCAGCAGCTTTGCTAATGAGAATTAACTTTAAATTGCAGTTCAGTTCTGTCAAGGTGCCCCTCCCTTTCTTGACAGCCAATCTTTTGTGACCATTGGGAAGATCGAGACACAATTAAGCATGCAGAAATGCTAGTGATTTATGACAGAATTAAGTACATTGGTCGCAATTCTGCTTCAGAGGCTACAATAGAGCTACTTTGATTATAACAGACCTACTTGGATAACAAGTCATGCTAGTGAACTGTGCTGATGCACAATCAGGTACTGTGAATTACGTCCCATTGCACAAGGCAGACTCCCGTTGTACAATGTGTCCTAATAATAATAATAATAATAATAATAATAATCCTTTGTTTGTACTCCGCTACCATCTCCCGAAGGACTCGATGCGGCTTACAAGAGGCCGAGCCCACATACAACAATAAAACAACAACAACAATACAGCAAAATAAATCAAAACAAAGCAATAACATTAACAACACACAATGACACAATTAAAAACTATGGCAGGGCCAAATGTAATAATTAAAATTAAAAAGTGCTGGGCATGACCAGGAGAAAAGGGTAGGTGTTTGGAGAGGGATGGGTTTGCAGATATCCTAAATCTCTGATAAAGTGCGTTGGGGACAAAATGCTTGGAGTTTCCTTATTCTGGGAAGGCACACTGGAACAGCCACGTTTTCAAGTTCCTCCTAAAAATTTCTAGTGATGGGGCTTGCCTGATATCCTTAGGGAGCGAGTTCCAGAGTCGAGGGGCCACCACCGAGAAGGCCCTATTCCTTGTCCCCACCAATCACGCTTGTGATGCAGGTGGGATCGTAAGTAGGGCCTCTCCAGATGAACGAAGAGATCGTGTGGGTTCGTATGCAGAGATGCGGTCACGCAGGTAGGCGATCCCAAACCGTTCAGGGCTTTGTAGGTGAGCACCTGCACCTTGAATTGGGTCCAGAAAATGAACGGCAGCCAGTGGAGCTCCTTGAACAGCAGGGTTGACCGCTCCCTGTAAGGAGCACCGGTTAACAACCTGGCCCGTTGGACCAAGTGAAATTTCCGGGCCATTTTCAAGGGCAGCCCCACGTAGAGTGCATTACAGGAATCTAATCTGTAGTTGACTAAGGCATGGACCATCCTGGCCGATCAAGAGCAGCAAAGGAAGCAAATTAGATATTCATGACACCTACAGATTCTGAATCATTTGAAGGTTTCTCAGATTCTGAAATGGAGGAGGAGGGAGATGGGAGCAGAGGCTTGAAATGGGCTACTCGGGAGCAAGAGTCAGATGAGGAACATGAAAGGAAACGTATCTGGGAAATACTTAATGCTCCCACAGAGGAGGAGGATTTTATGGGGTTCACAGGGACTGATGGGACTGGGAGTTGTACCGAAGAGGAGGATGGACTAGATTGGACCCGTGTACAGGAGATCAGAGACATATGTACACAACCAACATCAAGTGATGAGTTTGAAGGGTTTTCTGGAGAATGGCAACCTGGTAATACATGGGGTGATCTAAGTCTTGATAGACGCTGGAAGAGCTGGAGGGATGGGCGGTGGCAAGCAGCTGTGGAAGCAAAGGCACCTGAGAGTGATGAAGACAGGGTGGAGTCCAGCTCATCCTCTGATGAGGAGTTATAGGATAAAAGTAAGGTATCAAACTATTGGAACTTTGCAGTAGGCAAAGTGTTGTATTGGGCTTGGGACTTTGTTGCTGCCATTACTCTTGCCTTGGGTCCTGGGACTGCAGATCGCTGTGTTTCCGTGCTTCTACCTTCTGGAATCCTGTAAGTGCTGACTGCTATCTTCCTGCTGACTTCGGATTGTTTTTGGGACGACGACTTCGCGCTTTGGACTGCTACAGTTTCTTCTGGACGTGCCTTGACCTTGGACTGTTTCTAGACTACGTTTTTGCTTGCTCCTACCTTGTTTATTGATGTTTATTGGACTCTGTGTTTTTGAAGCAGTTTGCTGATACTTTTTGTTATCCCAGATTATATCCCAGTATAATCTGGATTATATTCCAAGTTGTGTTTTTTGCTTGGCTTTTTGCTACAGACTTTCAGTTTTGCTAGTAACACTGAGTTAAGTGTTTCTAAGCCATTTTTGTTACTTTAATAAACTTTGTTGGACCTTTACCCTTGTGTTTGGCTCTGTTAAGGCTTCTGGTTCACAACACATTTACTACTCGAAGCCCCCCAAGTTTCAGAATATTTCGATTTTTAGGATATTTTTGAGGTTTTTATGAATAAGATTTTTTTTAAAAAAAATACAAGAGCTTTCCCCTCAAATTTCTCTTCAATGACACAACATAACCAGGGAATTCCCCCCCCCCCCCCATGTTTCAGAAAGATTAACACATCCACTGATTTTTAGGGAATTTAAAAAGTTTTGCCCAATTAAAAAAAACCAAGAGGTATCCCCAGGAATTTCTCTGTCGTGAGAAAGGAAGAGCAGGGCATCATTCCTGACATCTTCCAGAAAAATCCACTCATCCACTGATTTTAATTTTTTTAAAAGTTTTACAAATAAAAACAATTAATAATAATAATAATAATAATAATCACACCAGGAGCACCTCCTTCATTTTCCTCAGCTCTGCTAGGCTGAGAAGAGCCTCACATTTTGCCTGCACTGCCCAGTAGAGTTTGCTTGCGCTGAAAGGCTAAGCTGACTTACTGGGACTTAAGGCAGTTACGTATTTTCTTACAAAAACTGTGTGCTGGATGTTTTCCATTCATTTTAATTCATTTTAACAGTGCTGCACTGTCTTTGTAATGCATGTCATAAGTATGGGTTTAACACATCTCTTACAACTTTCGACCCTTTTACATTTTTTTTGCACAGCCCTAATAAGAAGTCAACTTATACAATAGTATATGTGGTAGATCTCTATTCTCTCTGAAAAATAGGAAAATTGCACAATATCAGAATCAATGTGAACAGGAGCCAAGTTATTGTTACCGTATGCCTTCAAATTTTCTGACTTATGACGTCTCTAAGGTGAACCTATCTTGGGCTTTAGGATGCTGACGTTGCTGGTGCTGATTTTTCTTAGAAGGAGAAGGAAATGCTCTAGAAAGCCTCATTCATTCAAGGGTTTTGCAAAATCATACAGATTTTCCAGTTTCAAGATTCTCCTGTTACTTTTTTTTTTTTGTTACCAGCCTGATTAATAATACCTTAGTGACTCTGGGCCAAAAGATCCCACATGGAATGCATCAAAGGGCTAAGCTAAGGAATGTACAGTGTGTTCATTTGATTTGTTATATTTTTATCTCACTTTTCAGTAAAAAATGGCTCCCTAAGTAATTCACAACAGGTAAGATCCAATGCGAAAGGTAATTATAATTCAGCACAACTGTGCATGCTGATGATGGATTAGGGGCATAATGTAAGGTAAGAGACGTATACCAAAGCACTCAGAACTTTATCAAAAACTAGCTTGTTCAGTTAGCATTTGTTCCTTGAAATTAACCAGAATGAACAAATGGGTCCTCTAGCAAAACGTTGTCACTTGCAATGCTTTGTCAAGGAAATCAGACATCTCACTATTCTTCCTCTTTATTGATTTTCCAGTTTGCACTGCCAAAAATCCATCAGCATTCCACATTGAAACACATTGTTCAAGGAAGCACAGGTTCTTCTTTGTGGAAAGAAAATCATGCAAAAAATAATAATAATAAAACCTGCAATTCTGATTATAATAGTACTGTAAGTATGTGGGGGAAGTATTTCTGGTGAGAAAAAACACATTCTTCCACCCACAAAATATTGTTTCTAATTCTTGGGAGGAGAGCAATGACCAATCTCGATAAAATAGTGAAGAGTAGAGACATCACACTGGCAACCAAGATCCGCATAGTTAAAGCAATGGTATTCCCTGTAGTCACCTACGGATGTGAGAGCTGGACCTTAGGGAAGGCTGAGCGAAGGAAGAGAGATGCTTTTGAGCTGTGGTGCTGGAGGAAAGTGCTGAGAGTGCCTTGGACTGCGAGAAGATCCAACCAGTCCATCCTCCAGGAAATAAAGCCCGACTGCTCATTGGAGGGAAGGAGACTAGAGACAAAGTTGAAGTCCTTTGGCCACATCAAGGATACCATCAACCCATCATGCCCTTGGTCAGCCCCTCTTCCTTTCTCCTTCCATCTTCCCCAGCTTCATTGTCTTCTCTAAGCTTTCCTGTCTTCTCATGATGTGGCCAAAATAATTCATCTTTGCCTCTAATATCCTTCCCTCCAGTGAGCAGTCGGGCTTTATTTCCTGGAGGATGGACTGGTTGGATCTTCTCGCAGTCCAAGGCACTCTCAGAACTTTCCTCCAACACCACAGCTTAAAAGCATCTCTCTTCCTTGGCTCAGCCTTCCCGAAGGTCCAGCTCTCACATCCGTAGGTGACTACAGGGAAGACCATGGCTTTAACTATGCGAATCTTCATTGCCAGTGTGATGTCTCTACTCTTCACTATCTTATCAAGATTGGTCATTGCTCTCCTCCCAAGAAGTAAGCGTCTCCTGATTTCCTGGCTGCAGTCTGCGTCTGCAGTAATCTTTTCACCTAGAAATACAAAGTCTGTCACTGCCTCCACGTTTTCTCCCTCTATTTCCCAGTTGTCAATCATTCTTGTTGCCATAATCTTGGTTTTTATGTTTAGCTGCAACCCAGCTTTTGCGCTTTCTTCTTTCACCTTGATTAGAAGGCTCCTCAGCTCCTCCTTGCTTTTGGCCATCAAAGTGGTATCATCTGCATATCTGAGGTTGTTAATGTTTCTTCCAGCAATTTTTACTCCAGCCTTACATTCATTAAGCCCCCCACATTGCATGATGTGTTCTGCAAACAAGCTGGGCTTTCCCACATTGAGTCCCATTTTTTATTCAGCCCAGGTTTTTTAAGTTTATTGTGCTTTACTCTTTGTAAATTGCCTTGGGTCCCATGCCTGAAGAAAGGTATCATAAAAACATAATAACTGCCAAAAGGTTTGATTGCTGAGGCTGGGAGTCTCAAGTATCTCTATGAGGAATAATGGTTGAACATCTCTGGAGTTGTCACAATAGTCAACTCTCATTCATGGGCAAGAGTATGCTCAATTTTCCCCATAAAGGCATTCAAAGTAGTTTTCGAAAAAGAACCTTTCCACACAAAGCTTATAACCACTATTGCTATCCCATCTGTTGCAGGCACGGAGGATGTATGTTTCCAACGTGAGGTTTAGATAAAAGTCCTAAGAAATGTGTGTCCCCCTCCCTCTCCAGTTTAACAATGGCACGAAAAGAATGCCAGGATTCTTGGAGGTCTGCAGTAATTTATAAAAGGTCCATTAAATAACAAAAGCTCCTCCACAGCTGCTGAGGAACATATCCAATATGTTCCTGCTGTTGTGAAACGGCCTCCGAGGTCATCTTGACACTTACATTATGCTGCAAAGAAACTGTTTAATTACAGCATCTTGTGTGAGTTGAATATCAGCCATTAACACCAAGCCTTCAAGTACGGAGTGGCAAAAGATCAGAGTGGGAGTGAGGGAAGGGAGCCAGGGCACAAAGCCGAAGGAGGATAAATCAAGTGCAGACATGGTAATTATGCCACTCATATTACTCCACTTAATGATGGTGATGGTGGTGGTAGTAGTACTTATGATGATGTTGATGAAAACTGAGCAAAATGTTGCATCCCACTGATTACCTTGGAATTATTTCTATTTACTTCATTTAAAGCATTTATCTATTGTCTTCAGCCCACCTTGGCCCCTGTGGGATAGAATGTTCAAAGCATCCAATATACATGAGTGAAAACATTTTAAATTTCCTCTTTAAAAATAATGTAAAACCAAAGGAGTTTAAAACAACATAGCAGACAGTTTTAGGAACTGAAGGCTGCCCAAAGGTCAGGGGATCAAACAGGATGAAGCCAGTCTGACTTGCCCTAGGAATGAATTCCACACTCAAGTTCATCTACAGCAGTGTTTCTCAGCCTTCCTAATGCTGCGACCCCTTCATGCAGTTCCCAACCATAACATTATTTTCGTTGCTACTTCATAATTGTAATTTTGCTACTGTTATGAAGCATCATGTAAATATCTGATATGCAGGATAGATTTCATAACAGTAGCAAAATGGAGCGAGAGTTGCCAGATGTTCAAGCTGGGTTTAGAAAAGGCAGAGGAACCAGAGACCAGATTGCCAATATCCGGATGCTGGAGAATGGAGAAAGGCAGGAAGTGTCAGAAAAACATTTACTTCTGCTTCATTAACTATTCTAAAGCCTTTGACTGTGTGGATCATAATAAATTGTGGCAAGTTCTTGGTGGGATGGGCATCCCAAGCCCCCTTCCCTCTCTCCTGAGGAATCTGTACAAGGACCAAGGAGCCACAGTCAGAACTGACCACGGAACAGGAGACGGGTTCAAGATTGGGAAAGGCGTCCGGCAAGGCTGCATCCTCTCACCCAACCTTTTTAACTTGTATGCAGAACACATCATGCGAGGATGTGCGGGGCTGGATGAATGCAAGGCTGGGGTGAAAATTGCTGGAAGAAACATTAACAACCTCAGATATGCAGATGACACCACTCTGATGGCCGAAAGCGAGGAGGAGCTGAGGAGCCTTCTAATCAAGGTGAAAGAAGAAAGCGCAAAAGCTGGGTTGCAGCTAAACGTCAAAAAAACCAAGATTATGGCAACAAGAATGATTGACAACTGGAAAATAGAGGGAGAAAATGTGGAGGCCGTGACAGAGTTTGTATTTCTAGGTGCAAAGATGACTGCAGATGCAGACTGTGGCCAGGAAATCAGAAGACGCTTCCTTCTTGGGAGGAGAGCAATGTCCAGTCTCGATAAAATAGTAAAGAGCAGAGACATCAGACTGGCAACCAAGATCCATTGCCTAGTCAAAGCCATGGTATTCCCTGTAGTCACCTACGGATGTGAGAGCTGGACCTTCGGGAAGGCTGAGCGAAGGAAGAGAGGCGCTTTTGACTGTGGTGTTGGAGGAAAGTGCTGAGAGTGCCTTGGACTGCGAGAAGATCCAACCAGTCCATCCTCCAGGAAAGTGATGATGATGCTGGGGAAAGTGGAAGGCAAAAGGAAGAGGGGCCGACCAAGGGCAAGATGGATGGATGGTTTCCTTGAAGTGACTGGGCTGACCATGAAGGAGCTGGGGGTGGTGACGGCCAACAGGGAGCTCTGGCGTGGGCTGGTCCATGAGGTCACAAAGAGTCGGAGACGACTGAACGAATGAACAACAACAAGGATGGATTTTCATTCACTGGACTGAATTTGGCACAAATGATATGCCCAAATTTCAGTACTGGTGGGGTTGGGGGATTGATTTTGTCATTTGGGAGTTGAAGTTGCTGGGATTTATAGTTAAACTACAATAAAAGAACATTCTGAACTCCACCAACTATGGACTGAACCAAATTTGGCACACAAAACTCCTATGACCAAGAGAAAATATTGGAAGGGTTTGGTGGGCATTGATTTCAGTTTTAGAGTTGTAGTTCATCTACTTCCAGAGAGCACTGTGGACTCAAACATTAATGGATCTGAACCAAACTTGGCATGAATACTCAATATGCCCAAAGTTTGGGAGAAATAGGCCTTGATATTTGGGAATTGAAGTTGCTGGGATTTATAGTTAATCTACAATCAAAGAGCATTCTGAACCCAGCCCATAAGGGATCTGCACTAAACTTGACATGCTACCTACATGGCCAACATTGATTACTAGTGGGGTTGGGGGGGGCTGTTTTTGAATTCTGGGAGTTGTAGTTCACCAACACCAAAAAGAAAGAGAAGGACAGGCAGAGAGATATTCAGCCTTCTCTGCCAAAAGGGTTCCTAAGACCATCAGAAATATGTGTTTTCTGATGGTCTTTGGCGACCCCCCTGAAACCCTCTCATGACCCCCTCAGGGGTCCCAACCCCCAGGTTGAGAAACACTGATCTACAGAGAAAGTGTTTCAGTCAGTTTTAAGTTGTGAATTTTAACCTGTGTTTCAACGGCCAAGTAGCAATGGTAAGAACAGACAATGGAACAACAGACTGGTTCAAGATTGGAAAAAGAGTACGGCAGGGCTGTCTACTCTCACCCAACCTATTCAATTTGTATGCAGAACACATCATGCGATGTGTGGGCCTTGACGAATCCAAGGCTGGAGTTAAAATTGCTGAAAGAAACATTAACAACCTTAGATATGCAGATGATACCACTTTGATGGCTGAAAATGAGGAGCTGAGGAACCTTATAACCAAGGTGAAAGAAGAAAGTGCAAAAGCTGAGTTGTAGTTAAAAATATATATAAAAACCAAAATGATGGCAACCAGACTGATTGACAACTGGGAAACAGAGGGAGAAAACGTGAAGGCAGTGACAGACTTTGTATTTCTAGGTGCAAAGATTAGTGCAGACGCAGACTGCAGCCAGGAAATCAGAAGACGTTTACTTCTTGGGAGGAGAGCAATGACCAATTTTGATAAAATAGTGAAGAGTAGCGACATCAGACTGGCAACCAAGATCCATTGCCTAGTCCAAGCCATGGTCTTCCCTGTAGTCACCTACGGATGTGAGAGCTGGACCTTAGGGAAGGCTGAGCGAAGGAAGAGAGACGCTTTTGAACTGTGTTGTTGGAGGAAAATCCTGAGGGTGCCTTGGACCACAAGAAGATCCAACCAGTCCATCCTCCAGGAGATAATGCCCAGCTGCTTACTGGAGGGAAGGATATTAGAGGCAAAGATGAAATACTTTGGCCACATCATGAGAAGACAGGAAAGCTTGGAGAAGCCAATGATGCTGTGGAAAATGGAAGGAAAAAGGAAGAGGGCCAACCAAGGGCAAGATGGATGGATGGGATCCTTGAAGTGACTGGCTTGACTTGAAGGAACTGGGGATGGCGATTACCAACAAGGAGCTCTGGCTTGGGCTGTTCCATGAAGTCATGAAGAGTCAGAAAGGTTCTTAAAAAAAACTACTTTATGGAAAAAATTGTGAATATTCATACCCATGAAGGAGAGTTGACTATTGTGACAACCCCAGAGATGATCAACCATTATTCCTCATAGGGATATTTGAGACTCTTAGCTTCAACAATCAACGAATAAACAGCAAATTTCATCCATGGATTTTGACTTGCAGTCTAACTTTGTGTATCTTGTTTTATGTGTTTTATCTCTTCTTTTAATGATGTACCCCCCCCCCACCTTGAGTTGCAGGGAGAGATGGGAAATACTATTATTATTATTATTATTATTATTATTAGTATTATTATTATTTTACTGACACAAAAGCACAGTATGTCACAGCAAATGAGATCTATATGCTGGATTTCGTATCACAAAATCACAAGTCGAACACTTCCAAGCGTCTAGGACTGTGTGATGTATTTTCAAATGATGTGCACAGATCCAAGTCAGGTGGCCTTTTGCAGTTGACAGATCGTGATTTGTCAATGTTTATTGTTTCCAAATGCCGGCTGAGATCTTTTGGCACGGCACCCAGTGCACCAATTACCACTGGTACCACCTGTTGTTGTTGTTGTTGTTGTTGTTGTTGTTGTTATTGTATTGTCGAAGGCTTTCATGGCTGCAATCACTAGGTTGTTGTAGGTTTTTTCAGGCTATATGGCCATGTTCTAGAGGCATTCTCTCCTGACGTTTCGCCTGCATCTATGGCAAGCATCCTCAGAGGTAGTGAGGTGAGCCTACCTCTGAGGATGCTTGCCATAGATGCAGGCGAAACGTCAGGAGAAATGCCTCTAGAACATGGCCCTATAGCCCGAAAAAACCCACAAGAACCTAGTTGTTGTTTATTATTTATTAGTATTATTTCTGATGAGATCACCCATATTACCTTGTGAGACAGTGGTCAAGCAACAGGGCCTCTATTGAGGATCTTACCTTTTGGCAGTCATATTTGAGATGGTGGTATTTTTCATAGCCTGGCTCAAGCTATTCAGGGCTTTGTAGGTCAAATCCAGCATCTTGGAATGAGCTTGGGGAAAAATGGGAAGCTAACATAGTACTTATAAGACACATATCACATGGTCTTTGGGGCCTCATCTACATAAGACCCTGAACATTGGACCCTCACTACAACACTACCAGATGTTGTAGTGTGATGAATATTGTGACATTGTCTAGGCAACCTATCTAGAAAATGCTACATGCCAGAAGCCATTCTGCAGCATGGTGAGCATAGATTGTGGAGAAGCATCCATTGAGAAGGGCATGCAAAGCCAAAGAATTTGGATCTTTCCTTCCATCCTCAAGGAAGCAATGGTGCCACATGTGGACAGTAATTTGGAACAGTGTAGCATTAGAGCCATTCACACTCCTACTAATGGCGTTATTAGACATATTTGGAAAAATAGGATCCAAGAAATTTGTTCAAAGTCTACTGATGTAGATGCTTGAGAAACCCATTAATGCACAGAAACCTGAAGTGGTAAAAATATTTTATTTTATTTATTTATTTTGCTATAATATTAACCCAAGACTGGCACAAACCTCAGCAATATACCGAGTGTTTCCCTTGGGGACGGGAGCAGGGATAGATTTTGGTTGTTTTGTTTGTTTTTGTTAGAAGAGAAATAATTAATCTGTTTGCTTGTTTATTTTAGTACACAGCTGTTGTTATTACCATGCATGATATATATTGAATCTGGAGCAATTTTTCTTTAGCCTGCGAGCTGCTATTGCTGATTTCCCCTGTTGCCTGTATAGATTCAGTTCGTAATAAAAATCATTTTTAAGGGAAGTGTGGAAAGCATGTTGACATCTTCCCACAGCTGTGACTTCCAGTGCCAACATTCTCCGTTGGCTCAAAGGGGGCTGCAACCCAGGTCCTTCATGTCAGTTAGAAATTCATGTCGACTCTGCTATCCTAGATGGGTTTGAGTTCTTTAGGATAATGATTTATTCCAGGGTAAACAACATGCCCAATATGGCTCAGTACAGTCTACTGTTCTCATTGGCACTGGCTGACTAAGGACTTACTTACATGAACCAGAAAACCCCACATACTCACCACAAATGAACCAATGGCTGTCTTCTGTATGCTCTGCAGCGTCCGGTGAGTATTCCAGTTGTTTTTGCTTCATATTGACTTTGCTCAACTTTCAACAAAGATGCTTTGTAAGCAGTTTGAACAGTTGAATCAGGTCTGATTCTCTCTGATTTGCAGTCCAGGAGGACAATACCATCATCAGAGAAAGGGAATGGATTGTGTCCATGTTGTCCCCGCTGTTCCCATGGAGCTCTATCTGAACTCATGGCCTCCACAATCACTTCTACTGATGTCAGGTCACCTGCATGACCAACAGGAAGGAGGGGAGATCATTGTGGAGGTCATGAGTTTGGATAGAGCTCTATGGGAATGACCTGAAGGAGGTGACAGCCCAGTACGGTCAATGCAGTCCTGAACTATCCTGGACTGTCTTTGACAATGACTACAGATTCACATTCCCAGTGTAGATATGCCATAGGCCAGTGTTTCTCAACCTGGGGGTCGTGACTCCTGGGGGGGTTCATGAGGGATGTCAGAGGGGTCATCAAAGATCATCAGAAAATATTGTATTTTTGTTGATCATGGGGGTTCTCTGTGGGAAGTTTGGCCCAATTCTATTGCTGTGGGATTCAGAATGCTCTTTGATGGTAGGTGAACTATAAATCCCAGCAACTGTAACTCCCTAATGGCTAGATCTGTTTTCTCCAAACTCCACATTTGGGCATATTGCGTATTTGTGCCAAGTTTGGTCCAGATCTAGCATTATTTGAGTCCACAGTGCTCTCTGGATGTAGGTGAACTACAACTCCAAAACTCAAGATCAATGCCCATCAAATCCTTTTAGTGTTTTTTGTTGGTCATGGGTGTCCTGTATGCCACGTTTGGTTCAGTTCCATCATTGGTGGAGTTCAGAATGCTCTTTGATTGTAGGTGAATTATAAATCCCAGCAACTCCAACACCCAAATGGCAAGGTCTGTTTTTCCCCAAGCTCCACTAATGTTCACATTTGGGCATATTGAGTATAAGTGCCAAGTTTGATCCAGATCCATCATTGTTTGAGTCCACAGTGCTCTCTGGTGAACTACAACTCCAAAACTCAAGATCAATGTCTACCAAACCTTCCAATATTTTCTGTTCATCATGGGAGTTGTGTGTGCCAAGTTTGGTTCAATTCCGTCGTTGGTGGAGTTCAGAATGCTCTTTGGTTGTAGGTTAACTATAAATCCCAGCAACTACAACTCCCAAATGACAAAATCAATCCCCCCTAAAACCTCACCAGTATTCAAATTTGGGCATATCAGGTATTTGTGCCAAATTTGATCCATTGAATGAAAATACATTCTGCATATCAGATATTTACATTATGAATCATAACAGTAGCAAAATTACAGTTATGAACTAGCAATAAAAAAATGTTTGGGGGTCACCACAACATGAAGAACTGTATTAAGGGGTCGTGGCATTAGGAAGGTTGAGAAACATTGCCATAGGCTCTCAGATGGAAGCTGATTCCATACCTTGTTGCCTGATGCTTTCAGCTTCGTCTGGCATTGAACAGAGGACCTTTTGTAAGCAAACAAACATTCCGTGATTTTCTTCCCCTTAGAATGCCTTCAAGGCTATTATGAAAATCAAGCTATGCTGTGCACATATTTCACATCAACTTGGGAATTGACAATCTCACAAGAGCATTTTATAAAAAGTGTCACTACAACTGAATTTGATGGGTTTCATGAATTCCCCAGTTGTAGAATGCAACCATAGGTTGGATGGATAAAGAATGCCATGGGCCAAAAGGCAAGGGAATGGAACTTATTGGGAGAATAGAAACACAAGTCCTGATACCTAGTTAGAAAAATGTATAATTTTCAGGGGAAAGTATAAAGCTCTGATAAAGAAGGAAAGGTGGCAAAATGGAAAAAAAATGCTTAGCTAATGCTTACAAAAATGACCAGCCACAGCCAGAAGGGACAGAGAGTTTCATCTAAGCTGATGATCGTGCCATCACCGCTCAAGCAGGGAGCTTTGAAGCTCTAGGTGCCCTTACTGCTCTAGAAGCTCTAGGTGCCCTTACTGCCGATAACAGAGAAAACCAGCTGATCTCTAATCCATCTAAAACACAGACATGTGCCTTTCATCTCAAGAACAGACAAGCATCCCGAGCTCTGAGGATCACCTGGGAAGGAATCCCACTGGAGCATTGCAGCACACACAAATACCTGGGAGGAGTCACTCTGGACCGTGCTCTGACCTACAAGAAGCACCGCCTGAACATCAAGCAAAAAGTGGGCGCTAGAAACATCATACGAAAGCTGGCTGGCACAACCTGGGGATCACAACCAGACACAGCGAAGACATCTGCCCTTGTGCTATGCTACTCTGCTGCTGAGTACGCATGCCCAGTGTGGAACACATCTCACCACGCTAAAACAGTGGATGTGGCTCTGAATGAGACATGCCGCATTATCACGGGGTGTCTGCGCCCTACACCACTGGAGAAATTACACTGCTTAGCCGGTATTGCACCACCTGACATCCGCTGGGAAGTAGCAGCCAATAGTGAAAGGACCAAGGCAGAGACATCTCCAGCTCATCCCCTGTTTGGGTATCAGCCAGCACGTCAATGACTTAAATCAAGAAATAGTTTTCTAAGATCTACAGAGACACTCGCTGGAACACCCCAGCAAGCGAGAGTCCAAAAGTGGCAGCCTCAAACCCAGCACCTCAATCCAATGGCTGATACCAAATGAGAGACTCCCCCCTGGGCACACAGAAGAAGACGGGGCAACTTGGAAGGCGCTGAACAGACTGCGCTCTGGCACCACGAGATGCAGAGCCAACCTCAAGAAATGGGGCCACAAAGTGGAGTCCACGACATGCGAGTGCGGAGAAGAGCAAACCACTGACCACCTGCTGCAATGCAACCTGAGCCCTGCCGCATGCACCATGGAGGACCTCCTTGCGGCAACACCAAAGGCACTCCAAGGCGCCAGAGACTGGGCAAAGGACATGTAATCAATTACCAAGTTTGCAAACTTTGTGTTTTTTTTATCTGTTTGTTTTCTTCTGTTAGAAATGTAATACAATGGTCTGGTTGCACCTGACACGATAACTAAAATAAATAAATAGCTAATGTTGTTGAATGCCTCTCAAGGCAGAGATCTTGAGAGGCATTATCAGAGACAGCCTTATTGGACAGTGCTTATTCTTATCCACTGTGTATTATTAATTCAGATCAATGAATGCATTTCTATCAAGCACATGTTTTTGATGGCAAAGAGAGGGTAACTCATATTTTGGAAACCCCAGACAATTTACCCATTGGCCTCTTATACATATAATTTGGAATAAGATTTTTTTTCCCATTAAAGAATAATAATGCACTGGGGATAGACTTTATAGCACTGGAATTTGTAAAATCTAATATCAGCCGGTGGACCTCAATGCTCGCTGCTGTATTCATCTGCATTGATTTAACAGGGAAATCCCCTGAGATGATAAATATCCCAGTAATTGTTTCCATACACAAGACAGGCCTCCAAAAAGAGTCAGCAAATTAATGGCTTATTGGTCTGTTATGTATAATCAGAAAACTGTATGCAAAAGGGGTGAATAATGCATTTTGTCAGAAGAACAAGCTGGATTCAGGCAGGGTCGATCAACTGCAGCGTTTGGTTTTGAACCATCCTATTCATAAATATGCTGTAAAATCAAATATGTCTTTCTTTGCAAATGAGCATTGCATGCAATCACGGGCATTAAGAGTTGGTGGAGTTCAGAATGCTCTTTGATTGTAGGTTCACTATAAATCCCAGCAACTACAACTCCCACAGGACAAAATCAATACCCTCCCCCAATCCCACCAGTATTTAAATTTGGGTGTATTGGGTCTTTGTGCCAAATTTGGTCCAGTGTATGAAAATACATCCTGTATATCAGATATTTACATTACTATTCATAACAGCAGCAAAATGACAGTTATGAAGTAGCAATGAAACTACTGTATATTCTGGCGTATAAGACTACTTTTTAACCCAAGAAAATCTTCTCAAAAGTCGGGGGTCGTCTTATACGCAGGAGTAGTCTTATACGCTGGAGTAGCCTTATGCATGGGAATAATCTTATATGCGGGAGTAGTCTTATAAGCCAGGAGTCGTTTTATAGAGCGAGTGCTGAAACTTCCAATCTGGACTGGAGAATCTGTGGTTGCTGCATATTGTGGGGGGAGCTCAAAAGTGGCAGTGGCTGCATCCCTGACGCATGCAGCGACTGTATGAAAGCATTAAGGGCGACACTGTACAAGTACGGTAGAAGAAAATCGATTCATCAGGATTCGTGGACTTAATGCGGTCCCGATGGTGAGGTGAAGGGGCGCCTCACCGGGAAGGTGTAAGTGAAGGGAGCAAGCTGCAGGCACCCGGGGCGCCCGAGGTATGGAAAAAAGAGATAGAGTGGTTCTGGGCCCAGAAAAACACAACTCTTTTACCTGTCTGGCCCACCCTTGTATCCTATTACCGTACCTCCTCCTCTGCCTCTCAGATCTCACTCCTGAAAACTGCAGTGAAGCGGTGCAGGTGTGCATGTGCGAGATCTGAGAGCCAGAGAAGGAGGTACGGTAATAGGAAAATTACCATATTGAAATCAAATCTGATGCTTTAAAAAATTTATTTGGTGTGTGTTGGAAGAGGGGTAGTCTTATATGGCAAGTATATCCCAAACTCTATATTTTAACTGGAAAAGTTGGGGATCGTCTTATACGCCCAGTCGTCTTATATGCCGGAATATACGGTAATTTTATGTTTGGGGGTCACCATAACATGAGGAAGCGTATTAAGGGGTCGTAGCATTAGGAAGGTTGAGAACCACTGGTCTAAGGTGGAGAATTGAATTTGGGACTAAAACTGGAAAAGCAAAAGAAGAATGTGTTTTGTGAAACCAGATCTTGGTGAAATCTGAAATATTCTACACTGTTAACCAAGAGTTGGGTGTCAATATTTCAGCTTACCTAAAGTTTCTCTTTCATTTTCCAGTAGATGTTTTACGTGCAGGACTGTTTGCATTTACTATGTAAATGCAACCAAGACAGTGAAGGTGATTAAATTATCTGTTTGCATACCTAGGCAGTAGAATCATATGCAAACACAAGTCCACCACTTGTACATGGGGGAAAAGGCAAGGTGTCCCTTATCTCTTTTATAAGAACCCCCTTGTCTTTTGCTGAATAAGCAAGATAGTGCCAACTACAATTTTAGCTAGGAGAGATGAGTATTAGACCAGAAGGATGTTTTGTGGTGCAGCAGATGCCCAACATTTGGCCTTCGGATGTTCTGGTCTTCAGCTCCCATCATGATACCGAACACGAATTTGGGAGGCCCTGCCTAGGCAGAGACCAGCCAGACCCAAAAGGAGGATCCGGAACACCTGGTGAGACAGCAAGCCCCAAAAAGATTTCCCCCTAATTTTCCCAAATAAAGTCTCACCAAGTTGAAGGAAAGCCACCAAAGCATTTATTTCATTCCAGCTGGAATGGATGATGACTGCAATCATTTGCCCAGGAGCCAACATAATTCACAGGGCCGAGAGATACAATATTTATAGAGCTGTCACATTCAAATTTCCATTCCCGCCACCTGAGCCAGCTTTTCCCTTATTGGTGGAGACATCAGCTGGCTGGGCGGAGAGGCCAGGGGCAGCTGGGTTCTGTCCAATCAGAGTGCTAGCCCCACTTTGGCCACTCAGACAATGAAAAGGGAGGAGGCAGGACAGGTGGGAAACAATGAAAGAAATGAGAAAATGATGGGATTAAGATGGCCAGTATTTGCCAAATGGCTGGGTGATAGCTTTAAGCTCTCAAGCCTGGCCTGAGTTATTGTTTGACTCCTTGAATTAACATTATCGTCTAGCTCCGAAAGGCCAGGTCCTTTGTTTTACCATTCTTAAATATGGGGTTCATTGATAAAGCAGAGATTGGTTTCAGAGGGATCAGGATGTGGCACAAATCCCTGGTTCCTCGCAGATGGAGTGATGTCCTTTGTGTTGGGTGATCCAATATGTCCATAGACTCCATCTTTCCAGATGGCCTGGCTGTTTGCCCTCTGAGGTCCAGTCAAACAGAGCCATTTACTTATTGTCCATGCAAATGGTATTACTGGCTCAGGAAGTCTGGAAACTCCAACAGCCACGAGTTGCTGGTTTATGAAAAGGCAGCTTTGCTTCATATTTTCTTATATAGACATACATATATATAGGGAATGGGGCATGGGAACATACACAGAGTTCATTGGGAAGAGGGGGATCATGCAGAGTTGAAGGGGAACTCATGCCCACCTCAAAGTCTATTCATAAAAACAAGAGGAGAGACAGGGGATTATGGGATCATTCCAGTCTGATGTCCTTGGCAAAACTATGAATTCCCTGATCCTGAACTATCTTTTACAGAGCCCTGGAAGGGGGGGGGGTTACTTCCGATTACAATCACATGAAACTGCGTGGCTAATAGTCAGAGGCTAAAGGGATTGTGCTTGAAAGAATATAGCAGGTTATGTATCGTAACTCATGGTTTAGAATTTAAGGAATCCAACAGAGGGGAGTCAGACATGAAAAGGTCTCTGGCTCCAAATGGTAATTGCCTCCTTAACTCAGAGAAGCTATCAACAGATAAAACTGATGAAGAACTGAATCAGAATGGATAGGCATCAAGGAGACACCTCCATCATTCGTGACATGTCAAAACAAGAAAAATCAGCATTACAAGGCCTCTTGAAGAAACTGAAATAAGAATTTTTCCAACAGTTATTAAATAAATCTTCCTAAATCTTGCAACCCTAAATCTTCCAACCCTGGCTTTCAGTGCTACATGTGCTCATGGATTTATTTGGATTCCTGGTTTTTAGTCCTCTCGGTCAGAATTTACCTCTCCTCTTTCTCCTTTTTCTTGGTTTATCATATTTGTTGGATTCTTGTGATGGTTTCTAGAAGGTCAAGATTTGGGAAGATTTGGGTTATGTACCTCTCTTCAATTTCAGTGAACATCTTTGATTCTGTGTTTGTCATGGACTGGCTTGACTCACCGGTAACTGACGTCCATCTGTCAGGGGTACTTTAGGCTTTTCCTGCATGGCAGGAGGTTGGACTAGATGGCCCACGTGCTCTCTTCCAACTCTGATTCTAACCAGCTTGTAGCCTACATAGAAAGTGGAGGTTCTCTCTATAATCACAAAGCCCAAGCACAAATTAATGATGAAGACTCACACACACACACATATCCCCTAGTAGGTGTGAAGGAAGAGTCTCTCAATTTCTTCTTGACCTGGGAACTCCTGACATATCTACCAAACAAGATACTGTGTTCCCTTTGTGTATGTTTGAATATTAAGTTGTGAGCAACAGTGGTTGGTACTGAAAGTACAAATGTTTAATGACATAGCCAAGAACTATCTCCAGGTCTCAGGTTTTACTCCAGAGTCTGGGATCATCCTGAACTGACAGGTCTGGGAATAGTTCTGTGCAAAAGCTCACAAAGATATATAAAGAGTTAAGCTGAGCCATTTGCTGAGCAACTAATTCACTCACCTCCATTTCTATATTATCCACACTTCAACAAATCTTATTGTATAACAGAGGTTTTTTTTCCCACCCCTGGAACCATAAGGGTAATTTTAGCGATTAACTTTAAACTGGGGATAATTCACTGACATGCATTAACATAATGTCAAAACAATTTCTTACAATTATGATTTAACCTTGGTCAAATCATTTCAAAAACCTCTTCCCCCCTCCGACTTTCCCATTTCCTTTACAGTCATTCTCAACAAACCTTCATTAATAGTACCTAGGCACATTAGAACTCTGGGCACTCCAACTGAGAGTGATTATACAAGATCACTTATGAGTCTCACAAGCCAGAAATGTATCAGAGTGAGGAAAACAACAAAAATAGCATAACATGTATTGTGAGGCCAATCTGTGGGGGCATAAGATCTTCTGTAGAGAATACTCTACAGTATTGCAGTGTTTCCACCTACGTCAGGCTAGGCGACTGGCTCCCTTCCTATGTAGGAACCACCTGGCTACGGTGATCCAGGTGACGGTCATCTTGAGGCTTGACTACTGTAACGCCCTCTACATTGGCCTTCCTTTGTCAGTGATCCAGAAACTGAAGCTGGTGCAAAATGCGGCGGCTCGTCTTCTGGCCGGGGTGCCAGCGAGGTGTCGTATCACCTCAATTCTACAACAGCTGCACTGGCTTCCAATTGAGTACCAGATTACTTTCAAGGTGCTGGTACTAACTTTTAAGGCCTTATATGGTCTGGGGCCGGCGTACCTGAGGGCCCGCTTATCGCACTACCAACCCCAGAGATTACTCCAGTCTGAAGACCAAAATTTGCTTGAAATCCCCAACATCCGGACTTATCATCTGTCCTCTACTAGGCAGAGAGCCTTCTCGATCGTGGCCCCTTATTTATGGAATGCCTTGCCAATTGAAACTCGAACTATCTGAGACCTACTTGCTTTTTGGAAAGCCTGTAAAACTTTTCTTTTCCGACAAGCTTTTGATGGGTGAACAACTCGGGGCTATGTCCATCCTCGCTGCTTATTGTTATTTTAAAGCTAAATGTATTGTTTTAATCTGCTTCTGTAAACCGCTCCGAGCCAAATTTGGAGTAGCGGTATACAAGCAAAATAAATAGATAAATAAATAAATAAATAAGAAATCTACATGGCAGAAGGTTGGAGTGTATGGACCTCTTCACACTGACCAGAGGGTTAGCAGTGGGTTGTTGTAGGTTTTTTCAGGTTGTAAGGTATAATGAAGGTAGCGTGACTTTATTTGGGAAATAAAATACTCCCCAAAAATAAAAGACTGTAATAGAAAACTGGCACTTTCTTCCTGGCCGAAAAAAACCTTTTTGAAAGCGCACTGGCACCCACCAACTTAGAAGCGCTGATAATCCCTCGGCTTACTTGGGGTATCTTGTGAAAGAGTGTGATGGTTTTAGCCCTCAAGCTTGTGTTTCTGAGGTACCCTTTTAAAGTTAGTTCTTTAAAACATATGCTGCCACCATTTAGTTCTTGTTTTCTGCTTAAAGCTGCTTTTGAACCTTTAAGCACAGAGGCACACTTGAGTCAGATGTAATGAAAAATAAACAATGAAGTTTATTTGCAAGAACAGGAACACTTCAGGTATAACGCTTGGCTGTTTCAGAGATTTGTCTTGAAAGCGTGTGGTTACATAAACAGTTCTGACTTAGTTACACAAGAAACTCTCCTTTCTCCCTCCACACAAGAATACTGACAGGATAGTTTCTCTGACAGTAATTCTTAAACCAGCACAGACAGACCTAACCTGGATCTATCTCTCTGTTTCCCATCTATCTTCCTAATAGCTGTAAACTCCTCACTAGCTGTCCCTGGTAGCAACTCTGCCCAATCTCAGACCATTCTCTCTAAACCTCTACACCACTCCAAACTCCTAACACCCTCTCCTTTGATACCCAGGTTCAATCTCCTGACAGGGATTTTAAAAAACCTCTCTTTAAAGACAATTTTTCCCTTTTGCCAAGTTAGGCTTCGCCCACTCTAACTTAGCCAATCACATTCCTCTCTCATTTCCCTCCAAAACTGCTTTTATTAAACACGCCTCCTTCAGAAAATGAGTGACTAAAACGGATTCCCCCAGCACCCTTTCCAAAATGGCTGCCAAACCTCTTGGGCCTACTTCTTCCTAGTCTTGTCTAAGCCTAACTGGTGGTGGATTCACTACATATGGCCATGTTCTAGAAGTATTCTCTCCTGACGTTTCACCCACATCTATGGCAGGCATCCTCAGGGGTTGTGAGGTCTGCATAAACCCACTTGCCTAGTTTCCAAAAGACCTCACAACTTCTGAGGATGCCTGCCCTAGATGTGGGTGAAACGTCAGGAGAGAATACTTCTACAACATGGCCATACAACCTGAAAAACCTACAACAACCCACTGCTAACCCTCTGGTCAGCAGATTTCCTGCCACTAGTGGATTAATCCACTGCACTACCACAGTCCCTATATTTATTCCAGATTTACTGGCAGTGGCAACTCATATAATCCAGGTTAAAGCAGAAAAAACTAGGATCAGATACTTGGATATATGGCCTATCTGAAATGGTCCTAAGATTCTATGATTCAAAGAAATCTATAAAGCTAGTATTTAATTATTTATTTATCGAGTCATCAGCAACCAGTCAATTATATTACATTTCTAACAGAACAAAGCAAACAAATAGACAAAATACAAAAAAACAAAATACAGAATACAAAATTTGTGAGTTGGTTAGTTGATTAAATGTCCTTTGACCAGTCTCTGGGCCCTTGGAGTGCCTCTGGTGTTGCCACAAGAAGGTCCTCCATGGTGCATGTGGCAGGGCTCAGGGTGCATTGCAGCAGGTGGTCAGTGGTTTGCTCTTCTCCACACTCGCATGTCATGGATTCGACTTTGTGGCCCCATTTCTGAAGGTTGGCTCTGCATCTCGTGGTGCCAGAGCGCAGTCTGTTCAGCGCCTTCCAAGTCGCCCAGTCTTCTGTGTGCCCAGGGGGGAGTCTCTCATTTGGTATCAGCCATTGGTTGAGGTTCTGGGTTTGAGCCTGCCACTTTTGGACTCTCGCTTGCTGAGGTGTTCCAGCAAGTGTCTCTGTAGATCTTAGAAAACTATTTCTTGATTTAAGTTGTTGACATGCTGGCTGATACCCAAACAGGGGATGAGCTGGAGATGTCTCTGCCTTGGTCCTTTCACTATTGGCTGCTACTTCCCAGCGGATGTCAGGTGGTGCAATACCGGCTAAGCAGTGTAATTTCTCCAGTGGTGTAGGGCGCAGACACCCCGTGATAATGCGGCATGTCTCATTAAGAGCCACATCCACTGTTTTAGTGTGATGAGATGTGTTCCACACTGGGCATGCATACTCAGCAGCAGAGTAGCATAGCGCAAGGGCAGATGTCTTCACTGTGTCTGGTTGTGATCCCCAGGTTGTGCCAGTCAGCTTTCGTATGATATTGTTTCTAGCACCCACTTTTTGCTTGATGTTCAGGCAGTGCTTCTTGTAGGTCAGAGCACGGTCCAGAGTGACTCCCAGGGATTTGGGTGTGCTGCAATGCTCCAGTGGGATTCCTTCCCAGGTAATAATCCTCAGAGCTCGGGATGCTTCTCTGTTCTTGAGATGAAAGGCACATGTCTGTGTTTTAGATGGGTTGGGGGTCAGCTGGATCAGGGGACATGAGAGAAGCCTCCTCGCAGGATTGCAAGACATCCGGGCGTCCCCTGGGCAACGTCTTCATAGACGGCTGATTCTCTCGCCACAGAAGTGACCAGCATGCAAGCAAGCAAGCAAAACAACCAACGGACCTTTTCAGGACCAACCATGACAATATAAAGCTAGTGATGGTAACTGATGGATTTGACTAGCAGTTATCCTTTTTTATCTTGACCTTTTTTCCGCTACTTTTGGGAGCCCTCCAGCAGCGCAGTAATTGACATGAGTAAACTCTGTCATATGTGGTTTGCTCTTTCTAAGAGTGTGTCCTCTGCACATGGTCTTGGCTCAGGCAGCCTCAGGCTTTCACTTCAACTTCATACTCTTTTATTTCAGCACACATACTTCCTTAAAATAGGTTTAACAACCATTGGTGGTCACCCAGTGATGCCAGTCCTTCTTCACCATTTTACTTAAGTAACTAGCCTAACATGTTTGTTTTTTTGTCTTGGTGGAGACGTCAAGTCCGATCTGGGCCATGCCAGGAGATGGCTAGTTAGTAGCTGTCATTTGCTTGCTTGCCTGGCTTCTCTTGTCCTGGGAGATGGATTGTTGGTAACATGCTGACTGCCAAGTTTTGCTGCATGAATAGTGCTGCTTTGTCCAATATGTGATGGACTGATTCAGCCTCTTTCTGCTGCTTCTTGGACATTATCCACAGAAAGAGGAGAGGCAGATATCATCGGCAACATGCCGTTCACAATAGTGGGCTATAGAACAACAAAATTGAGGCCATAATAATTGCTGACTTTGCTTAATTACTGGAGAGTTTATCCAACACAGTGATGAAGAAGACAAAACATAAGATGGAAAATACTAGAGCAGTGTTTCTCAACCTGGGGGTCAGGACCCCCGAGGGGGTCGCGAGGGGGTGTCAGAGGGGTCGCCAAAGACCATAAGAAAACACAGTATTTTCTGATGGTCATGGGGATTCTGTGTGGGAAGTTTGAGCCAATTATATCGTTGGTGGAGTTCAGAATGTTCTTTGATTGTAATGAACTATAAATCCCAGCAACTACAACTCCCAAATGTCAAGATCTATTTTCCCCAGACTCCACCAGTGTTCATATTTGGGCATATTGAGTATTCGTGCCAAGTTTGGTCCAGATCCACCATTGCATGAGTCCACAGTGCTCTCTGGATGTAGGTGAACTACAACTCCCAAACTCAAGGTCAATGCCCATCAAACCCTTCCAGAGTTTTCCATTGGTCATGGGAGCCAAGTTTGGTTCAAATCCATCGCTGGTGGAGTTCAGAATGCTCTTTGATTATAAGTGAACTATAAATCCCAGCACCTACAATT
Source organism: Anolis sagrei ordinatus (assembly GCF_025583915.1). Classification (NCBI taxonomy): domain Eukaryota; kingdom Metazoa; phylum Chordata; class Lepidosauria; order Squamata; family Anolidae; genus Anolis; species Anolis sagrei. The sequence continues at coordinate 1,145,686 of NW_026844367.1, read as the reverse complement.
CCCAAATTACAAAAGCAGTCCTCCCCCAACCCCACTAGCATTCACATTTGGGTGTATTGGGTATTTGTGCCCAGTTTGGTCCAGTGAATGAAAATGCATCCTGCATATCAGATATTTACATTATGATTTATAACAGTAGGAAAATGACTGTTATGAAGTAGCAACAAAAACAATGTGATGGTTGGGGGTCACCACCACATGAGGGACTGTATTCAGGGGTCACGGCATTAGCAAGGTTGAGAACCACTGTACTAGAGGGTATCTATTATCCATTTCTACTCCCTGAATAGCAGAGCACAATTTGAGGGCACATCCTCTTCTCTCTGCTACAGATGCCTGATCCCCTCAACCTGTTCCAATAGGCTTAAGCCAACCAGAACTAGATTTGGGGCATTTCTGTGGTCTGGAGAGGGGAGGCAGACTAAAAATCCCAAAGGTACTATGGGTTTACCTCACAGCTCCATCACACACTTTCAGTATGATTACATCAACAATATGGAACTAGTGATTCTTGATACTCAGTATCAACATTACAATGTAAATGAGGAACGCTATAGTACTCATATATGTTGATCACTTGCTTAAGTTTATTGCTTGATGGCAATGGGAGAAAGACCCATCAAACATGTATTTTATCTCCATAGCTTGTATTTTCTGCTACAGAATGTGCATCTCAATGAAGAGTGGAAAAGAGCCAGGAAGGAATGAGCAATGTCCCATAAAGGCATCTTTATATCTCAAAGCCTTATACATTCCTGAATGATGGACATGTTTGGCTAAACCTCTCAATTAGTTTTGAGCTTACTTGTGCAGCCTCTTTGAGTCTGTTGATGGAGAGAAAAAGCAGGGCAATAATAATCATAACAATAACAATAGCTTCAAACTACAAGAGAGGAGATTCCATCTGAACATGAGGAAGAACTTCCTGACTGTGAGAGCCGTTCAGCAATGGAACTCTCTGCCCAGGGAGTGTGGTGGAGGCTCCTTCTTTGGAAGCTTTTAAACAGGGTTGATAGCCATGTATAAGTATGTGAGAGGAAGCCACAGGGAGGAGGAGGGAGCAAGCTTCCTTTCTGCTTCCCTGGAGACTAGGATGCCAAACAATGGCTTCAAACTACAAGAGAGGAGATTCCACCTGAACATGAGTAAGAACTTCCTGACTGTCAAAGCCTGTTCAGCAGTGGAACTCTCTGCCCCGGAGTGTGGTGGAGGCTCCTTCTTTGGAAGCTTTTAAACAGAGGCTGGATGGCCATCTGTCAAGGGTGATTTGAATGCAATATTCCTGCTTCTTGGCAGGGGGTTGGACTGGATGGCCCATGAGGTCTCTTCCAACTCTAGGATTCTATGATTCTATGAATAATAATAATAATAATAATAATAATAATAATAATAATTTGACAACAGATCCCAAATGTAGACTCTGCAAGGAAGCAGATGAAACAATAGATCACATCCTGAGCTGCTGCAAGAAGATTACACAGACAGACTACAAGCAGAGGCATAACACCCTTGCTCAGATGATTCATTGGAACTTGTGCCACAAATACTACCTCCCTGTGACAAAGAACTGGTGGGATCACAAGCCTGAAAAAGTTACAGAAAATGAACATGTCAAACTGCTCTAGGACTTCTGAATTCAGACAGACAGAGTTTTGGAGCACAATACTCCTGACCTCATGATTGTGTTAAAAAACCAGAGTGTGGATCGTTGATGTTGCAATCCCAGGCAACAGCAGGATTAAAGAGAAACAACTGGAAAAGCTGGCACAATATAAGGATTTAATGATCAAACTGCAAAGACTCTGGCACAAGCCAGTAAAGGTGGTCCCAGTGGTGATCGGCACACTGGGTGCAGTGCCTAAAGACCTTGGCCTGCACTTAAACACAATCGGCACTGACAAGATTACCAGCTGCCAGCTGCAGAAGGCCACCTTACTGGGATCCGCACGCATTATTCACCGATACATCACACAGTCCTAGACACTTGGGAAGTGTCCAACATGTGATCGAATATAACAGCTAGCAGAGTGTCTGCTGTGGACTCATCTTGTTGTGTTTCAAATAATAATAATAATAATAACGTGTTCGACTTGTGATTATGTGATAAGAAATCCAGCATATAGATTTCTTTTGCTGTGACATTCTGTGTTCTTGTGTCAGTAAAATAATAATAATAATAATAAGAAGAAGAAGAAGAACAACAACAACAACAACACAACAACAACAATGTCATAAATTAATTCCAGGCAAATTTATTTATTTATTGTATCAGGAGCAAACCAGTTGTATTTTTTTTTAAAAAAAAAATACACACAAAGTTTGAAAACTTGGCATTCTATTAAATGTCCATTGACCAGTATCTGGCCCCTTGGAGTGCCTCTGTTGTTGCTATAAGAAGATCCTCCATCGTGCATGTGGCAGGGCTCAGTGGTTTGCTCTTCTCCACAATTGCATGTCATGGATTCCACTTTTTATCCCCATTTCTTAAGGTTGGCTCTGCATCTCATGGTGCCAGAGCGCAGTCTGTTCAGAGCCTTCTAAGTCACCCAGTTTTCTGTGTGTCCAGGGGGGAGTCTCTCATTTGGTATCAGCCATTGAGGTTCTGGGTTTGAGCCTGCCACTTTTTGACTCTTGCTTGCTGAGGTGTTCCAGCACAAATCACTCCAGAGACAAACAATCTTGCTGCTTCCTGATTTATCTTACTGCATACATCATCCAAACTGAGACCCTTTTTCTTAAGGAAAGAAATCTTTCTCACACTGAATGTCTCAAGACAGTTATAGCAAGAGGGTGAACCCTATGTAAGATTTTCGCAGGCGTGCATCCCTTTGTTCTCTCTCTGAGGGAAAGAATACAGTGTTCTGCCTGCCCAGGGAATTGGAGGCCTGTGGAGTGATGCCCCGGTAGATTCTGGGAAGCAATGCAGCCACAACTGTGTGGATTTGTGTATCCATCAGCTAAGCTTCCTTTTGCATTTACCATTGTACGCTGCATTCATATTCCATCACTGTAATCAATAAACTGTATGTTGCTCTTTCACATGAGTGGCTTTATTTCATTTTTCAGAACCCTGGTTTTAATGGGCACCCAAGTGGATGAGGCTCTCAAGAGACAAAATAGCTCACTGTTTCTAATGAATGTTTTTAGCAGTCATCAAATTGCCTCCTTATGGGTGAGCCATTATTGAAAAAATATTCGCTCAGATCACCCTCTGCTCTCAATTGTCCTCATAAAAATGCCTCCTTATGGGTGAGCAGTCATTGAAAAAATATCCACCGAGTTCACCCTCTGCTCTCAATCGTCCTCCGTTGTCTTCCACTGTAGAAAAACAAGTCTGGTTTTGAATTAGTGATGGTCTAGTTCTGGTGCTCTTTGAGGGAGGAATTGAGGAAGGTCTATGAAACCTGTTTAACTGACTCATTAGGATTTTTTCCTATCAAGAGGTTTCTGTTAATGATATCAAGCAAGAATTTAGGGGTCTTTAGGGCTCTTTGCCAGGAGGCAGAGACTGACCAGACCCATCAAGGAGAGTCCTTTCAGCCCTGGTGAGAAAAGAAGCACCCAATAGAGTTTTCCCTGATTTTCCAATAAAAATCTCACCAAGTTGAAGAAAATGCCACGAGTTGCTTTTATTTCGTCCCAGCTGGTACGGATGTCAAGCTGCAATCCCTTGCCAAAAACTGACATTCTTATAGAGAAAGTAGTACTGTAAGGTTCAAACCTCCCACTCCCGCCCCCTCTTGCTGGCTTCATTGCTGATTGGTGGGTGTAATCAGCTGGAGAGGAGGCACGACTGGCTTTGCCATGCCTCGGCCAATCAGGGAGCCAGCGCTGCTTTTGCCTTTCAGCCAATGAAGGATGAGGAGGCGGTCCAGGCGGGAAACAAAGAACCGGGATGAAATAAATGAATGGATTTAAATGGCTTCATGTTCTGTCCATTTGCCGGCGATAACCCTAAAAGTCCTCAAGCCAGCTTTGTATTGTTTCATGCGGGAGAAATATACAAAAGTGGCTGGCATGAATGCCAAGCCCTAGTAATCTCCAGTCCTGGGTATGGGATCAATTGATGTTATCTGGTCTTTGGTTTCGGCCAAGGGTATGAAGACAATGGGTGAGGCATTTGGGGCACCCAAAATCCACCTGAAGAGTGAAGAGTGATTGAATCACCATGGGGCACTTCCTTCAGGTGGCTATGCTCCGAGGCCTGAAGGTATACCCATTGTATGGTTCATGCAAGAAGTCTTTGTTGAATCCTTTTAGTTAGGGAAAAATCTATACCAGGAAATGAGAAGATTTTCCTGAGATCTTTGGTGCGCTGGGGTCACAAAGAGGTGGCATTTCATATTTTATACAGACACATATATGGAGTTCATAAGGCATACATTCACAAAGAGGGGAAAAGAAATCCTATCAACTCTCCCCACCCCCACCCAGAGTCCATCTCATAAAGTATGGAGAGCATAATGTTTTTCTTGACTACCCTTTAGCCTGGCTATGTAAATGTTTCTCAGCTCAAAAGGGAGTCCCTTTCGTTTGTGAGTCATTGATTGAGATGGGAAAACAATTGGAGAGCCATTAATTCTCTAGCCCAGTTGTGTCTCAGATGGAAAAAGTCAAATGACTTTTGTGGCATGGTTTTCAGTAATAAATTTCTTACCTTCTGCTATATATGAAATGTAGGGCATAAAACTTTGATTAAATGTACACACTATCTGACATGGGAAGAGCCCTTGTTGTTGTTGTTAGTGTCTTTGCAAATTTACCAAGACTTGACCCCTATTATTCAGCCTGATGTCCTTGTCCTTAGCAAAACTGTAAGTTACTATCTCTTATGGGGGGTCATGTTCAACTTCATTGATATCCCAAACAACTACCAGGAAAAATCTGCACACAGATTTAATTTGTCAATAGGTGTATCCAGAGAGCACTGTGGACTCAAACAATGATGGATCAAACTTGGCAAAAAATCCCATATGCCCAAATATGAACACAAATGGAGTTTAGGGAAAATAGACCTTGACATTTACGAGTTGTAGTTACTGGGATTTATAGTTCACCTACAATCAAAGAGCATTCTGAATCCAACCAATGACAATTGGGGCAAACTTCCCACACAGAACCCCCATGACCAACAGAAAATACTTAAGGCCATCCAGTCCAACCCCTTTCACCAGGGCAAGAAAACGTAATCAAAGCCCTCCTGACAAAGAGCCATCCAGCCATAGATATAGATAAATAATATATATGATTCACACACACACACACACACACACACACATGGTATCATAGATTTGAAAGAGGACGATGATATGCTGCAGGACGATGATATGCTGCAAAAGATGATATGCTAAAGAAGGACGATGATATGCTGCATGTTCCAGGGTGAGAAAACCAGACTCTCTCCACATCAACACTGACAAAGAAACAGCAAGAAATACTGTTTACCCACAAGCATCAAGACATTACATCTATTAGAAACCAACACTGGGCCACAGACTGGTTCCTGTGACCCAGTCTGGTGATTTTCCAGATCACCAGACTGGGCCGCAGCAACGCGTGGCAGGGGACGGCTAGTAAATGAATAAATGAATAAATAAATAAAATCCTAGTTGAAGCACCTCTCCCTTTTATTATCACTGCCGGTGTTGAATGTTTTATATTTTGAAATATAATGTCAAGTATCAATATTTATGTATACATTTTGACAAATTTGGTCGGCTTGGTTCTCTCTTCCTACAACTCTTGACTTTGGAAAATATCCATGAATGTGTGTGCATGAAATTCTAACCTGGAGAACGCACAGGGGAGTTCTGCTTCTCGGTGTGAGGACTGTTTCATAACTTGCTACTACCTCTGCTCGTCTCCCCATCCACCCGGAAGAGAGTGAGAGAGAGTGATGCTGCTGCCAGTGATTGGGGAATAAGCAGCATCAATGTTTGTTACAAAAGAGCATCGTCTGTGCGTTTGAAAAGGATCTGTCTGCACAAAGCCAAAGGCAGATTTGTATCCTGCCACATGGCAACCGACTAATCTCTTTAGCAGCTGGCTGCACGGCCTTGTCCCCCTCCCTCTGGGGAAGTTTTTGCAGCAATTGTCAGAGTATATTTCAGATGACAGGACACTAAGTTTTCATTACACGGCAAATGGGCCCCATGGAAAACAGAATGAGATGGATTATAAGGCAGAGAGATTTCCACCGGGGTGTAACAGAGTGTGGGTGTGTGGTTTGTTTGTTTTGATGAGTGAGACGGTTGAAAGGGACCTAATTCCACTTTGGCATGATCTGGCAGTTGTTCGAGATGTTCACAGAAAGCTCTTGGCAGATTCTGGGAACAACCCCCAACATTAAGGGCTGGTTCTTCCGGGTAAAGGCCCCTCACCAAATGTAGTTTCCACAAGGACATGCACTTCTGGGATTAGCTGGTCAAGATGCAATGAAGGAGGACAGAAAAAGTCATAGTGATAATAAGTGTGTGTGGGAGAATGATCAGGACACCTTTTACTAGCAGTTACTCATTTTCCAAAAATCTTGTATCGCGTGCATCTAATGGACCATGTAAGGGAGCTAACAATATTTGAAAACAACAACAACTGGGTTGTTGTGGGTTTTTTCGGGCTAGAGCCTTGATGGTGAACCTATGACACGCGTGTCAGCAGTGACACACACAGCCATTTTTGATGACACATGGCTGCATGCGGCTGCATACAGAGAAGTATGGGGCCATCTGCCGAGAAGGACGTTTTATCCTCGACTCCTGCACGGACAGATGCCGGAGCCAAGGATGAAACATTTTCTGTAGTGTAGTGTAGTCAAAGCCATGATATTCCCTGTAGTAACCTACGGATGTGAGAGCTGGACCTTCGGGAAGGCTGAGCGAAGGAAGATTGATGCTTTTGAGCTGTGGTGTTGGAGGAAAGTCTGAGAGTGCCTTGGACTGCGAGAAGATCCAACCAGTCCATCCTCCAGGAAATAAAGCCCGACTGCTCACTGGAGGGAAAGATACTAGAGACAAAGTTGAAGTACTTTGGCCACATCATGAGGAGACAGGAAAGCCTAGAGAAGACAATTATGCTGGGGAAAGTGGAAGGAAAAAGGAAGAGGGGCCGACCAAGGGCAAGGTGGATGGATGGCATCCTTGAAGATCCCTTACCTTGCCAGCCAGGGTGGCAGGGCCAGGAAAAGACAGGCTAGGTAGTTTCAGCTTAGAAGGCCTGGCAGAGAGCTGCTGGAGCCATCTTAGTTTAGGGAAACTCCAGCTCAGAGAGGGGGAGTGGCCTAGGCCTGAGCCAGCCCAGCAACAGCCAGGATTGGTTTGGAAAAGAGGGGCGGAGTTAGCCAGATGGAGGGAAAGAGAACAGCCTAGTTTTGACAGTTCAGTTTTAGTTTAGAAGAGAGCAGTTCTGAGTAGAGTAGAGAGCAGTTCAGTTCTGAGAGAGATTAGAGTAGGATTTGGATGTATTAGGAGTTCGTTATTAGAATAGGCAGTTTGCCTGGAGTTTGCACAGTGAAATAGGCTGTGGCAAACTGAGTTACAGCTATTTTAGGGAAAAATAGCTGGGTTTTGTGTTTAAGAAATTGTAACAAAGGAAAGAACCATTCTCTCAAGTAACCATTACGCTTCTAAGAAACAAGAACACTTTTATTTGTAACAGCCAAGCCTCTGAACCTGCATTCACTTATAATTCTGTAATTTATAATCAATAAACTCTTTCTTGTTATTTTTAAAAACTTAAGCCTGAGTCAAGTGCCATTTTTGGTTGGAGTCCTTTTCTTTGTTGAATCAACCTCTCTTGTGTTCCCCTCAAAGAAAGCCCTTGATAATACACAGTATTTGGTGGAGAAAAAGCCTATTATTATTTTAAACAGTATTTTTAACATTTCTAAATAGCTAGAGGGTTCATTATTCTTCAGTTTATGGTGGCAGCGAAGGTTTTAAAGAAAGAGACATTCCCTCAAACGCTATAAGAGCCAAAGTGGTGTGAATTCCCTATTGTCAGGAAAGACAGTGGTGGGATTCTTTGACCCCCCTGCCCAGACGGTCTTAAGAGGTTATTATAGATGGCATCCTTGAAGTGACTGGACTGACCTTGAGGGAGCTGGGGGTGGTAACGGCCGAACAGGGAGCTCTGGCGTGGGCTGGTCCATGAGGTCACGAAGAGTCAGAGACGACTGAACGAATGAACAACAACAAGTGTAGACACTCTGTGCCAGAGGTCTGTAGGCCAAAAACAACAGAACTCTGGCACAGAGCGTCAAATTCTGGGACTTCCAGTTAGGCTGTTAGGGGATCTTTGACCTTGCTTCTGGCCAGCGGAGCAGGGAGCAGTGGAATGCCACAGGGGACACATCTCTGGGGGCCCTATGATCACCACTACCAGCAACCACATAACCACAGCAACCATCATCCAATCTACTGTTCTGGGGTGTCATGGATTTCTAATTGACCATAATTACTGAGATAAGTGAAGGGGGAGGTTGGGAGAGGGGGGCCTGTGCTATGGTGCCGTTTCCCACCACTAATAGGCAAGTTAGTTAAAGAATTCCCTCTCCCCCTCGCTTATCTTAGTTCACAGCACCCCACACACATTAAATAATATCAAGACCAACAAAAGAAACTGACGGATGAACAAAGAAATCACTAAGCAGGTAAGTTAAATAATTAGTTTTTGGTTTATTAAATACAGTTATAGATTACAATTATACATTTTGGTTATTTGATCTATAAATATCGTGAAATTATGGGGTTTTTTTTCTCAAAGTGACACCCCACCTGAGTTATGTTCGGGTTTTTTTTGCGAATTTTGACACACCAAGCTCAAAAGGTTGTCCATCACTGGTCTAGAGGCATTCCCTCCTGACGTTTCGCCTGCATCTATGGCAAGCATCCTCAGAGGTAGCATCCTACCTCTGGGGGATGCTTGCCATAGATGCAGGCGAAATGTCAGGAGAGAATGCCTCTAGACATGGCCATATAGCCCAAAAAAACCTACAACAACCCAGTGATTCCGGCCATGAAAGCCTTCAACAATACAAACAACAACAACATTTTATTTATACCCCGCCCCCATCTCCCCAAGGGGACTCGGGGCGGCTTACATGAGGCCAAGCCCAGCAATACAATACATCAATATAACGGAACACAGCAATAAAATGTAAAAATAAAAATAACAACACAAAACCAATTATAAATAACACATCAGTAATATAAAATCACAACGTTTAAAACACAGAAGTCAAACACTATGGGCAGGGCCAATTCTAATGGAATTAAAATGGAATTAAACAATTAAAAATGGAATTAAAAAATTAAAACACTGGGTGAGACGGCAATGTAATCTGGATAGGAGTCCTGAAGGATAAAGTAGGGTTGATTGCACTAACGGGGGGGATAAAGTGCTTCCGAGGACATTCTGCAACAATTGGTGAAGTCTAGGGATTATTGTACATTCATTCATTGAAGGCGCATTGGAACAGCAAAGTTTTCAAGCTCTTCCTGAAGACTGACAGAGTGGGGGCTTGCCTAACCTATATGGGTTTGGAGTTCCAGAGCCAGGGGACCACCACAGAGAAGGCCTTCTCCCTCATCCCCACAAGTTGCACCTGTGATGGAGGCGGGAGCGAGAGAAAGACCTCTCCAGAAGATCGAAGAGACCATGTGGGTTCGTAAACGGAAATGCGGTCAATAAGCATTACAATTATTCCTGCATATTTGATGGGCTTAGGGACACAGAGTCACTGTGAAAGTTATAAAAATGAATTTAAAATTGTTAATTTTTACCTAAGAACACATCTCTAGGAATCTCTAGATCAGCGTTTCTCAACCTGGGGGTCGGGACCTTGATGGAGTAGCGAGGGGGTGTCAGAGGGGTCGCCAAAGACCATCAGAAAACACACTATTTTCTGTTGGTCATAGGGGTAATTTATGGGAAATTTAGCTCAATTCTCTCGTTGGTGGGGTTCAGAATGCTCTTTATTGTAGGTGATCTATAAATCCCAACAACTACAACTCCCAAATGTCAAGGTCTATTTCCCCCAAATTCAACCATATTGAGTATTTGTGCCAAGTTTGGGCATATTGAGTATGCCCAAACATATTGAGTGTTCAGGCCAAGTTTGGTCCAGATCTATCATTGTTTAAGTCCACAGTACTCTCTGAATGTAGGTGAACTACAAATCCCAAATTCAGTTTCAACCCACTAGACCCTTCCAGTGTTTTCTGTTGGTCATGGGAGTTCTGTGTGCCAAGTTTGGTTCAATTCCATCGTTGGTGGACTTCAGAATGCTCTTTATTGTAGGTTAACTAGAAATCCCAGCAACTACAACTCCCAAATGACAAAATCAATCCCTGCCCAACCCCACCAGTACTCAGATTTGATTGTATTGGGTATTTGTGCCAAATTTGGTCCAGTGAATGAAGATACATCCTGCATATCAGATATTTACATTATTATTCATAACAGTAGCAAAATTAGTTATGGGGCAGCAACAAAAATAATGTTATGGTTGGGGGTCACCACAATATGAGGTACTGTATTAAGGGGTCATGGTATTTGAAGGTTGAGAACCTCTGCTCTAGATCCTTCAGCATAATTTGATGATGAACCTTTGATTATTGACCATAGACCACTGTAGGAATCTAGAGATTCCTACAGTGAATATTTTAATCAAATCCATGAAGGTGAAGGGTATACTATATAGTCAACAGGAAGAGTAAGGCAACTTCACCAGATAACAGATACTAGGTGTATTGGTGACCATTCCTTCTGAATTCCCTTTCTACAGTAGGTGGTACTCAACTTGTTCTATGCCCTTTATAGTAGCTTGTTGCCATCAGAGGCAGTGGAAAACATTGGCTCACTGGTAGGGGGAAGTAAGATTTAACTGCCATGTCAGTCACCTTCTTTATGATGAACGAACAGGAGAATCTGACATCAGCAAAGGTGCCAAGTGACAGCCAGGCGCTCTCCAGAGCTCTCCAGCTGCCACTATGGTGATGAAAAATGAGAAAAGTAAGGGTGGTTGTCAAGTGAGGATGAATCAAATGCAACCTTTGCCCAGGACTAGTTTCCACGGTTTTCCCCAACTTTATTTTATTGTCCTCCCGCCACATCTCCTGCAACTTGAAGACCTATTGAAGTAACTGGCTCATGTAAAAACCAGAGTGGTAGTTTACTATTCTACAGTATTCTCTCTACTATTCTAGTACTTATTCATGGTAACTGAATTCAATTCCTGGACTACAGACCAGAATTGGAGGGTTCACAACCCTAATCACGTATATGACCACATTTCCTCCATTCTCAATGAGAGAAGTCCTCCTGGCTTCTTCAGCTCTTACTCATACTAATCCTCTTCAAATTTGACCTTTTTAAAAAAAGACATAAACTCACTACCTAGTTATTTCCAGGGACAATTGAACTTATTCTCCACCTTGTCTCCTGCCTATGTCATCACTTGGGAGCCTCTCCGCCAGACCAAATGCTGCTTTGGACCAGAGTGAAGAGAGAGGGGGCCAGGAAGACAGCTCCACCTTGTCTCCTGCCTATGTCATCAGTTGGGAGCCCCTCCCTCAGGACCAAATGCTGCTCTGGACCAGAGTGAAGAGAGAGGGGGCCAGGAAGACAGTTCCACCTTGTCTCCTGCCTATGTCATCAGTTGGGAGCCCCTCTCCCCCAGCACCAACTGCCACTCTGGCGCAGAGTGAAGAGAGAGGGGGCCAGGGAACAGTTCTATCTTGTCTCCTTCATATGTCATCAGTGGGGGATCCCTCCCCCCAGCACCAACTGCCACTTTGGAGAGTGAAGAGAGAGGGGGCCAGGAAGACAGCTCCACCTTGTCTCCTGCCTATGTCATCAGTTGGGAGCCCCTCCCTCAGGACCAAATGCTGCTCTGGGCCAGAGTGAAGAGAGAGGGGGCCAGGAAGACAGCTCCACCTTGTCTCCTGCCTATGTCATCAGTTGGGAGCCCCTCCCCAGGACCAAATGCTGCTCTGGGCCAGAGTAAAGAGAGAGGGGGCCAGGAAGACAGCTCCACCTTGTCTCCTGCCTATGTCATCAGTTGGGAGCCCCTCCCCCAAGACCAAATGCTGCTCTGGGCCAGAGTGAAGAGAGAGGGGGCAGGAAGACAGCTCCACCTTGTCTCCTGCCTATGTCATCAGTTGGGAGCCCCTCCCCAGGACCAAATGCTGCTCTGGGCCAGAGTGAAGAGAGAGGGGGCCAGGAAGACAGCTCCACCTTGTCTCCTGCCTATGTCATCAGTTGGGAGCCCCTCCCCCAAGACCAAATGCTGCTCTGGGCCAGAGTGAAGAGAGAGGGGGGCAGGAAGACAGCTCCACCTTGTCTCCTGCCTATGTCATCAGTTGGGAGCCCCTCCCCCAGGACCAAATGCTGCTCTGGGCCAGAGTGAAGAGAGAGGGGGCCAGGAAGACAGCTCCACCTTGTCTCCTGCCTATGTCATCAGTTGGGAGCCCCTCCCAGGACCAAATGCTGCTCTGGGCCAGAGTGAAGAGAGAGGGGGGCAGGAAGACAGCTCCACCTTGTCTCCTGCCTATGTCATCAGTTGGGAGCCCCTCCCCCCGGACCAAATGCTGCTCTGGCCCAGAGTGAAGAGAGAGGTGGCCAGGAAGACAGCTCCACCTTGTCTCCTGCCTATGTCATCAGTTGGGAGCCCCTCGCCCAGGACCAAATGCTGCTCTGGGCCAGAGTGAAGAGAGAGGGGGCCAGGAAGACAGCTCCACCTTGTCTCCTGCCTATGTCATCAGTTGGGAGCCCCTCCCCCAAGACCAAATGCTGCTCTGGGCCAGAGTGAAGAGAGGGGGGGGAGGAAGACAGCTCCACCTTGTCTCCTGCCTATGTCATCAGTTGGGAGCCCCTCCCTCAGGACCAAATGCTGCTCTGGGCCAGAGTGAAGAGAGAGGGGGCCAGGAAGACAGCTCCACCTTGTCTCCTGCCTATGTCATCAGTTGGGAGCCCCTCCCCCCGGACCAAATGCTGCTCTGGGCCAGAGTGAAGAGAGGGGGGGGAGGAAGACAGCTCCACCTTGTCTCCTGCCTATGTCATCAGTTGGGAGCCCCTCCCCCAAGACCAAATGCTGCTCTGGGCCAGAGTAAAGAGAGAGGGGGCCAGGAAGACAGCTCCACCTTGTCTCCTGCCCATGTCATCAGTTGGGAGCCCCTCCCCCAGACCAAATGCTGCTCTGGGCCAGAGTGAAGAGAGAGGGGGCCAGGAAGACAGCTCCACCTTGTCTCCTGCCTATGTCATCAGTTGGGAGCCCCTCCCTCAGGACCAAATGCTGCTCTGGGCCAGAGTGAAGAGAGAGGGGGCCAGGAAGACAGCTCCACCTTGTCTCCTGCCTATGTCATCAGTTGGGAGCCCCTCCCTCAGGACCAAATGCTGCTCTGGACCAGAGTGAAGAGAGAGGGGGCCAGGAAGACAGTTCCCTTGTCTCCTGCCTATGTCATCAGTTGGGAGCCCCTCCCCCCGGACCAAATGCTGCTCTGGGCCAGAGTGAAGAGAGAGGGGGCCAGGAAGACAGCTCCACCTTGTCTCCTGCCTATGTCATCAGTTGGGAGCCCCTCGCCCAGGACCAAATGCTGCTCTGGGCCAGAGTGAAGAGAGAGGGGGGCAGGAAGACAGCTCCACCTTGTCTCCTGCCCATGTCATCAGTTGGGAGCCCCTCCCCCAGGACCAAATGCTGCTCTGGGCCAGAGTGAAGAGAGAGGGGGGCAGGAAGACAGCTCCACCTTGTCTCCTGCCTATGTCATCAGTTGGGAGCCCCTCCCGGACCAAATGCTGCTCTGGGCCAGAGTGAAGAGAGAGGGGGGCAGGAAGACAGCTCCACCTTGTCTCCTGCCCATGTCATCAGTTGGGAGCCCCTCCCCCAGGACCAAATGCTGCTCTGGGCCAGAGTGAAGAGAGGGGGGGGCAGGAAGACAGCTCCACCTTGTCTCCTGCCTATGTCATCAGTTGGGAGCCCCTCGCCCAGGACCAAATGCTGCTCTGGGCCAGAGTGAAGAGAGAGGGGGCCAGGAAGACAGCTCCACCTTGTCTCCTGCCCATGTCATCAGTTGGGAGCCCCTCCCCCAAGACCAAATGCTGCTCTGGGCCAGAGTGAAGAGAGAGGGGGCCAGGAAGACAGCTCCACCTTGTCTCCTGCCTATGTCATCAGTTGGGAGCCCCTCCCCCAAGACCAAATGCTGCTCTGGGCCAGAGTGAAGAGAGAGGGGGGCAGGAAGACAGCTCCACCTTGTCTCCTGCCTATGTCATCAGTTGGGAGCCCCTCCCCCCGGACCAAATGCTGCTCTGGGCCAGATTGAAGAGAGAGGGGGCCAGGAAGACAGCTCCACCTTGTCATCAGTTAGGAGCCCAATATGTAATACTGATATTGTACTATGCTAATAATATATATCTTGTAAGCCATTCTGAGTCCCTTTCGGGTTGTGCACACAACCCTACTGTACAGTCTGGATGACGTGTTGTTGTGCCGGAGCTCCGTAATAGGGGACAAAACAATCCCTCTCCCACCATGGCTTTTAACACAAACTTGAACTTAGTCTATTAGCCCCCTGCAGTTTGTATGGGATGTTATGAAGCTCCACCACAGTACAGTGAATGAGCCTCTCCCCCTCTTTCTCCAAGTACGAATCTCTGCCTTGTTGCCTTCCTCATAACACTCAAGATATGCGGTTATCTCAGCAGGCCTGCAAGACTGACTATAGCTCGGTTGCTTATTATCTGTACAGGGCTTCTGAGAGCTGCTTTAAAATGTCCATGATTAAGTTTGGACCAGGGGGTAATTTATCAGCAGGGGTGGGGTGGAGAGATAATGCATTACACTCTGCATGTCCGGAGGCAAGGATAGAAGAGGCTGGCTCGATGGATGAGTGATTCAAGCCAGCATGGGCTTTGCTGCCCGCGCTCTCTGCCCTTGTTTGCATCCTTTCCCTTTGCCTCTCTCCTCCCGTCCTCCTTGCTGTTACGGAAAAATAATTCAAGATTGACTTTGTTCTGTGGGGAAACTGATTCTCCTTGATTCCTTTTCTTCCTTTATTTCAGTTACATTACTCACTTTTGTAAACCTCTTCACCCCCTGAGGTGAATCACAAAGTGGAAAACAACAAAACAAGCCAGTGGTGTCCTCAACCACAAGGTGGCAACCAAAAATAGAATCAGTCACAAGAGAAAATCCCACCACTCTCCAATGGTAAGGATTGCTTCTAAAATATTTATCACGATTCTTTTCTCATTCACAGGAGTGATGATTCCAAAGCAGAGATGTGTATGCAGTTATGACTCACAGAAATCTTTGGAGGTCCTCTAAAATTGACTGAAGGTCTAAGGTAGAGGTGAACAACTGGATCAGAGAAGCATTTGGCTATATTCCCCATAGGTAGACCTGAAGCAATTATCGAGTGAGCTCAACTAAGGTCTTCCAGAAGGGACATCGCTGCTGTAATAATTTTGCATGTGGAGTCATCACGATGGCCATGTATAAATATGTGAGGGGACATCATAGGAAGGCAGGAGCAAGCTTGGAAAGAGCTGGGCATGTTTAGCCTACAGAAGAGAAGGTTGAGAGGAGACATGATGAGGGCCATGCATAAATATGTGAGGGGGAGTCATAGGGAGGAGGGAGCAAGCTTGTTTTCTGCTGCCCTGGAAACTAGGACACGGAACAATGGCTTGAAACAACAAGAAAGGAGATTCCACCTGAACACGAGGAAGAACTTCCTAAGAACATGGCCCCCGCTGCCTCGCCACATGCCTACTCTAATGGCCATGCCACCCATCACCCGGCTGCCGGAACACCTGTGTGGGGTGCCTCCATGGCCACTCCGCCCATCGTTTGGACATTGTAACACCTGTGCAGGAGCTCGTTTTTGGGGTTCCCCCACCTCACCTGTTGCTTCTGGCCACTTATTCCATCGGCCCACTTTGGTTGGGACTGAATGTTTACTTTCAAGCTTTTTAATCGTATTTATATTTGAATTGTTCACTTATTATGTCATGTTTATTACTGTGTATTTAAATTGATGTTTATTATTATATGTGTAATGCAGCATTGTATGCCATGGACTGTAAGCTGCCCTGAGTCACTGGGCTGAAAAGGGCGGGGTATAAATGTAGTATAACAACAACAACAACAACAACAACAACTGTGAGAGCTGTTCAGCAGTGGAACTCTCTGCCTCGGAGTGTGGTGGAGGCTCCTTCTTTGAAGGCTTGGAAACAGAGGCCATCTGTTCGGGAGTACTTTGAATGTGATTTTCCTGGTCTCTTCCAACTCTTTGATTCTATGATTCTATGATCATATCATGCTTTGATAGTCCAGTAGCTGTGAAAGAAAGAAAAATTAGAGCGATGGAGGCATTACTTTTTGATCCACCCTTGTACATATATTGCAGTAACAAAATATACCAAGGCACAACACATTTCATGAAAACGTTCCATTTATATTTTTTAAAAATACATTATTATTTTTTTCTCATTATGTTTGTGAGACACATCTGCAGCAGACACACTGCAGTATTGTGACACACAGTTTGGAAAGTTCTGCGGCTATGTGTTGTTCTTGTTGCTTATGATATATGCAAATATTTTAACATGCGGCCACTCTGCAGGTCAATCTGGGAGGATAGAGTCCTCCATGTGAGGTCGAGGGCAAGCTTTTTGAGAAGCTAGAACAATATAACTTCCCACAGGAAAACATCTTATTGCAGCTACAATAACTGTGAGAGTAGTGGACTTAACAAAATGGTTACAAGCATCGCAAAAGCCCCTGGGGATCTACTAGCAAATCACTCTGGGTTTCACTTTCAGTCCTCTTGTGTTAACAATAATACAACTGAGCATACTGGAAATCAAGTAGCGCCAGTACAATAATGAAATACTCAGCCAGAGCTAAACACAATTTAGTAACAAAGATAGCAGAGGCGGATTGAAATCTCGATAACTAGAGTTTCTTTTTTCAAATACAATCCTTATTACTATTTCCATGGATGAGAATAGGGATTGAAGCTTCAGTCTCAAACACAATTGCATGGAAGGACATGCAAGGTCCCATCTCAACCAAGATATAATGCAGTTTTATTGCATTGAACCACATCCTATGATTCTGCACTGACCATATAATGACACTCTATCAGTGGTTCTCAACCTTCCTAATGCGCTGACCCCTTAATACAGTTCCTCATGTTGTGGTGACCCCCAACCATGACATTATTTCCATTGCTACTTCATAACTGTTATGAATGGTAATGTAAGTATCTGATATGCTGGATGTATTTTCATTCACTGGACCAAATTTGGCACAAATACTCAATGTTCTGTCGCACACTGGGTCTGAACAAATTGTCTTTATTCTATAGGACGTATACTTTAAACCCAGTGGGAAGCCGGGGTGCCTCAAAGAGAGATTCTTAGGGAATTCCTGAAGGGATGGTCTTTGGAGTCTTTAATGGTACAACAAAGTCTTTATTAAGGAACACATAACAAATCTTCAAACAACATTTCAAGGCTTTATTATTCTAGTCTTTAAGAGACTGGCACTGACTTGGATTAACTGTACTTTCTTAGCATGAGGAAGAACCCTTTGTAATCTCTCCCAGGCTATCTATCATCTGGGCCTCGCTGGTCTGGGTCTTACTACCAATCCCACATGCGTCTGGACATCGAGTAAACCTACCAGCCAAGGCTTGAAGATATTTCAGCTGGAATTCCATGGTTCTGTAATGCTGTCCTGTGGGAACTTCAGGGCTGTTTTCCCCTCTGGTGCTGTGAGGCTGAGAGACTGTGAGCTCTCAACCAGAGCCTTTGGGATCTTTTCCTTCTGTTTCTATTTCCCTGGATGATCACTGGATGGTCCCCGGATGATTCTGAGGAATGAAGCTTTTCCTACGGGACGAGCTGTCTGCATCCTATAGATTAGCTTCCTTGTGTGTGACTGACTGAAATAGCTCCCTTCCCTTCTCAAAACCCAAGGGGGGGGGGACTAAGGAACCTAATGATGATGGACAGGTGGCCTGCCCTATAACTGCAAACTTTAACAGGAAGCCACCCTTCTGCAAAATCCCAAGCCTTGGGCTGCAAGCAAACACTTAATACAAAGCAAATAAAGTGGGAGCTTCTGGTACAGCTGTACCAGCACACTCAATATGCCCAAATGTGAACACTGGTGGAGTTTGGGGAAAATAGACCTTGACATTTGGGAGTTGTAGTTGCTGGGATTTATAGTTCACCTACAATCAAAGAGCATTCTGAGCCCTAACAACAACAGAATTGGGCCAAACATCCCACACAGAACTCCCATGACCAACAGAAAATACTCTGTTTTCTGATGGTTTTTGGCGACCCCTCTGTCACCCCCTTGCGACCCCCCCCCGGGGTCCCGACCCCCAGGTTGCGAAACACTACACCATAAGGTAGTATAGATGGGGTTCCATTGAACCTAACAAGGCTTGGCTCAGAATAGACAAGTTTAAGATTGTACTGTAAGAATATCAGGACCCAAAATATGTATTTGATAATTGCCTTTAATAATAATACAGATAAGCTAGAGAAGCCGGAGACATTTGCCTGTATAGCTTTACAGCTGCAGGCATGACGATTGCCAAACATTGGAAAGGTGAAAAAACATTAAGCATCAAAAATTGGAAGGATAAACTGTGGGATTACACACAGATGGTCAAGATTTCTAGCAATTTGAAACATGAAAGTCATGAAGTTTTTGAAAGAAACTGGAAGCTGGCTTTCGCACACCTGACAAGAGAACCTAAGAAACAAAAAACAAGAGGAATTGATTGATCTAGTACAGTGGTTCCCAACCTTTTTAACCAGGGACCACTCTCCAACATTAGTACTAAAAGAGTTACAAATCGGTTTTTGGTCAACTTTAGATTCGGTTTGGTTATTTGGGGCGCTGATTCAGAAAATTGCATTGGATAGACCACGTCAGCTCTAGTTTCTGATACAAGACATATGCCACCCAGTAGCCACCATCTGCTTTCCCACAGAAAATTTAATCATCCTCGGCACTATAAGAGGGTTTTGCGAGACCAGTCACTCTCGTTGCACCTGTGTAGTAATTGTGAGGCCGCGGACCATATTTTAGTTCTTGCAGATCACTGGTGGTCCACGGACCACAGGTTGAGAACCACTGTTCTAGTAGTGTAGAGGGTTAAATAAAATGTGCATACTCTTCGAAGATCAGTGACAGAAGCCAAGGTGGTGGGTTGCACTGGGGGGCGAGTTGAGGGGTAATTGTATTGTGAGTGGTGGGACGTCTATGTACGTGTACGTGTAATGTTTGTAATGTATATTGTGAGTGTATTACAATTTTAAAATAAAATTAACAACAATAATAAAAATAAACTTTATTTATACCCTGACACCATCTCTCGAAGGGACTCGGGGCGGCTCACAAAGCACGCAAAGGTGCAAGCACACAAAATACAACAAGTGAATAAACAATAACACAGAAGCAATAGTTTTTGTGTTATACATCATAAAACACCAGGCCTGGGCTTTAGAACAGCTGGCTAATCACCAGCAGCAATAGATCATTGCCAGCCAGAAGGTTGACAATTTGAAGCCCAAGTCAGAGTGAGCACCCGGTCAGCCCAGCTTACTGTCCACCTGTTTAGCCTGGAGAAGAGAAAGCTGAGAGGAGATATGATAGCCATGTATAAATATGTGAGAGGAAGCCACAGGGAGGAGGAGG
>NW_026844367.1:1096411-1121545 GCF_025583915.1 Anolis sagrei ordinatus | reverse complement strand
CAGGGAAGCCATGCTACTTCTCTATTCTGCCTTGGTCAGACCACACCTGGAATCACACTGTGTCCAGTTTTGGGCACTGCAATTGAAGGGAGAGGTTGACTCTAAGCTGGAATGTGTCCAGAAGTGGGCGACTAAAATGATCAAGGATCTGGAGAACAAGCCCAATGAGGAGTCGCTTAAAGAGTTGAGCACATTTAACCTTCAGAGAAGGCTGAGAGGAGACATGATGAGGGCCATGAATAAAGATTGCCTCTGACTCTTCGTGACCTCATGAACCAGCCCACGCCAGAGCTCCCTGTCAGCCGTGGCCACTTCCAGCTCCTTCAAGGTCAAGTCGGTCAGTTCAAGGATACCATCCAGGATGTACCGGGACTGTGGCGCAGCTGGTTGGGAGTCAGCTGCATTAAGATCACTACTGACTGAAAGGTCATGAGTTCAAAGCCAGCCCGGGTCGGAGTGAGCTTCCGACCATTTGTGTAGCTTGCTGTCGACCTTTGCAGCCTGAAAGACAGTTGCATCTGTCAAGTAGGAAATGTAGGTACTGCTTATGCGGGGAGGCTAATTTAACTAATTTATGATGCCATAAAATCTCCAGCAAGCGTGCAAAGAATGAGTAAGTACTCCCATCAGTGTCACAAATGGATGGTGAAGCGACAGCTCCCCTGGTGGCCAGAATACCCTCATGAAAAAGCTGGAATGTTAAATAGCCTCTGTGCGTCTGTCTATATATGTTGCATGTCTATGGCATTGAATGTTTGCCATGTATATGTACATTGCAATCTGCCCTGAGTCCCCTGCGGGGTGAGAAGGGCAGAATATAAATGCTGTAAATAAATGAAATAAATAAATCCATCCATCTCGCCCTTGGTTGGCCCCTCTTCTTTTTCCTTCCTTTTCCCCTAGCATCATTGTCTTCTCCAAGCTTTCCTGTCTTCTCCTTATGTGACCAAAGTACTTCCCCTTTGCCTCTAATATCCTTCCGGGCTTTATTTCTTAGAGTATGAACTGGTTTGACCTCATGGTCTCAAAATTTTCCTTCAACACCACAGACTATTGTTTGTTTATTTATCTTTATCCCAGCTTTCCCCCAGTATAGTGATGCAATAGTCTCATTTAGATTGGAAAAGAGGGTACTAGACCAATTGGACACAATATATTGGTGCAAATGCAAAGGTGTACGTGCCACAGTTCATAATACATTACTTTGCTTTTTAAACTCAGGATGTTGGGGCATAGTTCACAGTTAATGCTGAAATGCTATTGCATGTAACACAGTGAATCTAATACACTTCTTCCATTACATTGCTTCAGATGCGTAGTGAAATGGAAAACAGATGATATATTACATTTCCTTTCAAAACAACTTAATGCACCAATTTCATATATCGCATTGCTGTAGCAAAATAATGACATGTAGCGAAATGCGATAGACTTCATATATTCTCTTTCTTTAGGAAAACAATTGATTAGAAAACAATTCAAAGAGCACGTATCTTGGAAAACAGGATAATGAAACAAATTTAAAACTTTATATAGGATTGGAACAGGATAATAACAGAAATATAATTGAATATCTAGAGAACCAGTATTGGACTATGACTCTACAGACCAGGGGCTTATCGACACCAGAGACCCAGAGGTGGCCCCATACTCTGGCACCATTTACACTGACCACTTATTGCCGTTTCTAACCAGAATTGAAGTCAGTGGTTTTGCTGTGAAGATGAGTACTTAGGACAGGGGTCCTCAAACTAAGACCTGGGGGCCGGATACAGCCCTCCAAGGTCATTTATCCGGCCCTCACTCAGTGTCAAACTAAGTCTGAAACGACTTGAAAGTACACAACAACAACAACAACAACAACAACAATCCTATCTCATCAGCCAAAAGCAGGCCCATACTTCCCACTAAAATACTAATAAGTTTATATTTGTTAAATATTATTTTTAATTTTAATTATTGTATTGTTTTTAAGTGTTTTTGCACTACAAATAAGGTATTGCTGTGTGCATAAGAATGCCATGTTGTTGTTGTTTTCAAATTATAATCTGGCCCTCCAACAGTTTGAGGGATTGTGATCTGGCCTTCTGTTTAAAAGGTATGAGGATCCTTGACTTAGGAAAAGATTGAACAATGGCTTCAAACTACAAGAGAGGAGATTCCACCTGAACATGAGGAAGAACTTCCTGACTGTGAGAGCCGTTCAGCAGTGGAACTCTCTGCCCCAGAGTGTGGTGGAGGCCCCTTCTTTGGAAGCTTCTAAACAGAGGCTGGATGGCCATCTGTCAGGGGTGCTTTGAATGCAGTGTTCCTGCTTCTTGGCAGAATGGGGTTGGACTGGATGGCCCAGGAGGTCTCTTCCAACTCTATGATTCTATTAATCAGTGTAAACACAAATCACAGTGTACTGACGCGTATCAAGGGTTCCCCCCCCCCTTCTTTTGTGGGAGTTTGTTGTCTGGCCCCAGCAGTTTGAAACTAGCTTTGAACTACATTAAATGCATTAAGGATGCTTCTTACCTGTTTCTACTCTGGAAGAAAGGTCCTTGGTTGCAGGGAGGTGCGG
Organism: Anolis sagrei ordinatus; assembly: GCF_025583915.1. Classification (NCBI taxonomy): domain Eukaryota; kingdom Metazoa; phylum Chordata; class Lepidosauria; order Squamata; family Anolidae; genus Anolis; species Anolis sagrei. Next base: position 1,118,979 of record NW_026844367.1, on the reverse strand, counting down.
GCGCTTTTTGGTCATTTACACCACGCACACACTCTGTCGCTTTCCAAGGTGATAAGGCATGGAGTACCATGTGCTCACAAAAACAGGGGGAGTCGATGATAATAATAATAATAATAATAATAATAATAATAATAATAATAATAATAATCGTCATCTTTATTTATACCCCGCCACCATCTCCCCAATGGGGACTTGGGGCAGCTAACATGAGGCCAAGCCCCAAAAATACAGTACAATACAATAAAATACAGAATGCAAAAAAACAAAATGCCTCTCCTCATGACAGGTCAAAGTTAGGCCCCTTGATTGATGAATGTAAAATGCTTGCTCTTTAGAAAGACAGAGACATGCCTTTTGCATGTTGGAAAATAGAACTTGATATCCGTATGATGCTAAGATGACGTAGTGAATGAGGTAAATGTATGTAGAAGCATGTTCTTTGTTTGACTGCGATTGGAGGGTATAAAAGCCACAGTCCGCACCTATATCATTGCTCTGGTGTTTTTGGACACAACTCCTCACCAGAGTCCCAGCTGGAAATAAAGCCATACTTTTCTTTTCTCCGGAAAGGGTAGTATCTCTCCTTTCTATGCTGCAACATTTCCAAGCTTCAAGAGTACAAAGGAAATGCCTAGGACCTCAATTGTCCTTGTGATTCTGCTCCTTCATAGATTTTGACTTAAAAGGACCCTAAGGCAATTCTATCATCAGGTTTTCTCTGCAAGATTTGTTCAGATTGGAGATAAATACAATTTATACCTGATATTACCATTGAGAAACATTTGAGTGTTCCCATTTCTGACATTACATGTCTTTAAAACGAAAGTTGCGCATAACGCATGGTTCTCCTTTTTTTCATTTACCAAGACACCTAGAAGGAAAAAATAAAACACTACATTTACTTTGAAAATAATTTAACGTGTTATTTTCATATATACTTCTTTCTTTATAGAGAGCTTTACATTTAATACACTGCAATAGAACTGTTAATACAACAGTTGAAAGAAACATAATATTACCTTTTTAAAACCACCTCAGTATAGCAGTGTACTGTATTATGCATTGGGCAGCGTTTTACATGCACACAGTGGAATATCACTGTTTATGAAATCCCATCCTTTAGAAAGTTAAATGCCAAACAGTTCAGGCATTACATTTCCTTTGAATAATAAAAACACCCATTTCCTTGGTTTAGAAAGTTGCATGTAACACAATGGAATAGAATGCGTTTCATGTATTCCCTTGGTTTATAAACACGAAGTTGAATGGAAATCAGTTCAGACATTACATTTACTTTGAAAAAAGTGCTTTTGAAAGAAAGCATGAATTCTGTTACAAAGCTGATAAATGTATGAGCTGTATTTTCAAAAAGGAAGTGTAACTGGAAACTTGTTACTATCAACTGCATTTTCAAAATAAATGGACTATGTTGGATTAATTTGTACTGCAATGCAATGCACTGAGTTTGTTGCTGCTGCTGTTGCGTCAGTTCAAATTAGCCTTGACTTCTGGTAATCCTGTGACATATCGATCATGAAGTTAACCTGCCAAGATTTAATGATTATATCTATGTGTTCTTAAATATCTTGGGAAGTCTGATCTGGCCATAGTGGTCCACTCTCTGGTTACTAGGGCTGGGCGGTTTCGTTTCGTTAATTCGTAATTCGTTAATAATTCATTAATTTTTTTTAATTACAAAACGATAACGAACCATTCTGGAGCAATTTTTTTAAAAAACGAATTTTTAAATAGTTTTGTAAATGCTTCGTATTTCGTTATTGTATTCGTTTCGTTATTGTTTTGAGGTCGTTTCGTTATTATTTCCGCATGTCTGGGGCAAGTTTTATGGTTGTTTTTTGTTTAATTAGTGAAAAAAAATTATAATATCACACCAACAGTCAACAACAGAGGGAAAGGGAAGCTTCAGAAGTTTTTGGAGGTTTTTTAGCGTATTTCGCGGTCGCGTCCGCCATTAACGAATCGATTCGTTATTGTTTCGGAAATCGATTCGTTAATGTTTTGTAATTTTTTTCACATTTACGAAATTTCGTAAATATCGAACTTTTTAAAAGGAAAATTTTGTAATTATTTTAAATAACGAAACGCAAAAAACCCCAAAAAACGAATCGATTTTAGAAACAAATTTTTCCGTTGTTACCCAGGCCTACTGGTTACATCCCGAATAGATTACTGCAATGCACTCTACATGGGGTTGCCTCTTGAAGACTGTTCGGAAACTTCAACTAGTCCAATGGGCAGCAATCAGATTGCTCACTAGAGTGCCATACAGGGAGCACACCATCCCATTGCCATGTCAAGTCCACTGGCCACTGGTCCATTTCTGAGCACAATTCAAAGTGCTGGTCTTGGTCTCTAGAGCCCTATATGACTCTGGCCCAGCTTACTTGTCCAAACACATTATGGTAAAATAAGGACTGAAATGGAAGACATAATAGGGAAAGAATTAATGTGGGATAAAGCCAGGTTCATGTCCCTCACCATAAGGGTAAAGGAAGATAACAATAATTGGACAGAAATCCTAAAATATATGATAGCCGCAATACAGGCCACAACAGCCCAGGGATGGAGAGACGATACAAAATGGGATTTGGAAACCTGGTGGGCCTATCTATCAGAATATATAATTAATGATTTTATCAATCAAAGAAAAAAAACAAGTATATAAATAGTCAAATAGAACAAGACTAGTATAGGAAATGGTCTGTGTTAATGGACCAAATAGACGGAGACGACAGATACAGCATGTTGAACCAGGCTTTCCACACAGTTAAATTGATGCAATGACATGATTTAGAACTGCTGTTCCAGGGGGGTGGGGGGAACAGGGGGAGGGGGGTTGTTGGGTGATACATAACTACATAACTAATGTACAGAATGTCATTTAAGGAATATTTACTTTTGGAAGAATGTATATTAAAATAAGTCCTGTATGGCAACATTTTGTCGATTGTTGGGATGTATCAAATAAAAAATTAATTTAATTAAAAAAACAAACAAACAAACAAAAACTTGTCTGAACCCATCTCCCTCTATGCTCCACCTCGTAGGTTAAGATTCACTGGGAAGGCCCTGCTCTCAGTCCCACTGGCCTCGCAAACGCTTCTGGTGGGGACAAGGAACGGGGCCTTCTTGGTGGCGACCCCGCACTTGTGGAATTCACTCCCCAGTGAGATTAGATTGGCCTCCTCCCTCCTTTCCTTTAGGAAAAAACTGAAATCGTGGTTTTGGAACCAGGCTTTTGGCTAGCAGGCACAACGACACTTTGGACATTGAATTGGACCATAAGATGATTGTTATGAGAATGGAAACTGCTACTATGACTGTTTAATTAATGTTATTGTTTTAATCTATTGTGTATTTATGGTTTTTATATTATGCATATTGTGATATTATGGCATCAGGTTGCTGCCAGTGTTCGCCGCTTTGAGTCCCCCCCTCAGGGGTTGAGAAGGGCGGGGTAGTAATGTTGCAAATAAATAAATAAAATATTTCTATATTTCATTATTGTTATGGTTATTAACAATAATAACCAGGGCAAAAGTAGAGTATAAATAAGAATTGTGCCATCACACCCAGACGCTATAACGTTAAATCTAAGATGTGCTTCACTCTTTATCTGGGCAAACTGCTGGAGGTCTTTCTTTGAAGCAATAACTCACTACTTTCAGCAATGGATGCCAGTCAAGATATGAACATCAACCAAATATTTATTTCCAAAGTCCTTGGCAGACTTGGCACAGCTTGATAAAGTTACAACACAAACAGAAAATTTGGGAAACCATAGAAATGTTCTTTCTTTCCCTTTTCTTTCAGTTACTGAGGTAACTTTTCTCCAAATGGTAGAAAAAAATCCTGGGATCTTTCACCCTAACCCTGAGCTGCTCTAGTTAGAAAGAACAGGTCTTCCCCTATCTAAGCTCAAGGTTAGCTTTGAAGATGAAGTAATGCTCAATAGTATTCAATAACTATTTCTCTCTATTTCTCAATAACTCAATTTCTATCTATAACTCAATTTCTTAATTACTCAATTCCTATTCTATCTATCTCAGTATCTCAATTGTACTCACAATGACTTTTCAGAGCTTTGCCTGTCTGACCAACAGCATATCTGAGGCTTTTTTTCTCTACTGAAGGAGGCAAGGGAGATTCCAAAATGGAGATCTCAACCCGAGGAAAAAGGGCGGACTCCTAACCCAAAGAGATATTTTCTCAACCAATAACTGCAGAGGGCCTGCAGCCTGGCTCTCCAGACTCTGATACAGTTTAATTCCCGGGTGCTGCTGGGTCTATAGCAACCCTGGGGAAATGCAAAGGTATGCTATCCCATGCAGCTAAAAGGCAATGTAAACCATGCTCCTGGAAGACGGAAAAAGAATAATAAAACAGCAGTAACAACAATAGTAACAACAGACACTTCTTTCTCTGAGGCTGAGTGTGATTTGCCCAGGAAATTTGAATCCTGGTCTCCAATGCTATAGTCCAGTGGTTTGCAGCCTGTGCTCCATGGACCACCAGTGGTCTGCAAGAACAAAAATATGGTCCACAGTCTCACCATTACTACACCATTGCCTCAAATCATGTGGCAACGAGAGCAACTGGTCTTGCCAAAACCTCTTATAATGCCGAGGCAACTGGGATGCTGGGAGTGGAGAAGCTGACTACCCATGAAAGATTACGACTACCACATCAGCTCTAGATGATTAAATATGGTTTTTGTGGGTGGTCAGATGGCAACTACTGAATGTTCTATACCAGTAACTAGAACTTATGTGGTCTATCCAATGCAATTTTCTGAATCAGCACTCCAAATAACCAAACGTTATCTAAAGTTGGCCAAAAACTGATTCGTAACCCTTTTGGTACTAATATTGGAGAGTTGTCTCTGGCCAAAGTGGTCCCTGGTCAAGTGGTCCCTGGTCAAAAAAAGGTTGGGAACCACTGCTGTAGTCCAAAGCCCCATCTATACTGCCATATAATGCGGTTTGCAACTCATATAATGCAGATCAATTCAGTTAAGACTGCAATATATGAGTCTACACTAACTATATAATATATTGTATATACTTGAGTATAAGCCGAACCTGAATATAAGCCGAGGCACCTAATTTTACCACAAAAAACTTGGAAAACATACTGACGAGTATTTTAAGTTGAGGGTGGGAAATGCAGCAGCTACTGGTCAATTTCAAAAATGAAAATAGATAGCAATAAATTACATGAATCAGTAGGTTCAGTGTTTTGGAATATTTACACAAAACTGTAATTTAAGATAAGACTGCCCAACTCTGATTCAACCATTATTCGAACATTCTTCAATGTAAATGTGCTTATGCATCCTTTCAAAAATAATAAAGAATGTAAAATAATAAATGTAATAAAATGATAATAGAGTAAAATAATGGAAATGTAGTAGTAACAGTAAAAATAAAGTAAAAATGTAAATGCAATAATAACAATAATAGAGAAAAAATAATGCATGTAATAATAATAGAGAAAAATAATAAATGTAATAAAATAATAGAGTAAAATTAATGTAAATTTAATAGTAATAATATTAATGATAATAAATAGAGAATAATAATAATAATAATAATAATAATAATAATGATAATATCCTCAGCTGCTGGAAGAAGATTGAGCAGACAGACTACAAGCAGAGGCATAACACTGTTGCTCAGATGATTCATTGGAACTTGTGCCACAAATACCATCAGCCTGCAACAAAGGACTGGTGGGATCACAAGCTGGAAAAAGTTACAGAGAATGAACACGTCAAGCTACTCTGGGACTTCCAAATTCAGACAGACAGAGTTTTGGAGCACAAGACTCTTGACCTCATGATTGTGTTAAAAACAGACTGTGGATTGTTGATGTTGCAATCCCAGGTGACAGCAGGTTTGAAGAAAACAACTGGAAAAGCTGACATGATATGAGGATTTAAAGATTGAACTTCAAAGACACAAGCCAGTCAAGGTGGTCCCAGTGGTTATCGGTACACAGGGTGCAGTGCCTAAAGATCTCGGCCTGCACTTAAACACAATCGGCACTGACCAAATTACCATCTTGCCAGCTGCAAAAGGCCACCCTCCTGGGATCTGCACACATTATTTGCTGATACATCACACACTACTAGACACTTGGGAAGAGTCCGACGAGTGATCCAATGCAACAGCCAGCAGAGTGATCTTGTTTGCTGTGGACTTATCTTGTTGTGTTTCAAATAATAATAATAATGACAGAGTAAAATACTAATTAACCTTGACTCGATTATAAGCCAAGGTGAGCTTTTTCAATCTAAAAAGGGGCTGAAAAGGGGCTTATACTCAATTATATACAGTGGTTTCAAAGTGCATTACATGATAGTGTAGATGGGGGTCAACACCCAAACCACTGGCTCCTAAATGCCATTTTTATATTTAAATAGGATAAAATTGTTATGCATGAACATACTGTTTGCATGGAACATTTTCTTATGCCAAACTGATTGCTCCATCCATTGTTAGCAAAAGATGTTTACTAGGTTCTTGTAGGTTTTTTCGGGCTATAGGGCCATGTTCTAGAGGCATTTCTCCTGACGTTTCGCCTGCATCTATGGCAAGCATCCTCAGAGGTAGTGAGGTCTGTTGGAACTAGGAAAAATGGGTTTATATATCTGTGGAATGACTAGGGTGGGACAAAGGACTCTCTGCTGGAGCTAGGTGTGAATGTTTCAACTGACCACCTTCATTAGCATTTGAAGGCCTGGCTGAGCCTGGGAAAATCTTTGGTTGAGAGGTGTTAAGATGTGCCTGGTTGTTTCCTCTCTGCTGTTTTGCTGTTGTAATTTCAGAGAAGTCAGCCATAGCAGAGCACCTGATGAACCAGCCTGGACACAGCATATTTTTTGAGAACACAGAAATGCTGGACCACACCAACAACCACCATGTCAGGCTACACAGAGAAGCCATTGAAATCCACAAGCATGTGGACAATTTCAACAGAAAGGAAGAGACCATGAAAATGAACAAAATCTGGCTACCAGTATTAAAAAACTCTAAAATTACTACAGCAAAACAGCAGAGAGGAAACAACCAGGCACATCTTAACACCTCTCAACAGAACATTTTCCCAGGCTCAGCCAGGCCTTCAAATGCTAATGAAGGTGGTCAGCTGAAACATTCACACCTAGCTTCAGCAGAGAGCTCTTTGCCCCACCCCAGTCATTCCACAGATATATAAACCCATTTTCCTATTTCCAACAGACCTCACTACCTCTGAGGATGCTTGCCATAGATGCAGGCGAAACGTCAGGAGAAATGCCTCTAGAACATGGCCCTATAGCCCGAAAAAACCTACAAGAACCTAGTGATTCCAGCCATGAAAGCCTTCGACAATACAAAAGATGTTTAGTTTGTTTACCTATGTTCAATGTTGTCTTTCCCTTTGGAATCACAATTCTGCACCCTGACATTTTGCAGCAGACTCAGTTTTCCTGCTAAATTGTTGGTATGGCCCTCACTGTTTTACCTCTCATGTCATGTTTCCAGCATGCAAAGGTCATGTGCCAAAACAGAAACTTTTGATCCTACAATGAAGTCTGGACTCGAGGGTTCTTGTTTCTGTGCATGTCAGCATTGCATCCTGAGTTAGGTGCACCTTGAAAGAAGTTGAATCCAACTTGTGGCCTCCAAAGAAAAAGAAACCCAGGGACAAAAATACTGGGTAGAACAGAACTGATAGGCTAATAACGGGTGTTCATCTCTCCCACGTAAACTATCATCATCAATTACAGTGGCAGTTGTAATTGTTTTGTCTCCTAGGATGCATGCTTGACATTGCTATAGCTTTGACAAAGAAGAGGCACTGAACTCTGGTGAATCAACACTTCGATCGTTGCATTGTAAATTGTGAAATACCTTCTTGAAAACTATTTGCGGGAACGTGTATGTCGGGGCGGCGTAGAGCTTGTGCCAATGAACACATGCCATAATTATTTGTAGCAAAATAATTAGCAACAGAAAACAGCTTCAGGCAAGAATTAGGAGCTGCTCCTGCTATTTCTATGAAGGTAGGCTGACCTCACTTAGTGCCTATTATCAAGCATTTTCCAGGTGTCTTATTAAATTCTACATTGCCAAGATCTCCAGTAGTTGGCAAAGATACTTTCTCCTATTTTACCCAGGCAACGGCAATGTGATAGCAATTGCTTAGGAGATTAATTAACTTGTCAAATAATTAAGCAGACAGTGCTGTAATCGAGGTTTCGGTTTCATAATTGATTTATCACTTCTCTAAGACTGAAATCCCTTCTTGGCAGAGGGATTTGTTAAATATTAAAAATCAAGCTTCCTCGGACTAAAAGACAATGTCATCCCCATTTCATAGATTTCCTCCCTCTTAGGTTGTTTCTGGAGGTGTGGGATATATTTGTTTTATTAAAAACATAACGAGAAGGAGCACATATGACTTTGACAGGCAAGGAATTCATCAAACGTGGTCTTAGACGATGCCATACCATTGGTTCCTCTAACACAGTGGTCCTCTGTAACAAAATGGTTCCCCTTGTTGGAAACCTTCTCAAGCCTCTACTAGTTGTTTGTTATGTATATAATTGCTTACCATATTGTAAATGGGTTGGTTTGCAATTTTACCTAACCTCTTTGTTATGGGAAGGGCTGGAGGTCATGTGATCGGAACTGGGCATGTTCAGACTCAGACTCCATTTTAGTTTGTAGAAGCCATCTGTTTGCTTTAGATGTCTCTATGTGTTTGCCTTTAGATGACTGCAGGAACAGTACCATTTCAATATAGGAACTGTGCTGTTACGCGCTGGGCCTGTGAAAGAGTCTGTAGACAGGACGTGTTTTCTGTATGCCCAACGGGACCCCGGGGGTGCCTCGGATTAGAGGCCTTTTGGATTTCCCTAAACAAAGTCTTTAGAAACTTAACAAAGTTCTTTATTATTGCTTAGGACTTCAATAAATCAAACAACTACTTCAAAGCTTTCAATCAACTGGTGGCTTTCTTAATCTTGTCCACAAGGGACAGGCAACTATCTTCATGAACTGTTTCTTCACTATCAGGGAAATCCTTGACCTCTACCTGGGCAATCTGTCTTAGGTTCTGTTGCCGTGGGCCCCTACACCCGGTCCAAATTGCATTATGGCTGCCACAAGTGGTCCTTACCAAACAGAGTCCTTTTGTAGATTTTCCCCAGCAAAGCTATGCTTCTCTGTAGAGCTGTGGGACTGGATCCCCCCAGTAAAAGCTGTAGAGCTGTGGGACTGGATCCCCCTAGCAAAAGCTATGAAAGGCGAAGCTTTCTACAGGTGGAACTGATTCACGTCCTGTACGAAAGGCTTCTCTGTGTGAACTGAACTAGAGGTCCCCTTTTCCCCTCCTAAACCCAGAAAAAGGGGTGGAACTAAAGAACCTAATGATGATTGATGGGTCATTGGCCCTATTATTGCAAACCAAGGGAATCCACCTTATTGCAAAATGCATGGAACCTTGGAATACATGCAAACACTCAAAGAAAGAAAGAGAAGTTGGAGCTCCTGGTACAACCGTACCAGAACAGAAATGGTATGCTATACAGAAGCCATTAGGTTCCTTTGGACTATGGACTATTGTTTCTAAGGAAGATGTCATGTTACCTTCTTATAGCAAAACCAGAGGCACTCCAAGTGGCCAGCTACTAGTCAAAGGACATTTAATAGAATGCCAAGTTTTTTCAACTTTGTGTTTTTTTAAAATACAATACAACTGTTTGGTTCGCTCCTGGTACGATAAATAAAAGAAATAACCTACACAGAGGAACTACTTCAAATCCTATTGTAACTGGATTCATAAGCAAAGTGCCTGTATGCTGTATACATGAAGTTTTGTGAGTAAACCAACTCTGTTATTTTTAAACAAGAGTGTTTAGTTTGTCTCTTGAGGAAAATTATTTAAAGGCAAATATATTTTAATGGAGAGTAGATGTTTTTTGGGCAACTAAAAGGAACACTACTGAAACTCTGCTGAATATATGTATTTTTGTGCATTGGCATGTCTTTGTCCCTAGTAGTTCAAAGACATACCTAGGTACATCAGTTTAACAGCTGAGAGACCTAGTTGCCTTGCATGAATGCTGGTGAGAATCATTTTTTTTTCAAAAGGTCATGCCTTTCCAGTTACCAGTAGTTTTTCAAAAAGGTTATAAATCCCATTTCCCAAATGGTTATGGAGATTCACATTATCCAAAGCTCCAGGTGTCTTTGATTTCAACTTCCCAGAAGATCTGACTTGAACAAGTGTCAGAAATTCTGGGAGCCAAAATCTAAAAACATCTGGAGGTCCAAAGGTTGGAACATTGCTCTAGCACAGTGGTTCTCAACCTGTGGGTCCCCAGATGTTTTGGCCTTCAACTCCCAGAAATCCTAACAGCTGGTAAACTGGCTGGGATTTTTGGGAGTTGTAGGCCAAAACATCTGGAGGACCAAAGGATGGAACCATTGCTCTAGCAGCTAGATTCTACCTGCTTACTACCTACTATATCAGCTGTCTATGGCCTCATTTGGCCACATCATGAGAAGACAGGAAAGCTTAGAGAAGACAATGATGCTGGGGAAAATGGAAGGAAAAAGAGGGGCCAACCAAGGGCAAGATGGATGGATGGCATCCTTGAAGTGACTGGCTTGACCTTGAAGGAGCTGGGGGTGGTGATGGCCTACAGGGAGCTCTGGTGTGGGCTAGTTCAAGAGGTCACAAAGAGTCATAAGCAACTGAATGAATGAACAACATGACCTCTGTAAGGTTTCAAATAGACTTGACTTTCCTATGTGGAAATACTGAGGACTCAACCTAAGAATTTTTTGCATTTGAAATAATGTATTCTTCCTTTAAACAAGAATATGCCCCCTTTCTTTTAAAATAACAATAATATTCCCAACTGGGCTGGGTGGTCAACAGCCCTTTCATCAGGTTGCACATATAAAGACTCAGTAGATGGCACCACTAATATATCTTGACAGGGCAAACAAATCCCACCAACTGTCCCTCCAAAAATAAAGAATTCACTGGCACCAATATAAATGTTATGAGGGGATGTCTCTCTAATTAACGTCCGCTGCCAACAACACTGAAATGTACAGGAACACCCTAGCTGTTTAAAATATTAAAAATGCGTTTAAAGACCACCAAGCACTGTGTCTTCCTTTCCTTCTTTAAAGGAAAACAGTTGAGGTTATTTGAAAAGGGACTATAGCCACAAAAGGCACACTTGACTCAGGTTTTTTTAGTTTTAAAATAAACAAGGAAAATTTATTGATAAAAAAATACAGAAGAGAATAAATGCTGGTTGAAATCTTGGCTGTTACATAGAAATTCTGGTTTGTGTTCAAAGCGTAATGGTTACATGTAATGGCTCTTTCTTTGTTACAGATACAGAGATTTTCTTCCCTTTAACAACAAGTACACTTGACAGGAGCTGAATCTCTGTCAAGATACAACTGTAGCTTAGCTACCCTAAACTGAGGCCTAGCTAACTACAAAACCAGCTATCTCTCCCTGATAGCTATGCTAGTTTGCTACAGCTTCCTTTGCTGGCAAACCTAAGGCAAACTGCCTTCTTAGCTAATCTCAAACACACAAACTCCTAAACTACCTTCCTACTCTAATCTCTAACACCAACAGACTGACTGAAAAAGCCTCTTTCTTTCCCTCCAAACCTTGCTAAACTCCGCCCCCTTTCTAAACCAATCCCGGCTGTTCTAATGCTAACTCAGGCCTAGGACACTCCCCCTCTCTAAAATGGTGTTTTCCCTGAACTAAAATGGCTCCTGCTGCCCTCTGCCAGGCCTTCTAAAGCTGCAACTAACTGGCCTGCTTCTCCTAGGCCCTGCCATCCAGGCTGGAAAGGTAAGGGATCTTTACAGCACACTACCATACTAGTCAATAAGAAGCTGGAAGTTATTTCCAGTTTCTGGCCAATTTTATTCATTCAATGTTGTGTGTGTGTGTGGTGAGGAGGTGGCTTTGAGGGACCTTGGCTATTGTGACAAAGGTCTGGAGACCCAAAAGAAGTCCCTTGGAGTCATCTGATTTTTACTGGGTGGAGGTTACCTCCAGGTCACCAAGTGATTAATAGTGAAAATGCTTGTAAATCTCACCAAGTCAAAAACTCCCCCATTAGTGGAGAGGCAATAAATTGGGATAGCAAATCAATAAACCTGGGTAAGAAAATGGTGAATAGGGCAAGCAGTGGGTAAATACGACAACATGTACGAAAGCTTTCCAGATAATTGTCATTTTAAAAAGGCTTTATCTATATAGGTGTTTCTCAATCTGAGGGTCGGGACCCCTGAGGGGGTTGCGAAGGGGCGTCAGAGGGGTCGCCAAAGACCATCAGAAAGCACAGTATTTTCTGTTGGTCATGGAGGTTCTGTGTGGGAAGTTTGGCCCAATTCTATCATTGGTGGGGTTCAGAACGCTCCTTGATTGTAGGTGAACTATAAATCCCAGTATCTACAACTCCCAAATGTCAAAGTCTATTTTCCCCAAACCCCATCTGTGTTCACATTTGGGCATATTGAGTATTTGTGCCAAGTTTGGTCCAGATCCATCATTGTTTGAGCCCACAGTGCTCTCTGGATGTAGGCGAACTACAACTCCCAAACTCAAGGTCAATGCCCACCAAACCCTTCCAGTATTTTCTGTTGATCATGGGAATTCTCTGTACCAACTTTGGTTCAATTCCATTGTCGGTGTGGTTCAGAATGCTCTTTGTTTACATGTTAACTATAAATCCTAGCAACTACAACCCCCAAATGACAAATACATCCTGCAGATCATTATTTACATGGCGATTCATAATGTTAGGGTTCTGGTTGGGGGTCATCACAACATGAGGAACTGTACTAAGGGGTCGCGGCATTAGGAAGGTTGAGAACCACTGATCTATACTGACATTTCGCTTAGTTGCGTCAGCCCACAGACAGCTTTCTTCTGTTGTTCTAGGACATGGGTTCAAATTATAGGAAAATATATTCCAGCTGTTTGACTGGAGCACAATTCCTTGGAGTCCAGTGGAATCCTCCCTGGAAGCTTTCAATAAGAGGCTGGATGGCCATCTGTTGGGAGTGCTTTGATTGTATTTTCTTGCATGGCAGATGTTGCATTGGATGAACACTGTGGTATCCTACAACTCTATGACTCTCAGCATCACAACATGTGGTAATCTTTCCTTTCCATTCTCTGACCCAGACGACAAATAATTTCTGTTACTAATAAAAGCAAATGCAAGCCGAGAGAAGGAAAGAGAGGGAAGGAGGGAGGGAGGGAGAAAAAGAGAGAGAGATTGTAATCAACTTGACAGTGTCCTTTGTTTTCTCTCCTGACCTTTATTTGGGTTGCGTTGGATGTTCTCCGTGGAACATATCACGCATGGAGTCAGTGATGCATGTGGCTACTATAAGTTGCTTCTTTCCCAGTGAAGACCCTCAGCATCTCATTTCTAGTTTGCTGTCAAAGCTGATATTTTTAATGACTTCAGGAAAAGAATGCTTTAATTAGGCTCAATGAAGTGGCAAGGATGGAATATGTTCGCCCTCAGTCTGACTCTGCATTGCCTTACATATATATTAAATGGAGCTTTCCTTAAATTGCTCCTTTTTTAACAGCATCTTGACTTTTCCTTGACAGTCAACTTTTTTTTGCAAATATTACCTATGAGGGTTGAATGAAAAGTAATGCCTCCACCTTCGTAACTCCTCAACAGATGGCAGTACTGGTATGCGGCAGGTACTGGCTTGTTCAGTAGACTCTCCTCTACAGTTCCATTTTGGCAGGAAGTCTTAGCAATGAACAGTTGTATTGTTAAAGTGCAAAGTATGGAACCCTGCACAGATGGTCGGTCAATGAAACTTAAGCAACATGCAGTCATTGAATTCTTGACAGCAGAAGGTGTTACCCCAAAGGAGATTCATCAGAGAATGCAAGCTGTTTATAGTGATTGTGTTGATGTGAGTACTGTGCATCATTGGGCGAGTAAGTTTAAAGATGTTGAGGTGGGAACATCTGACTTGCGTGATAAACCAAGAGTTGGATGTCTTGTGAAAGCAACCACCGAGTTTCACAAGCAAAAGGTTGACAGATTGATTCAGGATGATCATCGTATCACTCAGAGAGAAATTTCAAGCATAATCGGCATTTCACAAGAATGTGTGGGTCACATTATTGCTTTGCTTGGTTATTGGAAGATCGGTGCACAATGGGTTGCGGAAACAGAGTGTCAACTTCTTCCATGATGGCTTCAGAAAACTTGTTCATTGTTGGCAGAAATCATCATAAACAGCTTGCATTCTCTGATGAATCTCCTTTGGGGTGACACCTTCTGCTGTCAAGAATTCAATGACTGCCCGTTGCTTAAGTCTCATTGACCGACCGTCTGCACAGGGTTCCATACTTTGCACTTTAACAACACAATGCTAAGGTTTCCCACCAAAATGGAACTGTAGAGGAGAGACTACTGAACAAGCCAGTACCTGCTGCATACTAGTACTGCCATCTGTTGAGGAGTTACGGAGGTGGAGACATTATTTTTCATTCAACCCTCATATGAAGAAGGCCCTTCTAATCGTATGTATGTATGTATGTATGTATGTATGTATATCAGAGAGTTAAAGCAAGTTTTAGACTGGACAACTTCCCTCATTTGAAAATGGAATTCTACCTAATATTCTGCTAAGAAAAGTAATTAAAAAGCAAATATGTTAACCATATGTTGGGAAAACAAACACAAAGCAATTCAAGGTAAAACCAGCAGTAACTGTTTTGTTTAAAAATTCTCACTCGATGCTTTTAAAAATAAATAGAATGCACTTCTCTTGTAAAACAATGAAAGCTTTATGTAACCCCTCTGGAAGGTTATTCTACAGCCTGCGGCAATTGAGGAAAGTACTGGAGGAAAAGAGTAATCGCTGAAAGGGCATGTAAATGGATCGTGCATACTGTTTTTTTATCTGTTCACTACTGATCCTTTACGCTGCAATCCTCTATGTTGCTGTTCAAATATGCCATATGTACTCAAATCCAATGCTCACCATTTTTGGCTAAATTACATTGCCAAAATTGAGGTGTGCATTCTGTGGTGTGTTATACTCAAGTAAATACAGTATGTCCCATGTTCAACATGATCTATGCTAAGGAGGCAATGTGTTTATTTACACAGGCACCTAAATTTGGGACAGGTTTAAAGCATTGCTGCTTCATGCCAGCCATAGATTCATCCAAGGTGTTTTCGTTTTTTCCATTCCCTGCACTGTAACATTATATTGCAATATTACTAGTAATATTACACGTAATATAAAATATATAATTATAATATCATATTATTATCAGATATGCAGATGACACCACTCTGATGGCCGAAAGCGAGGAGGAGCTGAGGAGCCTTCTAATCAAGGTGAAAGAAGAAAGCGCAAAAGCTGGGCTGCAGCTAAACATAAAAAAAAACCAAGATCATGGCAACAAGAATGATTGACAACTGGGAAATAGAGGGAGAAAATGTGGAGGCCGTGACAGACTTTGTATTTCTAGGTGCAAAGATTACTGCAGATGCAGACTGTGGCCAGGAAATCAGGAGACGCTTACTTCTTGGGAGGAGAGCAATGTCCAGTCTCCATAAAATAGTAAAGAGCAGAGACATCAGACTGGCAACCAAGATCCATTGCCTAGTCAAAGCCATGGTATTCCCTGTAGTCACCTACGGATGTGAGAGCTGGACCTTAGGGAAGGCTGAGCGAAGGAAGAGAGGCGCTTTTGAGCTGTGGTGTTGGAGGAAAGTGCTGAGAGTGCCTTGGACTGCGAGAAGATCCAACCAGTCCATCCTCCAGGAAATAAAGCCCGACTGCTCACTGGAGGGAAGGAGACTAGAGACAAAGATGAAGTCCTTTGGCCACATCATGAGGAGACAGCAAAGCCTGGAGAAGGGAATGATGCTGGGGAAAGTGGAAGGGAAAAGGAAGAGGGGCCGACCAAGGGCAAGATGGATGGATGGCATCCTTGAAGGGACTGGACTGACCTTGAAGGAGCTGGGGGTGGTGACGGCCGACAGGGAGCTCTGGCGTGGGCTGGTCTGTGAGGTCACGAAGAGTTGGAGATGACTGAACGAATGAACAACAACAATTATTATTAGTAATAGTATTATATTGTATTGCATTATAATATTATAACTATTAGATGTATATACAATATATTATATTACATATTCATATAGTTATGAAGTAGCAATGAAAAGAATTTTATGGTTGGGGGCCACTGCAACATGTGGAACTGTATTAAGGATTTACATCATTAGGAAGGTTGAGAACCACTGATCTAACATCACAATCTTAACTGGAGTATAGAATTTTTGACCTTCTGCATACAAACTATGGCATTAAATCTCTTTTAATTCAGACTACAGTAAACCTATTGGATCTATTAGATGTATTGTTTCCCCAATGAACAATTCATTGGGTCTACTCTAGTTAGGGCTATCAGGATGTTAGTCCATGTGCATTACTACTGAACTGAAGCAAGAAAAATAGGCAATGTGACGGTGCAACTGGTGCCACTTGTATGTAAAACTTTAAGGTGCAAAGGTTTGAACTGTTGTAACATGTCCAGACTTGCCTGTTTACCTTGTAAATGTATAGTTGGATTGATTGGTTATCTACAGCTGTCAATCAATGTCTATTGGCTTGCTCCCCCAGCTCAATTGTTTGGCTCCACCCCTTCCTAGGGAGGAAAACAACGCTTTCATTTTTCATTCTTACCACCAAAGGCTCAACACATGGATGTGCGAAAGGCTTGGCTCAAAGCCCTTGGTCAAGTCATTTCTTACCACCAATTCTCAGGTTTATATACCCTTATATACCGTATATACTTCATGCCCAGCTCGTCTGGACGATGTTGAGGAATCTTAAGCGCCTTCAAACCAGTCCTTTGGCATCAAGAGGAAGACTTTGTGCCTTCAATATAGGCCATTGGGCTGGGGTTGTGAGTGTTTAGACCTCATAGCCATGGAGAAAGAGGGAACTTGGAAGCTACTCAGGTGGAAAACTCCTTGGACCCAAGACAACCAGAGACTGTAATGTATATTTTCTTTACCCCTTTTGGAACACCAAGTTTAATGCCTCACAAAGATAACTCTTTGTGAATAATAAAGCCTATTTCGAGTTATCTATAGTGTCTTGTTGATCCTCAAGAGTTCTAAAGGAAGGCAAGAAGCAATCCCCTGGGGAAAAGTTGCCACGTCCTTGTTTTTTCACTAAGAACTATAGATCCCCAGGCAGTGACGGTACAGGCAATATTATTTAATTGATTCCTGTCCCACTATCACCCAGCATGAGATGCAGCTCGGTGCACGATGTCTAAAAAATAAAATAGCAAAGCACAATTCAATACCAACAACAACATGATTGTTCTAAAAGCCATTAACAGCCTGGTTTGATGGCTTTTAGAACAATTATGGGTCCAGTTCTTCCCTTTCCGCCTACCCCAATTTTAAGGATTGCTGGTGTGTGGATAAGGATGGAGAAACCATTCACGCTGCTCTTTTGAAAGACTATATAAAAAGTAATTGGTTACTAATAAATATGGTAATTAAGAGTTTCATAATGGGATCTAGTACATCCCCAGTTTATTTGCATTACATTCAACTATGACAAAGCTTCGGGGGAAGCTATAGAGCGACAGTCGTTCTGAATAGGATTCCATTGGATGGCTTTTGGCAAGGTGCACTTTTCTGCCTAATTTACAAAGCAGATGCTTGGAAAATAAAATAAGCCCCTTCACTGCTCCTCTATTGCACTCAGCAGGACTGGCATTTACTCCTGAACGCCTGCTTCAAAGACAAATGAATTGACTCTGGCACTTACTTATAAATAGTAGCCCATTAAATGCTTGCCAGTAACAACTGTAGAAGACAATGGGCCTTGGGTGACTCTCAAATGTTGAGTTCATGGGCTTCACTCCAATTATCCCCAAAGATAATTGTAAAGATAACGCCGTTTAAAATATCTAATGTTTTATTCAATATTGTGGCCAGTTTCAATTACTCCCAATTATCATTCAACAGCCTTCTACTTAAAACAATTATTGTACTTTACAAAGTGTTTGAAGTCAAATAAAGTGTCACCACGATTCATTATTGGGGGTTTTTTTTTGTTTCCTGGGACCCCCAACTTCCTCCCTCCCTTTTCTTCTCCACTTCCTCCTTTCTTTTGTTGCTCATTGAATGTGTACATTTTTCATTAACCCTCAAGGCAACCTCTGAATAGACAACATGATACTCCTTTGAAGAACAGATTTTTTTTCTGGGAAATTCCCAGATGATCAAAATCAATCCAGCTCATTCAAAATCAATATGTTTCAGGGGAGGGTACACAAATCGGCTTTCACATAACGATTCAGCACCAGCTTAAACCTTTCAACCTCCAGCATGTAGAGATGCATAAAGTCACAGCCAGGGAAGCATATCATCAGAAGACCACTCTTATGTGCAAGAACATAACACCAAAATAGTTTTTTTCTCTCTCCACACTGGTGAATAAACATCAGTAAGTCTCAAAACAGCCTGCATAGGTCTGAGGTTTGTGTGGTTTTTGTGCATTGTGTGAGTTGTAAAGTTAAATTATGACAGCCTATGAAGCGCTAGATCACCAAGGAATCACATTTTAGGACCTCTTCACATGGCCCCTGAGGCAATGCCGTTTCTCCAACAGTTGCTGACAAAAGGGAAGATATGCTGGGTTCTGGCCCAGCATATCTATCCGAACGTATCTCAGCCTATCAGCCCACCAGGACCCTAAGATCTTCTGGAGAGTCCCTGCTCTCTGTCCCTCCGGCTTCAGAAGTGCGGCTGGCGGGAACGAGAGACAGGGCCTTTTCTGTGGTGGCCCCTCGGCTTTGGAATGCCTCCCCATAGAGATAAGATCAGCTTCCTCGCTGATGGTATTTCGGAAAAAATTAAAGACATGGATGTTTGAACAAGCATTCGGTTAATCCGGTGCGATGGAGTTGATGATCAAGGACTGGTAATTATAGACGACGAAATTGGATTATGATTTTAATTAAGAGATGCATTGGTCTGTATTGGTGGCCCGATACTGTGTACTGTATATGTGTTTTATGATTTTAAATTGAATATTGTTGTTTTTAAGTGTTGTAAACCGCAATGAGTCGCTGTTTTAGGCTGAGATATTAGCGGTATACAAGTGCATTAATAAATAAATAAATAAATAAGTCGTGTGGGGTTGTTATTGTTATTATTATTATTATTATTATTATTATTATTATTATTAGAACCAATGCCATCAAAGCCAGAATTGAAAAGTCAACGATAGAATCCAAATGTTGACTCTGCAAGGAAGCAGATGAAACAATAGATGTGATGACGGGTCAGGCCCCACTTGTATGTGAATGTACAGTTGAATTGTTTGGCTATCTACTGCTTTCTATCAATGTTGTTTGCATCTGTTGAATTGCCTTCCCTGCTTAATTGTTTGGCTCCCCCCTTCCTGGGGAAGAGGACAGGGCTTTCCTTTCATTCTACCATCAGGCAGCTTTATAGACAGACGTGAAAAGGATTTGGCTCTAAAGCCCTTGTTTAAGCAATCTCTCTTATGTATGTATTTATTTATTTATTTATTTATTTATTTATTTATTTATTTCTGGTACTTCTACCCCGTCCTTCTCAACCCCCCCGGGGGGGGGGGGACGACGACTCAGGGCGGCTTACAAAAAAGGCAGGATCCGATGCCTACACAAGATATACATACATACAAAACAGCAGTTAAAACAGCGAATTAAAATAATCACTACATAACACAATCAGTAAAACTAATCTCATGTTCAGCGTTCAGAGTTCCATAGTTCCATTCCGTTTTGTCAATTCCATCGTCAAGTCTTTCTTTAGCTGCCAGAATGTCCAAATGTCTGGTCCCAAATCCAAGTTTTCAATTTTTTCCTAAAGGAAAGGAGGGATGTCGCTGATCTAACTTCTCCAGGGAGTGAGGCTCGAGAGCAGGGCCCCCCAGAAGATCTTAGACTCCAGGGAGGGACGTAGAGGGAGATCCGTTCAGACAGATACACTGGGCCGGAACCGTATAGGGTTTTGTAGGTCAAAACCAGCACTTTGAATTGTGCTCGGAATTGGATTGGCAGCCAGTGGAGCTGACACAACAGGGGGGTGGTATGCTCCCTGTATGATGCTCCAGTGAGCAGTCTGGCTGCCTCCCGTTGGACTAATTGGAGTTTCCAAACAGTCTTCAAAGGCAACCCCACGTAGAGTGCGTTGCAGTAATCTAATTGGGATGTAACAAGAGCATGGACCACTGTGGCCAGATCCGGCTTCCCAAGGTACGGGCGCAGCTGGCGCACAAGTTTTAATTGTGCAAAAGCTCTCCCAGCCACCGCCGAGACCTGGGGTTCCAGGCTCAGCTGTGAGTCCAGGATCACTCCCAAGCTGCGAACCTGCGTCTTCAGGGGGAGTGTAACCCCATCCAGCACAGGCTGTAACCCTATGCCCTGTTCGGCCTTACGACTGACCAGTAGGACCTATGTCTTGTCTGGATTCAGTTTCAATTTGTTAGCTCTCATCCAGTCCGACACAGCACCTAGACACCGATTCAAGGTCTGGACAGCCTCCTTGGTGACAGGTGAGAAGGAGTGACAGATCTGAACATCATCGCGTAGAGATAACATCTCATTCCGAAACTCCGAATGATCTCCCCCAGCAGCTTCATGTAGATGTTAAATAACATTGGGGACAAGATTGAACCCTGTGGGACTCCACACAACCATGGTTGTGGGGCCGAACAGGTGTCACCCAATAACACCTTCTGGGACCGTCCCTCAAGGAAGGATCGGAGCCACTGCAGAACAGTGCCCCCGAGCCCCATATCCATGAGGTGTCCCAGAAGGATACCGTGATCGACGGTATCGAAGGCCGCTGAGACGTCCAGCAGAACTCTTCACCAATTCTCAGGTTTTTACCCTTGAGACTCACGCTTCATGCCCAGACTTCCCTGGACAACGTTGAGGAGTCTCAAGCGCCTTCAAACCAGTCCTTTGGCAACAGAGGAAGACTTTGTGCCTTCAAATATAGGCCATTTGGACTGGGGTTGTGGATTGCTCAGGCATTCACAGCCATTGAGAAAGAGGGAACTTGGAAAGCTTCTCAGCTGCAAAACTCCTTGGACCCAAGGCTTCAGAGACTGTAACATATATTTTCTTTATCCCTGTTGAAACATCAGGTTTGTGCCTAAGAAAGATAACTTATCGTGAACAATAAATACCATTTCGAGTTATCTGTTGTGTCTTGGTCCTCGGGAGTTCCAGTTTCCTAAAGGAGGGCAAGAAGCAATCCTCTGGGGAGAGATGTCACATCCATGTTTCTTTCACTAAGCTCTATAGACCCCAGGCGCGATGGCACAATAGATCACATCCTCAGCTGCTGCAAGAAAATTGCGCAGGCAGACTACAAGCAGAGGCATAACACTTTTGCTCAGATGATTTATTGGAACTTGTGCCACAAAGACCATCTGCCTGCAACAAAGAACTGGTGGAATCACAAGCCTGAAAAAGTTACAGAAAATAAACAAGTCAAGCTACTCTGGGACTTCCAAATTAGACAGACAGAGTTCTGGAGCACAATACTCCTGACCTCATGATCGTGTTAAAAAACAAAGTATGGCTTGTCGATGTTGCAATCCCAGGCGACAGCAGGATTGAAGAGAAACAACTGGAAAAACTGACACGATATGAGGATTTAAAGATCGAACTGCAAAGACTCTGGCACAAGCCAGTCAAGGTGGTCCCAGTGGTGATCGGCACACTGGGTGTAGTGTCTAAATACCTTGGCCTGCACTCAAACACAATTGGTGCTGACAAAATTACCAGCTGCCAGCTGCAGAAGGCCACCTTAATGGGATCTGCACACATTATTTGCCGATACATCACATAGTCCTAGACACTTGGGAAGTGTCTGAAGTGTGATCCAACCAGCAGAGTGTCTGCTGTGGACTTGTTGTGTTTCAAGCAATGATAATAATAAAAAACTTTATTTATACCCCACCATCATCTCCCCAACAGGGACTTGGGGTGGCTAACATGAGGCCAAGCCCAGATAATTACAACAAATCAAAATAAAATACAGCCAATAATAACCTCAAATGAAATGTAAACAAAACAAATTAATACAAAATCAGCAGGTTCAGCAGCTCAGCAGTTTAATCCACTGTGCCACCAGGGATGCGACTATCATTTTGAAATTTGTCCAAAATTCTACTTTTATTTTTTTTCCATTCTGTTTCTTCAAACACTGAAACTCACATAACTTTTCCATGATTTATCCCAACTGGCATCTTTATATGTGCAATTTGCCCACTTCATGAAACTTAGCCATTTCTCTTTTCAATCTTTTTGAGAACATTTTGTAGAAATGCCCTGTAAATATTACGAATGTACTAACTGTCAAGTAGAAGTATGCATTTTCTTGCAGCTTGCCACAAAGGTGCAAAATTATATATATATATATTAGG
>NW_026844367.1:864058-1082642 GCF_025583915.1 Anolis sagrei ordinatus | reverse complement strand
GGGGGGGGGGGGTGGTATGCTCCCTGTATGACGCTCCGGTGAGCAGTCTGGCTGCCTCCCGTTGGACTAATTGGAGTTTCCAAACAGTCTTCGAAGGCAACCCCACGTAGAGTGCGTTGCAGTAATCTAATTGGGATGTAACAAGAGCATGGACCACTGTGGCCAGATCCGGCTTCCCAAGGTACGGGCGCAGCTGGCGCACAAGTTTTAATTGTGCAAAAGCTCTCCCAGCCACCGCCGAGACCTGGGGTTCCAGGCTCAGCTGTGAGTCCAGGATCACTCCCAAGCTGCGAACCTGCGTCTTCAGGGGGAGTGTGACCCCGTCCAGCACAGGCTGTCACCCTATGCCCTGTTCGGCCTTACGACTGACCAGTAGGACCTCTGTCTTGTCTGTATTCAATTTCAATTTGTTAGCTCTCATCCAGTCCGACACAGCGGCCAAGCACCGGTTTAGGGTCTGGACAGCCTCCTTGGTGACAGGTGAGAAGGAGTGACAGATTTCGACATCATCTGCGTAGAGATAACATCTCATTCCGAAACTCCGGATGATCTCCCCCAGCAGCTTCATGTAGATGTTAAATAACATTGGGGACAAGATTGAACCCTGTGGGACTCCACACAACCATGGTTGTGGGGCCGAACAGGTGTCACCCAATAACACCTTCTGGGACCGTCCCTCAAGGAAGGATCGGAGCCACTGCAGAACAGTGCCCCCGAGCCCCATATCCATGAGGTGTCCCAGAAGGATACCGTGATCGACGGTATCGAAGGCCGCTGAGACGTCCAGCAGAACTCTTCACCAATTCTCAGGTTTTTACCCTTGAGACTCACGCTTCATGCCCAGACTTCCCTGGACAACGTTGAGGAGTCTCAAGCGCCTTCAAACCAGTCCTTTGGCAACAGAGGAAGACTTTGTGCCTTCAAATATAGGCCATTTGGACTGGGGTTGTGGATTGCTCAGGCATTCACAGCCATTGAGAAAGAGGGAACTTGGAAAGCTTCTCAGCTGCAAAACTCCTTGGACCCAAGGCTTCAGAGACTGTAACATATATTTTCTTTATCCCTGTTGAAACATCAGGTTTGTGCCTAAGAAAGATAACTTATCGTGAACAATAAATACCATTTCGAGTTATCTGTTGTGTCTTGGTCCTCGGGAGTTCCAGTTTCCTAAAGGAGGGCAAGAAGCAATCCTCTGGGGAGAGATGTCACATCCATGTTTCTTTCACTAAGCTCTATAGACCCCAGGCGCGATGGCACAATAGATCACATCCTCAGCTGCTGCAAGAAAATTGCGCAGGCAGACTACAAGCAGAGGCATAACACTTTTGCTCAGATGATTTATTGGAACTTGTGCCACAAAGACCATCTGCCTGCAACAAAGAACTGGTGGAATCACAAGCCTGAAAAAGTTACAGAAAATAAACAAGTCAAGCTACTCTGGGACTTCCAAATTAGACAGACAGAGTTCTGGAGCACAATACTCCTGACCTCATGATCGTGTTAAAAAACAAAGTATGGCTTGTCGATGTTGCAATCCCAGGCGACAGCAGGATTGAAGAGAAACAACTGGAAAAACTGACACGATATGAGGATTTAAAGATCGAACTGCAAAGACTCTGGCACAAGCCAGTCAAGGTGGTCCCAGTGGTGATCGGCACACTGGGTGTAGTGTCTAAATACCTTGGCCTGCACTCAAACACAATTGGTGCTGACAAAATTACCAGCTGCCAGCTGCAGAAGGCCACCTTAATGGGATCTGCACACATTATTTGCCGATACATCACATAGTCCTAGACACTTGGGAAGTGTCTGAAGTGTGATCCAACCAGCAGAGTGTCTGCTGTGGACTTGTTGTGTTTCAAGCAATGATAATAATAAAAAACTTTATTTATACCCCACCATCATCTCCCCAACAGGGACTTGGGGTGGCTAACATGAGGCCAAGCCCAGATAATTACAACAAATCAAAATAAAATACAGCCAATAATAACCTCAAATGAAATGTAAACAAAACAAATTAATACAAAATCAGCAGGTTCAGCAGCTCAGCAGTTTAATCCACTGTGCCACCAGGGATGCGACTATCATTTTGAAATTTGTCCAAAATTCTACTTTTATTTTTTTTCCATTCTGTTTCTTCAAACACTGAAACTCACATAACTTTTCCATGATTTATCCCAACTGGCATCTTTATATGTGCAATTTGCCCACTTCATGAAACTTAGCCATTTCTCTTTTCAATCTTTTTGAGAACATTTTGTAGAAATGCCCTGTAAATATTACGAATGTACTAACTGTCAAGTAGAAGTATG
Organism: Anolis sagrei ordinatus; assembly: GCF_025583915.1. NCBI lineage: Eukaryota > Metazoa > Chordata > Lepidosauria > Squamata > Anolidae > Anolis > Anolis sagrei. The sequence goes on along the minus strand of NW_026844367.1, from coordinate 1,080,330 downwards.
CATTTTCTTGCAGCTTGCCACAAAGGTGCAAAATTATATATATATATATTAGGGTTGGGCAGTTTCGTTCGTTAATTTCGTAGTTCGTTATTAATTCATATTTAAATTAGCTTACGATCCGATATTGAGCCATGCAGGAGCAATTAAAAATCGAAACAAATTTTTCAATTTATTTCGTAATTGTTTCGAAATTGTTTCGAAATTGTTTCGTAATTATTTCCGTATGTCTAGTGCAAGTTTTAGTTGTTGTTTGTTTTATCAGTGATAAAAAATAAATTATCACACCAACAGTCAACAACAGAGGGAGAGGGAAGCTTCAGAAGTTCCCCCTGTCCCATTTGGAGGGTTTTTTAGCATATTGCGCAATCGCGTCCGCCATTAACGAATCGATTCGTAATTGTTTCATAATTGTTTCGTAATTTACGAAATTTCGTATATTTTGAACTTTTTTAAAGAAAAATTTCAGAATTCTTTTAAAAAACGAAACGCAAAAACCCCCTAAAAACGAATCGAGTTTAGAAACAAATTTTTCCGTGGTTACCCAGCCCTAATATATGTGTGTGTGTGTGTGTGTATTTGTTGAGAAAGTCAAGTTCCACCACAACACAAAGTCAGTCTTCTCCCAATGATTTCCTAATCTGCCCACCCTCAGTGTCCCAAAGGAAACAAAGCCTTCCCTGGAGGTCTCTCTCTCCTCTGCATATTACAGACCTTAAGCTTAGTTTCCTTAAATGTTATTCAGAAGAGCATGCTGCTTGCAAAATTTAACAGGTGGATAAATGAAGTATTTAAAGTTCCCCCGACGCCCGACAATTCTCCCCAAAGACACTTCTCAGCTACGGAAGAATAACTTGAGAGACCATTCTGACCACTTCTGCATTATGATCAATTTGCTTCTTATTAACGGCATACATTTCTCATGACATTTCTTTGGAGAATTTGCTTTTAACGTTGGCAGAGAGAAATGGTAGAGGTACCCGTGATATACAAATGCAGCCGAACAAAGTGTTCTACAGCTTGGGAAATGTCAGAACTATTTTTGTTATGCAGATATTAACAACTTGCTCACAAATGGACTTTTATGAAATCACGAGTCCTTTAACCCACTTAGCTTTGTTGTTTATTCATTCAGTAGAAGGATATTGCCTTAATACAGTGGAATGAACCAGAGTTTCTGCATTAATTTCATATATTGGCTTAGAACTGCGTGTACAATATTTTGATGTTAATAGATTAATTAAATATGGTCTTTTTTGTTGTTTATTAGTTCAGTCGCTTCCGACTCTTCATGACCTCATGGACCAGCCCACGCCAGAGCTCCCTGTCAGCCTTGTCCATCCCCAGCTCCTTTAAGGTCAAGCCAGTCACTTCAAGGATACCTGTGCCGTCACACCCAGACCCTAAAAACCTAAAACTAAGATGTGCTTCTCTCTTTGTCTGGGCGGACCGCGGGGGTCTTTCTTGAGAAGCTTGAGATTCCAGCAACTGAGGCTACTACAGGCTTTGAACATCAAAAAGAGGAATATTTATTTCTCAAAGTCCTTGCAGACTTGGCACAGCTTGGCAAAGTTACAAACAAAACAGTCAATTGGTGAAACTATAAAGATGATCTTTCTTTCCTTTCCTTCCGTTACTGAGGTAACTTTTCCCCAAATGGCAAAAAGGAAAATCCTGGGATCTTTTCACCCTAACCTGGCTGGAATGTGTCCAGAGGAGGGCGACTAAAATGATCAAGGGTCTGGAGAACAAGCCCTATGAGGAGCGGCTTAGGGAACTGGGCATGTTTAGCCTGAAGAAGAGAAGGCTGAGAGGAGATATGATAGCCATGTATAAATATGTGAGAGGAAGCCACAGGGAGGAGGAGGGAGCAAGCTTGTTTTCTGCTTCCTTGGCGACTAGGATGCGGAACAATGGCTTCAAACTACAAGAAAAGAGATTCCATCTGAACATTAGGAAGAACTTCCTGAATGTGAGAGCCGTTCAGCAGTGGAACTCTCTGCCCCGGAGTGTGGTGGAGGCTCCTTCTTTGGAAGCTTTTAAACAGAGGCTGGATGGCCATCTGTCAGGGGTGATTTGAATGCAATATTCCTGCTTCTTGGCAGAATGGGGTTGGACTGGATGATGGCCCAGGAGGTCTCTTCCAACTCTTTGATTCTATGATTCTAACCCTGAGCTGCTATTGTTAGAAAAAAGCCGTGTTTTCCCCCTATCTATAGCTCAAGGTTAGCTTTGGAGATGAAGTAATGCTCAATAATACTGAATGACTCCGCACTCGCATGTCGTGGATTCCACTTTGTGGCCCCATTTCTTACGGTTGGCTCTGCATCTCGTGGTGCCAGAGCGCAGTCTGTTCAGCGCCTTCCAAGTTGCCCCGTTCTCTGTGTGCCCAGGGGGGAGTCTCTCATTTGGTATCAGCCATTGGTTGAGGTTCTGGGTTTGAGCCTGCCACTTTTGGGCTCTCGCTTGCTGAGGTGTTCCAGCGAGTGTCTCTGTAGATCTTAGAAAACTATTTCTAGATTTAAGTCGTTGCATTGCTGGCTGATGCCCAAAAAAGGGATGAGCTGGAGATGTCACTGTCTTGGTCCTTTCACTATTGGCTGCTATTTCCCGGCGGATGTCAGGTGAAATGATCCTTACCCCATAGGCCGTAGGAGAAGCCTGGAATATCAGTAAGGCAGCCTCCATTTTGGGAGTGTCAGTAAGGGAAACAGACATCTTGGGAGTGTAAGAGGAGAAGAAGGGAGGAGCTGAAGCTCTCTTTTGATTGGTTAGGACAGATGGGAGGAGTTTAGCCCTGAGAGAAAAAAGTGTGTGCTTCAGAGAAAGAGAGAAGATTGATTTTGGGGTTTGAAGAAGGGAGACTGGATTTGGGAACAGAGGAGAGAGGTGAGATAGATTTTTGAGCTTAGATTTTTCTGTCAGAGGGCATCTGTGACAGGCGATTCTKCATTATTGGCCARGAGGGTCAAGGTRGACACCTGGGTGCTTGTGTGGGTTTTTACACAAGTGGGTTTGCTCTCTGGGTTAGGGTAGATTAGCTTAGAGAGGACTCTGCTTAGAGTGTAGCTAATTGCTCTGGGGACAACCTGYTGAGGTTAATCTGTGGAACTCACTGCTACTGTGTTATTGTAGAGTGGGGAGTTTTACTCATTTTTAAGTCTAGAAACCTGTTTCAAGTAACCATCAAGAWTATTGTACCTCAGCAACCATTCAAGCTTGTGTGCCTCATTAAAGAAGATAGTTGTTTGTTCAAATATATTAATATTTATTTATTTACTTTATTTCTATACCGCTTTTCTCAGCCCTTAGGCGACTCAAAGCAGTTTACATAGTACAGATTATCAAGACRGTATCATAAGCAATTAAACACATTATACACAACAATCAATATCAATAGACAATCATTATCATAACGCCTCAACAACAAATCAGAATCCATTCTCATAATCCTTTGTTTCATGTTCCTATGTTCAATTGCACCGAATTCCTATATTCAATTGCACGGTTTAGCCAAACGCTTGTTCGAAGAACCAGGTCTTCACCTTCCTCCAGAACACCAACAACGTGTGAAAGAGATCTTGGAGTCCTCATGGACAACAAGTTAAACATGAGCCAACAATGTGATGTGGCGGCAAAAAAACCAATGGGATTTTGGCCTGCATCAATAGGAGCCTAGTGTCTAGATCCAGGGAAGTCATGCTACCCCTCTATTCCGCCTTGGTTAGACCACACCTGGAATATTGTGTCCAATTCTGGGCACCACAATTCAAGAGAGATATTGACAAGCTGGAATGTGTCCAGAGGAGAGCGACTAAAATGATAAAAGGTCTGGAGAACAAGAACACCACACTCCCTCCGGGGCAGAGAGTTCCACTGCTGAACAGCTCTCACAGTCAGGAAGTTCTTCCTCGTGTTCAGATGGACTCTCCTCTCTTGTAGTTTGAAGCCATGGCTCCACTGTGTCCTAGTCTCCAAGGAAGCAGAAAACAAGCTTGCTCCTCCTCCTCCCTGTGGCTTCCTCTCACATATTTATACATGGCTATCATATCCCCTCTCAGCCTTCTCTTCTTCAGGCTAAACATGCCCAGCTCCTTAAGCCGCTCCTCATAGGGCTTGTTCTCCAGACCTTTTATCATTTTAGTCGCTTTCATATAAATGCTCCGTGCCAGAATCATATTCCAACATATTGGTGTCCCAGTTGGGGGATTACTAATTAAGATCCTTTAGAGTGGTGATGGCAGTGGCGTGATATATTTATGAGTTATAATACCCTGGGTTTTTTTATATCAGGTGATGCAATACCGGCTAAACAGTGTAATTTCTCCAGTGGTGAAGGGAGCAGACACCCCGTGAAAATGCGGCATGTCTCATTAAGAGCCATATCCACTGTTTGAGCGTGGTGAGATGTGTTCCACGCTCAAGGTGAAAAGGTGAAAACAAAATTGCATTAGGCACTCAGCAGAAGTCCTGAAATGTGCATCTTCCACGAATGGCGTTGCTTGGTTTTTATTCTGTCCATCTTTTATCCTTGTTGCTGCCCTCATAAGCTACAATTTCTGTCTGGTAGTGGAATTATTTCAGTCAGATTGTCTCCATGGGCATTAGAAGTTCATTAATTAGCATTCGTTAAAATGCTTGAATAATATTCTCCCATTCCAAGCTATTTCCCCAAGCCCTAATTTTAATAAAGCTGGCGCTTATGAATCTTTCAATATTAAAGCCCTTGGTTAAAAGAACACAAAAGATGCATTTTAAATCTCAAGGATGAGTAAAATGGCATCGCCTTCTGTGCTGGTACGGCTGTACCAGGAGCTCCAACTTCATTTTTCTTTCTATTAAATGTCTGCATGCATTCCAAGGTTTCAGGCATTCTGCAAAGGTGACTTCCCTTGGTTTGCAACTATAGGGCCAATGACCCATCAATCATTGTTAAGTTTTGGTTCTGCCCCTTTCCCCAGGGCCCTGGGAGGAGAGGGAGCCATTTTTAGTTCAGTCTTACAGAAGGAAATTAAGCTACAGGACGTGGACCAGCTCCACCTGCAGAAAAGCTTCATTTCCTACAGCTTCAGGGGAAACAGCTTCCGGGAAACCAGCTTCCGGGGAAACAGCTTCTGGGGAGAAACAGTCCCAAAGCTCTGGCTGGGAACTTACAGCTTCTCAGCCTCACAGCATTCGGGGGAAACAGTTTTGCAGACCCAAAGAACTCCAGCTGGAGAATCTACAAAGCCTTGACTGGTAGGTCTACTCGGGACCCAAGAAGTAGTTTGGAACCGGTAGTAGGACCCACATCAGCAAAGCCTAGATAGTAGATTGCCTGGGAGAGGTTAAAAAGGGGTTTTCCTTTCAAAAGAAAAGAAATAGTTCTCAAAGCCAGTTGCCTATCCCTTGCGGACAAGCTTAAGAAAGCCACCAGTCATTTGTATGATTGTCGTTGAAGATTGAAGAAGTATTTGTTTAATTTGTTCAATAATTAACTGTCTAGTAGGGCTGGGCGGTTTCGTTTTGTTAATTCGTAATTCGTTAATAATTCGTTATTTTTTCAATTACAAAACGATAACGAACCATTCTGGAGCAATTTTTTAAAAAACGAATTTTTAAACACGTTTTGTAAATGCTTCGTATTTCGTTATTGTATTCGTTTTGTTATTGTTCTGAGGTCGTTTCGTTATTATTTCCGCATGTCTGGGGCAACAGAGGGAGAGGGAAGCTTCAGAAGTTTTTGAGGTTTTTTAGCGTATTTCGCGGTCGCGTCCGCCATTAACGAATCGATTCGTTATTGTTTCGGAAATCGATTCGTTAATGTTTTTTATTTTTTCACATTTACGAAATTTCGTAAATATCGAACTTTTTAAAGGGAAAATTTTGTAATTATTTTAAATATCGAAACAAAAAAAACCCCAAATACAAATCGATTTTAGAAACAAATTTTTCCGTTGTTACCCAGGCCTATTCTAAAGACTCTTCCAGACGAAAATCCTTAGGGCCTCTCTATCAAGGCACCCTGGCTTCCCGCTGGGCACATAGTGCACATCCTGTTCAAAAGACAATTATTACAGGCCCAGCATGTGACAGCACACCTTCTTTCTTTTCCCCTAGTATTTTCTAAAATAAATATTACCTTACCAACAACTATTTCTTGAGTGAACAGGTATATCTTCATAACCAAGACAGTAAATACTGTATTTCCTATTTGGGTGGCTGTTGGAGGAGAAGGATCTCTGGGAAATATACTGTACCTGGAGACAAAGCAGTGGCTTTAAAAATGCTTCATGTGAAATATTTGTTTATGTGTATGTTTATTATATTTATTTATATCCCACTTTTTCTCTCCACAAGGAGACTCAAAAGATCTCTTCCTGGCGGAATATCTAGAACAGCGCTTCTCAACCTGGGGGTCGGGACCCCTGGGCGGGGTCGCAAGGGGGTGTCAAAGACCATGATAAAATACAGTTGGAATTGGGCATTCTGTGTGGGAAGTTTGACTCAACTCTATTGCTGGTGGGGTTCAGAATGCTCTTTGATTGTAGGCGAACTATAAATCCCAGCAACTACAACTCCCAAATGTCAAGTCTATTTTCCCAAACTCCACCAGTGTTCACATTGGGCATATTGAGTATTCGTGCCAAGTTTGGTCCAGATCCACCATTGTTTGAGTCCACAGTGCTCTCTGGATGTAGGTGAACTACAACTCCCAAACTCAAGGTCAGTGCCCATCAAAGCCTTCCAGTATTTTTTGTTGGGCATGGGAGTTCTGTGTGCCAAGTTTGGTTCAATTCCATCATTGGTGGAGTTCGGAATGCTCTTTTGATTGCAAGTTGACTATAAATGACAGCAACTCCAACTCCCAAATGACAAAATCATCTCCCACCCCCCAACCCCACCAGTATTCAAATTTGGGCATATTGGGTATTTGTGCCAAATTTGGTCCAGTGAATGAAAATACATCCTGCGTATCAGATATTTATATTACAATTCATAACAGTAGCAAAATGACAGTTATGAAGTAGCAACGAAAATAATTTTATGGTTGGGGGTCAACACAACATGAGGAACTGTATTAAGGGGTCGCGGCATTAGGAAGGCTGAGAACCACTGATCTAGAATTTCTGAAAACCTTGAGGCCCCTTGAAGCAGATCCCATCCTCCTGTGACATCAGAACAGACTCAGGAAACAATGTGCATTATACCGTTATGATTGTTTATTCCCCACATGGCTAGCTATTGTAAGGAATCTTGGGATTTCCAGTCTGATGAGTTACTTTGAATCTTCTACTAAAGTTAGGACACAGACTGCTATAGTTATGTTATATTCTCAGTCCACCAGCCAGTCATGAATGGCTGACCATCACAACAAAAGGCATTCAGCTTTCTGTTTTTGTTCCCTGCTTGCCTGAGAAAGGAAGCAGACTGCCAAGCACCTGGGACACCACAATTGTTTGTAACGATTCAGCCTGATGGGCCATATCATGGGCACCTGAACTGAACAACAGCAAAGGAAACCATCCTCTGGGTGACTGGGAAGATGCTGGATTCTGAGGAAAGGAGAAACTATACTCTCTCAAAATTATTCTGTTGTCTTATTTTCAACCTGCTTAGATAAGTGACCAAAATCACTGGGTGTTCTGTCGCGCGCTGGGCCTGTAACAGCTGTCTTTTTTATAGGACGTATACTTTAAGCCCAGCGGGAAGCCAGGGGTGCCTCAAAGAGAGGTTCTCAGGGATTTTTCTGAAGTAATGGTCTTTAGAGTCTTTAATGATACAACAAAGTCTTTATTTTGGAACAAACAACAAATCTTCAAAGGTTCAAACAACACTTCAAGGCTTTCTTAGTCTAGTCCTCAATGGGCTGGCACCTGACTTTGATTAGCTGTACTTTCTCTGTAGGAAAAAACACTGTTTAACCTCTCCCAGGCTATCTATTATCTACGTCTCATTACTACTACTGATTCCAAATGCGTCTGCGCATCGAGTAGACCTACCAGCCAAGGCTTGTAGATATTAAAGCTGGAATTCCGTGAATCTGTAATGCTGTCCTCCCTCAGAGAATTCTTTGAAAACTTCAGGGCTGTTTTCCCTCTGATTGTTGTGAGGCTGAGAGGCTGTGAGCTCTCAGCCAGAGCCTTGGCACCTTTTCCCTGGAATTTCTGTTTCCATTTCCCTGGATGTTCTTGAGAAAAGAAGCTTTTCTACGGGACGAGCTGGTCTACGTCCTATAGTTTAGCTTCCTTATGTGAGACTGCCCAAAAAATGGCTCCTTTCCCTCCCAGAGCCCTGAACAAGGGGCGGAACCAAAGCTTAATTATGATGGACAGGAGGCCTGCCCTATGACTGCAAACAGATAACAGAAAGAAAATAAAGTTGGAGCTCCTGGTACAGCCGTACCAGCACAATGTGTGTATACAAAGGAGAGGCTGTTACAAAAAAAGTGTCCTATTTGGTTAAAGCACTGAGCTGCTAAACTTGTTGACCGAAAGGTCACGGTCCGAATCCGGGAGCGGTGTAAGCTTCTGCTGTCAGCTCCAGCTTCTGCCAACCTAGCAGTTTGAAAACATGCAAATGTGAGTAGATCAATAGATACTGCTCTGGCGGGAAGGTAACAGCACTCCATGCAGTCATGCTGGCCACATGACCTTGGAGGTGTCTACGGACAACGCTGGCTCTTCAGCTTAGAAATGGAGATGAGCACCACACCCCAGAGTCAGACATGACTGGACTTAATGTCATGGGACTACCTTTACCTTTACTTTACATAATGAGATATCTAGAATGTAAGGTGTTTCTCAACCTTCCTAATGCCGCATCTCCTTAATATAGAGTTCCTCATGATGTGGTGACTCCCCAACCATAAAATTATTTTCATTGCTACTTCATAACTCTGATTTTGCTACTGTTATGAATCATAACAGGATGTATTTTCATTCACTGAACCAAAATTGGAACAAATACCCAATATGCCCAAATTTGAATACTGGTGGGGTTGGGGAGGGGATTGATTTTGGCATTTGGGAGTTGTAGTTGCTGGGATTTATAGTTCACCTACAATCAAAGAGCATTCTGAACTCCACCAACTAGGTAATTTTACCAAACTTGCCACACAGAACTCCCACACCAAGAAAATACTGGAAGGGTTTGGTGGGCATTGACCTTGAGTTTTGGAGTTGTAGTTCACCTACATCCAGAGAGCACTGTGGACTCAAACAGTGATGGATCTGGACCAAACTTGGCACGAATACTCAATATGCCTAAATTTGAAGACTGAAATTTGAAGATTGAACCAAACTTGACTCACAGAACTCCCATGACCAACAGAAATACTGGAAGGGTTTGTTGGGCATTGACCTTGGGTTTTGGAGTTGCAGTTCACCTACATCCAGAGAGCACTGTGGACTCAAACAAGAACCCCATCTTGCAGCCCCCTGCGTGGCCAAAGAAATGGGAAGAAAACCGGCATCTTAAATGTTGGTTTTCATCTCATTTGAGGCAGTGTGGAAGGACTCTCCATAGGCACCCCAAGAACCACAAAGAAACTACTGTGGAGTCTACAAAACCATCTCATGCTGAACCAATTCAGCAAACACACACACACACACACACACACATTCTTACTCCATGCAAAATTCCTCTGTTCTGTGTACTGATCTTAACTGTAATTCCCTATTTGCACGTGTACACACATGCATGCTTACATAGTTCTATGACAGCTCTGGTTGTGCATATGCTTTCAATTTGCTTACCCCTCCCCCCCCCCAAACAAAAGGAGAAGCCCAAATTGCAAGTGGACAATGTAATGCAAGTATTCAGGAATACATTTTGGAAATTCAGTACTTTCTTTATGTTTTCTTATGGGAATAGAACTCAGGACTGAGACAGGTCTATACTGTGTATGAGATAGATCCTATGACGAATGTTGATTATTTATTTATTTATATTTATTTCATACACTTGTAACCCTCCCTTCTCACCCCCGAGGGGGGACTCAGAGCAGCCTCACAGCAAACACCATTTGGTGTTATCATAATGATAAGAACAATCAACAAATGCATTCAAACAAAACATTAAATAAACAGTTGTTAAAACACCCCAATTAAAATCTGGGTCCGGGTCAATTCATTGTCACTTCCACACCACTGGAGAAATTGCACTGCTTAGCCGGTATTGCACCACCTGACATCCGCCGGGAAGTAGCAGCCAATAGTGAAAGGACCAAGGCAGAGACATCTCCAGCTCATCCCCTGTTTGGGTATCAGCCAGCACGTCAACGACTTAAATCAAGAAATAGTTTTCTAAGATCTCCAGAGACACTCGCTGGAACACCTCAGCAAGCGAGAGTCCAAAAGTGGCAGGCTCAAACCCAGAACCTCAATCCATGGCTGATACCAAATGAGAGACTCCCCCCTGGGCACACAGAGGACTGGGCGACTTGGAAGGCGCTGAACAGACTGCGCTCTGGCACCACGAGATGCAGAGCCAACCTTCAGAAATGGGGCTACAAAGTAGAATCCACGACATGTGAGTGTGGAGAGGAGCAAACCACTGACCACCTGCTGCAATGCAACCTGAGCCCTGCCACATGCACAATGGAGGACCTTCTTGCGGCAACACCAGAGGCACTCCAAGGGCCAGATACTGGTCAAAGGACATTTAATCAACTACCAAGCTTGCAAATTCTGTGTTTTTTTTTAATCTGTTTGTTTGTTTTGTTCTGTTAGAAATGTAATACAATGTTCTGGTTGCGGATGACACAAATAAATAACTTTGAAATTGCTTATGTCTTCTTCATACAAGTCACTGTTCAATGGTCAAATGCAAGGTCCCACAGCCAGGTCTTGAGTTTCCTTCTAAAGGACAGGAGGGAGGTGTCCAGTCTGATGTCTTTGGGGAGGAAATTCCAAAGACAAGGAGCCACTGTTGAGAAGGCCCTGTCTCTTGTCTCCACCAATCGTGTTTGCGATGGCAGTGGGATCGAGAGCAGGGCCTCTCCAGATGATCTTACACTTCGTGATGATTCGTAGTAGGAGATACGTTTGGGCATGTAGTCTGGGCCAGAACCATTTAGAGCAGGGACCTCAAACTTTTTAAACAAAGGGCCAGGTCACAATCCCTCAAATTGTTGGAGGTCCGGATTATAATTTGAAAAAATGATGAATGAATTCCTATGCACACTGCACATATCTTATTTGTAGTACAAAAAAACACTTAAAAACAATATAATTATTATAATGAAGAACAATTTTAACAAATATAAATTTATTAGTATTTCAATGGGAAGTGTGGGCCTGCTTTTAGCTGATAGGATTGTTGTTGTTGTTGTTGTGTGCGCTTTCAAGTCATTTCAGACTAGGTTGTCCCTGAGCGAGGGCTGGGTAAATGACCTTGGAGGGCCTTCGTTTGAGGACCCCTGGTTTAGAGCTTTAATGGTTAAAACCAGCACTTTGAATTGTGCTCGGTAGCAGATTGGCAACCAGTGGAGCTAGCTTAACAGAGGAGCTGTGTGCTCGCTGTATGCCACTCCGGTGAGCAACCTGGCTGCTGACCATTGGACTAATTGAAGCTTCTGGGCAGTCTTCAAAGGCAGCCCCACGTAGAGCGCATTGCAGTAGTCTAATCGGGATGCAACAAGAGCGTGGACCACCGTGGCCAAGTCAGAGTTCCTAAGGTACGGACGCAGCTGGTGCAAAAAAATTAATTGTGCAAAAGCTCCCCTGGCCACCGCTGAGACCTGGGGTTCCAGGCTCAACAATGAATCCAGGATCACTCCCAAGCTACAAACCTCCACCTTCAAGTGGAGTGTTACCCTATCAAGTACAGGCTGTAACCCTATGCTCTGTTTGGCCTTTCAACTGACTAGGAGGACCTATGTCTTGTCTGGATTCAGTTTCAATTTGTTCGCCCTCTTCGAGACCGACACAGCAGCCAAGCACCAGTTCAGGACTTGCACAGCCTCCTTAGCATCAGGTGGAAAGGAGTGATAGAGCTAAACATCATCCATATACAGATGATATCTGATCCAAAAAATCCAAATGATCTCTCCCAGTGGCTTCATGTAAATGTTAAACAAAATGGGGACAGTACTGATCCCTGTGGGACCCCACAAATCAATGGTTGTGAGGATGAGCAGGTGTCCCCCAGCAACACCTTCTGGGAACAACCTTCAAGGAAGGACCAGAGCCACTGCACAACAGTACCTCCAAGTCCCATATCCCTGAGGCATCCCAAAAGGAACCTCTTTCTAGGTTCTTGTAGGTTTTTTCGGGCTATAGGTCCATGTTCTAGAGGCATTTCTCCTGACGTTTCGCCTGCATCTATGGCAAGCATCCTCAGAGGTAGTGAGGTCTGTTGGAAATAGGAAAATGGGTTTATATATCTGTGGAATGGCTGGGGTGGGACAAAGAGCTCTCTGCTGAAGCTAGGTGTGAATGTTTCAGCTGACCACCTTCATTAGCATTTGAAGGCTTGGCTGAGCCTGGGAAAATGTTCTGTTGAGAGGTGTTAAGATGTGCCTGGTTGTTTCCTCTCTGCTGTTTAGCTGTAGTAATTTTAGAGTTTTTTAATACTGGTAGCCAGATTTTGTTCATTTTCATGGTCTCTTCCTTTCTGTTGAAATTGTCCACATGCTTGTGGATTTCAATGGCTTCTCTGTGTAGTCCGACATGGTGGTTGTGAGAGTGGTCCAGCATTTCTGTGTTCTCAAATAATATGCTGTGTCCAGGTTGGTTCATCAGGTGCTCTGCTATGGCTGACTTCTCTGGCTGAAGGAGTCTGCAGTGCCTTTTGTGTTCCTTGATTCGTGTTTGGGCAATGCTGTGTTTGGTGGTCCCTATGTAGACTTGTCCACAGCTGCATGGTATACGGTAGACTCCTGCAGGTGAGAGGATCCCTCTTGTCCTTTGCTGAACGTAGCATTTGTTGGATTTTCTTGGTGGGTTTGTAGATTGTTTGTATGTTGTGTTTCCTCATCAGCTTCCCTATGCGATCAGTGGTTCCCTTGACGTATGGCAGGAACACTTTTCCTCTGGGTGGGTCTTCATCTTTACTCTCGTGGCTTGCTCTTGGTTGTCTTGCAGCTCTTCTGATGCCTGAGGTGGAGTCTCCCTTGGCCTGGAGAGCCCAGTTGAGGTGGTTCAGTTCATCTTGGAGGAGGTGGGCTTCGCAGATTCTTTTTGCACGGTCTGCCAAGGCTTTAATGGGGCTTCTTTTTTGACTTGGGTGATGGTTGGAGTTTTTATGTAGATAGAACCTCTTTCGGCAGCTATATGCGTAATTCCTATGTATGTAGGGAGCAATGTTATCTTGCACATTTAAAACATCCTCGCTTTATAAATGCGGCACATTAATATTTATTAAGCTGTGCGCATTATCATTTTGTAAGGCGATTACGAGGAATTCGCCATTTTCTCGCTGTCACATTTTCCAATTAGGAGTTCCTCTTCTGCAAATAATAAGCTCCCACCACCACCTGCCAGGGGCTTTGCAGTAATGTTTCCAGCAAAGGCTCTGGAGACTCGGCTTCCATTTAAGAAACAAGCAAAAATTAAAGAACAAATACACTTCTAATGAGAAGCTGAATCAGACAGTTGTTGATGTGATTTGAAAAAAAGGTGGCCAACAGCTACCATGGGATGGTCTGCTGATGTACATGAAGCATCAATGCTAACAACAACAACAGCAATAATAACAACAATAAGAGGGAAACTAGGAGGCAATGAATTTGTTATGGTTCTTACCCAGGAAAGCAGGCTTCCAAATAGCTCTATCTACTCACCTGTAGCAAATAAGTAGTGCCTCTAGGCAGACAGATAAAAAGCAAACTGCCAATGTTGGTTCTTGAGATGAATGGGGTCTGCTCTCTTGCGCATCTAATCACAAGGGCTTTGAGGAATAACAGGAATGAAACCTGTTTAGAAAAGTGGCAGTCTCATCCTTCTTTTAGCAGCCCAGGAGCATGGTAGCATCTCAAGATCTTTCAGTCCATCCCTGATTGGATTTCAACACATCCATCATGTTAACAAGGTATATCTTTAGCTTGGAATTCATCAACAAAGGACCAAATATCACAGAAAGAGACCCAAGAAAAAAAAGGGAATTAAGTTTGACCTGCACTTCTTTAGAACAAGCTCATTTGTCCATTTAGCAACATCTCATTCCCTTATGTCAGTGGTTCTCAACCTGTGGGTCCCCAGGTGTTTTGGCCTACAACTCCCAGAAATCCCAGCCAGTTTACCAGCTGTTAGGATTTCTGGGATTTGAAGGCCAAAAACATCTGGGGACCCCAGGTTGAGAACCACTGCCTTATGTGGACCTGTATGAAATATACCGTGGGATTTTCTGGACCTGTTCAAGCTGTATTGCTTAAACATGCAAAACAAACCAGTTTGCTGCCTTGTATCCACAGGGGCGGCTCAACCCATTACGCAAAGTAAGCCTTTGCAGTAGAGTTGATTTTGCTCATGGGTGCTCTTGAGCCGCTTTTGGGGGAAAATAGACCTTGACACATGCGAGTTGTAGTTACTGGGATGTATAGTTCACCTACAATCCAAGATCATCCTGAACTCCACCAAGGATGGAACTGAACCAAATATGGCACACAGAACTCCCACGATGAACAGAAAATATATATCAGTGATTGGTTGGGGTGGTGGTGGTGGTGCCAAAATACTGTTTGCTTACTGTTGAAAATTACCTAGGGCCACCTCTGTGTATCCACCACATACTTTATTGTACATGTATGTATGATGAAGCACTCTTGTTTCATTTTTTGGGGTTTGTTTCCTTTTTGTTGCAATCTTTTTGCCCTCTACCCTCTCTGTCAAGACCCAGAAGCCTTAAGTAGAGCCAAACACAAGATAAAGAGTTCAAACACAGCTTTATTATACAAAAATAGTCTTTTAAAGCACTTAACTTCAGTGCAGAGAGTCAGACCGGTAATTTGGCAGCAAAAACGAAGCGACACCAGAAACAAAAATATAACCCGGATTATAATGCTGTTTAATCCGGGTTAAACTCAAAGTTCAGCAATCTGCTCAAAAATTTACACAGTACAAAAACGCAGTCACAGAAGATGGAAAACGAGGTCCCAAAACGATGCAATGTTCCAACACGAAGTTAGCAATGTTTTAAGTCCAAAAAGCCAAAAACGGTAGTCAAACCGGTCTGTGGTCAAGCCGTTGAGTAATGTAAACACTGGAACACAGGAATCACAGGAACACAGGAACACAGGAATCTGTAGTCCAAGGACCCAAGCTCGAGAGTTGGCAGTAACAAAGATTTATGTCCCATAAAGACACTTTGCTTTCTGCAAAGAGCCATGTATTCAGAACCCACTTTTATCCTACAACTCCTCATTAGAGGATGATGAGCTCCCCACCCTTTCCTCATCGCTCTCAGCTGCATCCATCCCCGCAGCTGAACCCGAGCGCGCATCCCTCCACCTCTGCCAGATGCTCCCCGGTTGCCAATTCCCTGTGAACCCCTCAAAATTATCACTGGAGGTGGGTTGGTTACAAATGTCCCTAATCTGTTGAACACGGGTCCAATCCAGCTCCTCCTCTCCCATATCACTCCCAGACCCATCACTCCTTTCAAACTCCATGAAATCCTCGTTCTCCGTAGGAGCACTAAGTATTTCCCAGATGCGCTTCCTCTGAAGCTCCTCATCGGACTCCAAATCGCGAGTAGCCCTCTTTACTCCCCTGTTTTCCTCTCCATCCCCCATTGCACAATCGGAGAAGCCCTCAAACATCTCAGAATCACTTGGGGCCATGATTATTTCCCTAATGCACTTCCGCTGTTGTTCCTCCTCTAACTCCTGCGCAGACCTCTTCTCCCTTCTACCAGTAGTAGCAATGTTACCATCACGCTGAACTACAACACTCTCTTTCTACAAAGGGCCAGCAAGTTCAGTTATCACTGGGCTATTTCAGAAGGCCCTTCTCTAAGCAGCTCACCAGTAACGTTCTTGTCCCTACTTGAGGTTCCGCACTTTACACCGGCCCGCATTTTACACTGGCATACGTCCTACCTCAACATGTACTTGACAGTATTTCCTGCCCAGTTTACTGTATTATTGCACTTTCCTGCGCTCCTGTAAAAATGATTCATGCTACATCAAATGTATATATTTTTTCATATTTTTCCTTTGTGCTAGTGGCCTTCCCTTGACCTTTTTGCCTTCCCATCCTTATGATGAAACCTACCAGGAAGTTGCCCCGATACTGGAAGGGTGCAGACTTTGAATCAATCATCAAGAACTTTGATCCACAAATCCTTTGCATGGACAGAGACAAAGGTGACACCCTTGCCCTCGGAGTTTCGCCCAGCAAGGGGGGGGGGGTCGCCCCTTGGCAGACTTTAATTGTATTTCTAATAGGGAGATGGGGGTGCCTTCGGAAAGTACTTCCTCTTCCATCCTGTTGCCTCATTCAACCACCCACCCAGAAAACCCTCTCTCAAATATCGCCCCTTTGTCCCACTGTGTTGCTGTTACAAAAAAATCCGGATTTCTTGTTTGTATTTAATTATCATCTTTCATGACACAATAGACTGCTTGATTAGTAGACCCTTCCTGGGACTCGTTAAGCCCCTGGACATATCCTGAGCCCATAATCCATTCAAGAATGCATTGTTCTTCCCCCGTCCCACCTCCCTCTCTCCTGATTCGCCAGCGCGCCAAAGCGGTAGAAGCCTTTTCATTGGCCCTGGTGAACAGCAGCAACTCCCTGATTGGCCCAGACGCATGGAGGGGTGGACGAGCCATCAGTCAATCACGGCAAAGACTGGCAGGGGGTGGGAAGCGGGAGGTTTGAACCACAAGACTCTGTATTTCTATAAAAATAAGCTTTATTTTGTAACTTTTCATGCTCTGCTTGGCGAATGATTGCTGCTCTACATCCTTTTCAGCTGAATTGCTAATAAACCTCAGTGACTTTTCTTCAACTTGGTGAGACCTTCTATTGGGAGAACCAGGGAAAAATATTGGGTTCTCCTCTGTCTCGCCAGGGAAAAAGAACTCTTTGATGAGTCTAATTGGTCTCTGTCCTGGCAAAGACCCCCAAATTCCCGAATTCAATGTAAGCTGCTCCGAGTCCCTTGGGGAGATGGTGGTAGGGTATAAATAAAGTTGTTGTTGTTGTTGTTGTTGTTATTGTTATCATTATCCATGGACAAAATCCGGGACTTCTCAATCAGTCTGGATGTACCCACAGTTTCAGAGTTCACTTGTAAATCAGTTCGGAAGTATCTGTTCAATCTAGTCGCTGTTTGTAACGTTTACCAACTCATTGACCTCTAAGTGCCTGAATTGGAAACTGCTGATACTCTTCCATGTTTGTCAGCTTGTCTGGAGTGATTCTAATTAATTATTTGTGATTGCAGAGGCAAGCCTTTTTCCCCTCCTGCTTCCACCTCCATTTCTTGCTTCTTTTCCCCCAGTCTTAGTAACATGATATTTAATTGCTGGTGTTTACTTGCTTTTTTAAAAAAGGGGAGGTGGAGGAGAAAAAGCTAATTAATAAATCATTAAGTTCCAAAACTCTAGCAGTGTTGTTGAGTCATAGCTTTGACATCACGCAATGTATTCCCTTGTGGCAACTGACAGAGTGTGTTGTAGCAATCCCTATGTGACTGGGAGGCGGAAAGGTTCAAAGAGGGAAGGGAAGAGGGTTTAGAGCCTTTAAATGTATTCTCTAAGATATTGATGAGCTCTCTTTTAGGGAAAAGGTTCCACAGTAGTAATATGAACAGTATGAACAGCTGGTAATGTGATCCCACTGCTCTTACCCAGCCCAAAGAGTGGGGTGTGTTTTTAAATACATTACTGCATCAAAGATCCATTTTTCTAATATCATCCATTATATCGCTATCTCTCAACCTGGGGGTCAGGACCCCGGGGGGGGGGGGAGTCGTGAGGTTTTTTTTAAAGGTGTCACCAAAGACCATCAGAAAACACATATTTCTGATTGTCTTAGGAACACCTTTGGCAGAGAAGGCTGAAGATCTCTCCATCTATCCTTCTCCTTTTTGGAAACAGAAGGCGAATCCTCCCACCAAGAGCCCTCCTCCTCCTGTGATTGGCTAGCCTCTTTGAGACTCCAAAAGGGGAGGGGAGAGCAGGCGTGCTCTCCCCTAAATCACTGCCAAGTCCTATCAAATCCCTCCCGTATTTTCTGTTGGTCATGGGGATCCTGTGTAGGAAATTTGACCCAGTTCTATCGTTGGTGGAATTCACAATTCTCTTTGGTTGTAGGTGAACTATAAATTCCAGCAACGACCACTCCCAAATGTCAAGGATTATTTTTCCCCAAACTCCACCAGTGCTCATACTTGGGCATATTGAGTATTCATGTCAAGTTTGGTACAGATACATCATTGTTTGAGTCCACAGTACTCTTTGGATGTAGGTAAACTGCAACTTAAAAACTCAAGGTCAATGCCCACCAAACCTTTCCAGTATTTTCTGTTGGTCATGGGAGTTCAGTGTGCCAAGTTTGGTTCAATTCCATTGTTGGTGGAGTTCAGAATATTCTTTGATTGTAGGTGAACTATAAATCCCAGCAACTACCACTCCCAAATGCCAAGGTCTATTTTCCCCAAACTCCACCAGTGTTCAAATTTGAGTATACTGAGTATTTCTGCCAAGTTTGGTCCAGATGTATCATTGTTTGAGTCCACAGTACTCTTTGGATGTAGGTGAACTGCAACTCCAAAACTCAAGGTCAATGCTCACCAAACCTTTACAGCATTTTCTGTTGGTCATGGGAGTTCTGTGTGCCAAGTTGGTTCAATATTCAAATTTCAGTTTTCAAATTTGGGCATATTGAGTATTTCTGCCAAGTTTGGTCCAGATACATCATTGTTTGAGTCCTCAGTACTCTCTGGATGTAGGTGAACTGCAACTTAAAAACTCAAGGTCAGTGTCCACCAAACCCTTCCAGTATTTTCTGTTGGTCATGGGAGTTCTGTGGGCCAAGATTGGTTCAATTCCATTGTTGGTGGAGTTCAGAATATTCTTTGATTGTAGGTGAACTATAAATCCCAGCAACTACAACTCCCAAATGTCAAGGTCTATTTCCCCCAAAGTCCACCAGTATTCACATTTGGGCATATTGAGGATTTGTGGCAAGTTTGGTCCAGATACATCATTGTTTGAATCTATAGTGATCTCTGGATGTAGGTGAACTGCAACTTAAAAACTCAAGGTCAATGCCCACCAAAACTTTCCAGTATTTTCTGTTGGTCATGGGAGTTCTGTGTGCCAAGTTGGTTCAATCTTCAAATTTTAGTTTTCAAATTTGGGCATATTGAGTATTTGTGCCAAGTTTGGTCCAGATCCATCATTGTTTTGAGTCCACAGTGCTCTCTGGATGCAGGTGAACTACAACTCCAAAACTCAAGGTCAATGCCCACCAAACCCTTCCAGTATTTTCTCTTGGTCATGGGAGTTCTGTGGGCCAAGATTGGTTCAATTTCATTGTTGGTGGAGTTCAGAATGTTATTTGATTGTAGGTAAACTAGAAATCCCAGCAACTACAACTCCCAAATGTCAAGGTCTATTTTCCCCAAACTCCAGCAGTGTTCAAATTTCAGTATTTTGAATATTCGTGCCAAGTTTGGTCCAGATACATCATTGTTTGAATCTATAGTGCTCTCTGGATGTAGGTGAACTGCAACTCCAAAACTCAAGGTCAATGCCCACCAAACCTTTCCAGTATTTTCTGTTGGTCATGGGAGTTCTGTGTGCCAAGTTGGTTTAATCTTCAAATTTCAGTCTTCAAATTTGGGCATATTGATTATTTGTGCCAAGTTTTGTCCAGATCCCTAGTCTGTGGGCCAAGATTGGTTCAATTCCACCATTGGTGGAGTTCAGAATGCTATTTGATTGTAGATGAACTAGAAATACCAGCAACTACAACTCCCAAATGTCAAGGTCTATTTTCCCCAAATTTGGGTATATTGAGTATTAGTGCCAAGTTTGGTCCGGATGCATCATTGTTTGAGTCCACAGTGCTCTTTGGATGTAGGTGAACTGCAACTCCAAAACTCAAGGTCAATGCCCACCAAACCTTTCCAGTATTTTCTATTGGTCATGGGAGTTCTGTGTGCCAAGTTGGCTCAATCTTCAAATTTCAGTCTTCAAATTTGGGCATATTGATTATTTGTGCCAACTTTTGTCCAGATATATAATCTGTGGGCCAAGATTGGTTCAATTCCACCATTGGTGGAGTTCAGAATGCTATTTGATTGTAAGTGAACTAGAAATACCAGCAACTACAACTCCCAAATGACAAAATCAACCCCCCCCCCCGCCCCCCCATCAACCCCACCAGTATTCAAATTTGGGTGTATCAGGTATTTTCTGCCAAATGTGGTCCAGTAAATGAAAATATATCCTGCATATCAGATATTTACATGATGATTACAGTTATGAAGTAGCAATGAAAATAATTGTTTGAGGTCACCACAACATGAGGAACTGTACTAAGGGGTTGTGGCATTAGGAAGGTTGAGAAGCAATTGTCTACACTGTAGAATTAATGCAATTTGATATCTCTTTAACTGCTATGGCTGAATACTATGTCTCATGGGCATTCTGGATAAAAAAAGAGCTGGTGAATCACCAAACTACAAATCCCAGTATTGAGCCATGGAAATTATAGTGCTGTAAATATATGCTCCGTGGAGGGCATCTGTGAGAATTTAGGTGATCTGCAAAAATATTAATTGCATACACAAAACTCTCAGCCGACAAAATGCACACATACTCTAGTAGTAGTTACCTTAGAGCTGCTCAGTAGTAGATCAAAAGTGCGGTTTATCCTGCCATTATCCTGTCTGAATTAATACTAAGTGTAACTACAGAACCACCATTCTGAACCACTGAAATGTCAAGTTAAGTGCCCAACAGCATGGCATCAACAATGGAAAGATAAAGTAAACACATGATTATCTTCCGCTATTAAGCTGCAGAACAGATTCCCCAGTAATTTTAATTTTTTTTAAAGGAGCTAAATTACCGAGAAATCAGCAGGAATACATAATGACTATACTTAAGAAACAGGTAATTTCCTTAGAAAGCCTCCACAGTATTTACCACTCAGTACGTCTTTCTTTAAAAGCATCTAAAGATCTACATAGGTGAAGCAGTTGGGCAATTTCAGGGAAATTTTTGTCAACATCTGGAAACACTGAATACATAGGCCACATGGAATGCAGTTTTGTAATCTCTCCTTATGAACCATCTAGGAGCTCAAGATGGTCTGGGGAGGCCCTGCTCTCGATCTCACCTGCATCGCAAGCAGGCAGGGATGAGGGACAGGGCCTTCTCAGTGGTGGCCCACCGGCTATGGACCTCCCTCTCCAGGGATATTAGATCGTCCCACTCCCTCCTGACTTTCTGAAAAAAGGTAAATACGTGGCTCTTTGAGCAAGATTTTGAGAATGCAGCAGAATAGATAATATGAAACTATGAATGATGAACATGGAATGGCCAGACGATGTTACTGGAAAACTATTTTAACAAGATGGCATTGGTGACTACTACTTGTTTTAATGGTTTTTATATGTAGAATCATAGAATCATAGAATTGGAAGAGACCTCCTGGGCCATCCAGTCCAACCTCATTCTGCCAAGAAGCAGGAATATTGCATTCAAATCACCCCTGACAGATGGCCATCCAGCCTCTGTTTCAAAGCTTCCGAAGAAGAAGCCTCTACCACACTCCGGGGCAGAGAGTTCCACTGCTGAACGGCTCTCACAGTCAGGAAGTTCTTCCTCATGTTCAGATGGAATCTCCTCTCTTGTAGTTTGAAGCCATGGCTCCATGGCGTCCTAGTCTCCAGGGAAGCGATTTCAACTATCCCGATATTTGCTGGAAAACAAACTCGGCCAAGAGTACAAGGTCCAACAAATTCCTCGCTTGCCTTGCAGACAATTTCATGGTCCAGAAGGTAGAAGAGGCAACAAGGATTGGCTACTCTTGATCTCATCCTAACAAATGCGGAGGACCTGATCGATGCGGTTGAAGTGGTAGGATCCTTAGGGGCAAGTGACCATGTGCTCCTGCAATTTGAGGTACAAAGGAAGGCCGAAACTAAGACAAGTCAAACCCGCATTTTGGACTTTAGGAGAGCTGATTTCCAAAAAATGAAGGAAACGCTGAGCAGCATTCCGTGGCCACAGATACTAAAAGACAAGGGAGTTACGGATGGATGGGAATTTCTCAAGAGTGAAATACTCAAGGCGCAATTGCAAACCGTGACAACAAAGAGAAAAAATAGGACAAGTGCAAAGAAGCCAGAATGGATGTCCAAAGAACTTCTAACTGTGCTAAGACACAAAAGAGACATGCACAAGAAGTGGAAAAAGGGAGAAATCACCAAAGAAGATTCAAACAAATAGCCAACACCTGTAGGGAAAAGGTCCGCAAGGCTAAAGCAAAAAACGAGCTCAGACTTGCCAGGGACATTAAAAACCATAAAAAGGGCTTCTATTCTTATGTCAGTAGAAAAAGGAAAAACAAGGAGGCGATAGGACCTCTTCGAGGAGAAGATGGGGCAATGCTGACAGGGGATAGGGAAAAGGCAGAACTACTTAATGCCTTCTTTGCCTTGGTCTTCTCACAAAAAGAGAGTCTTCAACCTCAGCAAGATGGAGTGGATGAGGGATTGGAGGACATCCAACCCCAAATTGGGAAAGAAGTCATCCAGAAATACCTGGCCGCTCTTAACGAGTTCAAGTCCCCAGGGCCAGATCAACTACACCCCAGAGTATTAAAGGAACTAGCGGAAGTCATTTCGGAACCATTGGCAATCATCTTTGAGAGTTCTTGGAGAACGGGAGAAGTTCCAGCAGATTGGAGGAGGGCCAATGTGGTCCCAATCTTCAAGAAGGGAAAAAAGGATGACCCAAACAACTACCGTCCGGTCAGCCTCACGTCGATACCAGGCAAGATTCTGGAAAAGATTGTTAAGGAAGCGGTCTGCAAACACTTAGAAACAAATGCAGTCATCGCTAATAGTCAACATGGATTTATCAAAAACAAGTCATGCCAGACTCATCTGATCTCTTTCTTCGATAGAGCTACAAGCTGGGTAGATGCGGGAATGCCGTGGATGTAGCGTACCTGGATTTCAGGAAGGCCTTCGACAAGGTCCCCCATGACCTTCTGGCAAGGAAACTAGTCCAATGTGGGCTAGGCAAAACTACGGTGAGGTGGATCTGTAATTGGTTAAGTAGACGAACACAGAGAGTGCTCACTAATGCTTCCTCTTCATCTTGGAAAGGAGTGACAAGTGGAGTGCCGCAGGGTTCCGTCCTGGGCCCGGTCCTGTTCAACATCTTTATTAATGACTTAGATGAAGGGCTAGAAGGCATGATCATCAAGTTTGCAGACGACACCAAATTGGGAGGGATAGCCAATAGTCCAGAGGACAGGAGTAGAATTCAAAACGATCTTGACAGATTAGAGAGATGGGCCAAAACTAACAAAATGAAGTTCAACAGTGACAAATGCAAGATACTCCACTTAGGCAGAAAAAATGAAATGCAAAGATACAGAATGGGGGAAGCCTGGCTTGAGAGCAGTACGTGTGAAAAAGATCTTGGAGTCCTCGTGGACAACAAGTTAAACATGAGCCAACAATGTGATGTGGTGACAAAAAAGCCAATGGGATTTTGGCCTGCATCAATAGGAGCATAGTGTCCAGATCTAGGGAAGTAATGCTACCCCCTATTCTGCTTTGGTTAGACCACATCTGGAATATTGTGTCCAATTCTGGGCACCACAATTCAAGAGAGATATTGACAAGCTGGAATGTGTCCAGAGGAGGGCGACTAAAATGATCAAGGGTCTGGAGAACAAGCCCTATGAGGAGCGGCTTAAAAAGCTGGGCATGTTTAGCCTGAAGAAGAGAAGGCTGAGAGGAGATATGATAGCCATGTATAAATACGTGAGAGGAAGCCACAGGGAGGAGGGAGCAAGCTTGTTTTCTGCTTCCTTGGAGACTAGGACGCAGAACAATGGCTTCAAACTACAAGAGAGGAGATTCCATCTGAACATGAGGAAGAACTTCCTGACTGTGAGAGCAGTTCAGCAGTGGAACTCTCTGCCTGGAGTGTGGTGGAGGCTCCTTCTTTGGAGGCTTTGAAACAGAGGCTGGATGGCCATCTGTCAGGGGTGCTTTGAATGCAATATTCCTGCTTCTTGGCAGGGGGTTGGACTGGATGGCCCATGAGGTCTCTTCCAACTCTTTGATTCCATGATTCTATGATTCTATGATTCTATGACAGAAAACAAGCTTGCTCCCTCCTCCCTGTGACTTCCCTTCACATGTTTATACATGGCCATCGTGTCTCCTCCTCTCAGCCTTCTCTTCTGCAGGCTAAACATGCCCAGCTCTTTAAGCCACTCCTTATAGGGCTTGTTCTCCAGATCCTTGATCATTTTAGTTGCCCTCCTCTGGACACATTCCAGAGGAGGGCGACAATATATGTTTTATATTGTTATGTTGACTGTCTTTAATTGCACTTTTATGAATGCATGTCATTGAATCGTGCCAATCTGTAATCTGCCTTGAGTCACCATAAGGTTGAGAAAGGCGGGCTATAAATGTCGTAAATAAATAAATAAATAATGCAGCATGACTGCATTGAACTACATTACAAGAGTCTACACTGCCATATAAAGCAGTTCAATGTAGTTAAACTGCATTAGGAAACTTACATGGCAGTGTTGATGGGCCCATGAATAACAGTAACCCTGATCACTATAATTCTAATTAATTTTGCGCCCATATTCTCCACACGTTCCACCTCCTTTGCTATAAATAAATGGATTGAAAATGTAATAGTTTAGTTTGGCATTCCACAAAAAGAAAGATCAAGCTAGCATCATAGCAGAGCACAGTCCTCGGAGGCTTCGGGCGCATCCAGACAACCCCTTTATTACGATAACTCCCATAATAAAGAAGGGGCTGTCCAGATGATGTCATGGACAATCCCAAACTAATTTGGCACAAACCCTGGTTTGTAGTGAATTAATTAGATAGTGGGGGTTTTCCACGCCTTCTTGGAAGGATCAACCCACTATTTCTGGTGTCTGGGCTGCAGTCCAAACACCATTCCCAAAATTTTCTGGACTAAATTTGTCTGGAAAACTGTGGGAATACCCAACCCGCTCTCCCAAAGTCCCCAAACCCCTTTTAAAAGTAAAGAAAACTTACCCGGCCTCCAGTACAATGTAGCAGCAGGTCTCCCAGTGCATAGAAATGATGCGTCAGGAGATTGGGAGGGGAGAAGTGATTTTCATACAATCAAAGAGGATTCTGAATTCCACCAACAATGGAACTGAACCAAATTTGGCACACAGAAACCTCCATGACTAACAGAAAATACTGGAAAGATTAAAGTATTGGGAGACCCATCAGGGTCATTGTACTCACATATCATAAGTACATCAAATAAATATCAGGGATATTTAATCCCACCATCAGTCATCATTTCATCCATTGTTCTAAGACCTGCCAGCCCCTCTCCAACCATTGGGTAGAGGGAAATTTACACCGAAGGCAGGCGGCGCTCTCCCATTGGCTGGGGCATGCTGGACTCCCGCCTCCACAAGGAGACTGCATTGACATGATCCAGGCTTGGCCAACCACAGCCAACTCAGGTCCAGCTGGGGACAGTGGTAATTTTGAACCTGAAAAGTGTATAAAAGTGCATGTTTTGTGTGCTGTCGCACGCTGGGCCTGTGCATCAGACTGTAGACAGGACATAAATTCTGTGTGGCCAATGGGACGCTGGGACTGCCTCAGATTAAAGGCCCTTGGATTTCCTTAAAACAGAGTCTTCAGATTGCTTAAAGGTTCAACAATGTTCTTTATTAATGAAATAAACAGGTACTTTAAGGCTTTCTTAACAGTCTATTGGCTCTTGCAATCTTGTCCACAGGGAACAGGCACTATCTTCATGACTGGTGTTTTAACTAATGGGGAAATCCTTAACTTCTAATCTGGGCAGTCTGTCTTTGCCTCTGTTGGCGTGGAGCCCCTGCACCCGGTACCAACTGCTTCTGGCTTCCGCGAGTGACCCTTACCAAGCAGAGCTTTGTAGACTTCCAGAGGAAAAAGAACTCAGGTTTCCGTGATGGCTGACTGAAGTCCCTCAGCAAAGGAACTGTAAGGCTGTATGATCCTCGGCCAAGCTGTAGGCTGTATATCTCCCGGCCAAGCCGTAGAAGACGAAGCTTTCTACAGGAGCTCTTGGTATTATGTTCTGCATGAAAGGCTTCTCTGTGTGGACTGAACCCAAAATGGTTCCTATTCCTTCCAAAAACCCAAAAAAGGGGGCGGGACCAGGGAAACTAACTATAATTGACAGGTGGCTTGCCCTATGATTGCAGCCAAAAGAAGCCACCTATCTTCAGAGTCCCTGAAACTTAGGACTACAACAAACATTCAATGCAAAGCAAACAAAATTGGAGCTCCTGGTGCAGTTGTACCTGCACATTTTACTTTGTTATGTATCTCTCAGCTTATTTTGGGGGAAGATTACCACAAAGTGGCATCACTTTCAGCTGAAATTAAATAAATACCTCGGTGGCTTCTGCTTCAACTTGGTGAGGTATATTCTGTAATATTGACTCCCCTTTCTCACCAGCTAACCCCACAGCAGCTTGGATCTCACTATCCACTGCCATTCTAAATTGCTCGAGAACACTCCCGCCTCCTTGCAGACCTTCTATTTTCAGCTCCCTCTTCTACCTCCTACCAAAACCAACCCAACCGCAAACTGATGGTTACATTGTCAAGTTTTTCCTTTTTATATTTCCTTTAGCCCGCTTTCTCAACACTCGGGGGGCGGTGATCACAGGCAGGGCTCTATGACCCGGAAAACCATAACCAAAATTAGTCTGGCAAGGTTAAAAAAGAAATGGAAACATGCTGGAAGGATAAAGGAAACAAAAGCATTTATCTACGCTGTAAGCTAGATGCACACAATGCCATCAACCATACCCCACAATAAACATTCAAATCTGACAAAGATAAATTGATATATATATTTCCTTAGTGTAACTCAGAAATATTTTGGAGAAACAGAATGACCAACAGTTGTACTGCCCAGCATCGGCTGCATCTCTGGATAAGAAACACACTGTTCCTCTTGTTGTTATTACTGTTTGATTGGTTTATATCTGTGCTGGTACAGCTGTACCAGGAGCTCCAACTTTATTTTCTTTCTGTTATCTGTTTGCAGTCATAGGGCAGGCCTCCTGTCCATCATAATTAAGCTTTGGTTCCGCCCCTTGTTCAGGGCTCTGGGAAGGAAAGGAGCCATTTTTGGGGCAGTCTCACATAAGGAAGCTAAACTATAGGACGTAGACCAGTTCGTCCCATAGAAAAGCTTCTTTTCTCAAGAACATCTGGGGAAACAGAAACAGAAATTCCAGGGGAAAGGTCCCAAGGCTCTGGCTGAGAGCTCACAGCCTCTCAGCCTCACAGCAATCAGAGGGAAAACAGCCCTGAGGTTTCAAAGAATTCTCTGAGGGAGGACAGCACTACCCCCTAGGGGGTTGAGAAGGGTGGGGTAGAAGCGCGCGAAATAAATAAATAAATAAATAAATACAGATCCACAGAACTCCATCTGAAATATCTACAAGCCTCAGCCGGTAGGTCTACTTGATACCCAGACACATTTGGAATCGGTAGTAGGACCCACACCGATGAGGCATAGATAGTAAACAGCCTGGGAGAGGTCAAATAGGGTTTTTTTCCTACAGAGAAAGTACAGTTAATCAAAGTCAGGTGCCAGTCCATTGAGGACTAGACTAAGGAAGCCTTGAAGTGTTGTTTGAACCATTGAAGATTTGTTGTTTGTTCCATAATAAATACTTTGTTGTATCATTAAAGCCTCTAAAGACCATCACTTCAGAAAAATCCCTGAGAACCTCTCTTTGAGGCACCCCTGGCTTCCCTCTGGGCTTAAAGTATACGTCCTATAGAAAAGACAGCTGTTACAGGCCCAGCGCGCAACAGAACAATATCCCATTTTTCTCCCTAACTACCATTCAAAATTCCTGACAGAGTAAGATATAGCATTGCATAGCAAACAAAGGAATTTTGAACTGGTGTCTGAGGTGCCACCAAAATAGGAAGGGTCCTCCTTTCTAAATCCCCAAAGCACTGAGGGCTCTTCCAGACAGCACTAAATCACAGGTTTTAAACAAGGGAGAAAAATCCCGGAACTTCAGAAGAGGTCCACATACAGATTTCTGCCTCCCTTCTCCAGACTTGATGCTTTATTGCAAGATTTAGAGGTTCCCAAAATGACTGCCATGGTAAATGAACATTACATTTTTATTTATATAGAAGATTATTATTATATCTATAACCCAGGAACAAACCCAGTTTAGAATCATAGAACCCTAGAATCCTAGAGTTGGAAGAGACCTCCTGGGCCATCCACCAACCCCATTCTGCCAAGAAGCAGGAATATTGCATTCAAATCACCCCTGACAGATGACCATCCAGCCTCTGTTTAAAAGCGTCCAAAGAAGGAGCCTCCACCACACTCCAGGGGCAGAGAGTTCCACTGCTGAACGGCTCTCACAGTCAGGAAGTTCTTCCTCATGTTCAGATGGAATCTCCTTTCTTGTAGTTTGAAGCCATTTTTTTGCGTCCTAGTCTCCAGGGAAGCAGAAAACAAGCTTGCTCCCTCCTCCTCCCTGTGGCTTCCTCTCACATATTTATGCATGGCTATGATATCACCTCTCATCCTTCTCTTCTTCAAGCTAAACATGCCCAGCTCCTTTAAGCCGCTCCTCATAGGGCTTGTTCTCCAGACCCTTGATCATTTGAGTCGCCCTCCTCTGGACACATTCCAGCTTGTCATATCTCTCTTGAATTGTGGTGCCCAGAATTGGACACAATATTCCAGGTGTGGTCTAACCAAGGCAGAATAGAGCATGGGGGAGCATGACTTCCCTAGATCTAGACACTAGGCTCCTCTTGATGCAGGCCAAAATCCCATTGGCATTTTTTGCCGCCACATAACATTGTTGGCTCATGTTTAACTTGTTGTCCACGAGGACTCCAAGATCTTTTTCACACGTACTGCTCTCGAGCCATTGTCCCCCATTCTGTATCTTTGCATTTCGTTTTTCCTGCCAAAGTGGAGTCTCTTGCATTTGTCCCTGTTGAACTTCATTTTGTTAGTTTTGGCCCATCTCTCTAATCTGTCAAGATCGTTTTGAATCCTGCTCCTGTCCTCTGGAGTATTGGCTATCCCTCCCAATTTGGTGTCGTCTGCAAACTTGATGATCCTGCCTTCTAGCCCTTCATCTAAGTCATTAATAAAGATGTTGAACAGGACCGGGCCCAGGACGGAACCCTGCGGCTCTCCACTTGTCACTTCTTTCCAGGATGAAGAGGACCCAAAGATAGTTGCTCAACGAGTATTGGATATAGAAGGCCAAAAAGACATCGCTACCCTCAGTAAAGCTGGCTCACTGAAATGGTTAGGCCGCTTTAAACATACCTTCCAAACAGCTTGATATCTAAAAACAGAAATGCCTAAACACCTTAGGAGGGTATTTACCAGAGCTCGTTTTGAACAGCTGGATACAATGGACAAGCACAGAAGGTTTAATCAAGTCCCATACAATGAACGATTTTGTATTTGTGGAGCACCAGAGGTGGAGGATATCACACATGTATTGTTCAACTGTGAGCTGTATAAGAAAGAGAGAGACCATTGCCTTGGACCATACATCATTCAAAAAAAACACTGGGACCCATATATTAAAACCTCATTTTTGTTGGCCGGCCAGAACCCTAAAATAACACACAAACACACGCCGGGTTGACCATCTCCGGAGGACTGAGTGATCCATCCGCTATCTTTACATCAGACGTCTAATTGATTCCATCTGAAGAACAGTATTTCCATCAACCGCTAATCTCTTTATTATTGCGTTTACATCATTGGGTTACAATCATTGTGTTCGATTACTGTGTTTACATATTGCGATCTTTGCACGTTATAGTTCCATCTCTACCGTTGCTGCTAGTTGGTAACAAGAGCGTAATATAGCACCCAAGGCGCCTGCCTTTGCTGCTACTTGTTTTGCACCCGCCCTTGTCCGTTCCCTCCTGCCGCACTTTAATAGTCTCGAGAGCCAGTCTTGGGTGGTTCGCACTTTAAGATTTTGCACCTTATGAATAGCCTAGTGGCTCGTAGCCTGAAGCTACCATTGTTGCACTTTAAGTCTTTAGCACTTTAGGTATCATCTTATTTCGGCAGCAAAAACGTGTGCGTCCTTGTTTCACTACCTATCGGATGAAGTGTATTGTTTCATTCATGTGGTCCCCCTCTCTCCTATGTATATTGTCCCTGATTTTATTGACCAGTGGAAGGGGCGGGGGAGGAAGTGGGCTAGAGCCCATGAAAAATAATGAAGAGGGGAGGGAGGATAAAGAAAATCAAGGTAATGGGCAAGAAAGAACGCTAACAACTAAAATAAATAGTGAAACAGAGATTAAGACCTTGGGCATGGACTGCGGCATGGAGGAGGGGAGGTGTTCCACTAACCGAGGGGCCCCCATAGAGGTCGTGGTGGGAAGGAGGAGATGCGGGAAAAGGAGACCTCAAATTCGGCTTAATTCGGACCGCTTATCAAAATTAGTAATCCCAAATCGGTCTCCTAAGGTAAATTGGTGTAACCAGGTGAGCGGGCCCTCCGGATTGAAGGTGGTGCTGCTGAATGCCAGATCTGTCAACGGAAAAACGACCTTTATCCATGACTTAATCCTGGACGAGCGGGCAGATCTGGCGTGCATCACGGAGACCTGGTTGGACGAAGCTGGAGGTGTAAATCTGACCCAGCTTTGTCCTCCAGGCTTCTCCGTGCAGCACCAACCGAGATCCGGAGGTCGGGGAGGCGGGGTCGCAGTGGTCTATAGAGATTCCATCCATCTGACCAGGTGCCCCATCCCGCAGACCACAAATTTCGAATGCGTCCACCTGAGGGTGGGTGACCGGGACAGAATAGGGATTCTGCTAGTGTACCGTCCACCTCGCTGCACTACAGTCTCCCTACCTGAGCTAGCGGGGGTGGTCTCGAGCCTGGCGTTGGAGTCTCAACGGCTCTTGTGCTGGGAGACTTCAATATCCATGCCGAGGCGACCCTCACAGGAGCGGCTCAGGACTTCATGTCTGCCATGGCAACCATGGGGCTGTCCCAACAAATATCTGGCCCCACTCACTGTGCTGGACACACATTGGACTTGGTTTTCTGTCAGGGATGGGAACAGGGTGGCGGTGTGGAGGAGTTGTCTATCTCTCCGTTGCCGTGGACCGACCACTTCCTGATCAGATTTAGGCTCACTGTGCCCCCTAACCTCTGCAAAGGTGGAGGACCCATTAAGATGGTCCGCCCCAGGAGACTGATGGATCCGAATGGATTCCTGACGGCTCTTGGGGATTTTCCTGCCACCTCGGTAGGTGACCATGTCGAGGCCTTGGTCGCTCTCTGGAATGGGGAGATGACCAGGGCAATTGACATGATCGCTCCGGAGCGTCCCCTCTCGAGTAGCCGAGCTAAACCAGCCCCTTGGTTTACTGAGGAGCTGGCAGTGATGAAGCGAAGGAAGAGGGAACTAGAGAGCGTGTGGCGTTCGGATCCAAGCGAGTCAAACCGAGCACGGTTTGTGTCCTTTCTTAGGGCATATGCCGCGGCAATAAAGGCCGCAAAGAAAACTTTCTTTGCGGCCACTATTGCGTCTGCAAAGAACCGTCCGGCGGAGTTGTTTCGGATTGTCAGAGGTCTTTTAACTCCCGCCACTTCAGGCGGGAGCCCTGACAATTCGGTCACGCGCTGTGAAGCATTTGCTCGGTTCTTCGCAGACAAAGTCGCCTTGATCCGTTCTGGGCTGGACGCCGCGTTAAATGCAGTCTCGGAGGATGTAACAAGAGCACCTGCTTGTCCTATTTTGATGGATTCTTTTCAGTTTGTGAAACCCGAGGATGTGGACAAGATACTTGGAGGAATGAGGCCCACCACGTCCATCCTAGACCCCTGCCCATCCTGGCTTCTGAAGGAGGCCAGAGGGGGATTGGCCGAGTGGGTAACGGTGGTGGTTAATGCCTCCCTTCGGGAAGGCAAGATTCCAGCAAGCCTAAAACAAGCAATTATAAAACCGCTGTTGAAGAAACCATCACTGGACCCCACTAAATTCGACAACTTTCGGCCTGTTTCCAATCTCCCCTTTTTGGGCAAAGTCATGGAAAGCGTGGTGGCCTCACAACTCCAGGTATTCTTGAGAGACACGGATATTCTGGATCCGGCACAGTCTGGCTTCAGACCGGGACATGGTACCGAGACGGTCTTGGTCGCCTTAGTGGATGATCTGCGCCGGGAGCTAGACAGGGGGAGTGTGTCCCTGTTGGTGCTCCTGGACCTCTCAGCGGCCTTCGATACTGTCGACCACAGTATCCTTCTGGGGCGCCTTGCGGGAATGGGTCTTGGGGGCACTGCTTTGCAGTGGCTCCAGTCATTCCTGGAGGGCCGCACCCAGAAGGTGTTATTGGGGGACTCCTGTTCGACACCACAACCTTTGACTTGTGGGGTCCCACAGGGTTCCATACTGTCCCCCATGCTGTTTAACATCTACATGAAGCCGCTGGGTGAGATCATCCGGAGTTTCGGGGTGCGGTGTCATCTGTACGCAGATGATGTCCAACTCTGTCACTCCTTTCCACCTGCTACTAAGGAGGCTGTCGAGGTCCTGAACCGGTGCCTGGCCGCTGTAATGGTCTGGATGAGGGCGAACAAACTGAAATTAAATCCAGACAAGACAGAGGTACTCCTGGTCAGTCGCAGGGCCGAGCGGGATATAGGGTTACAGCCTGTGCTGGATGGGGTCGCACTCCCCTTGAAGGCGCAGGTTCGCAGTCTGGGTGTGACCCTGGATTCATCGTTGAGCCTGGACCCCCAGGTTTCAGCGGTGACCAGGGGAGCATTTGCACAGCTTCGGCTCGTGCGCCAGCTGCGACCGTATCTCGGGAAGTCTGACTTGGCCACGGTGGTACATGCTCTTGTCACATCCCGGCTTGACTACTGCAACGCTCTCTACGTGGGGCTGCCCTTGAAGACAGCCCGGAAGCTTCAGCTGGTTCAGCGCGCGGCAGCCATGTTACTAACTGGAGCGGGATACCGGGAGCATACAACGCCCTTGTTGTCCCAGCTCCACTGGCTGCCGATTTGCTACCGGGCCCAATTTAAGGTGCTGGTTCTGGCCTACAAAGCCCTAAACGGCTCCGGCCCAAAATACCTCTCAGACCGCATCTTGGCCTATGAGCCCACGAGGACCTTGAGATCGTCTGGGGAGGCCCTTCTCTCGATCCCGCCTGCCTCACAGGCACGTCTGGCGGGGACGAGAGAGAGGGCCTTTTCAGTGGTGGCCCCCCGGCTGTGGAACACTCTCCCTGCGGACATCAGGCAGGCGCCCTCCCTTATGTCCTTCCGAAAAAGCCTTAAAACATGGCTGTTCGAGAGGGCATTTAATTAAGTGCTATATTAAAGTGGTTTAGACGACTGGAATGGAACAAGGAATATGAGATTGGTGACGATTCTACTATGAGACGAAGCGGATCAGTTAGTGTAATTTTAGGATTGTTGTATTGTTGTATTGTTAATAACTTGTTTGATAATGTCTTTTTGTAACTTGCTTTTTATACTGTACACCGCCATGAGTCGCCCTGAGGGGCTGAGAATGGCGGTTAATAAATGCATCAAAACAGCCCTTTTTCTATTCAAAGCAACACAGCTGAGAATTGCACATTTAGAATCAATTGGGGTAAACTGTGGAGGTGACGCAGACATTTGACCTGAACGAGATCTTGTTAACAGCTTGTTTATTTTAACTTCTTTTATACCGAGGGTTGTATGTTGTATGTATGACTATGTATGACTATGTGTTAATTGTGTTATGTGTTAAATGTTTTGATATGGCCAATAGGCCAATCAATAAAACGTATCTATCTATCTATCCCGTTGTTCTCTACAGAACATGGGAAATGACACTTCCTCAATGAAGCCCCCCAGAAGTTACTGTATGTCATGTTATGGTGTCCGGTGGACTCCAAGGAGGAAACATCCTGGCAATGTGCTAGGATGCTAATTTCACCTCATGTGATCAATCAGAAACCCATGATTTCTGATTGCAGGGACATACAGACATATGAAGATCCGCATATTCGGTAGAAAACTGTGCTATTCCCACACCAGGAAATCTCATGTTTTTGGCCTTTTGTAGTGATTGCTTCTGCATTTATGGGAAACAGCATCCTGTTTGATGGAAGCTCCTGGGATAAAGGTTCTGTCTGGATGAGCCCTGAGTCAAATTTAGCCAACATGTCCAGTGTTTGCAGTTTCCCTCTTGCAGCACTGTGCATTCAAGACTATGGAACTTTGGAAGCTGGTTCTGATCAGGAAAATAAAATATTGGGAAAACCCTAATCCTCCTACAAACAGCCAGGCGCTGCTGTTCTGATTGAGTTGGGACCTTTTACATCCACTTAAGAGTACAATTTCATGGATTTCCTGCTTCATATGTAGCTTGCACCTCCACTGTGAAACTTTTAAGTTCCCTTCAAAGTTATTTCGGCGTGATGAATTCCGACAGGATTTTTGCCAAAATGCGTTGCGGTAGAAGGCCTATCCCTCCAGTGGGAGCAGCTACTCTGTTCCATTTCCAGATGAAGAAGCCATGTTTCCTTCCCCGACGTTCCTCTCGAGTTCAAAGGCGAATAAACAAATGCTGGGTTTGACAAACTCTCTCCCATCTCACCTCCGGATTGATGTCGTATGACCTATCTAAAGGGCCTTTAAGATTGCATTACAAATCCCTTTCTCCAATGGGCATGGGGGACCTGGCTTCCTGTCAGATGAAGTGGGCTTGGTTGACGGAGAGAAAGGCAGACAGCTGTCAGCTGCAATCTTTCAATGAACTGCCCTTTGGTCTACCGTAAAGCGTAAGTTTATTAAACAAGAACACTGGCTCAAAGGCAGAGGCGTCATGATTCTTAAGACATCTAGTAGAGTCTCTAGGATGTTTGTCAGAGCTGCTTGTGGATGCCATGAGAGTGAGAAGAAAGGAGTTCTCAAGTACTAGACGCAAACTACGCACCTGAAGTGCTGAAGCACTACTAAAGTACCTTTCAATAAACAGGGATGGTTTGAATACAGTGAGGACTGGTGTCAGGATGGAGTACAGGGTGTGCCGAGGAAGCCTATGTCTGCATTGCATTGCATCTATCCATCTCCATTAGAAATATTGCCTCCAATATAAAATCCAGTCTGAGGGTCAAGTGATTGCAAGGTTTCCTCTCACTGCTACATTGTACTAAAGTATAATCTGGGGTGAAGGAGCCTTGAAGGAGCTGGGGGTGGTGACGGCCGACAGGGAGCTCTGGCGTGGGCTGGTCCATGAGGTCACGAAGAGTCAGAGACGACTGAACGAATGAACAACAACATAATCTGGGGTAAATTAGCAGTGAGTCATAACCAGGGGCCAGTCCAGTTCATCCAATGCCAGATTGGTCTCAGGGATGGAAGATTTATACCAGGGGTCCTCCAAGGTCATTTACCCACCCCTCACTCAAAAATTTCAGACTTAGGTTGACCCTGAGTGAGGGGCAGGTAAATGACCTTGAAGGGCTGTATCCGGTGGCCCCTTGGCTATGGAGTGCCCCTATTTATTTATTTATTTATTTTGTGTACTTCTACCCCGCCCTTCTCAACCCCCGAGGGGGGACTCAGGGCAGCTTACAAAAGGCACAATTCGATGCCTACACAATAATACAGATAAAAATATATAGACAGCAATTAAAACAGTTATAACAGTTAAAAACAATCAATATATATCACAGTCAACAAAACCAATCTCATGCTCAACCTTCGCAACTCAGAGTCCATAACTTCATTCCACATTTTCCATTCCTATCAATCGTCATTGTCCTTTATTTATCTGCCAGATTGCCCAAACGCCTGGTCCCAAATCCATGTTTTTAATTTCCTTCTATAGGAAAGGAGGGATGACGATGATCTAATTTCCCCGGGGAGTGAAGTCCATAGGTAAGGGGCCACCACCAAGAAGACCCTGCTCCTCGTCCCCACCAATTTCACTTGTGATAGAGGCGGGGCCGAGAGCAGGGCCTCCCCAGAAGATCTTAAACTCCGAGGTGGGACGTAGAAGGAGATCCGTTCGGACAGATACACTGGGCTGGAACCGTATAAGGTTTTGTAGGTCAAAACCAGCACTTTGAATTGTGCTCGGAATTGGATCGGCAGCCAGTGGAGCTGACACAACAGGGGGGTGGTATGCGTATGCTCCCTGTATGACGCTCCGGTAATTTATTTATTTATTTATTTATTTATTTATTTATTTATTTACTATACCTGTATACCGCTGTTTCTCAGCCTAGCCGGCGACTCAACGCGGTTTACAACAAAATACAACAGTCAACAGTATACAATTTAAAACCATAAAAGCATAATACACAATATTGGCACATCAATAACAATCCAATGCATCTCCTGACTAAAATCGTGATCCAATCGTGATTACTCTGGCTGCCACTCATTGGACCATTTGAAGCTTCCGTGCAGTCTTCAAAGGCAACTCCACTTAGAGAGCGCTGCAGTAGTCTATACGGGATGTAACCAGAGCGTGTACTACCGTGGCCAAGTCAGACTTCCCAAGGTACGGGCGCAGCTGGCGCATAAGTTTTAATTGTGCAAAAGCTCTCCCAGCCACCGCCGAGACCTGGGGTTCCAGGCCCAGCGATGAGTCCAGGATCACTCCCACCCAAGCTGCGAACCTGCGTCTTCAGGGGGAGTGTGACCCCGTCTAACACAGGCTGTCACCCTATGCCCTGTTCGGCCTTACGACTGACCAGTAGGACCTCTGTCTTGTCTGGATTCAATTTCAGTTTGTTAGCTCTCATCCAGTCCGACACAGCGGCCAAGCACCGGTTCAAGGTCTGGACAGCCTCCTTGGTGACAGGTGGAAAGGAGTGACAGATTTGGACATCATCTGCATAGAGATAACATCTCAATCCGAAACTCCAAATGATCTCCCCCAGCGGCTAATGTCCCTAGGGACATTAGGTTGCCCCCCTCCCTCCTAACATTCCAGAAAAGAGTCAAGACTTGGCTGTTCGAGCCAGCATTTGAAAATGCAATGTAAAAGACATAGGAACTTGGAACGACTGGACGACAAGATGGATAATGTTTTAAATTAAGAAACGCAAATGGCTTATGTTTTTATTACTTTTGTTGGGTTTTATACTATGTACTAATGTTTTAAATGTTTTATGTTGTTCTTAGACATTGAAACGTTGCCTCTGTAAACCACTCTGAGTCACCTGACGGCTGAGAAGGGCAGTATACAAATATAGTAAATAAATAAACAAATAAATAAATAAGTAAACTAAATAAATTAACTGTGGTGTTGGAGGAAAATTCTGAGAGTGCCTTGGACCGCGAGAAGATCCAACCAGTCCATACTTCAGGAAAGAAAGCCCGACTGGTCATTAGAGGGAAGGAGACTAGCGACAAAGTTGAAGTATTTTGGCCACATCATGAGAAGAAAGGAAAGCTTAGAGAAGACAATGATACTGGGGAGAATGGAAGGAAAAAGGAAGAGGGGCCGACCAAGGGCAAGATGGATGGATGGGATCCTTGAAGGGACTGGATTGACCTTGAAGGAGCTGGGGGTGGTGACGGCCGACAGGGAGCTCTGGCATGGGATGGTCCATGAGGTCAGAAAGAGTCGGAAGCGACTGAGCGAATGAACAACAACAAAATAAATAAATAAATTAGAGGCACACATTGTGGTTTCTCAGTTGCAAGTATGGGATGTTGACATTGAACACCTAGTTAAGTGGTTCTCAACTTGGAGTCCCTATGTGTTTTGGCCTACAACTCCCAGAAATTCCAGCCAGTTTACCAGCTGTTAGGATTTCTGGGAGTTGGAGGACAAAAACATCTGGGGACCCCAGGTTGAGAACCACTGCCCTAGTGGTTCTCAACTACAAAAGAGGAGATTCCATCTGAACATGAGGAAGAACTTCCTGACTGTGAGAGCCATTCAGCAGTGGAACTCTCTGCCCCGTGGTGTGGTGGAGGGAGGCTCCTTCTTTGGAAGCTTTTCAACAGAGGCTGGATGGCCATCTGTCAGGGGTGATTTGAATGCGATATTCCTGCTTCTTGGCAGAATGGGGTTGGACTTGATGGCCCAGGAGGTCTCTTCCAACTCTTGGATTCTAGGATTCTATGTTTCTAGTGGTTCCTCATTGTAGGTCAAAATAATTGTGTGGTGGCGGTTGCTACTTGAAGATAGGTGCAGTCTGGCCAGATTGGGACTGAAGATTCAGGTCACACACAAGAAAGTACTTTACACATTTAATTAAGCAATGGGATTATTTTTCCACAGGATATAGTGATGTGTGCCAACTTGGATGGCAGCCATCCAAGTTGGCGCCCATCACTAGCCTTATGAAGAATAAGGCTAGCAAGGTTTACTGAACAAGACAACTTTGTATAAGTAATAAAGTCAGGACTGGTTTCTGGAGAATGCTAGCAGCAGGGTGCTACATCTGAGGATCTTTCCACAGAGCTCAGGTTATTTCTGTTGGAACAAGATATCCATTTCTGGTCCATCAAGTTCTTCTAAAGTGCAACAAATTCCCATTCAAGTTTAGAAGGTGAATTTTTCACAGTCCAACTTATTTGCAGGAAACAGGAAATAGGAACATGGAGAGAAAAGGTTTATGTAAAAGGAAATACTGACAGACTGTAGACCAGGCATGGGCAAACATTGGCCTTCCAGGTGTTTTGGACTTCAACTCCCACAATTCCCAACAGCCTACTGTTGGGATCCTGTCAATGCTCTGGTCACTCACTGGAATGGGGATATGACTAGGGCAATAGACATGATTGCTCTGGAACATCCCCACTCACATAACAGAGCTAAATCAGCTCCTTGATTTAATGAGGAGCTGGCAGCAATGAAGCATGTAAGACGGGGACAAGAGCACATGTGGCATTCAACTCATAGCGCAGTGGTTCTCAATCTTCCTAATGCCGCGACCCCTTAATACAGTTCCTCATGTTGTGGTGACCCCCAATCATAAAAATTATTTTTGTTGCTACTTCATAAATGTCATTTTGCTACTGTTATGAATTGTAATTTAATATCTGATTTGCAGGATGTCTTCTCATACACTAGAACAAATTTGGAACAAATACTCAATATGCCTAAATTTGAATACCGGTGGGGTTGGGGAGGGAGATTGATTTTGATATTTGGGAGGTATAGTTGCTGGGATTTATAGTTTGCCTACAATCAAAGAGCATTCAGAGCTCCACCAACAATGGAATTGAACCAATCTTGGCACACAGACCTCCAATAACCAACAGAAATGTATTGGAAGGGTTTGGTGGGCACTGACCTTCAGTTTGGGAATTGTAGTTCATATACATCCAGAGAGCACTGTGGACTCAAATAATGATAGATCTGGGCCAAACTTGACACGAATACTCAATATGCCCAAATGTGAACACTAGTGGAGTTTGGGGAAAATAGGCGTTGACATTTGGGAGTTGTAGTTCACCTACAATCAAAGAGCATTCTGAACTCCACCAATGATAGAATTGGGCCAAACTTCCCACACAGAACCCTCATGACAACAGAAAATACTGTGGTTTTTTGATGGTCTTTGGGGACTCCTCTGACGCCCCCTCATGACCCCCCAGAGGTCCCGACCCCCAGGTTGAGAAACACTGTCATAGTGGATCAGACCAGGCATGTGTCTATCTAAGAACTTTTTCCATGGCAGTGGAGGCCGCAAAGAAAGCGTTCATTGCATTCAACATTGCATTCACAAGTCCAAAACAGTTGGAGGTCCAAAGTTTGCCCATGCCTACTGTAGGCCAAGTTACTAGAGGTGCTTCTCCACCATTTTGGGATGGGGTATTCTATTGCTTCATCCATGAGCTCTTACTGATTTAGGACACTTTGAAATAGTTCTTACCAATGTTGCTTTGTGAGTATGAAACGGCAAAGTGGAACAACTTTATTAATGCAAAAAACCATTGAGAAAAAAGCCAGCTCCAGGTTTTGGTGTGCGTGGAGATGAGCCCTCCATTGGTGTGTCAATAAAAGAATTCTATTTCATACCATGACTACAGACAGAGACAATACTTTAGAAAAAAAGGGGACCTTCGGGGTTGTTTTACATGAACCTTATCACATAATTTTAATAGTTAGGTACCTGCAGACCTTTTCAATTACACTTCACATTGATTTTTTTATGAGTTGTCATTGCAAGTAATGTCTGAGCCCACCAACTTTTTTTTTCTGTATCCTCCCTGGTGTGGAATGAAATTGAGTTCATAGCAGGAATATAATGGATGATTTGGAGTAAACTGCAAGAAGTGGCTGAGTATATTAGGCAAGGGTTATCTTCTAATTCTCGGATCCTTGAGAACATGTTGGCTTTTATGGCCCTGAATAAAAATTGCATTAAGCTCTTGCAAAAAGCCAGACTTGGTTTGAATGAAGGTGGGAAGGGGTCTCACATTTGTGGTGCCAAATACACTCTTCTCCTGTTCTAGCCTTTACAGAGACATTACCTCCTTCTCCCAGGCTCGACTCACATCAGGATCTCATAAAAAGGCTGAAGAAGAAGCTCATTTCATTCCAGTATGGAACTTGGGAATGGGATTTTGGCATATTTTGTCATGACGCCATGGTACACTGAGGTAACCTGTTGTCAGCTCGCACCTGTCTCAAATTTAAGGAATATCTGAAGGAAGTGATTGTGGATCTCTGTTTGTAAGCAGCCCAGGACCCATTAAAATGATAGCTAATGTATCCATAAAAGAGATTTTGGCACAGAGATGCAGATACCTGATATCCCTCTTGCTCTAAGCTAAGAATTACACTGAAGTTCAATTGCAGAGCATCAGATTTATTTTTTTCAGGCAGGGGATACTTTGAAAATTGGCAGATATTTCTCACTGCAATTTTTGACCAGATGCATCCATTTCAGCTACTTCAATCTCTATAAAAAGAAGAAGAGGGACATACATAAGGATCATGTCAATCGGCATTTATCAACTATGAGTGCTAAAATGGATCCTGATAATCTTGGTGAATACTTGGAGGATGGAAGGGGTCCCAACAGGATAGAGGACTGCATATGTCATCCTCGTCTTCCAGAAAACAAGGCCAGAGGATCTGAAAACCAGACAAGAAAAAGTTCTGCATCACTAAACGGTCAATCTGTGCGCAAAGGGATGCTTTGATTACAAAGAGCCAGAACAATTTTCTCCTGACTGGATCTGCACTGTGATATATTGCAGTTTCAGGATACAGAATAATTGAATTCTGAAACTGTATTATATGGCAATGTTGGCTCATATAATCCAGTTCAATGCAGTTACTGTATATACTCAAGTATAAGTGTTGTGACTCAGGTCCCAAAGATTGCCCAACACAGCAGATTAAGGGTTAACAAAAGTCTTTAATGAGTCTTTAACAGGCTAGCAGCACTTAACCAGCAATGCTACTTAGCAAAACAAAAGGACCTTCGTGCAGGTTAACAATAACAGAGATAAACCGGATTATTCCAGGACTCAGTCTCAGGAAAAAGGAAAGCTGGAGCAAAAACAAACAGTGGCAAAAGCGGAGTCAAACAGTCCTTGGTTGATAACGGAGACAGGCAACAAACAAAGTCCGGCAGGCAGATGACGTGGTCCAGAAACGTTCCAAAAGCAGGGGCAAGGCGAAGTCACTCACGTAGTTCCAATCCGAAGTCAAGGTACACGAAGACAAGATAGCTGGATTCCCAGGACCCAAATGAACGTTAGGCAGAACAAGACACCCGATGCAACGCTTTGTCCTCTGCAAAGCTACACATCCCAGAACCCCCATTTTATTAGAAATCGCTATCGCTAGATTGATCCTCATCACTAGCATCTGGGTCATTTCCCTCAGCTGCTGGCTCGTTACTCCGCCATCTCTGCCAGCGTTAATCCAAACCAGGATCCTTCCAAGATGTACCTGCCTGCCATGTATCTTTGAATCCCTCAAACTCGTCACTAGACGTGGGCTGTGTACATATGTCCTGAATTTCCCTAACCCGAGTCCAGTCCAATTCCTCCTCCATTTCCCCATTACTGGCTTCCAGTTCATCTGAACTGGAATTGTCAGCTGTATCTTTAAGCCGTTTACTCATAGTTTCTTCATCACTATCAGACTCACTGGCAACCTGCTTTACTCCCCGATAATCCAATTCCTCCAAATCCTCGGGTCCAAGCCCTGCAAAATCTTCCGTGTTGCTAGGTGCCAAAATAATATCTCGAATACGCTTCAGCTGACGCTGATCCAGCTCTGACTCAGCATCACTCCTTCTCCTACAACCGGTAGTAGTTTCACTGCCAAGATGCTCAACAATAAGCCTCGTTTTTCAGCCCTTTTTAGGCTGAAAAAAATCCCCCTCGGCTTATACTCGAGTCAAGGTTATTTATTATTTTACTCTGTTGTTGTTGTTGTTATTATTATTACATTGATTATTTTACTGTATTATTACTGTTATTTTTACATTTTCACTATTTTACTCTATTATTATTATTACATTTATTCTTTTTCTCCCTTTTTATTATTGGTAGGATAAGTAAGCACATTTACATTGAAGAAGGTTAGAATAATGGTTCAATCAGAGTTGGACAGTCTTATCTTAAATTACAGTTTTATGTAAATATTCAAAAACATCTAACCTACTGATGCCTCAATTAATGTAATTTATTGGTATCTATTTTTATATTGAAATTTACTCATAGCTGCTGCATTTTTGGGGTCAATCTGTTTTTCCAGTTACTTGTGGTAAAATTAGGTGCCTCGACTTATACTCAGGTCGGCTTATACTCGAGTATATACGGTAATTTGCATTCCGAAACTCCGTTTTATGGCAGTGTGGAGTCATTTCAAGTTTATTTCTCTTTTCAATAAAATTACGTATTTGGTAGATC
The DNA here is from genome assembly GCF_025583915.1 of Anolis sagrei ordinatus. Taxonomy (NCBI): domain Eukaryota; kingdom Metazoa; phylum Chordata; class Lepidosauria; order Squamata; family Anolidae; genus Anolis; species Anolis sagrei. The sequence goes on along the minus strand of NW_026844367.1, from coordinate 1,037,242 downwards.
CGTGGAATGATTTGGAGTTAGTATATATTGATTTTAGTGAAGTTTTAGACAGAGTCCCCAATGATATCTGTTCAAACAGTTGGTAAAACTTTGGCTAGAAAAGTGCTAGGTTAGGCAATAAATTAAAATTACTTTGTGCAGAGGTTGCCATGATTATTATCAAGCAGAAAGCCCTTAAAGTAGTTCTGCTTTTGGGCTAAAAATAATCTTCAAGCAAGCTTCGGATCTCATTTTGATGGTACCTAAAGGCCAGTGGTTCCCAACCTTTTTTTGACCAAGGACCACTCTCCAACATTAGTCCCAAAAGGGTTATGAATCAGTTTTTGGTCAACTTTAGATTCAGTTTGATTACTTGAGGGGATGATTCAGAAAATTGCATTGGATAGACCACATCAGCCCTAGTTTCTGATACAGAACATGATGCTCACCTACAGAAAACCATATTTAATAAGCCTCGGCACTATAAGATGGTTTTGCAATGAGACCAGTTGCTCTTGTTGCAACAATGTAGTAATAGTGAAGTCACAGACCATATTTTAGCTCTATACGGTTCTGGCCCAACTTACTTGTCTGAACACATCCACCCCTACGTTCCACCTCATAATCTAAGGTGAGACCCTGCTCTCACTTGCGTCAACAGCGCAAATGCGTTTGGTGGGGATGAGAGACAGGGTCTTCTCAGTGGTGGCTCCCCGCCTATGGAACACACTCCCAACGGAGGTAAGATCGGCTCCCTCCCTCCTGACTTTCCGAAAGACATTAATGGCATGGTTTTGGGACCAGGCTTTTTGGACAATAGCCCTTTAGAGGGACATGACTAGAACGACGATACGGCTGACGAGATTGTTTTACTGTTTTTAATTATTGGTTATGTCCTGTTAAACTATGATTTATGTTCAATTGTGGTTTTGTTATGGTAATTGTTTTGTAGCGGCCTCGTAACGGGGCCCATTGTAAGCCATCCTGAGTCCTTCTTCGGGGGTTGAAAAGTGACAGGATAGAAATATGGGAAATAATAATAATAATAATAATAATAATAATAATAATAATAATAATTTAGTGCTTGTGGACCACTGGTGGCCAATGGACCACAGGTTGGGAACCACTGCTATAGGCCAAAACTCATGGAAGCAAAAATCCAGTCTGTTACTATAAATTTGGGGATTTCTTTCTGTGACAGCGCGAGTGGCGCCACCTATGTATGGAACCGTTAGTTGTAAGATTTAAACTGTTGTATCATGCTTCATCCTGCCCCTTTTTACCCTGCTTATGTATAGTTGTATGGATTGGTTGCTTGTAGCTGTCAATCAGTACTGTTTGGCTCCACCTCTTCCTGCAAGAGGGGAGAACTTCCTTTTTCTTCTTCATTCTGCCATCAGAGTTCGTACCAGATGGACGTGAGTAAAAGACTTGATTCTAACGGACCCTGATTTAAGTTACCTCTTATCACCAGTTCTGAGGTTTTTTACCTGTGGGACTCATGCTTTATGTCCAGATTGTCCTGGATAACATTGAGGAGTTCCCAAGCGCCTTCAAGCCGGTTCTTTTGGCACCAAAGGAAGATCCTGAGTCTTCAAAACATAGGCCATCTGAACTGGGGTTGCGGTTTGCTCCGGCATTCACAGCCATTGAGGAAGGAGGAAACTTGGTGAGGCTTCTCAGCTTCAAACCCCTTGGACCCAGGACTGATTGAGACTGTAACGTATGTTTTCCTTCACCCCTCTAAAGTTTTCCAGCTCATTGCTTTGAAGAAATGACTTTGTGATAAATAAAACTTATTTTGAGCTATTTACAGCATTTTGGATTTTTGGGAGTTCCAGTTTCCTATAGGAGGGCAAGAAGCAATCGCCTGGGGGAAAGGTGCCACGTCCACCCCTCCTCCTTCATTGAGAATAATAGCCCCCAGGTGCGACGGCACACTTTCCTTTTAGCTTAAGAAGATGATAGAAGAAAATTAATTTTACTAGAGAGGCTCAAAGATATAGAGATGCAATCCCACACAGCAAGGCTTAAGGATTGTCAGGCTATATTTTTATGTCTCTCTTATGACGGTCACTTCCAAGGTACCTGTTAGATTTGCCAAGGCCAAGATGAGAAGAGACAACATTAAATGTTCCCCTTTGCCAAACTGGGTTGGGAATGCTTACAATAGAAAGATGAGGCAGCTGTGATTCTTGGTCCATTAAGGATTTTGTTCTTATGCTTTGAGATTGTTCCGGCTACAGATGTTGAGATAAATACATTCAGCCACTCAACGAAAGGAAGGTCATGTTCTGTGAAAGCTTCTTTTTTTATTGCCTAATGTTGATAATTATGTATCTCTTAGAACATCTAAATTTCTCGTTAATGCTTTGCAAGCCTCAAAGGCTCGATGCAAAATTATCTATTATCTGATGGTCCATGTGTAGAGTAATGATTTACTAGCTGAATCTTAACTGCGTATGATAGCAAATCATTAAATTACAACAAACCTTAGTTGTGCTCCATTGCCACATGGCAGGCTGCAGCCCAAAAACCAACTTTTCTTCATCTTGGAGAAAAGTGTTCTGTCCTGGGCCTAGTGTTGTTAAATATCTTCATAAATCCCGATTAGATTACTGCAACGCACTCTACATGGGGTTGCCTTTGAAGACTGCTCGGAAACTCCAACTAGTCCAGCGAGAGGCAGTCAGACTGCTCACTGGAGCAGCATACAGGGAGCACACCACCCCCCTGTTGTGTTAGCTCCACAGGCTGCCGATCCAATTCCGAGCACAATTCAAAGTGCTGGTCTTGACCTACAAAACCCTATACGGCTCTGGCCCAGTGTATCTGTCCGAACGGATTCCCCTCTATGTCACACCTCGGAGTCTAAGATCTTCTGAGGAGGCCCTGCTCTCAAACCCGCCTCTAACACAAGTGAGGTTGGCGGAGACGAGGAGCAGGGCCTTCTCGGTGGTGGCCCCTCACCTGTGGAACTGACTCCCCGGGGAGATTAGATCGGCGAACTTCCTTTTTTCTTTTAGAAGAAAACCAAAGGCCTGGATGTGGGACCGGGCATTTGGACACTCTGGCAGCTAAAGAAAGACCTGGATGACGAGCAGGAATTGACGAAACGCAATGGATTTACGGAACTCTGAGCGCTGAGCATAGGATTAGTTTACTATTGTTAGTGTATTGCTATGTACTGATGATTTTAATTTGTTAACTGTTTAAGTGCTGTATGTATACTTGATACAGGCATCGAATTGTGCTTTTCTATGTAAGCCGCCCTGAGTCCCCCCTCGGGGGTGAGAAGGGCGGGGTAAAAGTAACTGAAATAAATAAATAAATAATAAATAAATGACTTGGACTCTTCAATCTGGTTTCATACCAGGGTGTGACACCTTAGTTGTCAACACTAAATTAAAAGGGTCCGTGACCTAACTACATATACATCAGTGACCTAGGATGGAGGGGTAGGAGACATGCCATGGACCTCACTGACCCGAATGGAGTTGGGTCACAGATGGGCAAAAGGGATTCAGACCCCTAGTTTCTGCACAAGCATCTGAAGAACCAGAATTTCAGTTTTTTTCCCCCCTTGTGTCAGGAGTGACTTGAGAATCTGCAAGTCGCTTCTGGTGTGAGAGAATAGGCTGTCTTCAAGGATGTTGTTTTTGTTTGATTCTGCTATTTACCACCCCCCTGTTGTGTCAGCTCCACTGGCTGCCGATCCAATTCCGAGCACAATTCAAAGTGCTGGTTTTGACCTACAAAACCCTATACGGTTCTGGCCCAGTGTATCTGTCCGAACGGATCTCCCGCTACGTCCCACCTCGGAATTTGAGATCTTCTGAGGAGACCCTGCTCACGACCCCGCCCCTATCACAAGTGAGATTGGCGGGGACGAGGAGCAGGGCCTTCTCGGTGGTGGCCCCTTACCTATGGAATTCACTCCCCGGGGGAAATTAGATCAGCAACATCCCTCCTTTCCTTCAGGAAAAAGTTGAAAATGTGGATTTGGGATCAGGCATTCGGACAACCTGGCAGATGAAAAAGGACGTGGCGATAGAATGGAATTGACATACGGAATGGAATTAAGGAACTCTGGACAGCGCACACTGAGTTTGTGATTGGTTTTTAATGATTGTGTTATTGTTAACTGTTTAATTGTGATAAATGCTGATTGTTGTTTTATATGTATATGTACTCTATGTAGGCATCGAATAGTGCCTTTTTTTGTAAGCCGCCCTGAGTCCCCCCTTGGGGGTTGAGAAGGGCGGGGTAAAAGTAACTGTAATAAATAAATAAATAAATAAATTTATAGGGCTATAATCTCTTGGATTACAGTTCTCGTAATCTCACAGCTGGAGAAACTCTGAGAGCTGGAGAACAAAAATGAGATTAACAAGCTTCACTCACTGTGCCGTCGCTGCCTGGGGGCTATAGTTCTTAGTGAAAAAACAAGGACGTGGCAACTCTTCCCCGGGGATTGATTCTTGCCTTCCTTTAGAGAACTGGAATTCTCAAGGACCAACAAACACTATAGATAACTCAAAATAGGCTTTATTGTTTACAAAGAGTTATCTTTCTGAGGCATTAAACTTGATGTTCCAAAAAGGGTAAAGAAAATACTCCACTTAGGCAGAAAAAACAAAAGGCAAAGATACAGAATGGGGGATGTCTGTCCTCGTGGACAACAAGTTAAACATGAGCCAGGAATGTGATGTGGCGGCAAAAAAAGCCAATGGGATTTTGGCCTGCATCAAGAGGAGCATAGTGCCTAGATCCAGGGAAGTCCTGCTCCCCATGCTCTACTCCACCTTGGTTAGACCACTTTACCTGGAATATTGTGTCCAATTCTGGGCACCACAATTCAAGAGAGATATTGACAAGCTGGAATGTGTCCAGAGGAGGGCGACTAAAATGATCGAGGGTCTGGAGAACAAGCCCTATGAGGAGCGGCTTAAGGAGCTGGGCATGTTTAGCCTGAAGAAGAGAAGGCTGAGAGGAGATATGATAGCCATGTATAAATATGTGAGAGGAAGCCACAGGGAGGAGGAGGGAGCAAGCTTCCTTTCTGCTTTCTTGGAGACTAGGACGCAATGGAACAATGGCTTCAAACTACAAGAGAGGAGATTCCATCTGAACATGAGGAAGAACTTCCTGACTGTGAGAGCCGTTCAGCAGTGGAACTCTCTACCCTGGAGTGTGGTGGAGGCTCCTTCTTTGGAAGCTTTTAAACAGAGGCTGGATGGCCATCTGTCAGGGGTGATTTGAATGCAATATTCCTGCTTCTTGTCAGGGGGTTGGACTGGATGGCCCATGAGGTCTCTTCCAACTCTTTGAATCTATGATTCTATATACATTAAAGTCTCTGGTTGTCTTGGGTCCAAGGAGTTTTCCAGCTGAGTAGCTTCCAAGTTCCCTCTTTCTCAATGGCCATGAGGTCAGAACACTCACAACCCCAGTCCAGTCGCCTTTATTGAAGGCACAAAGTGTTCCTCTGATGCCAAAGGACTGGCTTGAAGGCGCTTAAGATTCCTCAACGTTGTCCAGATGAGCTGGGCATGAAGTATGAATCTTAAGGGTATAAACCTGAGAATTGGTGGTAAGAAATGACTTGACCAGGGGCTTTGAGCCAAGCCTTTCGCACCTCCATGTGTTGAGCTTTTTGGTGGTGGAATGAAAAGGAAAGCACTGCCCTCCTCCCTAGGAAGGGGTGGAGCCAAACAATTGAGCTGGGGGAGCAAGCCAATTGACGGAAAACAACATTGATTGACAGCTGTAAATAATCAAACCATTCATCTATATATTTACATACAAATGGCGCCAGACGCACCGTCACACTCACTTTGAATCACACATGGGGACTGATGTTTATGTATCATCTGTGTAATAGTTTTGTTTTGTTTGTGCACAAAAGGCATTCCATGTCCTATCATCTAGCAGAATGGAAACGAAAGTAAAGTATCAAAAATCAAAGAGTAGCAAACTGTATGCAAAATCAAACTGTTGCATTAATTACTAACAAGTAATAACAAAACAAAAAGTCAATTACCAAGCTATCAAAAACCCAGCAAAATAAAAATGCTCAGTGCAGAGTCATGTAGTTGTGGAGTTTGAATTCCAGTCTCCCTCCTTCTCTCCTTCCTTCTCTCCTTCCTTCCTTCCTTCCTTCTTCCTTCCTTCCTTCCTTCCTTCCTTCCTTCCTTCCTTCCTTCCTTCCTTCTCCCTTTTTGTGTATAAGTTTTGTGTGTGCATGTATGTGTGTATATATTTCTGTATATATTTGAATATATGTGTGTTTATGTACATATGTGGTTTTGTGCATGCTTTGTAATGTATCTTTTGTTTTTTTGGCTTTTAACGCCTCTTCTGCTGTATTTTTCAGTGTTTTTATAAATGATGGACACATGTTGGCCTGATATGTGTATTGTGTCCAAATTTCATGTCAATTTGTCCAGTGGTTTTTGAGTTATGTTAATCCCACAAACGAACATTACATTTTTATTTATATAGATGACGATGATGATGATTATTATTAACACTATCAAACCCACGTGATGAGGAAAATATATCCTCACACTTTTCAAGGCAGCACTGCAATTCTAAGATTTTCCCCGTCTTGCTTTAGTGATTAAGGAGAAGGGTCTAACCCTAAGAACTGAGGCTCTCATGAGTCCAAAACAAATGTAACCCTGAGAGATTGCACCCATTTCTCCAAGCAAATGCCAGCCTGGATAAAAAAAAAAAAATTCTATTCTACCTTCCATACTGATTAATAGCTATTTTCCAGGGTTTCAGATAGCTTTCCATGAACCCACCTGCAGACCCTGCTGGAAATGACTGCCCTCATAGTTTAAACTTGACCTGTGCTTGTTAAAACAACACAACTACCAGATACCAGCTGCAATGGCGCGATCACGCAGAGCTTGCCTGCTTTTCCCCACCTCACCCCAGTTGTCTCTTGGCTCATGGAGCTATCAGAGGAAAGCAGGAAGCAGATTTCCTTCTTTGATAGACGCAAAGTTCTATCAATGCCTGCAAGCACATGGAAGGGATGAAAACACTTAGCAACCAAAGCGGGGGAACAGAACGCCAATGCACATGCTTTTAGAGAATGTATATGCTCACTGATCTTTCTCGTGAGGCCACGAAATACCATAGGGTTGATGAAGAACCTAAAATACAACAGGAACCGTAGTGAAACAACAAAAGATCATAAACCCTTTTTTGGCACCCAAATCAATGCTTCTAAAGAGAGTGCTGAAAATATGCCAATAAATATTTCCCTCTCTCAGCAGCCAGTATCAACCCAACTTGCCTGACTCGTTTCCTCCAGTTTGATCTTTATGAATCCAGAAATATTGGGTGGATTTTTTAAATTTATTTTGTGTCAAAAGCATTGCATAAATAAGTATAAAACTGACAAAATAGAAGGAACAAAAATAGCTAAATAATTTTAGACCAAAAACGGGCAACAGCAACTGCATTGTCTGTAGATTTAAACAATTCTTCCTCTGGGTTGTTGTAGGTTTTTCCGGGCTATATGGCCATGTTCTGGAGGCAATTTTTCTCCTGACGTTTCGCCTGCATCTATGGCAAGCATCCTCAGAGGTTGTGCTCACTACCTCTGAGGACGCTTGCCATAGATGCAGGCGAAACATCAGGAGAAAAATTGCCTCCAGAACATGGCCATATAGCCCGGAAAAACTTACAACAACCCAGTTGTGCCATTGCGCTTGGGGGCTATTAGTCTTAATGAAGGAGGGATGGACGTGGCACTTTCCCCCCAAGGGATTGCTTCTTGCCCTCCTTTAGGAAACTGGAACTCCCAAAAACCCAAAACGCTGTAAATAGCTCAAAATAAGTTTTATTGATAACAAAGTCATTTCTTCAAAGCAATGAGCTGGAAAACTTCAGAGGGGTGAAGGAAAACATACGTTACAGTCTCAATCAGTCCTGGGTCCAAGAGGTTTGAAGCTGAGAAGCCTCACCAAGTTTCCTCTTTCCTCAATGGCTGTGAATGCCGGAGCAAACCACAACCCCAGTTCAGATGGCCTATTTTGAAGACTCAGGATCTTCCTCTGATGTCAAAAGAACTGGTATGAAGGCGCTGGGGTCTCCTCAATGTTATCCAGGATGATCTGGACATAAAGCATGAGTCCCAGGGGTAAAAAACCTCAGAACTGGTGCTAAGAGGTAACTTAAATCAGGGTCTTTAAGAATAAAGTCTCTTACTCACGTCCATGTGGTATGATCTCTGAAGGCAGAATGAAAGGAAAAGGAAGTTCTCCCCTCTTGCAGGAAGAGGTGGAGCCAAACAGTACTGATTGACAGCTACAAGCAACCAATCCATACAACTGTACACAAGCAAGGTAAAAAGGGGCAGGATTAAGCATAATACTACAGTTTAAGTCTAACAGTTAACAGTTCTATACATAGGTGGCACCACTCATGCCGTCACACCAGTGATCCCGGCCATGAAAGCCTTCAACAATTCTTCCTCTGTATTGCCGAAGGCTTTCGTGGCTGGCATCAGGAGAGAATGCCTCTAGACCAGGCATGTAAGGGGGGGGGGCTTGAGGGGCTTCAGCCCCCCCCCAAAAAAAAATTCTCACGGTGGTCCCCAAGAAGGCCTTACTGGTACATTATTCAAACTGTTATGCTTATTCATATCATGATCTGATCACCATGCTCAATATACCCCATATGCATGATGGGGGTATTGGGGTAACAATACAAAAGGTTTGCTAGGGTAGACCCTCTTTCGCTCAGACCCCCCCCCCCCCGAATCAAACTCAGCTCCCCCCGAAACAAAATCCTGGCTACGGGTCTGCTCTAGACCATGGCCATATAGCCCAAAAAACCTACAACAACCCAATTCCTCCTCTGTGCATGAGGCAGGGCATTGTGGACAAGTACACAGATGCAGAAGTTTTTGTTCTGCTTCACAGTCACACAAGGTGGGGTATTCTTCTAGCTACAATAGAGTCTCTCTTATCCAACATAAATGGGCTGGCAGAACGTTGGATAAGCAAAAATGTTGGATAATAAGGAGGATTTAAGGAAAAGTCTATTACCAGTAAACATCGAATGATATTATGATTTTACAAATTAAGCACCAAAACATCATGTTTTACAACAAATTGACAGAAAAAGTACTTCAATACATGGTAATGTTATGTAGTAATTACTGTATTTATGAATTTAGCACCAAAACATTGCAATGGAAACAGCCGTGGATCCGGATGAGAGGCAGACTGCATTGGATAATACGGAATGTTGGATGAGTGAAGGTTGGATAAGCAAGGCTCTACTGTACATCAGAAATTAATTGAAAGCACACAAGCAAATAACATGCAACAATGGAGAGACCACATTATGTGGTAAAGGGTAAAGGAAGTGAAGAATTTTAGACCAAAAACACCCTATGAGGAGCGGCTTAAGGACCCTATGAGGAGCTTCTTGGCAGAATGGGGTTGGACTGGATGGCCCAGGAGGTCTCTTCCAACTCTAGGATTCTGTGATTCTAGCATTTTGAATTTCTTGGAATTTTTTTTAAAAAGCTCTTTAGATGGAAGGCATTGTGCTTAAACATCTCCCTGTGGCACAGGTTTCGTCCTTGAATTCCAGAGAGTTCCTTCTTAGATGATTTGATTTAGTGTGTTCTACTGCTATTTAAAGATTTCTAATTGTAGCGATCCACATTGAGTTAGTGTGAGATAGCCGGCCACGTAAGGCAATACGATATTGTGTCAGAAGATTGAATAGATTGATTTTTCCCCCCTCCCGCTGTCGATTCTTTGGTGGGAAACTGATACCATCATTATGCATTTTGCAAGTCTTATTTAATTCACACCTCCAACTTCCATCCATTGTGAGTGGATCAATTTGTATATATTATATAGCTTGGAATTCTGCTGAGAATCTGCACCTTTCAGGAAGCATTTATATATGAAATGAAGATGGATCTTCAGCTGTTCATATGTAAAATCAACATGTACTTGAGGTTACGTATTACATTGTATATCTATATTCATAATCTGATATAAGAGTTGGACAAGATGAGAATATTAATAGAGCTGGGGATGAAAAATGTTCCCCTTCGGAGTGATGCTCTCCAATCTAGATTGACAAAAATGCTCGTTCATGTACTGCAGTTTACCCTTGCACGCGCATGGTGATGTCGGTTACAGTGCCCAGAATGTGACCATATAGCGATGATATCATACCGATCGTGCGATCTTTCATTGGGTGAGATATCATGTGTGACAAAGTTTAAAGGAAGTAATACGCTATATGGCCAGGAGAAACAATAATGTAAATGCTGCAGATAAGGGGGGAAATAGTGCCAAAAGGAGTTGGCTATCCATACCATCTTAATTAATTTCCTATGGAAAATCCTAACTCATCAAATTTAACAGATTCTGTGTTAAGCACAAATAGCAAATTTAACACTTTGGAAACTCATCCAGCAGTTTCAGACATTAATTCATAGAATCATAGGATCCTAGAGTTGGAAAAGAGACCTCCTGGGCCATCATCCAGTCCAACCCCATTCTGCCAAGAAGCAGGAATATTGCATTCCAATCACCCCTGACAGATGGCCATCCAGCCTCTGTTTCAAAGCTTCCAAAGAAGGAGCCTCCACCACACTCCAAGGCAGAGAGTTCCACTGCTGAATGGCTGTCACAGTCAGGAAGTTCTTCCTCATGTTCAGGTGGAATCTCCTCTCTTATAGTTTGAAGCCATGGTTCCGCATCCTAGTCTCCAAAGCAGCAGAAAACAAGTTTGCTCCCTCCTCCCTGTGGCTTCCTCTCACATATTTATACATGGCTATCATATCCCCTCTCAGCCTTCTCTTCTTCAGGCGAAACATGCCCAGCTCTTTAAGCCACTCCTCATAGGGCTTGTTCTCCAGACCCTTCATAGAATCATAGAATCAAAGAGTTGGAAGAGACCTCGTGGGCCATCCAGTCCAACCCCATTCTGCCAAGAAGCAGGAATATTGCATTCCAGTCACCCCTGACAGATAGCCATCCAGCCCCTGTTTAAAAGCTTCCAAAGAAGGAGCCTCCACCACACTCCGAGGCAGAGAGTTCCACTGCTGAACGGCTCTCACAGTCAGGAAGTTCTTCCTCATGTTCAGATGGAATCTCCTTTCTTGTAGTTTGAAGCCATTGTTCCATTGCGTCCTAGTCTCCAGGGAAACAGAAAGGAAGCTTGCTCCCTCCTCCTCCTCCCTGTGACTTCCTCTCACATATTTATACATGGCTCTCATGATGTCTCCTCTCAGCCTTCTCTTCTTCAGGCTAAACATGCCCAGCTCCCCAAGCCGCTCCTCATAGGGCTTGTTCTCCAGACCCTTCATAGAATCTTAGAATCATAGAATCAAAGAGTTGGAAGAGACCTCATGGGCCATCCAGTCCAACTCCTTGCCAAGAAGCACATGATGTCAACTTGTACTTGATTATATACGGTATGTATGATAAATTACTTTTAAGCAGGATGACATAATCCACTGGTTTTTATGTTTCCAGCAGAACAGGCCAAGGAGAATAGTACCTCTTAAAGCTTGTGTAACATCCTCTTTAAATGTTAATGTTAATGTCTCCATTTTGAGCTGAACAAATAAAAAGCCCAACAATGTGGATGTAACTAGTGCTAACGAGCAGAAATACAGGCTTGGAATATAAAATAACAACAATCGGAAAACTTGCCTGAAATGACCAAAAAAACATACACATTTGGATTAGGACAATGTAAATCATTGTTTCAAAATGTGCCGTGAACAAAGGACTCTTAACTCGAGAACGTCAAAATGTCATTTTACTCCCAATCATTTTCTTTTCAGAGAAATAATAAAGAAGGGCTTTGGTAGACCCTTCAACGGAGGATGTGGGATGAAAAATTCAAGAGCCTTTCCTGCCAGTTTGCCATCTATGCCATGCATTTTTGTCCTTTTTTTTAATGTGCTTGGAATAAGCCAGCTGTTTCTATGTTCCCACAGCAATGCAATCCGCCTCCTCTCACATTTCAGTCTTTCCCCCTTCAGAGGGCACGCTGGATTTTAGTATGCCATAAAAATGAAGGCTGGGGTATTTCAGATATTGGCTGGCACCCTGTTACTGGCATACACTTTGCATTGCCATACATGTTTGCCGTGACTCAAGTGATGTGTTCTGTTAAGAAGAAGAGTTGTGTTTATAGTCATGCTTTGCACTCAAGTTGCAGACTGCAGACTGTTAGGGCTGGGCGGTTTCGTTCGTTAATTTCGTAATTCGTTAATAATTCGTATTTAAAGTAGCTTACGATCCGATGTTGAACCATTCAGGAGCAACTAAAAATCGAAACGAATTTTTAAAATTTATTTCATATTGTTTCGTAATTGTTTCGAAATAGTTTCAAAATTGTTTCGTTATTATTTCGTTATTATTTCCGTATGTCTGGTGCAAGTTTTATAGTTGTTGTGTGTTTTATCACACCAACAGTCAACCACAGAGGGAGAGGGAAGCTTCAGAAGTTCCCCCTCTCCCATTTGGAGGGGTTTTTTTTTGCATATTGTGCAATCGCGTCCGCCATTAACGAATCGATTCGTTATTGTTTCAAAATTGTTTCGTAATTTCTGAAATTTCGTAAATATCGAACTTTTTAAAAGAAAAATTTCGGAATTCTTTTAAAAAACGAAACGCAAAAACCCCCTAAAACGAATTGAGTTTAGAAACAAATTTTTCCGTGGTTGCCCAGCCCTACAGACTGTGATTGCACCTTGTATCTTGCAGTTAGCATGTATGTGAAATGTTGCTATTCTGCACAGGGACTGTGTTGTGCTGTATAGTATCATTGTATATGGATATGGCAACAGTCTTGGACAACAATGGCTCCCAAAGTGACCCGTTTAAGGTGGAATCAGGTGTCAAACAGGAATATGTTATTGCCCCAACCTTATTTTCCATCTTCATCGCTATGATACTTCATCTTGGGTTGTTGTAGGTTTTTCATGGCTGGAATCACTCAGTTCTTGTGGGTTTTTTCGGGCTATATGGCCATGTTCTGGAGGCAATTTCTCCTGACGTTTCGCCTGCATCTATGGCAAGCATCCTCAGAGGTAGTGAGGTCTGTTGGGATTAGGAAAATGGGTTTATATATCTGTGGAATGACCAGGGGTGGACAAAGGACTCTTGTCTGCTGGAGCTAGGTGTGAATGTTTCAACTGACCACCTTGATTAGCATATAATGGCCTGACAGTGCCAGGAGAAAACTTTTGTTGAGAGGTGATTAGATGTGCCTGATTTTGGACAATTTCAATAGAAAAGATGAAACAATGAAAATGAACAAAATCTGTCTACCAATATTAAAAAAAACTCTAAAATTACAATAGCAAAACAACAGAGAGTAAACAGTCAGGCACATTTAATCACCTCTCAACAAAAGATTCCCCCAGGCACTGCCAGGCCATCAAATGCTAATCAAGGTAGTCAGTTGAAACATTCCCCCCAAGCTCCAGCAGACAAGAGTCCTTTGTCCCACCCTGGTCATTCCACAGATATATAAACCCTTTTTCCTAGTTCCAACAGACCTCACTACCTCTGAGGATGCTTGCCATAGATGCAGGCGAAACGTCAGGAGAGAATTGCCTCCAGAACATGGCCATATAGCCCAGAAAAACCTACAACAACTCAGTGATTCCAGCCATGAAAGCCTTCGACAATACAAATAAAATCCTGTTGCATGTATATATCAAAACATAGACATGGCCCCAGTTCCTTCATATTTCTAGAACTCTGCTCTCCAGGTGAATTGCCCATTAATTTGGGGGGAATCCTGAGCCATTTGTGTGCAATGATCACTGCTTTGGGTGGTGTGCTCGGACATTTGGACAACATGGCCAGTCTAGCAGAGTTGATGGCATAAGACAGTGATGGGCAACCTTTTGAGCTTGGTGTGTCAAAATTTGCCAAAAACCTGGGTGGGGTGTCAACTTCGAGAAAAAAACCCCATAATTTTGCAATATTTATAGTTTCAATAAGAAAAATGTATATTCCATGCTGAGTTACGGAGTGAACAATGCTCAAACGTGCAGATGTTAAATTTGTAGAGCCTTTTACAAATTTAAGGATGGAATCAGATTGGCTCTTATAAGGCGTACTTCTCTGTGTCTGCGTGTCATCAAAAATAGCCATGCGTGTCAGTGCTGACACGCGTGTCATAGGTTCACCATCATGGGCATAGGAGCATTGCTTCAATGCTGGTGGTCTTTGCTTTTTCCAGCATGCTGGCATTTTTCTTCCTGTCTTCCCAAGAGATTTGCAGGATTTTTTGGAGGCAACGCTGCTGGAATCATTTGAGAAGTTGAGTAGACAGTCCACAGTTTCTAGTGGGTTACACGTAACTGGTTAAAGCAACCCTGAAATGTAACTAGGTATAGCAACCAACCATACCAGCTAACCATTGCCACTCTTTGAGGCTGCCAAAACAACCAAGTGTCCTGAAACAAGTCCCAAAGCTGCCATTACCTTTCTATGCCATTATGTTCCTAAGTGATGTCTTCAAATGTTATATCCACAAACGAGGGATGAGCTGCTGAAATAGGCAGCACGTTTCACTGCCAATGAAAGGCCCCTCGTGCGTGAAATGTATTGCCTTCTCCTTTAAGGACTTTACTGCCTCAGTGACCTTTATGTTCAACAAAAAAAAGCTTTTTTAATCTCCTACACTGCTCACTAAGTGGTTTCCCATTTGACTGGCATTATTGAATCAGCGTTTGCATTGGCAGGTTATGACACTCAGAATTGGAATGACATTCTCTTTCAATAGAAGCAATAATAATAATAATAATAATAATAACAATAATAAGAATAATAATTTGAATCTAGCTGCCTTTAAAAGTCTGCTTGATTTGTAATACAGCAAGGTTCATTCTCCAGCAAATGTAGTCTGTATTGAGCCAGTCCAGGACTCGAAGTTGTTTAGTATACTGAGCAAGTCTGACATAGATTTGGAGGTATTAAGGGATTTGGACTGCTTACTTCTTTTGGTGAAAGCTGGACAATGACATATGGACTGGATCCATGCCTGATCTCTCTCAGAGCAACTGTTCAAGCTAACGAAAGGGTACGGTTTTGGTTGTTGTTGTTCATTCGTTCAGTCGTCTCCAACTCTTCGTGACCTCATGGACCAGCCCACGCCAGAGCTCCCTGTCGGCCGTCACCACCCCCAGGCTCTCCTTCAAGGTCAGTCCAGTCACTTCAAGGATGCCATCCATCCATCTTGCCCTTGGTCGACCCCTCTTCCTTTTGCCTTCCACTTTCCCCATCATCATTCCCTTCTCCAGGCTTTGCTGTCTCCTCATGATGTGGCCAAAGGACTTCCACTTTGTCTCTAGTCTCCTTCCCTCCAATGAGCAGTCGGGCTTTCTTTCCTGGAGGATGGACTGGTTGGATCTTCTCGCAGTCCAAGGCACTCTCAGCACTTTCCTCCAACACCACAGCTCAAAAGCATCAATCTTCCTTCGCTCAGCCTTCCCTAAGGTCCAGCTCTCACATCCATAGGTGACTACAGGGAAGACCATGGCTTTGGCTAGGCAATAGATCTTGGTTGCCAGTCTGATGTCTCTACTCTTTACTATTTTATCAAGACTGGTCCTTGCTCTCCTCCCAAGAAGTAAGCGTCTCCTGATTTCCTGGCCACAGTCTGCATCTGCAGACATCTTTGCACCTAGAAATACAAACCCTGTCACGGCCTCCACGTTTTCTCCCTCTATTTTCCAGTTGTCAATCATTCTTGTTGCCATAATCTTGGTTTTTTTGACGTTTAGCTGCAACCCGGCTTTTGCGCTTTCTTCTTTCACCTTGATTAGAAGGCTCCTCAGCTCCTCCTCGCTTTCGGGCATCAGAGTGGTGTCATCTGCATATCTGAGGTTGTTAATGTTTCTTCCAGCCATTTTCACCCCAGCTTTGCATTCCTCAAGCCCCGCACATCCTCGCATGATGTGTTCTGCATACAAGTTAAAAAGGTTGGGTGAGAGGATGCAGCCTTGCCGGACGCCTTTCCCAATCTTGAACCCGCCTGTTGTTCTGTGGTCAGTTCTGACTGTTACGGTTTTGGTACAATATGGTTAATGGATGAAAATAATAATAATAATAATAATAATAATAATAATAATAATAGCAGTAGTAGTAGTAGTAAAACTTTATTTATATTCTGCCCTTCTCACCCCGAAGGGAACTCAGGGTGGTTCACAGTACACATACAAGGGAGACATTCAATGCCACTTTGTATAGACAATACACAGACAAACAGAACAGACAGAATGGAAAAGACAATTCAGAAGAGATAGAAGGAAAGAAGGAAAGAAGGAAGGAAGAAAGGCAGTAGGCCTGGGTAACAACGGAAAAATTTGTTTCTAAAATCGATTTGTATTTGGGGTTTTTTTTTGTTTCGATATTTAAAATAATTACAAAATTTTCCTTTTAAAAAGTTCGATATTTACTAAATTTCATAAATGGTAAAAAATTAACGAATCGATTTCCGAAACAATAACGAATCGATTCGTTAATGGCGGACGCGACCGCGAAATACGCTAAAAAACCTCCAAAACCTTCTGAAGCTTCCCTCTCCCTCTGTTTTTGACTGTTGGTGTGATATTATAATTTTTTTTCACTAATTAAACCATAAAACTGGCCCAGACATGCGGAAATAATAACGAAACGACCTCAAAACAATAACGAAACGAATACAATATCGAAATACGAAGCATTTACAAAACGTTTTTGAAAATTCGTTTTTTTAATAGTTGCTCCAGAATGGTTCGTTATCGTTTTGTAATTGAAAAAATTAACGAATTATTAACGAATTATGAATTAACGAAACGAAACCGCCCAGCCCTAGAGAATAGGTTCATAACTTCATATACAGACCTGTTGGTCCCGGAATTTCTGCCTCCGTCGTCCACACTAGCTGCTTTGTCCTGGAATTTTGCAGCCCCCAAGATGACCACCATGGGATGTCCGCTGGAATTTTCAGTGCTTTAAAAAAAACTTAAGATGCAAATGTGTGAATCACAGTATAAGTTCAGTTCCTGGGTTACAGAGGCTGCATGGCTATCTCTGCAGACAAGTTTGGTTGTCTACTTGTGCCTGGGAACTACAGGGTGCTGTTCCTGGGTTATACATGTTTGTTCCTCGTTGCTTTTATCATAAAAACATGGGAAAGTTGATTACATGGCAAAATTTTTGTTTATGTGTCACAAACTTCATTAAGCATGTGGAAAACAAAGTTTCTCTTGCTGGGATAAAGTTTTTGCCCTCTAGAATCCTAGAGTTGGAAGAGACCTCCTGGGCCACTATCCAGTCCAACTCCATTCTGCCAAGAAACAGGAATATTGCATTCAAAGCACCCCTGACAGATGGCCATCCAGCCTCTGCTTAAAAGCTTCCAAAGAAGGAGCCTCCACCACACTCCCTCCGGGGCAGAGAGTTCCACTGCTGAACGGCTCTCACAGTCAGGAAGTTCTTCCTCATGTTCAGATGGAATCGTCTCTCTTGTAGTTTGAAGCCATTCCTCCATTGCGTCCTAATCTCCAGGGAAGCAGAAAACAAGCTTGCTCCCTCCTCCTCCCTGTGGCTTCCTCTCACGTATTTATACATGGCTACCATGTCTCCTCTTAGCCTTCTAGTCAACTGTTGCCATGTTTTAAGGATACAACCAATCAGGAACTGACATGTATAACCCAGGGACAAACCAACATAAAAAATCCATTATTTTCTGAAGGCTGGAAAAGAAATGGACTGAGGAGCTAGCCCATTTGCTATTATTTGCCTTGGAAGTCCTAAAGTTTGCCATTGGGTTGTTATAGGTTTTTTCAGGCTATATGGCCATGTTCTAGAGGCATTCTCTCCTGACGTTTCGCCTGCATCTATGGCAAGCATCCTCAGAGGTAGTGACGTCTGTTGGAAGTAGGAAAATGGGTTTATATATCTGCGATTGACGGGAACAAGAGACAGGGTCTTCTCAGTGGTGGTCCCTCAACTATGGAACACCCTTTCTAGGGATATTAGATCGGCCCCCTCTCTCCTAACATTTTGAAACAGAGTCAAAACCTGGCTGTTTGAGCAGGCATTTGCAGACGCAGTGTAACAGACTAATTGAGATCCACGGAACGATTGGACGATGTGACGGAAAAATGATTTTAGTGATGAGACGCTGAAGACTTGTGTTTTTTGGTTTTTATTGTTTGATTGCTTTTATATGGTTTATATTTTATGTAATACTAGCTGTCCCCTGCCACGCGTTGCTGTGGCCCAGTCTGGTGATCTGGAAAATAAAGTAAATAGAAAGTGCTGGTTTCTAATCTATGTCATGTCTTTCTGCTTGTGGGTAAACAGTATTTCTTGCTGTTTCTTTGTCAGTGTTGATGTGGAGATTGTCTGGTTTGCCTACTCTGCGACATTCAACATATCGTTGTCCTTCTTTAGGGGTCCCTTTGAAATCTTTGATACTGCATCTGTCATATACATATGTGTGTGTGTGAATGGCTGGATGGCCCTTTGTCAGGAGGGCTTTGTTTTGTTGCCCTGGTGAAGGGAGCTGGACTGGATGGCCTTAAGGCAGCATTTCTCAACCTGGGAAGTCAATACACCAAGGGGGGGGTCACCAGGGGGGTGTCAGAAGGGTCACCAAAGACCACCAGGAAACACAGTATTTCCTGTTGGTCATGGGGGTTTTGTGTGGGATGTTTGGCCCAATTCCATCGTTGGTGAGGTTTGGAATGCTCCTTGATTGTAGGTGAACTATAAATCCCAGTAACTACAACTCCCAAATGTCAAGGTCTATTTCCCCCAAACTCCATCTGTGTTTATATTTGGGCATATTGATTATTCGTGCCAAGTTTGGTCCAGATCCATCATTGTTTGAGTCCACAGTGCTCTCTGGATGTAGGTGAACTACAACTCCAAAACTCAAGGTCAATGCCCACCACCCTTCCAGTATTTTCTGTTGGTCATGGGAGTTCTGTGTGCCAAGTTTGGTTCAATTCTATCGTTGATGGAGGTCAGAATGCTCTTTGATTGTAAGTGAGCTATAAATCCCAGCAACTACAACTCCCAAATGACAAAATCATAATTTTTTGATTGATGGTCCCTCCTTGTGTAGTGAGGCATTTTGTTGCCAAATTTGGTGTGATTTCGCTCATTGGTTCTTTTGTTTTTAAGGTACTCATTATGCACAGAGCATTTATATAGAGAGAGATAATATGGAGGCTCCTTCTTTGGAAGCTTTTAAGCAGAGGCTGGATGGCCACCTGTCAGGGGTGATTTGAATGCAATATTCCTGCTTCTTGGCAGAATGGGGTTGGACTGGATGGTGGCCCAGGAGGTCTCTTCCAACTCTTTGAGTCTATGATTCTAATGTTTTTAACTGTATTTATGTTGTTTGGGGGCATTGACTACTGACTGCAAACTGCCTCAAGTCACCTCCAGGTTGAGAGGGGCAGTATATAAATATGGTAAATAATAAATAATAAATAAATTAGTAGTCATTAGTGACTTCCATTGTTGTTCATCTCAATGAGTAGGAAGCACCTGAGACAGGATTCTCATTAGCAGTCTTTTCAATCCATGAACACTTAGAAACAAAAACAAAACCCAAAGCTCTCTTCAGTCAAGTACTTGTCTGTTCGTGTTACAGCAAGCACGCATGTATTGAAAAAGACAACGGAAGGAGCAAAAACCACGCCCCTCCACATCCCGCCATGCCATCGTATTCAGGACTATCCCTGGTACTAATGAGAGGGAGGAAATGATCAGAAGTGTTGGCGTTATTGAGTGCTGCCTCTCTTTAATGACAAACTTTAACTAATTAGGCTTTGAACAGGAAATCAAATGAAATTGCATGAAGACTCAATTTTCCATACAGCTGAAGATCTGACCTTTTAGGAATGGGGGAAGAAAGTTATTTTTAATTAAGATGATTAATCATTTCCTGTTGTTTCCAATTAATTGGAGTTGGGGTTTTTTTTAAAAAAGAAGCCAACTAGATGGCAATAGTGGGGGTCTTAAGAGAGAGGAAAATGATTGACGTGGACACCTTTACATCCTCTAATCGCTTTGAACATCCTACTCTGAATAAAGGGATTGCAACACCAGTCCTTGAATTTCTCCTTGTCGCCCAGCCCAGGTTTTGGGTGCATTTGTTGTAGTACAGTGTGCTGATCAAGCTACTATTAGTAGTAGAAGGGGAAAGAGGACTGCTCAGGTGTTGGAACAGGAGCAGCAAAGGAAGCGAATTAGAGAGATATTCATGACACCTACAGATTCTGAGTCGTTCGAGGGTTTCATAGACTCTGAGATGGAGGAGGAGGGAGTAGAGGTTTGAAGCTGGTTACTCGGGCGCAAGAGTCAGATGAAGAGAGGGAAAGGAAGCGGATCCGTGAAATACTTAATGCTCCAACTGAGGAGGAAGACTTTATGGGGTTCATGGGGAGTGATGGGACTGAAAGTGATAACAGAGAGGAGGATGGGCTAGACTGGACCCATGTGCAGGAGATCAGGGACATATGTACCCAACCCACATCAAGTGATGAGTTTGAGGGGTTTTCGGGAGATTGGCAACCTGGTAATACATGGGGTGATCTAAGTCTTGATAGACGCTGGAAAAGTTGGAGGGACGGGCGGTGGCGAGCAGCTGTGGAAGCCAAGGCACCTGAAAGTGTTGAAGACAGGATGGAGAGCAGTTCATCATCTGATAATGAGTTGTAGGATAAAAGAAGGTCTCAAACTATTGGAACTTTGCAGTAGGCAAAGTGTTGCATTTGGACTTTGTTGCTGCCATTACTCTCGCCTTGGGTCCTGGGACTGCAGATTACTGTGTTTCCATGCTTCTACTGACCAGAATCCTGTAAGTGCTGACTTCTACTTCCTTGCTGACTTCAGATTGTTTTTGGATGACGACATCGCGTTTTGGACTCAAATTTCTGCTCTTGGATGTGCTATGACTTTGGACTGTTCCCTGACTACGTTTTTGCTTGCTTCCACCTTGCTCCCTTTTGTTTTGTGAACTCTGTGTTTTTTAAGCAGTTTGCTTGAACTTTTTGTTATACCGGATTATACTCCAGTATAATCCGGATTATTCTCCAAGTTGCGTTTTTTGCATAGAAGTTTGCTACAGACTTTGTTTTCTTTCTAGATACAGTGAGTTAAGCGTTTCTAAGCTATTTTTGTTACTTTAATAAACCTTGTTTGGACCTTTTACCTGTGTTTGGCTCCTTTAAGGCTTCTGGTTCACGACAGTATTTGCTTGTTTTTTGGTTTATTGGGCCAGGAGCCAGGCTTTTAAATCCCTCACATCTTAATAGAAACACAAATAAAGACTCACCAACAGAATTGCATTTGAGGGATAGTAGACTGACAACAAATATCACATGTGGTAGGCTATGATTCAGTGGAAGAAACTGGCAAAACCACCTCTGTGTATTCCTTTGGCTAAGAAAGCCTTATGAAATTTATGGGGACAGTGCAAACTGATAGTCAGATTGTGGGTGCAAACATACATACACACATGAGTTGTAAGTCTTTCTAATATATAACTACAGCTATTATTTCTAAACATATGCAATTTTTATCCTATACTCTTCCCCTCCTTTTTAAAAAAAGTGCAATAGTGAGAATGATTGCTTCTTCTCCTTCCTCTTCCTTGTTCCCTTCTTCATTCTCTTCCTTCTCCAACCATTCCACCATATTGTTGTTATTCGCCATCAAGATAACTTTAACTCAGCGTTTCTCAACCTGGGGGTCGGGACCCCTGAGGAGGTCGTGAGGGGGTGCAGAGGCGTCACCAAAGACCATCAGAAAACATATATTTCTGATGGTCTTTGGAACACAGTGCTCTCTGGAGGTAGGTGAACTACATATCCCCTAAATCACTGTCAATTCCTCCCAAATCCCTCCAGTATTTTCTATTGGTCATGGGGGCTCTGTGTGAAAAGTTTGGCCCAACTCTATCATTGGTTGGGTTCAAGGGGCTCTTTGATTGTAGGTGAACTATAAATCCCAGCAACAACAACTCCCAAATGACAAGTCCCATTTCTCCCAAACTCTACCAGTGTTTGCAGGTGGGCATATTGAGTGATTGTGCTGAGTTTGGTTCAGAGTCGTCATTGTTTGAGTGGATGTAGCTGAACTACAACTCCAAAACTCAAGGTCAATGCCCACCAAAACCTTCCAGTATTTTCTGTTTGTCATGGGAGTTCTGTGTGCCAAGATGGTTCAATTCCATTGTTGGTGGAGTTCAGAATGCTCTTCGATTGTAGGTGAACTATAAATCCCAGGAACTACAACTCCCAAATGACAAAATCAATTTGCCCTCAACCCACCAGTATTCAAATTTGGGCGTATTTTGTATTTGTGCCAAATTTGGTCCAGTGAATGAAAATACATCCAGCATATCAGATATTTACATGACGATTCATAACAAGAGCAAAATTGCAGATATGAAGAAGCAACGGAAATAATGTTATGGTTGGGGGTCAACACAACACGAAGAACTGTACTAAGGGGTTGCGGCACTAGGAAGGTTGAGAACCACTGGCTTAGACTAACAGCAAAAGTAGCATTTGCACCCCTTCTGTGTAGGAAAAGCTGTAGTGTAACAAGATCCAAATCGTCTTTCTCCGTCTAACCTGCAGATTCAATTACCTTAGCCCAAGATTCCCATTGATGTTCTCTGATTTCTCAGCAAAATTTAATAACCAAGGTTTTGTATTACTAGAATCCATTACTTTTTAACACAATATGCCACAGTGTCTTTATGAGTGTACTAAGTAGGGCCATAAATAATTGAAAGTAAATGACACTTGTTAGAATAAATGATGAACAAAGTGCATTTTGTAGTACAGTCACTTGGATTTTGCTAATTGTGTTTGATGGTTTGCTTGGCTTACTAAGGAAGGGAACGCCTGATGAAGCTCATCTTTCAACACAGCGGATGGCGAGGCTTCTTGTTTACGTTTCTCTTGCTGCCTATTGAATTTGTCTCTTCCTTATAATTGACATAATATAAAATAACTGAATAAGTATCAGACCCATAGAGTGCAGAGGTAAACGAATCACTCGGTCCTCGGGTCAGTCAATTTAGATTCTGGACATAGTCGAAAACTTGTTTAATTAGCCATCTTTTCAGATTTGTTTGGAAAACTTGAAGAGTGGGGGCTAATTCATAGAATCATAGAATCCTAGAATCAAAGAGTTGGAAGAGACCTCCTGGGCCATCATCCAGTCCAACTCCTTTCTGCCAAGAAGCAGGAATATTGCATTCAAATCAGCCCTAACAGATGGCCATCCAGCCTCTGTTTCAAAGCTCCCAAAGAAGGAGCCTCCACCACACTCCCTCCAGGGCAGAGAGTTCCACTGCTGAACGGCTCTCACAGTCAGGAAGTTATAGAATCATAGAATCAAAGAGTTGGAAGAGACTTCCTGGGCCACCATCCAGTCCAACCCCATTCTGCCAAGAAACGGGAATATTGCATTCAAAGCACCCCTAACAGATGGCCATCCAGCCTCTGTTTCAAAGCTTCCAAAGAAGGAGCCTCCGCCACACTCCGGGGTAGAGAGTTCCACTGCTGAACGGCTCTCACAGTCAGGAAGTTCTTCCTCATGTTCAGGTGGAATCTCCTCTCTTGTAGTTTGAAGCCATTGTTTCCTTGCGTCCTAGTCTCCAGGGAAGCAGAAAGGAAGCTTGCTCCCTCCTCCTCCCTGTCGCTTCTTCTCACATATTTATACATTTAATCTCTCTAGGAAAGGCATTCCAAAGCCAGGGGCCCACCACCAAGAAGGCCCCTCTCTCATCCCCACCAATCTCATCTGAGATGGAGGTGAAGCTAAGAGAAGGGCCTCTCCAGAAGATATTAAGGCCCACACCGGTTCATGGAAGGACATGTGGTCTTGAAGATACCTGGAACGAATCCTCTTCCATTTCCATTAATGGCAGTATCATGTTGTGTGAAGACCTTCCTGGCCTGCTGTGGCATCCAAGTAATGGAATCACCTCTCCTTGGTTTTCGGAAATTTAAAGTAAGCTTTCCCTAGTGTGAAAATCAAAAAGAGGACACATTTATCAAACGATGACTATGAACAACTCTGATGCAACAATTCTCATTTTAAATACCCCTACTACAGACGGTATGGTAAATGCTACTAGAAATTTTCCTAACTTTCATTGTAGTTAAATACAGTAGAGTCTCACTTATCCAACATAAACGGGCCAGCAGAACATTTATTTATTTATTTATTTATTTATTTATTTATCTATCTATTTATTTAAAACCATCCTTCTCAGCTCCCAAAGGAGTACTCAAGGCGGCTTACAATTGGCAATCATTAGATGCGGACAAAGAACTATTACAGCACAGCAATTAACATAAACAGGTCGACAACAGTGAAAATACATTAAAATACAGTAGAAATAGATTAAAAATAACGGCCCTTAAAATATTAACACAACCAAGTCTGAGTCTGCAAATCCAAATCATAGTCTAGAGTAGGGGTCCTCAAACTAAGGCCCGAGGGCCGGATATGGCCCTCCAAGGTCATTTACCCAGCCCTCACTCAAGGTCGACCTAAGTCTGAATCGACTTGAAAGCACACAACAACAACAACAACAACAACAACAAAAACAACAACAATTCTATCTCATCAGTCAAAAGCAGGGCCACACTTCCCATTTATATACTAATAAGTTTATAGTTGTTAAAAGTGTTTTTCATTTTAATTATTGTATTGTTCTAAAGTGTTTTTTGCACTACAAATAAGAGATGTGCAGTGTGCATAGGAATTCATTCATGTTTTTTTTTTCAAATTATAATCTGGCCCTCCAACAGTTTGAGGGACTGTGACCTCGCCCTCTGTTTATAAAGTTTGAGGACCCTTGGTCTAGAGTTCCAGTCCAAGGTCTCTTCATTGATAATTCTCACGAGCCATTACAGTTGCTGCTCAGCAAGTTGCCCGAATGCTTGGTCCCAGAGCCAAGACTTGAGTTTTTTTCCTGAAGGAGAGGAGAGATGGAGTCGCCCTGATTTCACTGGGGAGTGTATTCCACAGGAGGGGAGCCACCTACCGAGAAGGCCCTGTCTCTCATCTCCGCCAGTCACACTTGTGAGGGTGGTGGGATCGAGAATAGGGCTCCCCCGATGATCATAAACTCCAAGGTGAGTCAAAGAGTGAGATATGTTCGGACAAGTAAACTGGGCCAGAACCATTTAGGGCTTTATAGATCAAGACCAGAATGTTGAATTGTGCTCAGACATGAACTGGCAGCCAGTGGGGCTGACAAAGCAGGGGAGTGGTATGCTCCCTGTAAGTCATTCCTGTGAGTAATCTGGCTGCCGACCATTGGACTAGACCTATAAATCTGTTGGGGTTCAGCCTGATCCTGATCTGTGTGAACAGGATTCTCTGATAGTTTTTCCGACTGAGTAAGCTCTCCCTGACTCTGACAGTGTGGAATCTGTTGTTGATGCAGAGGTCAGTGGGAATGAAAACGAAACCCAACAGCTAGAAGAGAATGTTTTGGAAGTTAGCCGTGATATCTCTCCACCTGGGGTTGATAATGAGGACCGAAGAGAACAGATAGTCAGAGATAGATATGTTTCCCAGTCTGTACGAAGGTCACAGCGCTTACAGCAGAAAGAGGCCCAGACAGAAAAGTCAAGGGGCGTTTCTAAGAATAGCTTCTTTGGTTTCAGAGGGTTCCTGCCGGGTGCTTCTTTAGGTCAAGCAACGTTTGGGACTGTGGCTGGCCTTGGCAGAATTCCTGTGTTCCATGGCCAGTAATCCCAGAAGCTTCTAGTTTCCAAGTTCATGGTTAGTAAAAGGCTAACAGACTCCTGGTTATTGTTTTGTAGCTTTTGAAGTTTTGCTCAAGTTCAGAGATCCTATTGACTACTGTGTTTTTCTGTGGCTTTTTGACTCTGCGTTTACCTTTCTTTTGTAACCAATTTTTCATCAATAAACAAGGATTGCTTTTCCTACAGTCCAGAGTGGTGGATTTATTCTTATGGTCTTGTTTCTTGAACTGGGATGCAACAAAATCCCTAAACGACTCCGGCCCAGTTTACCTGTCTGAACGGATTCTCCCCTATGAACCATCAAGGTTGTGAAGATCTTCTGGAGGGGCCCTGCTCTCGGTCCCACCACCCTCGCAATCGCGTTTGGTGGGGACGAGGGATGGGGCCTTCTTGATGGTGGCTCCTCGGCTCTGGAACTCTCTCCCGCTGGAGATTAGATCTGCCCTTTCTCTCCTGATGTTTAGAAAGCTGGTGAAATCTTGGCTTTGGAATATGGCATTTGATGAGTGAGTCAATAACTCTTGACCACACTGACGGATGGTGATGAATTGTGATTTCCTCTGACGAACTGGCCTTAAGTAATTATATGATTGTATTTTAATGTATTTTATGGATTAGTGTATTATGAGGTTGTGATGTTTTTATATTATTGTCTATGAATCTTCTGTTGTGAACCGGCCTGAGTCCCTCTTCGGAGGTCGAGAAGACCGGGTTATAAAAGCTCTAAATAAATAAATAAATAGTTGGATAAACATTGGATAAGCAAAAATGTTGGATAATAAGGAGAGATTAAGGAAAAGACTATTACATCAAATTACATTATGATTTTACAAATTAAGCACCAAAACATCATGTTTTACAACAAATCGACAGAGAAAGCTGTTCCATACACTATGTAGTAATTACTGTATTTACAAATTTAGCACCAAAACATCACAATGTATTGAAACAGCTGTGGATCTGGGTGGGAGGCAGACTGCGTTGGATAATAAAGAACGTTGGGTGAGCAAAGGTTGGATAAGCCAGACTCTGCTGTAACACCAATTTTGTGATATTTTAAAAACTAAGGGGTCAACATGTCGATGGATTGGAGAAATAAAAGCAGGCACAGTAGATGTCGAAGGAGATGGAAAAGATAACTGCAGAGAGAGACACACTTGCTAAGCTCATTGAGGGTACGTTTTACTGATGGGTTGTTGTAGGTTTTTTCGGGCTATATGGCCATGGTCTAGAGGCATTATTATTATTATTACTATTATTATTATTATTATTACGTTATTTGTACCCCGCTAGCATCTCCCGAAGGACTGGATGCGGCTTACACAGGCCAAGGCCTCAAAACACAATACAACAATACAATACCTAAACGTATTAAAAACAGTTAAGCAGAATAAACAACAAACAGTAAACAATACATCAAGACACTATAAAACTGGGCCAGGCCAGAGTAATGGGTACAAGATTAAAAGTGCTGATGTGGCAGGAGGTATGTAGGATTATAAAGTAAGTGCAGTGTGCGGTGTGCAGTATCTTAGTTCTACTAAAGTGCTTCTAGGACTTGGTATTGGAGGTTCCTAATCTGAGAAGGCTCATCGGAACAGCCAGGTCTTCAAGTTCTTTCTGAAGACTGCCAATGTAGGGGCCTGTCTAAGATCTCTTGGGAGGGTGTTCCAGAGTCGGGGGGCCACCACAGAAAAGGCCCTGTCTCGAGTCCCCACCAAGCGCGCTTGTGACGCAGGCGGGATCACAAGCAGGGCCCCTACAGATGAGTGTAGTGTACGCGTGGGTTTGTAGACAGAGATGCGGTCACACAGGTAGGGTGGTCCCAAACTGTTCAGGGCTTTGTAGGTAAGCACCTGTACCTTGAATTGGGCTCGGAAGATAAATGGCAGCCAGTGGAGCTCCTTGAACAGGAGGGTTGACCTCTCTCTGTAAGGAGCCCCAGTTAACATTCTGACCGCTGCCCATTGGACCAGTTGGAATTACCGAGCCGTTTTCAAGGGCAGCCCCACATAGAGCGCATTGCAGTAGTCCAATCTAGAGGTGACTAAGGCATGGACCACACCGGCCAGATCAGCCTTCGCGAGGTACGGTCGCAGCTGACGCACAAGTCTTAATTGTGCAGCTGGCGCACAAGTCTTAATTGTGACCTCACTTCCTCTGAGGATGCTTGCCATAGATGCAGGCGAAACGTCAGGAGAGAATGCCTCTAGACCATGGCCATATAGCCCAAAACAAACCTACAACAACCCAGTGATTCCGACCACGAAAGCCTTCGACAATACATTTTACTGTTGTTTCTTTCCGCCATATTCCTGTGCATAACGCTGCACATGGGCAATCCTTCATCCTGTCTTTGCAAACTCTTTGGGGATTATGAAAAGTCGACAAGGCAGCATTTGACTTGTCTGAACGGCCTGAATGCACGCCGAGGCAAAAGTATATATTGGCCAACCCCCTTCTCTTTATAACCCCAAACTCTATTCTCGAAAAGGTAAGAATGGCCTTTTTATAGCACTGAATTCTACCCTTTCCTTCCATTTTAAAGACAGTTAGTGTTTGGCATTTCATTTCCGACATTTCACTTCCCCTCTTTTGCATTTTTTATAAGCACGTATAAACATGCATTACAACATACTCAGCATGAGCAGGGCGATATAAAATCCAATTCTCTCCTGATTTCTCCATTTTTAAAGTTCTTAAACCTTAAGCCTCGGTTTTACCCCTGGTCTCACATCACTGGACCCGTCACTGGAATTAAATCGAGACTGTTAAACTGATGGCTCTAAGGAGGAGAGGGGGAAATAACCCGGCACAGCACTTTAAAACAAAATATCCTAATAAAAACAGCATCTCATTTAAATTTTTATTTTCCGTGCACATGGAAGATAAAGGCAGCCCAATGCTAATAAGAGGGAAAAGGAGGGGAGTGACCTTAATTTTGAATGATCTGTTTTTGGGAAATAATGCTGAAGATTGCAAAAAGGAAAAAAAAAACCCTAGTAATAAATTATACATGAAGTCCAGCTGGTGGTAGCAGAAGTGAAGTCAGCATAGCTAACAAATAGCTGACATCTAGCGGGTAGACCCAGAACTACTAAACAGAACAGCGTTTGGAGAGGGATGGGGTACGGCCCCCTCCATGGGTGCATCTACACCAGTGTTCCTCAACCTTCCTAATGCTGCAACCCCTTAATACAGTTCCTCATGTTGTGGTGACCCCCAACCATAACATTATTTTTGTACCATGCAGCTGTGGACAAGTCTACGTAGGGACCACCAAACACAGAAATGCCCAAACACGAATCAAGGAACATGAAAGGCACTGCAGACTACGTCAACCATAGAAGTCAGCCATAGCCGAGCACCTGATGAACCAACCTGGACACTGCATACCATTTGAGAATTTATTTATTTATTTATTTACTTTATTTGTATACCGCCCTTCTCAGCCCTTGGGCAACTCAGAGCGGTTTACAACAGTTTAGGTATACGGGATACAAAATCATTATGCATTTAAAATACAGAAACATCACAAGTCATTAAACATCATTAACATAAGCATCAAAACATCAATACATCACTATAACAGATCCATCCGGTCTAGTTGGTGAAATCAGAATCCAAAACCCGTTGTCCGTTATTCCGTGTTCCAGTAATCAGTTAATCAATCACACTGCTTAGTCAAATGCCTGTTCAAACATCCAGGTCTTTACTTTCCTCCGGAATGCCAGCAAGGAGGGGGCCGATCTAATATCTGCAGGAAGGGCGTTCCACAGCCGAGGGGCCACCTTTTTTCCTAGTTCCAAGACCTCACTACCTCTGAGGATGCTTGCCATAGATGCAGGCGAAACGTCAGGAGAGAATGCCTCTAGAACATGGCCATATAGCCCGAAAAACCTACAACAACCCAGTGATTCCTGCCATGAAAGCCTTCGGCAATACATTAATTACTGAATTGTACTGTTATGCATCTGTTATGTATCCTCACTGGACCAAATTTGGTACAAATCCCCAAATTTGAATACTGCTGGAGTTGGGGGGGATTGATTTTGTCATGCGGGAGTTCTAGTTGCTGGGATTTATCGTTCACCTACAATCAAAGAGCATTCCGAACTCCACCAACGATGGAATTGAACCAAATTTGGCACACAAAACTCCCAGGACCAACATAAAAATACTGGGTTTAGTGGCCATTGACCTTGAGTTTTGGAGTTGTAGTTCATCTACATCCAGAGACCACTATGGACTCAAACAATGATGGATCTGGACAAAATTTGGCATAGATACTCAATTCGCCCAAATGTGAACACTGGTGAAGTTTGGGGAAAATAGAACTTGACATTTGGGAGTTGTAGTTCCTGGTATTTATAGTTTATAATTCACCTACAATCAAAGGCCATTCTGAACCCCACCAATGATAGAATTGGACCAAACTTCCCATACAGATCTCCCATGACCAACAGAAAATACTGGAAGGCACTGACCTCTCTCTCTCCCCCCCCCCCCCCCCCCCCCCCCCCCCCCCCGCAATTTCTGAGTTGATGCAACAAAAAGTACTTTTACAGTTTTCAATCACTTTGCAGCAATGGAAGTCAGCTGAGGTCAAAGAAGGCAGGTGGGAGGAAGAGGAGGAGGAGGAGGAGAGGAGAACCCCAGGATATTTTAAAAGCAACCTAAGTGGAATAAGAAAGGATTAATCCGGACATTTACATTGATGTTTTTGCTGCTGTTGTATAGAACTTTGAAAATTCACTAGATATACGATCATGCTGTGAGTTCATCATCTCATGGATTTTGCACAAAAAGAAAAGAAGCAGAAAGCAAACGCTAGAACAGCAGCTCCTTCCGTGGATGATCGCTGGGGCCAGCCTGTCTCCTCCTGTCTCTTTATGGGAGAAATGGTCTTTGGTCTTCTGGCTATTGCCTACTTGTGTTACTTACAATGACCTTGTGAAATAAGTCAGTTCTACAACTTTCTCACCAATACAGAAACCTGGGGGAGAGGAGAGATAGTTTCCTTTGGTCAATTAGGGAGTCAATGGCAGAAATGAAATTCAAACCACTGGGCCAAGCTGTGGCACAGCTAGTTAGTAGCCAACTGCATTAAATCATTACTGACTGAGAGGTCAGGAGTTCGAAGCCGGCCCGGGTCAGAGTGAGCTTCCAGCCATTAATAGTATAGCTTGTTGTTGACCTATGCAACAGCCCGAAAGACAGTTTATTTATTTATTTACAATATTTATACAGCGACTCAAAGCGTGTTACAGATTGGCACTAGGGCTGGGCAACCACGGAAAAATTTGTTTCTAAACTCGATTCGTTTTTTGGGGGTTTTTTGCGTTTCGATATTTAAATGAATTCCGAAATTTTTCTTTAAAAAAGTTTGATATTTACAAAATTTCGTAAATTACGAAACAATTACGAAACGATTTCGAAACGAATACGAATCGATTCGTTAATGGCAGACGCGACCGCGCAATACGCTAAAAAACCTCCATATGGGACGGGGGAACTTTTGAAGCTTCCCTCTCCCTCTGTTGTTGACTGTTGGTGTGATATTTATAATTTTTTTTCACTAATTAAACAAACAACAGCTGTAAAACTTGCCCCAGACATGCGGAAATAATAACGAAAAAATTTCGAAACGATTTCGAAACAATTTCGAAACGAATACGAAACGAATACGAAGCAATTACGAAACGAATTGAAAAATTCGTTTCATTTTTCAGATGCTCCTGAATGGTTCAAAATCGCTTCGTTATAAAAAAATAACGAATTTTTACCAAATTACGAAATTACGAAACGAAACCGCCCAGCCCTAATTAGCACAATTCAATGTCAGGCATTCATAAAAATGCCATTTAAACTATCAACATTACAATATAGAACATAAATAAAAACCGTCAAAGCATATAACCATCTGTGTCATCCTGTTAAGAACGTTGTCCAGTAACATTGTCTGGCCATTCCATGTTCATCATTCATAGTTCTGTGTTATCTATTCCGCTGCATTCTCAAAAGCTTGCTCAAAGAGCCAGGTCTTTACTTTTTTTGGAAAGTCTGGAAGAAGGGGGATGATCTAATATCCTTGGGGAGGGAGTTCCATAGCCGGGGGGCCACCACTGAGAAGGCCCTGTCCTTCGTCTCTGCCAATCACACTTGCGAGGCAGGTGGGATCGAGAGCAGGGCCTCCCCAGATGAGCTTAAGCTCCTAGACCAGTGGTTCTCAACCTGGGGTCCCCAGATGTTTTCAGCCTTCAACTCCCAGAAATCCTAACAGCTGGTGAACTGGCTGGCTGGGATTTCTGGGAGTTGAAGGCCAAAAACATCTGGGGACCCCAGGTTGCAAGACAGACCCGTTAAAGCACCAGGTTGAGAACCACTGACCTAGATGGTTCATAGGAGGAGATACGTTTGGACAGGTAAGCTGGGCAGTTGCATCTGTCAAGTAGGAAATGTAGGGACCACTTTATATGGGGAGATGAATTTAACTATTTCACGACACCATAAAAAATCTCCCAGCAGTGTGCATAAGAATGAGGAAGTACTCCATCAAGGACTTGGTGTCACAAGTGGATGGTGAAGCAGCAGCTCCCCCTGTGGGCGGAATCGAGTATACTCTCATGAAGCCAGAAAGCTGGAATGTCAAATTGCCTCTGTGTCTGTCTATTAGGCTTGGGCGGTTTCGTTCGTTAATTTCGTAATTCGTTATTAATTCGTATTTAAATTAGCTTACGATCCAATATTGAGCTATGCAGGAATAGTGTGAGGAGTAAATTAGATTCGAAACAATTTTTTCAATTTATTTCGTAATTATTTCATAATTATTTCGTAATTATTTAGTAATTATTTAGTAATTATTTAGTAATTATTTTCGCATGTCTGGTGCAAGTTTGATAGTTGTTGTTTGTTTTATCACACCAACAGTCAACAACAGAGGGAGAGGGAAGCTTCAGAAGTTCCCCCTGTCCCATTTGGAGGTTTTTTTTAGCATATTGCGCTATCGCGTCTGCCATTAATGAATCAATTCGTAATTATACGAAATTTCGTATATTTCGAAATTTTTAAAAGGAAAATTTCAGAATTATTTAAAAAAATGAAACGCAAGGGCCCCCTAAAAACAAAACGAGTTTAGAACCAAATTTTTCCGTGGTTACCCAAGCCTACTGTCTATATATGTTGTATGTCTAATGGCATTGAATGTTTGCCATGTATATGTGCATTGTAATCCAACCTGAGTCCCCTGTGGGGTGAGATGGGTGTAATATTTATTTATTTTTGTTGTGTCAGGAGCGACTTGATAAACTGCAAGTCGCTTCTGGTGTGAGAGAATTGGCCGTCTGCAAGGACATTGCCCAGGGGATGCGCAGATGATTTGATGCTTTTATCATCCTTGTGGGAGGCTTCTCTCATGTCCCTGCATGAAGAGCTGGAGCTGATGGAGGGAGCTCATCCGCCTCTCCCCAGATTTGAACTTGCAACCTGTCGGAATATTAGGCTTGGGTAACCATGGAAAAATTTGGTTCTAAACTCGTTTCGTTTTTAGGGGTCCCTTGCGTTTCGTTTTTTTAAATAATTCCGAAATTTTCCTTTTAAAAATTTCAAAATATACGACATTTCGTATAATTACGAATCGATTCGTTAATGGCGGACACGATTGCGCAATATGCTAAAAAAACCCTCCAAATGGGACAGGGGGGACTTCCGAAGCTTCCCTCTCCCTCTGTTGTTGACTGTTGGTGTGATAAAACAAACAACAACTATAAAACTTGCACCAAAACAATAACGAAACAATAACGAAATAAATTGAAAAAATTGTTTCGAATCTAATTTACTCCTCACACTATTCCTGCATGGCTCAATATCGGATCGTAAGCTAATTTAAATACGAATTAATAACGAATTACGAAATTAACGAACGAAACCACCCAAGCCTAATAAATACTGTAAATAAATAAAGCCAAGGGCGTCTTGGTGCGTTGCTCACTTTCTCCTCCATTATGAGCCAACAATGTGATGTGGCGGCAAAAAAAGCCAATGGGATTTTGGCCTGCATCAATAGGAGCATAGTGTCCAGATCTAAGGAAGTCAATGCTACCCCTCTATTCTGCTTTGGTTAGACCACATCTGGAATATTGTGTCCAATTCTGGGCACCACAATTCAAGAGAGATATTGACAAGCTGGAATGTGTCCAGAGGAGGGCGACTAAAATGATCAAGGGTCTGGAGAACAAGCCCTATGAGGAGTGGCTTAAGGAACTGTGCATGTTTAGCCTGAAGAAGAGAAGGTGGAGAGGAGATATGATAGCCATGTATAAGTATGTGAGGAAGCCACAGGGAGGAGGGAGCAGATCAAGGGTCTGGATAACAAGCCCTATGAGGAGCGGCTTAGGGAACTGGGCATGTTTAGCCTGAAGAAGAGAAGGCTGAGAGGGGATATGATAGCCATGTATAAATATGTGAGAGGAAGCCACAGGGAGAAGGGAGCAGATCAAGGGTCTGGAGAACAAGCCCTATGAGGAGCGGCTTAAGGAGCTGGGCATGTTTAGCCTGAAGAAGAGAAGTCTGAGAGGAGATATGATGATAGCCATGTATAAATATGTGAGAGGAAGCCACAGGGAGGAGGGAGCAAGCTTGTTTTCTGCTTCCCTGGAGACTAGGACGCAGAACAATGGCTTCAAACTACAATAGAGAAGATTCCATCTGAATATGAGGAAGAACTTCCTGACTGTGAGAGCCGTTCAGCAGTGGAACTCTCTGCCCCGGAGTGTGGTGGAGGCTCCTTCTTTGGAAGCTTTTAAACAGAGGCTGGATGGCCATCTGTCAGGGGTGCTTTGACTGCAATATTCCTGCTTCTTGGCAGAATGGGGTTGGACTGGATGGCCCATGAGGTCTCTTCCAACTCTTCGATTCTAGGATTCTATGATTCATTACACCACATCATCTCTCAGGATCCCTCGGTATGTTGGAATCAGTTTTAGCTTGAGAGAGCGATAGTGAAGCCCTGCGTGGCTTCCACGTACCTGACCCCGCCATGAGAAATCTGATAGACAACTTGTATTAACATCATGCCAGAGAAGGAGAATGGTTTTTAAAAAGATCTCCATCCCTCTCCTGGCTGATACTCTTAAACAGATGCTTGATAAAAGAACAGAAGCAGGCAATGGAGAGATTGGTTCCATTAAAGAGATATCCATGCGATTTGCATTTTATAATTGTTTCTGCAAAGGCTGGTGTGAGCTGAATCGCGGCGCAGCTGTCTCCTTTCTTCTCCTCCCGCCCCGCAGAGTGGCAGAATGTTAAATAGCTCCGATGCCATCAGACTGGAAACGATAGGAGTGTGATCTTTTGATCATGCCTTCAATTACAATCCCAAAATAGGTGTCGTCCCCCACC
Source organism: Anolis sagrei ordinatus (assembly GCF_025583915.1). Lineage (NCBI taxonomy): Eukaryota > Metazoa > Chordata > Lepidosauria > Squamata > Anolidae > Anolis > Anolis sagrei. The sequence goes on along the minus strand of NW_026844367.1, from coordinate 1,002,039 downwards.
GGCTCTGCCTCGCGGAGCTCAGGGCACGAGCGGCCCAGTGTGCCAATGCGTCCCGCAGCCATTTCTCGAGGCTCAAGTTGGGGGATTTCGACGCTTTCCCCGCGACTCTCCTTCCCTTGTCCCTTCCAAACAAAATGGGACTGAAATGATCGAACGCTGCTCCCAATTATTAATCCCACTGTGATTCTAAATGTCGTGCTATTACTGAGAGCACAAAGATACTTGAAGGTTTTCTGATTTCAATTAAGATTATTATCTTCTCTGAGGGATGGGGTTTGGGCTGCTGGGAAATCTCTTTAGCTGATCTGTTTGGAAACGATAGCAGTTAAGTGGTAAATAGTAGACCGGCTCGTATTAAATCCGAGCTCCAGCTGGCCCCTGTTGTGTTCCCGTCCTCCCTCGTCCTGCCCTCTAAACGGTTGTTAAAAATGGATTAGGATTATTTCAAAGGTCTGGGTTGTTCATGGACTACAGAGATGACCACGAGCCATGGCTAAGGATTAAGGATGAAATGCATTTTCTTTGCATTTCGGAATGAAAGTATCTCATTTTGCACTTTCACTCCGAATATGTGAATTGAAACTCAGCTGTATTGTCGCCGCTGGAGCCGAAACGGGGTGCTTTTCAGAGAGGATGTTTATTTATTTTTATTTATTTATTTACTTTATTTCTATCCCGCTTTTCTCAGCCCTCAGGCGACTCAAAGCGGTGGACAACATCAGTACAAAATATCACAAAACAAGTATAGGGCAATTAAAAACAATTATCACATAAATCATTCACATCAGTATAACAATCATTAGCACCTCAACAGTAAAATCAGAATCCAGTCTCGTCATCCATTATTCCGTATTCCTATGTTCAATCACATTGTTTAATCGAATGCTTGTTCGAACAGCCAGGTCTTCACTTTCCTCCGAAATGCCAGCAGGGAGGGGGCCGATCTGATATCTACAGGCAGGGCGTTCCACAGCCGAGGGGCCACCACTGAGAAGGACCTGTCTCTCGTCCCCGCCAGGCACGCCTGTGATGCAGGCGGGACCGAGAGCTGGGCCTCCCCAGATGATCTTAGTGTCCTAGCCGGTTCGTAGGAGGAGATGTGTTCGGAGAGGTAAGTAGGGCTAGAACCGTTTAGGGCTTTATAGGCTAAAGCCAGCACTTTGAATTGTGCCCGGTAGCAGACTGGCAGCCAGTGGAGCTGGCGCAACAGAGGAGTTGTATGCTCCCTGAGTGCCGCTCCTGTTAGCAACCTGGCTGCCGAGTGCTGGACCATTTGACGCTTCTGAGCAGTCTTCAAAGGCAACCCCACGTAGAGAGCGTTGCAGTAGTCTATGCGGGATGTAACCAGAGTGTGGACTACCATGGCCAAGTCAGACCATGTTAGGCTTGCATCCAGCGAGAAGTCAGGCCCCCCGAAAAAAGAGCCTTTAGAGAAATCTCCCTTATTAAGCAGTCTTTATGAGGCTTGAGCTTAAATATAACAGTTTTTTATTAATGAACAAACAGGCTTAACAGTCTATTAGCTCTTGCAATCTTGTCTACAGGAAACAGGCACTATCTTCAAGAACTTTGTTAAAAGGAAAATTCCCCTTTCTAGCTCCTCCCAGGCTGCTGTGAACCTAAACCTGACTGATTTGAGTCTACTACCGGCTGAACTACGTCTCAGAACCTAGCAGACGTGCCAGCAAGCCTGTAGTCACTTAGCTGGCTTGATGAGCAGGGCTGTTATTCCCTCCGGAAGTCCTCAGGGCTGTAAGGCTGTTTCCCTGGATCCCTTTGGGAATCTGTAGAGGCTCTTAAAACTGTTCTCCCCCGGGAAGTCTTAAGAGACGAAGCCTTTGCACAGGAGGATGTTTGTGTACATCCTCTGCATTGACTTCCTTTTTGAGACTGGCTGAAAAATGGCCCCTTCCCTCCAAAAAACCCAGAGAGGGGCGGGACCAGGGAACCTAACTGTTATTGACAGGTGGCTTGTCCTATGAATGCAAATTATAACAGGAAGCCACCCTGCTGCAAAATCCCAAGCCTGGGATTGCAAACCAACATTTAATTCAAAGAAATAAAATTGGAGCTCCTGGAACGGAATCATTGGGTTGTTGTAGGTTTTTTCGGGCTATATGGCCATGTTCTCGAGGCATTCTCTCCTGACGTTTCGCCTGCATCTATGGCAAGCATCCTCAGAGGTAGTGAGGTCTGTTGGAACTAGGAAAATAAAGGTAGTGAGGTCTGTTGGAACTAGGAAAAAGGGTTTATATATATGTAGAATGACCAAGTTGGGACAAAGGACTCTTGTCTGCCAGAGCTAGGTGTGAATGTTTCAACTGACCACCTTGATTAGCATATAATGGCCTGACAGTGCCTAGAGCAAACTTTTGTTGAGAGGTAATTAGCTGTCCTTGCTTGTTTCCTCTCTGTTGTTGTACTGTTGTAATTTTGGAGTTTTTTAATACTGGTAGCCAGTACAAAAATCAGCTTGACGCAAAAGCAAGCAGGAACCGATCCCGGCTCTTCTCCTGCTTTTTTGTGAGCAGAAGGAAGGAAGGAAGGAAGGAAGGAAGGAAGGAAGGAAGGAAGGAAGGAAAGAAGGAAAGAAGGAAAGAAGGAAAGAAGGAAAGAAGGAAAGAAGGAAAGAAGGAAAGAAGGAAAGAAGGAAAGAAGGAAAGAAGGAAAGAAGGAAAGAAGGAAAGAAGGAAAGAAGGAAAGAAGGAAAGAAGGAAAGAAGGAAAGAAGGAAAGAAGGAAAGAAGGAAAGAAGGAAAGAAGGAAGGAAGTGAAGGAGAATAAAGAAAGAAGGAAGGGAGGAGGGAGGGAAGGAAAGGAAGGAGAAGGAAATAAAGAAAGGGAAAGGAGGAAAGGGAGGGAGGAAAGAAAAGAAGGAAAGGAAGAAGGAAGGAGCCAAAGGAAGGAAGGGAAGGAGGGAAAGAAGGAAAGGAAGGAGAAGGAAGGAAGAAAAGGAAAGAAAGGGAGGGAGGAAGGAGAGGGAGGAAAGAAGGGAAGAAAGTGAGGGAGAGAAGGAAGGTCCTTCACTCAAGCACAGTCAAACTTCCTTGCCTCCTCCTCCTCCTCCTCCCCTTCTTCCTTGCCTGGGGTCTCGGCTGCTGCCACTGTCACTCATCCACCCCTTCCTCTTCCAACAGGGAAAGGAGGAGGAGATCGTCCTCCTGACATAGCAGGGAAAGAGAAGGGGCTCCATGCGGCAAGCCTCCACCTCCACTCCCTTGCTGCCCACTTTCGCTTGTGTGTGCATGTGTGTGGCCGTGCATGCGCGCCTGGATCCTCATGCTTTAAAGGTCAACCAGCTGTTTCCCCGCGAGGAGGAGGGTGTGTGGCCATGGGTCTCTTTCTGGATATACAGTTTCTCCTTTGTGGACATGCAGTTTAGAAGTCCTTTCTGCTTTTTGTTTTCATTGGTTTGTTTGGGGTTTTTTTGAGTGAAGGACATACATTGGCCTGATAGGACATACATTGGACATACAATGGGATTTTGGCCTGCATCAAGAGGAGCATAGTGTCTAGATCTAGGGAAGTCATGCTCCCCATGCTCTATTCCGCTTTGGTTAGACCACACCTGGAATATTATGTCCAATTCTGGGCACCACAACTCAAGAGAGATATTGACACTAAGGTGGAATGTGTCCAGAGGAAGAGGGCAACTCAAATGATCAAGGGTTTGGAGAACAAGCCCTATGAGGAGCGGCTTAAGGAGCTGGGCATGTTTAGCCTGAAGAAGAGAAGGCTGAGAGGAGATATGATAGCCATGTATAAATATGTGAGAGGAAGCCACAGGGAGGAGGAGGGAGCAAGCTTGTTTTCTGCTTCCCTGGAGACTAGGACGCATTGGAACAATGGCTTCAAACTACAAGAGAGGAGATTCCATCTGAACACGAGGAAGAACTTCTTGACTGTGAGAGCCGTTCAGCAGTGGAACTCTCTGCCCCGGAGTGTGGTGGAGGCTCCTTCTTTGGAAGCTTTTAATCAGAGGCTGGATGGTTTTTACTGTGTTATGGTGTAATGTTTTGTTGTTTTTGCTTTATATTTTTTTATTTTGCTTTGAATTGTTTTGTTATGCTGTTGTTGTGTTGTGGCCTTGGCCTTTGTAAGCCGCATCGAGTCCTTCGGGAGATGCTAGCGGGGTACAAATAAAGTTTAATAATTAATTAATAATTAATAATAATAAAAATTATTAATTAATTAATTAATAAATTAATAAAAAGGAGTAAAGTGGATGGTGGAAGAGACATGCGGAGATTTCAAAAGGTGGAGAGGACTTCGATATAGTCTAGAGAGCTCCCTTCCTGGTTCAGACCAAGAAGACATTTCAGAGCCCAGCCCAATAGGAAAACCAAGGAGAGGAGGGATACATCCACATTCGGCTCATTCTCCATTCCGCAGGGCCAGAATGGTGATTCAGCAGCAAAAGTGAGAAAGCAGCTCAGCGCTACAGATGGCATGTCAAAAGTAGCTCTAATGCACAAATATGTTATTAATCAGCAATGAGAAAAAATGGAATTCAGAAACACTCATGACAGTTTAATAGGATTTTACTACATCTGATTTGTTCCCAGATTTGTCGGTATTCTGACAGACCTTTATTTTTAAAAAGAAAAAAGAAAAGAAAGATTTTTTATATTTTTTTTCTCTTTAACAGAAGTTTAACAGAGTTTAAACCATTCTTGCATGTGATTTATTAATCTCATATACATTTATTTCTTTCCTTTTCAGTCCTATTGAAGATGCAGCAACAGTGATGAAATAATAATAATAATAATAATAATAATAATAATAATAATAATAATAATAATAAAGCAGCTTTATTTATATTCCGCTCTATCTTCCCAAAGGGGACTCAGGGCGGATTCCAAGATACAATGGAAACATTCAATACCTCCATAAACAGACAAATATCAACATATTAACCCCAGAGGAACTCCACATATCAAAAGAGAATAAGAGTCTAAATTGATAAGAGCCTAAATTAAGTCACAGGTCTGCAGTTTGGGAGTCCTCTTGGATTCATCGCTTACGCTTGAGGCTCAGGCGTCGGCGGTGTCCGGGAGGGCTTTCGCACAACTGAGACTCGTGCACCAACTGCGACCTTACCTCATAAAGCCGGTTCTGGCCAGGGTGGTCCATGCCTTGGTCACCTCTAGATTGGACTACTGTAATGCGCTCTACGTGGGGCTTCCCTTGAAAACGGCCCAGAAATTTCAGCTAGTCCAACGGGCGGCGGCCAGGATGTTAACTGGTGCTCCTTACAGAGAGAGGTCAACCCTCCTGTTTAAGGAGCTCCACTGGCTGCCGTTCATTTTCCGGTCCCAATTCAAGGTGCAGGTACTCACCTACAAAGCCTCTGATCATCTGGAGAGGCCCTGCTCACGATCCCACCTGCGTCGCAGGCGCGTTTGGTGGGGACGAGGGACAGGGCCTTCTCTGTGGTGGCCCCCCGACTCTGGAACTCTCTCCCTAAGGATATCTGACAAGCCCCAACGTTGGTAGTCTTTAGGAAGAGCCTGAAGACCTGGCTGCTCCAGTGTACCTTTCCAGAATAGGAAACTCCTGGCTTCAAGTCCCAAATGCACTTTGTTAGAGATTCAGGATTATCTGCACATTGCACCTACCTCCAAATACCTCTACATATTACCTGTCAGGCTCAGCACTTTTAAATTTTGGCCATTACATTTGGCCCGGCCCCTAAGTTTTTAATTGCGTCACGGTGTCATTGTTTTATTGTTTTATTGGTTGCTTGATGTTTTATTATTTGCTTATGAGTTTTACTGTGTATTGTATGTTGTTGTTGTTGGTGGCCTTGGCCTTTGTAAGCTGCATCGAGTCCTTCAGGAGATTTTGCGGGGTAGAAATAAAGTTTAATAATAATAATAATAATAATAATAATAATAATAATCCTAACGCAATCAAACAAACATTGTATAATGGCATAAAATCTGAACATAAAAACATTCACCTTGATTTATAGAAGACAATAATCATTCACCAAGTTGTGTGGCTTGGTTGTGTAGCCAGTGATGGTAACTGGGCTAGCATAAAATAGATTGAGTCCGGATACTAAATGGTACTTGACCAGAGGTCTGGTAGTGACCTCTCCTTGTCTAATCCTCCTCCTTTTTGGTTAGTAAAAAAAAAAATATTCCATTGTGCTTGCAAGATTTCTTTATAGATTATACCAAGAGTCAGGATAGCAAACAGCAACATTTAACATGCAAACTCTGTTGAATCAACAACAACCATTTTGGCCAGTGGCATGTTGGAGATTTCACAAACATTTCCTCATAACAACAACAACAAGTTATTGTTGTTGTTGTATTGTTGAAGGCTTTCATGGCCGGAGTCACAGGGTTGTTGTAGGTTTTTTCGGGCTATATGGCCATGGTCTAGAGGCATTCTCTCCTGACGTTTCACTGCATCTATGGCAAACATCCTCAGAGGTTGGGAGGTCTGTTGGAATTAGGAACCAGATCAACAATTGGGTCACACCGTTGACAGAAAACCCACACGCACAGATAGATATCTCTCCCTCAAACTCCAACCATCACCCAAGTCAAAAAAGAAGCCCCATTAAACCTTGGCAGACCGTGCCAAAAGAATCTGCGAAGCCCACCTCCTTCAAGATGAACTGAACCACCTCAACTGGGCTCTCCAGGCCAATGGATACTCCACCTCAGACATCAGAAGAGCTGCAAGACAACCGAGAAGAAGCCAAGAGAGTCAAGATGAAGATTCACACAGAGGAAAAGGGTTCTTGCCAGACATCAAGGGAACCACTGACCGCAGAGGGAAGCTGATGAGGAAACACAACATACAAACTATCCACAGATATATAAACCCATTTTCCTAGTTCCAACAGACCTCACTACTACCTGTTATGTGCTCCAAAGGTAATGAAAATAACAAAAGAACAGATGTAACAAAGGAAAACGGATCAGTGCACAACTCTATCGACTACTGAATGCAGTTCAAAACTAGCTTCAAACTGTGATGGCCAACCATAAATAATCTCACAAAAGCATGCAAAAGAAACCTCTTAATGCACATCAGTGCTTTGTGGTTTGTGTAATCAGCATTTGGTCTTCAAACTGGTTCCAGGGTTTCCTATCTGCACTTTCTTCGGTATCGGTTTGAAACTGCATTTAATGTTTGTCTGTTTGAGCATAGAGAGAGGAACGCCAGGACTGGAAAAATAGACAGATCTGGAACATCCTACACAGTTCTTTGAAGGTTTATTACCAGGGTCACATTTTGCATATTTATGTATCACAACCTACTCTCATCCCATCCCCACAACTATAAAATTATTCTCAGATACCGGTGATTTAATCCTGTACTCCATCAGCGTGTTTGGATTGATATTCCAGGCAGTTTCGTGCTAAAATAAATCAATTACACTCCAAAGTGCTGCTAGCTTCTTTCCCTCCTCTTATCTATTTTTAAACTTTTGAAAGCTAAAAACAACCCCTGGATTCAAAGAGTTATGAAATGCTATGCAATCTATTCTTAATCAGGAGGATGCACTTGGAATTTAATGAGCGCCATGCCCAGGTGAATGTGCCTCACTCAGATCATGGCTGTGTTACAAAAAACCGATCAGGGCTCATAGATTAGGGATTTTATGTTACTACGATATCCATTGTGAAACTTTGGTTTTTCTTTTCACATCTGACCTTATCATTCACTCAATGTCCTTTCAGCTTGAGTTCATTTGTGTCATCATCAGACACAGTGCTCTTCGTACTTGTCCTTTGCTCTTCCCCAGTCGCTGCTCGAGTGCCTTCTCGCCCAGGAGTCTCGTTTTCTGATACTACCCTCTTGCTTCATTCAAGATTGTCTCATAGTAGTAATTTTTATTGATTAGCCCTTAGGCCATATCACAATAAGAAACAGAACAACAAGGCCTGACAAGACCTGATCACACTCCACGTAGAAAGTTAAAATAAGACACTTATAATAATACAGTAAATACATATGATAAGACATGATAAAACTGATAAACTGATCAAGCTGAGTATATACATCATATTTCATTATCACCCCTACAATCAGAGGTGGCCCTAGGTAATTTTCAACGGTAAGCAAACAGTATTTTGCCCCCCCCCCCAACCAATCATTGATATATATTTTCTGTTTGTCGTGAGAGTTCTGTGTGCCATATTTGGTTCAATTCCATCATTGGTGGAGTTCAGAATGCTCTTTGATTGTAGGTGAACTATACATCCCAGTAACTACACTTGCCACATTTGCTCCCTTGCCTGGCCCGCTTTGGGTCCGGAGGCGTGCCTGAAGACCCCGGCGTGTGCACCAAAAGTCACCTCTTCTCCTGACTTTCTCCTCAGCCATTGGGACCAAGAGAGAGAGAGAGAGAGGTGGAGATGCCCACCTTTCCTGAAGGTAGGCGCAAAAACAAAGGAGGGAGCGGAGGTGGGAGATACCTCCAGCCGGAGGGGCTCTCTCTCTCTCTCTCTTGGTCCCAATGGCTGAAGAGAAAGTCAGGAGAAGAGGTGACTTTTGGTACGCACACTGGGGTCTTCAGACACGCCTCCGGACCCGAAGCGGGCCAGGCATGGTGGCTCCGTCCCTTGGCTCACCCGCGGATTGGGGAGAGAAGAGGAGGCGGGTGGAGTGCCGGGGGATCAGGAAAGGGAGCCGGTCATGGGGAAGGAATCGAATGCAGAGAACGATTGAGCGCCGGCTCTGCTCGCACACACGGTGACCGGGTGGAGCAGGAATGAGAGGGGCTAGGCGAGGCTCCCCCCAGACTGCTAGGGCTGTTGTGAGCTGAGGGGGCGCTCCTCAAGTGGCGGTCGAGGGGCATTTACAGAGGTGCCTCTGCGCCCCTGGCAAAAAAAAGTGTTCTGCGACCGCTTACTTCGCGTAATGGACGAGCCGCCCCTGCCTACAATTTACCCCAATCAGCCCTACATATGTGGTTCTCAGGCGTATTGTTTTGCTTAAGTACAGAGCTGTTTTATATGTTATTTTTGGGTCTTGGCCACACATAAAATATGTTGTTCTGATGTGAGAATCCCAACACATTGTCCGTTTGATATATGGACCAAGGTGGAAGTCTCTCACCTTTTGATACAATTTGCAATCAAACAATATGTGTGCTATATCCTCAATTTCAGGTGCCCCGCAAATACAACTCCGTTCATTATAAGGGATGCTGTTAAATCTGTCAAGGAAAAAAAGGTCTCATTGCCATTGACGCCTTCTGCACTGGACTAACAAGGCTCAGCTAAAGCACAGGTCCCCAAACTTGTCACAACTACTTTTTATTAGGGCTGGGCGGTTTCGTTTCGTTAATTCATAATTCGTTAATAATTCGTTAATTTTTTTAATTACAAAACGATAACGAACCATTCTGGAGCAATATTTTAAAAAAATGAATTTTTAAATAGTTTTGTAAATGCTTCGTATTTCATTATTGTATTCGTTTCTTATTGTTTTGAGGTCGTTTCGTTATTATTTCCGCATGTCTGGGGCAAGTTTTATGGTTGTTTTTTGTTTAATTAGTGAAAAAAATTATAATATCACACCAACAGTCAACAACAGAGGGAGAGTCTCTTCAGAAGTTTTTGGAGGTTTTTTAGCGTATTTCGCGGTCGCGTCCGCCATTAACGAATCGATTCGTTATTGTTTCGGAAATCGATTCGTTAATGGTTTGTAATTTTTTTCACATTTACGAAATTTCATAAATATCGAACTTTTTAAAAGGAAAATTTTGTAATTATTTTAAATAACGAAACGCAAAACCCCCAAAAAACGATTCGATTTTAGAAACAAATTTTTCCGTTGTTACGCAGGCCTACTTTTTATGTATGTAAAATATCACAATACACAATCACATCACTGAAATCAGAAGAAATAAATAGGCAATGATTTTCCATTAAATTCTCGTTCATTTTGTGATATCCTATTCTCTTAACCTTTCAGTTTCCACACATATCTACAGCTCCAGGAACAGCTATACCAATATTTCCAATATTATTTAAATTGACTGATCTTGAATAATAATAATAATAATAATAATAATAATAATAATAATAATAATAATCAGTCAGTCAGTAGCCTTTATTTTGGTCTATAAACATTTATTTAATTATTTATTTACTTTGCTTCTATACCGCTGTTCTCAGCCCAAAGGCGACTCACAGCGGTTCACAAGACACAGAACACAGCAGAATTCAACACCAATATAAAGCAGTTAACAACCTAGTCTAATATACAATTAATACACAATTACTACGATAACCATTCACTGGCGTCTCGTCACTAAAAACATGATCCAGATTCGTCATCCATTGTTCCATTCCTATGTCATTACCAGTCATTGCACTAATTATTCGAACGCCTGCACAAATAACCAGGTCTTTACTTTTTTGCGGAATGCCATTAGAGATGGTGCTAATCTAATGTCTGTGGGAAGGGCGTTCCACAGCCGGGGAGCCACCACCGAGAAGGTCCTATCTCTCGTCCCCGCCAGCCGTGCTTGAGAAGCAGGCGGGACCGAGAGCAGGGCCTCCCCGGAAGATCTCAAAGTCCTGGTGGGTTCATAGGCAGAGATGCGGTCGGATAGGTATCTTGGGCCGGAACCGTTTAGGGCTTTAAAGGCCAACACCAGCACTTTAAATTGAGCCCGGTAGCAGATCGGTAGCCAGTGGAGTTGGCGCAACAGGGGGGTCGTATGCTCCCTGCGTCCCGCTCCTGTTAGTATCATGGCTGCCGAGCGTTGGACTAGTTGAAGCTTCCGAGCTGTCTTCAAAGGCAACCCCACGTAGAGAGTGTTGCAGTAGTCTAGGCGGGATGTAACCAGAGCGTGGACTACCATGCTTTTAGGGTATTAATAATAATCTATTATTATGAACCCAGTGGCGCAGTGGGTTCAACCCCTGTGCCGGCAGGACTGAAGACTGACAGGTCGCAGGTTCAAATCCGGGGAGAGGCGGATGAGCTCCCTCTATCAGCTCCAGCTCTTCATGCAAAGGGGACATGAGAGAAGCCTCCCACAAGGATGATAAAAACATCAAATCATCCAGGCGTCCCCTGGGCAATGTCCTTGCAGACGGCCAATTCTCTCACACCAGAAGCAACTTGCAGTCTCTCAAGTCACTCCTGGCACGACAAAAAATATTATTATTATTATTATTATTATTATTATTATTATTATTAGAAACACAACAAGATAAATCCACAGCAGACCCTCTACTGGCTATTGAATTGGATCACACGTTGGACTCTTCCCAAGTGTCTAGGACTGTGTGATGTATCAGTGAATAATGCGTGTAGATCCCAGTAAGGTGGCCTTTTGCAGCTCACAGATGGCAATTTTGTCAGCGCCGATTGTGTTTAAGTGCAGGCCAAGGTCTTTAGGCACTGAACCCAGTGTGCTGATCCCCACTGGGACCACCTTTACTGGTTTGTGCCAGAGTCTTTGCAGTTCAATTTTTTAATCCTCATATCGTGTCAGCTTTTCCAGGTGTTTCTCTGCAATCCTGCTGTCACCTGGGATTGCAGCATGAACAACCCATACTGTGTTTTTTAACATGATTTTTTAACACAATGATGATGATGATTATAGACTATAAGCAGAGACATAATACATTGGAACCTGCGTCACAAATACCATCTGCCTGCAAAAAAGAACTGGTGGGATCACAAGACAGAAAAAGTTACAGAAAATGAACACGTCAAACTACTTTGGAACTTCCAAATTCTGGGACTGACAGAGTTTTGGAACACAATACTCCTGACCTCATGATTGTGTTAAAAAACAGAGTTTGGATCGTCGATGTTGCAATCCCAGGATTGAAGAGAAACAACTGGAAAAGCTGACATGATATGAGGATTTAAATATCGAACTGCAAAGACTCTGGCACAAACCAGTCAAGGTGGTCCCAGTGGTAATTGGCACACTGGGTGCAGTGCCTCAAGACCTTGGCCTGCACTTAAACACAGTCGGCGCTGACAAGATTACCATCTGCAAGCTGTAGAAGACCAGCCTACTTGGATCTGCACGCATTATTCACTAATACATCACACAGTCCTAGACACTTGGGAAGTATCCAATGTGTGATCCAATAAAACAGCCAGCAGAGTGATCTTGTCTGCTGTGGACTCATCTTGTTGTGTTTCAAATAATAATAATAATAATGTCTTTCCTTCCTTCTCTCTTTCCTTCCTCCCTTCCTTCCTTCCTTCCTTCCTTCCTTCCTTCCTTCCTTCCTTATTTCTTTCCTTTGATCCATCCATCCCTTCTACTCTTTCATCCTTACCTCCCTCCCTCCCTCCCTTCTGTCTTTCCTTCCTTCTCTCTTTCCTTCTTTGTTCCCTTCCCTTCCTTCCTTCCTTCCTTCCTTCCTTCCTTCCTTCCTTCCTTCCTTCCTTCCCTCCTTCTTTCTTTTGATCCATCCTTCCCTTCCACTCTTCCATCCTTCCCTCCTTCCGTCCCTGTTGTCTTTCCTTCCTTCTCTCTTTCCTTCCTCCTTCCCTCCTTCTCTTTCCATCCTTCCCACCCTTTTGTCCTCCCTTCCCATTTTCTCCTCCCTCCCTCCCTTCCCTTTTGTCTTTCCTTCCTTCTTCCCTTCTTTCTTTATTTCCTTCCTTTGATTCATCCTTCCTTTCCACTCCTTCATCCTTACTTACTTCCCTTTTCCTTCTTTCCTTTCCTTCCTTCCCTTCTTTCCCTCTTTCCCTCCCTCCCTTTTTCCTTCCTTCCTTCCTTCCTTCCTTCCTTCCTTCCTTCCTTCCTTCCTTTCTTCCCTTTTGCCTTTCCTTCCTTCTTCCCTTCTTTCTTTCCTTCCTTGCTTCCTTCCTTCCCTCCTTCCCTCCTTCCTTCCTTTGATCCATCCTTCCTTTCCAGTCTTTCATCCTTACTTCCTTCCCTTTGTGTTCCCTTCCTTCTCTCTTTCCCTCTCTCCCTCTTTCTCCTTCCCTCCTTCCTTCCTCCTTTCTTTCTCCTTCCTTCCCACCACTGTGCAGCCGGTACTGCTAGCAGGGCATGTTAGCACATGGCCCCCAAGTTAGAAATCTTTCCCTAGTAGCCTCCTCTCCTAGCTCCTCTGCTGCACCCACTCTTTACATGAAGGCTCCCTGGTAGGCCTGGGTAACAACGCAAAAATTTGTTTCTAAAATCGATTTGTAATTGGGTTTTTTTTTGTTTCGATATTTAAAATAATTACAAAATTTTCCCTTAAAAAAGTTCGGTATTTACGAAATTTCGTTAATATTTACAAAACATTTTGTAAAGATGGCGCCCTTTTTTTTCAATATTTTTTCAATATTTTTTTAATTTAATTATTAATTTAGTAGAATAGGGAGGAGAAATTATTATTAAGGAGGGAAGGCAGGCACTCACTCTGGCGGGCCCTCAAGCGCTGCCGCCGAGTCGGGCCCGGCTCCTCCGAAGCAATGCGAAATTGGGAGAAGGGCTCCCCAAAGGCCATCTAGCCCAGCCCTCCGCTAAGGAATTGGGAGAACGAAGCACAGCCCTCCGCTAAGGAATTGGGAGAACGAAGCACAGCCCTCCGCTAAGGAATTGGGAGAACGAAGCACAGCCCTCCGCTAAGGAATTGGGAGAACGAAGCACAGCCCTCCGCTAAGGAATTGGGAGAACGAAGCACAGCCCTCCGCTAAGGAATTGGGAGAACGAAGCACAGCCCTCCGCTAAGGAATTGGGAGAACGAAGCACAGCCCTCCGCTAAGGAATTGGGAGAACGAAGCACAGCCCTCCGCTAAGGAATTGGGAGAACGAAGCACAGCCCTCCGCTAAGGAATTGGGAGAACGAAGCACAGCCCTCCGCTAAGGAATTGGGAGAACGAAGCACAGCCCTCCGCTAAGGAATTGGGAGAACGAAGCACAGCCCTCCGCTAAGGAATTGGGAGAACGAAGCACAGCCCTCCGCTAAGGAATTGGGAGAACGAAGCACAGCCCTCCGCTAAGGAATTGGGAGAACGAAGCACAGCCCTCCGCTAAGGAATTGGGAGAACGAAGCACAGCCCTCCGCTAAGGAATTGGGAGAACGAAGCACAGCCCTCCGCTAAGGAATTGGGAGAACGAAGCACAGCCCTCCGCTAAGGAATTGGGAGAACGAAGCACAGCCCTCCGCTAAGGAATTGGGAGAACGAAGCACAGCCCTCCGCTAAGGAATTGGGAGAACGAAGCACAGCCCTCCGCTAAGGAATTGGGAGAACGAAGCACAGCCCTCCGCTAAGGAATTGGGAGAACGAAGCACAGCCCTCCGCTAAGGAATTGGGAGAACGAAGCACAGCCCTCCGCTAAGGAATTGGGAGAACGAAGCACAGCCCTCCGCTAAGGAATTGGGAGAACGAAGCACAGCCCTCCGCTAAGGAATTGGGAGAACGAAGCACAGCCCTCCGCTAAGGAATTGGGAGAACGAAGCACAGCCCTCCGCTAAGGAATTGGGAGAACGAAGCACAGCCCTCCGCTAAGGAATTGGGAGAACGAAGCACAGCCCTCCGCTAAGGAATTGGGAGAACGAAGCACAGCCCTCCGCTAAGGAATTGGGGGAACGAAGCACAGCCCTCCGCTAAGGAATTGGGAGAACAAAGCACAGCCCTCCGCTAAGGAATTGGGAGAACGAAGCACAGCCCTCCGCTAAGGAATTGGGAGAACGAAGCACAGCCCTCCGCTAAGGAATTGGGAGAACGAAGCACAGCCCTCCGCTAAGGAATTGGGAGAACGAAGCACAGCCCTCCGCTAAGGAATTGGGAGAACGAAGCACAGCCCTCCGCTAAGGAATTGGGAGAACGAAGCACAGCCCTCCGCTAAGGAATTGGGAGAACGAAGCACAGCCCTCCGCTAAGGAATTGGGAGAACGAAGCACAGCCCTCCGCTAAGGAATTGGGAGAACGAAGCACAGCCCTCCGCTAAGGAATTGGGAGAACGAAGCACACCCACCGCAAAGGTGAGGAAGGAGGGACGGGCCGCCTTCCCGCTGAGGGTCGCTCGCCCTCTCGCTCGCTTGCTCAGCCGGCGCCTTCCCCACCCTCTCCTCCTCCTCCTCCTCCTCCTCCTCCTCCTCCTCCTCCTCCTCCTCCTCCTCCTCCTCCTCTTTCAGGCTCTGACTGGCTAAGGAGAGGAGAGAGAGGAGAGCTCCCAGCAAGCATCTAGCCAAGCCATCTTACGTATTTCCGAAATGGACGGAAATACAAAATTTTTTGGCGCATGCCGTTTCGATATTTAAAAACACTTCCGGGTTTAAAAATAAGTTTTGTAATCGTTTTGTAATTGCTAAAATTAACGAATATTTAACGAATTACAAAATTAACGAACGAAACCGCCCAGGCCTACTCCCTGGGGCTCTCACACACCTTTGGAATCTGAGTAACCTCAACGGGGTCAGCCAATGGTTCTTCAGGGCAGCTTGTCCGCTATAATTGATCGTGTCCAGCAGGGCAGCATTGACAAGCCTCCAAGGACCCTCGGGTTACTTAGGATATGCTTGGTAATGTCTGCCTTAGCAAAGGACTGTTTGATCAAACCAGAAATCACAAATCAGGCGTGTCAGCCATTTTAAAGACATCCAAACACACTTGACTTGACGACTGCAGTCATAATAAGTAATATCCTTGTAATGAGAAAATCCGTGTTTCAAATCCCTGGATATACACTGATGCCAAATCTAATGATATCAATCCCTTCCTTTTTCAAAGTAGTGCTTATTAAAAAGGGGAGGGGGCTGTGTGGATTGAAATCAAAACCAATTGGAGTTTGTCTGGTGGGGAAAAGACAGTAGTGCCAATGTAAGATTAGCTCGTGTGGGGAATCACTGATAGTCACGCTATAGGGCTGTCCAACCACGGAAAAATTTGTTTCTAAACTCGATTCGTTTTTAGGGGGTTCTTGCGTTTCATTTTTTAAAAGAATTCCGAAATTTTTCTTTAAAAAAGTTCGATATTTACGAAATTTCGGAAATTATGAAACAATTTCGAAACAATATCGAATCGATTCGTTAATGGCGGATGCGATTGCGCAATACGCTAAAAAACCCTCCATATGGGAGAGGGCGAACTTCTGAAGCTTCCCTCTCCCTCTGTGGTTGACTGTTGGTGTGATAATTTATTCTTTTATCACTAATAAAACAAACAACAACCATAAAACTTGCACCAGACATACGGAAATAATAACGAAATAATAATGAAACAATTTTGAAACAATTTCGAAACAATTACGAAACAATTACGAAATAAATTTTAAAAATTCGTTTCGATTTTTAGTTGCTCCTGAATGGTTCAATATTGCTTCGTTATCAAAAAAATAATGAATTAATAATGAATTACGAAATTAACGAACGAAACCGCCCAGCCCTATCACACTACATACAATAAACGTGACATCAGAACAGTCATACTCAGAATCATAGAATCCAAGAGTTGGGAGAGACCTCCTGGGCCATGATCCAGTCCAACCCCATTCTGCCAAGAAGCAGGAATATTGCATTCAAATCACCCCTGGCAGATGGCCATCCAGCCTCTGTTTAAAAGCTTCCAAAGAAGGAGCCTCCACCACACTCCGGGGCAGAGAGTTCCACTGCTGAACGACTCTCACAGTCAGGAAGTTCTTCCTCATGTTCAGGTGGAATCTCCTCTCTTGTAGTTTGAAGCCATTGTTCCATTGCGTCCTAGTCTCCAGGGAAGCAGAAAACCAGCTTATTCCTTCCTCCCTATGACTTCCCCTCACATCTTGATCCATGGCCCTCATCCTGTCTCCTCTCAGTCTTCTCTTCTGCAGACTAAACATGCCAAGCTCCTTAAGCCGCTCCTCATAGGGCTTGTTCTCCAGACCCTTGATCCTTTGAGTCGCCCTCTTTCTCTGGACACATTCCAGCTTGTCAATATCTCTCTTGAATTGTGGTGCCCAGAATTGGACACAATATTCCAGGTGTGGTCTCACCAAGGCAGAATATAGCATGGGGAGCATGACTTCCCTGGACCTAGACACTAGGCTCCACTTGATGCAGGACAAAATCCCATTGGCTTTTTTTGCCACCACATCACATTCCTGGCTCATGTTTAACTTGTTGCCCACGAGGACTCCAAGATCTTTTTCACACGTACTGCTCTCAGGCCAGGCGTCACCCATTCTGTATCTTTGCATTTTGTTTTTTTCTGCCTAAGTGGAGTATCTTGCATTTTTCACTGTTGAACTTCATTTTGTTAGTTTTGGCCCATCTCTCTCATCTGCGAAGATTGTTTTCAATTCTGCTCCTGAACTCTGAGTTCTTCAGTCTCAATCTTCAAACACAAGAAAGTCCACCTTTCCTTCCCACCCTCCTGGCTTTACTTTGGTCAATCTTGATTGTTATTTATTTGTTTGTTTGTTTATATTAATAGTTATATTCCATTCATTATTATGAGATCTTAGGATAGCAGGCAATATAAAAAAACATAAAACACATTCAGATAAATAACACAAATAACTGGAGAATGGGCTTTGAAATAAATAAAAATAAAGTAAAAAGTGCAAAGAGATTCATACTGGTATTAAAAAATATTCCCACTTTATATGTATGCTGATGGGATCTGAACTGGCAGCAACTGACTAAGGAATTCCGGGTTCATGGGTGAGATCTCTTTGGAAATGTCACCTACTGTGTGGCTGCAGTAAAAGGAAAAGGGCAAACTGTAAAGTTGGCATAATTAGAAAGGAAATCAGTGATAACACTGCCAGCATCATATGGCCTGTACACAAATCCACAATGTGCGCATGGCTGGAATACTGTGTACACTTCTGGTCACTGCACTTTCCAAATGTTGCAGATTTAGAAAATGTGTGGAAAGGGCAACCAGAATGAAAACAGAACTGGAAGAAATAACTTATGAAAACTAGTTGCAATTTTAAGGCTAGGTTCTTGTGGGGTTTTTCGGGCTATAGAGCCATGTTCTAGAGGCATTTCTCCTGACGTTTCGCCTGCATCTATGGCAAGCATCCTCAGAGGTTGTGAGGTCTGTTGGAAGTAGGAAAAATGGGTTTATATATCTGTGGAATGGCTGGGGTGGGGCAAGGAGCTCTTCCCTGCTGCAGTTAGGTGTGAATGTTTAGCTGATCACCTTCATTAGCATTTGAAGGCCTGCCTCTGGGAAAATCTGTTGCTGGGAGGTGTTAATCTGTGCCTGGTTTTTTCCTCTCTGTTGTTTAGCTGTTATAATTTTAGAGTTTTTTAATACTGGTAGCCAGATTTTGTTCATTTTCATGGTCTCTTCCTTTCTGTTGAAATTGTCCACATGCTTGTGGATTTCAATGGCTTCTCTGTGTAGTCTGACATGGTGGTTGTTGGTGTGGTCCAGCATTTCTGTGTTCTCAAATAATATGCTGTGTCCAGGCTGGTTCATCAGGTGCTCTGCTTTGGCTGACTTCTCTGGTTGAAGTAGTCTGCAGTGCCTTTCATGTTCCTTGATGCGTGTCTGGGCGCTGCGTTTGGTGGTCCCTATGTAGACTTGTCCACAGCTGCATGGTATATGGTAGACTCCCGCAGAGGTGATTTTAAGGCTGTTTAGCTTAGGAAAAGAGCAGGTACAGGTAGGCATCCAAATACTTGAAACCAATGATTGATTGATTGATTGATTGATTGATTGATTTACGACATCTATATGCCTCCCTTCTCACCCTGAAGGGGACTCAAAGCAGCTTACTATATATATAATATATATTTTATTTATTATTTATTTATTTAGAGGTTTTCTATACCGGCCTTCTCAACCTCGACGAGGGACTCAGGTCAGTTTACAGTGCATATCAAATACAATCATATGAAAAAACAGCAAATACAAATCATTACATATTAAAATAGTACAACTCAGTGCAATAAAAATCATCATTACAGTTTCCTACGCCAAATCGTCAATCCAGTCATGGTCATAATCATATTCATAGTCACAGTTCATCATAATTCATCACAGGGAAGGTTCTAGGTTCAGTCCTCGAATGCTGCATTCCAGAGCCATGTTTTTAGCGATTTCCTGAACGTCAGGAGGGAGGGGGCAGATCTAACCTCTAGTGGGAGGGAGTTCCAAAGCCGGGGAGCCACCACCGAGAAGGCCCTGTCTCTCGTCCCCACCAACCATGATTGTGAGGGTGGTGGGACTGGGGGGGCTTCAGCCCCCCCCCCCAAAATTCTCATGGTGGTTTGCGAAAAGGCCTTACTGGTGCATTATTTAAACTGTTATGTTTATTCATATCATGATCTGATCACCATACTCAATATATCCCATATGCATGGGGGTATTGGGGTAATGATACAAAAGGTTTGCTAGGCTAGACCCTCTTTTACTCAGCCCCCACCAAAACTCAGCCCCCCCTGAACCCCCCTGAAAAAAACTCAGCCCCCACCCCCCGAATCGAAATCCTGGCTATGGGCCTATATATATTATAGTACAGTGGGTTAAAGCACTGAGCTGCTGAGCTTGTTGATTGAAAGGTTTCAGGTTCGATTCCGGGGAGCGGCGTGAGCTTCCGCTGTCAGCCCTAGCTTCTGCCAACCTAGCAGTTCAAAAACATGCAAATGTGAGTAGATCAATAGGTACCGCTCCGGCGGGAAGGTAACGGCGCTCCATGCAGTCATGCCGGCCACATGACCTTGGAGGTGTCTACGGACAACGCTGGCTCTTCGGCTTAGAAATGGAGATGAGCACCAGAGTCCCAGAGTCAGACATGACTGGACTTAATGTCAGGGGACTACCTTTACCTTTACCTTTACAGTGGGTTAAACTGCTGAGCTGCTGAACTTGCTGATTGAAAGGTCACAGGTTCGAATATGGGGAGTGGGGTGAGCTCCTGCTGTTAGCCCCAGCTTCTGCCAACCTAGTATTTTGAAAACATGCAAATGTGGGTAGATCAATAGGTGGGATTGCTGATGGGATGCTAACAGCGCTCCATGGAGTCATGCTGGCCACATGACCTTGGAGGTGTCTATGGACAACGTCAGCACTTTGGCTTAGAAATGGAGACGAGCACCAACCCCCAGAGTCAGACACGACTGGGCTTAATGTCAGGGGAAAACCTTTACTTTACTAAGACATACAACCATTTGCTATGATATTTTTTTTTACTGTACACTTGTGTTTAACTGAGGCTGAAATGAATTTGCTCATCGCGAAATTATGTGGTTTTGGAAAGTAATGAGCACTCTGATGGTGAGTGACAAGGGGAGTGCAAGAAGACGCATCCATTCCTTTCAGTGCGTTGAAGTGCTCTTCGGCACATTTTTCATCCTTCAGCAACAGGGACTTTCCGTGTAACACGCTTCCATGTTTTACATCCAATTAGTACGACATATTCATGCATTCTATTTATCATCCTAGGGATCATACCAGTTGGATTTTAGCCATATTAAAAGAGAAAAATGTCTGTTTCAGAGAACACTTTTAAAAGGCACATAATTACACAGTCTAACTACAACTCTTTCTGTTCCCTTGCTATCTTATGGTAAGATTGGAAAGGTCAAATGGTTTTGATTTGCATTGAAAAATGAAGAATCTAGGATGAGGGCTTTTTTTAACCTCAAATCACCAACTGAAACCCAAAATGTTAGCAGAAAATATACAGTAATTGCAGGGGTGGGGAGCTTCAACACCATGTCAGACTACACAGAGAAGCCATGGAAATCCACAAGAAGCATGTGGACAATTTCAACAGAAAGGAAGAAACCATGAAAATGAACAAAATCTGGCTACCAATATTTAAAAAACCCTCTAAAATTACAACAGCAAAACAACAGAGAGGAAACAAACAAGGACATCTAATCACCTCTCAACAAAAGATTCCCCCAGGCACTGCCAAGCCAACAAATGCTAATTAAGGTGGTCAGTTGAAACATTCCCACCTTGCTCCATCAGACAAGAGTCCTTTGTCCCACCCTGGTCACTCCACAGATATATAAACCCATTTTCCTACTTCCAACAGACCTCACTACCTCTGAGGATGCTTGCCATAGATGTGGGCGAAACGTCAGGAGAAAATGCCTCTAGAACATGGCCATATAGCAAGGAAAAACCTACAACAACCCATTCAACACCAGTATTTGTTGGAAAATCATGCTTAGAATAGACATATTGAAATCAACAAGAAAATTCACTATGATTTGCACATGGATAAGAGGTAATGGGCGGGTGCCGCAGGGTGGACGGAGCCTCCAACAACCATTCCCTGAGGTGCCTTGGCCCCGGTCCGCAAAGCACCAGTGAAGGGGCCAAGATGGTGTTGACCCGCGGCTGCCTGTTGCTCCACCTACTCCACCTACTTGAATGCAGGTTAAGAAATGCAGCCCAAATTCAGTGTTTTTCCTCTAGATAATAAATAAATAAATAATAGATCGCATCCTAAGCTGCTGCAAGAAGATCGCGCAGATAGACTGCAAGCAGAGGTGTTATGCAGCACATCCTGATTTATTTTATTATTTACAATATTTCTACCCCGCCTTTCTAGAACCCGAAGGTGACTCAAGGTGGCTTTACAACATAGGCAGCTATCTGATGCCATTAAAACAATGTAAAAATTACAATATACATTTAAAACAGAATTATAAAATACACACATTAAACCCTTTTAAAGGATATAGAACCACTAACTTCATTATTAGCCTCATCATCCAAAAACATCATCTAAGCCATTCCAGTATTCGATTTCACATAGTTCTGTGTTTATCTACTGCACTAGGTTCCCAAAGGCTTGTTCAAAAAGCCATGTTTTCACTTCTCTGCTGAAGGTCAAGAGGGAAGAGGCTGATCTAATATCTCTGGGGAGGGAGTTCCACAACTGAGGGGCCACCACTGAGAAGGCCCTGTCTCTCATCCCCACGAGTTGTGCCTGCAAAGAAGGTGGGACTGGGAGCAGGGCCTCCCCAAATGACCTTAAACTCCTTGATGGTTCATAGGAAGATATACGTTTGGACAGGTTAGCTTATCAGGGCCTTTGACCTCAATGGGAAGAAGAAACTTGCCATCAGATATCGGGAGTACTAATTGTGAGGCATTTGTAGACTGGCCAGTTCTGGAAAGTGAGTAACAATTGTGTGTGTGTGTGTGTGTGGGGGGGGGGGTGTTAATAATTCCTCACTAACTAGTTTTTGGGGATGAGTTCTTTGACCTCGAAATGAAATTCAGAAGAAATGAAAACAAAAGAAAAAGAAAACTAACCTCACTTCTGCAGCGGCATGAAGCTTAACATACAATTTGAGGAAAATACATTTTCCTTTCTCTTACAAAGCTTCCATATCTATAAAATTCAACAGAACACACCAAAAATGCCCTTGACTCAAGCAATTAATGTGTCTCTTTGCTGTGAAAGACTGGAAATTGCTTTGCTGTTTTTTCTCCATGTTGCCACTTCTACAGAGGCGTAAATAGAAAAACATAGTGGGGGAGATTTGTGTCCTAGACAAGCAGATGTCTCTTGTCTTCTTGCAGCTAAGAGCAAAGATATGAAACCATAACAAAACCAATGGAAGAATGAATGAAGAACTATCTTTCACCCAACTTTGTAATTTCTTTTCCTGTTTCAATCTTATAGTTCAAGATGCCCATAAAATATGAGCCAAAATTACTTGTTGACAAGACCTAGGATATATGATTTTGCTAACTAGCTATTGTTCCAGCTAATCTAGTGGTTCCCAATCTGTGGTCCATGGACCACCAGAGGTTCACAAGAACTAAAATATGGTCTGCAGCCTCACCGTTACTACAACGTTGCAACGACAGTGACTGGTCTCACAAAACCCTCTTATAGTACTGAGACTTATTAAATATGGTTTTCTGTGGGTGAGCAGATGGTGACTACTGCATGGTATATGTTCTATATCAGATGTGGTCTATCCAATGCAATTTTCTGAATCATCCCCCCAAATAACCGAATCGAATCTAAAGTTGACCAAAAACAGATTCGTAACCCTTTTGGTACTAATGTTGGAAAGTGTCCCCTGGTCAAAGTGGTCCCTGGTCAAAGTGGTCCCTGGTCAAGAGGTCCCTCATCAAAAAAAGTTGGGAACCACTGGTCTGTCTATCTATCTCTATCTATCATCTATCTATCTATCTATCTATCTATCTATCTATCTATCTATCTATCTATCTATCTATCTATATGGTAAAGGTTTTCCCCTGACATTAAGTTCAGCCATGTCTGTGGGGTGTGGTGCTCATCTCCATTTCTAAGCCGGCGTTGTCTGTAGATGCCACCAAGATCATATAATATTGTTATAGGATCCCAAAATCCTAAAATTAAACTGGTACACGCAGTAACTCTTCTGTCTGTCCCTGTATTTTCTATACAAAATGGCATTGAATGTTTTCTGTGTATGCATACTGTGATCTACCCTGAGTACCCTTCAGGGTTATTTATTAGGGCTGGGCGGTTTCGTTTCGTTAATTCGTAATTCGTTAATAATTCGTTAATTTTTTCAATTACAAAACGATAACGAACCATTCTGGAGCAATTTTTTAAAAAAACGAATTTTTAAATACGTTTTGTAAATGCTTCGTATTTCGTTATTGTATTCGTTTCGTTATTGTTTTGAGGTCGTTTCGTTATTATTTCCGCATGTCTGGGCCAGTTTTATGGTTTAATTAGTGAAAAAAAATTATAATATCACACCAACAGTCAACAACAGAGGGAGAGGGAAGCTTCAGAAGGTTTTGGAGGTTTTTTAGCATATTTCGCGGTCGCATCCGCCATTAACGAATCGATTCGTTATTGTTTCGGAAATCGATTCGTTATTTTTTTACCATTTACGAAATTTCGTAAATATCGAACTTTTTAAAAGGAAAATTTTGTAATTATTTTAAATAACGAAACCCAAAAAACCCCAAAAAACGAATCGATTTTAGAAACAAATTTTTCCGTTGTTACCCAGGCCTATTATTTATTTATTTATCGTGTTATCAGCAACCAGACATTTGTATTACATTTTTAACAAAATCAAACAAACAAACAGACAAAAACACAGAGTTTGCAAGCTTGGTAGTTGATTAAGTGTCCTTTGACCAGTCCCTGGCCCCTTGGAGTGCCTCTGGTGTTGCCGCAAGAAGGTCCTCCCTTGTGCATCATGTGGCAGGGCTCAGGTTGCATTGCAGCAGGTGGTCAGTGGTTTGCTCTTCTCCACACTCGCATGTTGTGGATTCCACTTTGTGGCCCCATTTCCTGAAGTTGGCTCTGCATCTCATGGTGCGAGAGCGCAGTCTGTTCAGCGCCTTCCAAGTCGCTCTGTCTTCTGTGTGCCCAGGGGGGAGTCTCTCGTTTGGTATCAGCCATGGATTGAGGCTCTGGGTTTGAGCCTGCCACTTTTGGACTCTCACTTGCTGTGGTGTTCCAGCGAGTGTCTCTGTAGATCTTAGAAAGACCCTTCTAAGACCCTTCAGGGTGAGAATGGTGGAACATAAATAAAGTGTTGTTCTTGTTATTATTTTACTGACACAAAAGCATAGTATGTCACAGCAAACGAGATCTATATGCTGGATTTCATATCAAAAAATCACAAGTAGAACACTTCCCAAACATCTAGGTCTGTGTGATATATTTTCCAATGATGCGTGCACATCCAAGTAAGGTGGCCTTTTGCAGTTGACAGATTGTGATTTTGTCAATGTTTATTGTTGTTGATGTTGTTATTATTATTATTATTATTATTATTATTATTATTATTATTATTATTATCTATGCTCCTCTAGCCTAGCAAACACGTGACAATAAAAGTTCACAAGAACAAATATGTGGAATAGTGCTTGGAGGAGTCTAGTTTGGAGAAGATCCTAAGCGTTAGAGTTTATTTTTATGATATTGTTCCCATCTTTTGCTGTGGCTGTCCATGGCCAATGAGATTTGCAACATGGAACCCAGCATTTATTTCTGCATGGAGTGGCCAATTTGAAATGATCCTGTTTGACAATATCAGATCTTTCTGACAGAGTGAACAAACATTGTGAATCAGAAGAAAAAGATGAGGCAAAATGCCACCAATATTTACAATCCTGTCCCCTTGCCCCATATGTTTCCGAGAGGTATTACCAAGCGTGCTAGGAAATGGAGATTTGGGTCTCTCTTTCTCACTCTCGGCGAGTGCTTTTCTGCCATTGAATGAAGATCTTTATCATGAGTAATTACAAGTGGTCCTGGGTAATCATCTACGACATGGTACATTGAGCTCATCTGTGTGAAACAGAGACATCGCTCACTCCCCTCCCTTTGTCAGATGCGTTGTTGAAACACCTCTCGACAGCATCCAGTGAATAATTCAGATGTGTTTATTACAACCTCTGGCAGAGGATCAGTGATAGCAGAGGTGGTAATGCAATAACATTTATCTCCCCACGGCATCTTTCATATGTGGTATCATTCACAAAATCACTGTGAAGGTCAGGATGCCCTAAGACAGCTTTTCTCAACTGTGGGTCTCCAGATACTTTTAACAGTCATCAGCTTCAGCAAGGAAATGGGAAATGGATAGGGATAATAGGTAGGCCAACAATATCTAGAGATTTTTGTAGCAAAGTGGAGAAAGGGTGATCAAGGGGATGTTTGTCCCATCAAGAGTTGAAAATGACAATGCCAGATGCTGACCTTTTTGCCAGGAATTGGAGACAAACATCATCTGGAGATCTACAACTCACACAAACTTATAGGGCTGGGCGGTTTCGTTCGTTAATTTCGTAATTCGTTATTAATTCGTATTTAAATTAGCTTACGATCCGATATTGAGCCATGCAGGAGTAATTAAAAATCGAAACAATTTTTTCAATTTATTTCGTAATTGTTTTGTCATTGTTTCGACATTGCTTCGATATTGCTTCGAAATTGTTTCGAAATTGTTTCAAAATTGTTTCGAAATTATTTCCGTATGTCTGGTGCAAGTTTTAGGGTTGTTGTTTGTTTTATTAGTGATAAAAAATAAATTATCACACCAACAGTCAACAACAGAGGGAGAGGGAAGCTTCAGAAGTTCCCCCTGTCCCATTTGGAGGGTTTTTTTAGCATATTGCGCAATCGCGTCCGCCATTAACGAATCGATTCAAAATTAACGAAATTTCGTAAATAACGAAATTTTGAAATCTCAAAATTTCGGAAGTATTTAGAATTTGGAAACGCTAGCGCCCCCTGGAAACAAATCGAGTTTAGAAAAAAAAATTCCGTGGTTACCCAGCCCTACAAACTTACACTATGTAACCAAAAAAAAAATGCATGTGACTAGGCATTTCCCAAATGTAGACTCTGCAAGAGAGCAGATGAAACAATACAATAGATCATATCCTCAGCTGCTGCAAGAAGATTGCGCAGAGAGACTCCAAGCAGAGGCATAACACCGTTGCTCAGATGATTCATTGGAACTTGTGCCTGTGACAAAGAACTGGTGGGATCACAAGCTGGAAAACGTTACAGAATATGAACACATCAAACTATTCTGGGACTATTCTGGGGATTCAGACAGACAGAGTTTTGGAGCACGATACTCCTGACCTCACAATCATGTGATTGTCGATGTTGTGACAGCAGGATTGGAGAGAAACAACTGGAAAAGCTGACATGATATGAGGATTTAAAGATCGAACTGCAAAGACTCTGGCACACACCAGTCAAGGTGGTCCCAGTGGTGATCGACACATGCCTAAAGACCTTGGCATGCACTTAAACACAATCGGCACTGACAAACTCACCATCTGCCAGCTGCGGAAGGCCACATTACTGGGTTCTGCAAGCCTTATTCGCCGATACATCACCCAGTCCTAGACACTTGGGAAGTGTCCGACGTGTGATCTCAAATACAACAGCCAGCAGAGTGATCTTGTCTGCTGTGGACTCATCTTGTTGTGTTTCAAATGATGATGATGATGATGATGATGATGATGCCTTCCCAAAGGGAAAGGAGGAGACGAAAATGGTTGTCTGAATCTACTCTGAGCAAATCCTCTGAGCTACATGTTCCAGAACAAGGTTAATATGCAGCAGAGCTCTTCAGTTGCTTAGGAACCAGTTTCTAATGGTGAATGTATTATTGCCTTGCCCAAGTTTGCTCTTAGGAGCCTTTGGAAAGCTAGTTTTTTCTTCCTTCTGTCTTAATTAACAGGCACCTACCCAAAATGAATGAAAGAACTCAATAAAGGGCAGAGGGCACTTTTGTTCCTCCTTGATGTCTCTCCTCCTCGCTCATCCTCTGGGGATTGTGCTGCTTCTGTGGCCTCTCTATTTCGGATGCTACTTCAGCAGTCTCGAAAATCTCCTTCGACCCCCGAGGAGAAAAGAAACGTATCAAACCTGCTGAGAAAACCTCTTAGACAGAGGCAGGGTATCGTCGTGAGGCCAATAGCTACCATCACCAGAGTGAGTTCCATGGAGACTTACAGCAACATTTCTCAGAAGCCATGTTAGTCTCTGAGAAAACTGCATGAAATTTGATTTTTCATCAGCCTTGGATCCTTGAAAACAAAAGCTTCTTTTTTCTATTGAAAAAGGTGCCCAACATTTGCTTCTTTTCTCTGAATATTCTCCATCATGGGGAGGTTGTAGCCACCATTCTTCTACTCCCACCCAGCATGACATGATGCTTGTTGTTCATTCATTCAGTCGTCTCCGACTCTTCGTGACCTCACGGACCAGCCCACGCCAGAGCTCCCTGTCGGCCGTCACCACCCCCAGCTCCTTCAAGGTCAGTCCAGTCCCTTCAAGGATGCCATCCATCCATCTTGCCCTTGGTCGGCCCCTCTTCCTTTTGCCTTCCACCTTCCCCAGCATAATTGTCTTCTCCAGGCTTTGCTGTCTCCTCATGATGTGGCCAAAGGACTTCAACTTTCCCTCTAGTCTCCTTCCCTCCAGTGAGCAGCCGGGCTTTCTTTCCTGGAGGATGGACTGGTTGGATCTTCTCGCAGTCCAAGGCACTCTCGGCACTTTCCTCCAACACCACAGCTCAAAAGCATCGATCTTCCTTCGCTCAGCCTTCCCTAAGGTCCATCTCTCACATCCGTAGGTGACTACAGGGAAGACCATGGCTTTGACTAGGCAATGGATCTTGGTTGCCAGTCTGATGTCTCTACTCTTGACTCTTTGATCGAGACTGGATATTGCTCTCCTCCCAAGAACCCGTCTCCTGTTCCGTGGTCAGTTCTGACTGTGGCTCCTTGGTCCTTGGACAGATTCCTGAGACATGATGCTAGGTCCATGGAAATGGGGTTATTTATTTATTTACGGTATTTCTATGCTGCCTTTCTCAGCCCGAAGGCAACTCAAGGCGGTTTACAAATTGGCAGCAATTTGATGCCACAACCGTCATAAAAACATAATTAAAAACATTTAGCACACATTATAAAAACCATATAAAATCATTAAAAACATTTATTATTATTATTATTATTATTATTATTATTATTATTATTATTATTTATAACCTGCTAACATGAGGCCAAGCTCAAAGATATAATACAGCAAAATAAAATACAGAATGCAGACAACAAAAATTACATAAAATAAAATACATAAAGTAGAAAAATAAAATAAATAAAGCAAATTAACACAATATAAAATCGAACAGACTGGGCAGGCCAAATGGATGAGTTGAAATGATAAAATCCTGGATGATGTAGTAATAGAAAAAATGTAATTGAGGGGAGCCCAAAAAAGATAAACAGTGGGGTAAGGCTTTTGGTTTGGAAGAGCCAAGTTTTCAGGTTTTTCTTGCCTAATCTCACCAGGTAGTGAGTTCCAAAGTCAGGGAGCCACAGAGGAGAAGGCTTTCTCCTTCATTCCCACACGTCTTGCCTGTGATAGAGGAAGAGGGTCTGGAGAACAAGACCTATGAGGAGCGGCTTAAGGAGCTGCGCATGTTTAGCCTGAAGAAGAGAAGGCTGAGAGGGGATATGATAGCCATATATAAATATGTGAGAGGAAGCCACAGGCAGGAGGGAGAAAGCTTCCTTTCTACTTCACTGGAGACTAGGACGCGAAACAATGGCTTCAAACTACAAGAAAGGAGATTCCACCTGAACATGAGGAAGAACTTCCTGACTGTGAGAGCCGTTCAGCAGTGGAACTCTCTGCCCCAGAGGGAGTGTGGTGGAGGCTCCTTCTTTGGAAGCTTTGAAACAGAGGCTGGATGGCCATCTGTCAGGGGTGATTTGAATGCAATATTCCTGCTTCTTGGCAGAATGGGGTTGGACTGGATGATGGCCCAGGAGGTCTCTTCCAACTCTTTCATTCTATGATTCTGTGATTCTATGGATTAATAAAAAAGTTCAAACTACACGAAAGGAGATAAGTACAAGAAAGGAGATTCCATCTGAACATTAGGAAGAACTTTATGTCTGTGAGAGCCGTTCAGCAGTGGAACTCTCTGCCCCAGAGTGTGGTGGAGGCTCCTTCTTTGGAAGCTTTGAAGCAGAGGCTGGATGGCCATCTGTCGGGGGTGCTTTGAATGCAATATTCCTGCTTCTTGGCAGAATGGGGTTGGGCTGGATGATGGCCCAGGAGGTCTCTTCCAACTCTTTGATTCTAGGATTCTAAGAGGTGAAAGGAGGGCCTCCCCAGAGGATTGGAGGGATTGTACAGGTTGGTGGTAGGAGATGCTGTCATGAAGGTAGGCGGGTCCCAAACTGTTCAAGGATTATTATTATTATTATTACCATATAAAATCATTTAAAACATATAATCACCAGTGACTTCCTGTTAACTCATTTTTCAGAAGCTTTGTCTAAGCCGTTCCATGTTCAGTCTTTCCTAGTTATGTTGCATTTCCAAAAGCTTGTTTGAAGAGCCAGGTTTTTACTTATTTCGGAATGTCAGGAGGGAGGGGCTGATCTAATATCCCTAGGGAGGGAGTTCCATAGCTGAGGGGCCACCACTGAGAAGGCCCTGTCTCTCATCCCCGCCAGGCATGCCTCCAACAAAGGTCGGGTCAAGAGCAAGGCCTCCCCAGAAGATTTTAAGTTCCTAGCTGGTTCATAAGGAGAGATAAGTTCAGACAGGTAAGCTGGGCCAGAACCATTTAGGGCTTTATAGGCTAAAGGCAGCACTTTGAATTGTGCCCGGTAGCAAATTGGCAGCCAGTGGAGTTGGCACAACAGAGGAGTTGTATGCTCCCTAAGCGCAGCTCCTGTTAGCAACCTGGCTACCACCCGCTGGACCATTTGAAGCTTCCGAATAGTCTTCAAAGGCAACCCCACATAGAGCATGTTGCAGTAGTCTATACAGGAAGTAACCACAGACATAGTTGTTGGACCAAGCCTTTGTCCAGTAAAGTAATGCAGTGCAAGAGATTATTTATTATTATTATTATTATTATTATTATTATTATTATTACTATTAAACTTTATTTGTACCCCGCTAGCATCTCCCGAAGGACTCGATGCGGCTTACAAAGGCCGAGGCCTCAACACAACAACAATATAACAATGACATATAAACCAAAGCAAATCAAAAACATTAAAGCAATATCAGTAAACAGTAAAAACAGCACACCGTGACACAATAAAACTAGGCTGGGCAAATGTATTGGGTACAGATTAAAAAGTGCTGAGTATGCTGAGTGGTATAAGGATTTTGGGGTAAGTGCAATGTGCGGACAATCTTAATCTCTAAAAAAGTGCTTCTGGAACATGTTGCTGGGGTTTCCTATTCTGGTAAGGCACACCGGAATAGCCATGTCTTCAAGCTCTTCCTAAAGACTGCCAACGTGGGGGCTTGTCTGATGTCCTTGGGGAGGGAGTTCCAGAGTCAGGGGGCTACCACAGAGAAGGCCCTGTCCCTTGTCCCCACCAGCCGCGCTTGTGATGCAGGTGGGATCGTGAGCAGGGTCTCTCCGGATGAACGAAGAGAGCGTGTGGATTCATAGACGGAGATGCAGTCATGCAGGTAGGCAGGTCCCAAACCGTTTAGGGCTTTGTAGGTGAGATAAATAGGGAATATGTGCAATTGACAATTGGAATGGCTTCGGTTAACAGTTTTGGATCATGTGATTTTAATGTTTAGATTTTAAGCTGTTTAAATGCTATGTCTCAATGTTTAAATGGTGCTTATGCTGTCGCTCCACTTTCCCTGCCAAAGAACTTAGTGCGTAAACTTCTTCCTTGATTGAATTGCCTACATTTTTCTTGCAATTCCTTATGGGTGCCTTAAATACCTCCCTGCTTAAGCAGTACCTATTTATCTACTCATGTTACTGTTTTCAAAACTGCTACATAGACAAAAGCTGGGCTAAAGGCCAGGAGCTCACCTTGACCAGGGGTTCGAACTGTCAGTCGCCAACATTTACAGTTAGCCTGCTGTGCTAAAGCCCAACCCTTTGAGCTTAACATCCATGATATTGGCAGCTGGGAATCCACATAGCAACCTGGTCTCATCTACTAATTGTACATGTAGAATTAATTTTCCAGTCATCCCTGTGCCGTCCACCCAGACGCTACAAAAAATAAAACTGTGACGTGCTTCTCTCTATGTCTGAGCGAACTGCGGGTGTCTTTCTTGAGAAGCTTGAGATACTCAGCAACTGAGGCTATTACTGATTTTAAACATCAAAAAGGATATTTATTTATACAAAGTCCTTGCAGACTTGGCACAGTTCATCAAAGTTACAAGCAGTCAATTGGTAAAGCATTGAGATGAGTTTTCCCTTCTTCCAAAAGATAAAAGGAATCCTGGAATCCCTTACCCTAACCCTGAGCTCCAATGGTCAGAAAAAAGCAGGATTTTCCCCCTATCTGAACTGAACACAGGAAGACGGCAAAATCTAACATAGGAAAACGGTATAAGGATTATGAGAACGGATTCTGATTTTTACTGAGGCGTTATGATATGATAATTGATTGTTGTTTTGTCTGTTGTATATGATGTGTTTTAACTACTATGATATTGTTGTGATAATTTGTATTGTGTAAACCGCATTGAGTCGCCGAATCAGGCTGAAAAATGCGGTATAGAAATAAAGCAAATAAATAAATAAATAAATAAATCTATTGCTCAAAGTTAGCTTTGGAGGCAAATGCTCAATACTATCTATCTAACTCAATAGTTCTTTCTCAATAAACTCAATACTCAATACTTTCTCAATAGCTTTTCTATAAATCTATCTATAATTTCTCTACATAGCTCAGTACACAATATACTATCTATATTAACTTAGTATAGCTTAATATACAATACACAATATATAATGTATAGTTTTTGCAATGGTTTTCCCAGAGCCACCTGCCTAACCATCAGCACGTCTGAAGCCTTTCCTCTAAAAACTGAAAGGGCAGGGGAGATTCCAAAATGGAGATCTCTTCCCTGGGAGAAAAGGCGGTCCCTGGACCCAAAAAGATACCTTTCTGAACCAATAGCTGCAAAGGAGACCTGCAGACTGGCTTTGCCAACTCTGATACTGTTAACTTTCAGGGCTCTTGCAAAGCTGCATCAGCCCTGGGAGAAAATGCAAGAGGGAACAACCTCAAGCAACTGGAAAGTAAGGCAAATCAGGATCCTGGGAGACGGAACAATCCCAATAATCATAGCTGCACCTAAATCTTTCCCCTTAATAGGATCTGGGAGAACAAACAATGCAGCACCTGAACTGTGCTCGTGGTGGCATCCATCTCTGTCCACTCATCCAATCCTCTCCACGCAGCAATCATGGAGAACAGGCATTGACCTGAGCTGGTTGGCATGACTGGCCATAGCTCTTCAGGCTCATGCACAGCATATTAGATTAGACATAATTGCATAGCTTGGAGGGAAAGAATCCTCAGCGTGGCAAATGGCATCAGTGCGAGCCTCAGCAGTGATATGACAGGCACTGATCACCACGAGGAAGAGGCACAAAATGAATAACCTTACAGACCATTTGGAAATGAATACAGACAAATCCCCTCGCTCAAGGGAGCTTAGGTTGTTCCCTAGGAGTTCTTTCAAATCATGGCATCTTAACCCAGGGGATTTGTCTCTCTCCAGCTCCTATCCCAGCTAGTTTCCTTTTTGAACTTAGAATGTTGGATTTGAGCCTTCTCTGCTAAAAAGTGGTGGTGCTTTACCAAACTACATCTCCCATGAATTCATAGCATTCAGCCATAGCAGTTAAAATAGTGTCAAGCTGCATTTATGCCACAGATTTTGCACATCTCGAGCAAGTAGAATGAGATCACTTTCCTTCCTTATCTATCCAGGAAAGAACTGTCCAAATTTGAGAACACAGCAACGCTGGACCACTCCAACAACCACCATGTCAGACTACACAGAAAAGCCATTGAACTCCATCAGCATGTGGACAATTTCAACAATAACAACAACAACAAAAGAAACCATGAAAATGAAGAAAATCTGGATACCAGTATTTTAAAAAGCTCTAGAATCAAGACTGTAAATAAGAAGCAGCACTAAAAAAACAATAACAAACAAATAAATAAAAAAACAGGAGAAATCCAGACAAGAAACAATCAGGGCCAGGTAACACCTCCCAACAAAGCATCCCCCATGCAGGAAGCAGCCAGGCTTTGAAGCAGCAAGGCCATTCAATGCTAATCATGCTACCCCAATATTCTGCCTTGGTTAGACCACACCTGGAACATTATTAATTGTGTAATGTGTTAGGTTGTTAACTGTTTTTTACACTGCAGCATTGAATTTTTGCTGTTCTTATTTGTTGTGAACCGCCGTGAGTCGCCTTCGGGCTGAGAACAGCGGTATATAAGTAAATAAATAATAATAAATAACACTGTGTCCAGTTCTGGGCACCACAACTGAAGAGAGATATTGACAACTGGAAGGTGTCCAGAGGAGGGCAACAAAATTATCAACAGTCTGGAGAACAAACCCTGTGAGGAGTGGCTTAAAGAGCTGGGCATGTTTAGCTTGCAGAAGAGAAGACTGAGAGGAGACATGATAGCCGTGTATAAATATGTGAGGGGAAGTCATAGGGAGGAGGGAGCAAGCCTGTTGTCTGCTGCCCTGGAGACTAGGACGCAATGGAGCAATGTCTTCAAACTACAGGAAAGGAGATTCCATGGGAACATTAGGAAAAACTTTCTGACTGTGAGAGCTGTTCAGTAGTGGAACTCTCTGTCCTGAAGTGTGGTGGAGGCTCCTTCTATGGAGGCTTTTAAGCAGAGGCTGGATGGCCATCTGTTGAGGGTGCTTTGAATGTGATTGTCCTGCTTCTTGGCAGGGGGTTGGACTGGATGGGACTCTATGATTCTAGGTTTCTATAATCAAGGTGGCCATATGCAACATAATAATAATAATAATAATAATAATAATCCTTTATTCATACCCCGCTGCCATCTCCCGAAAGACTCGGTGTGGCTTACAAGAGGTCGAGCCCAAATACATCAGTGAAAAAGCAACAGCAACAATACAGACAATAAATAAACTCATAAGCAAAGCAATAAACAGTAACAATAACACCACAACGCATTAAAAACCTAAGGCAGGGCCAATTGTAATAATTTAAAAATTTAAAAAATGCTGGGCATGACAAGGTGACATATAACTAGGATAGGTATTTGGAGAGGGATGGAGCGAGCAGACAATCCTAGATCATTAGTAAAGTGCAATTAGGGTTTCCTTACTCTGGGAAGGCACACTGGAACAACCACGTTCTCAGGCTCCTCTTAAAGACTGCCAGAGTTGGGGCATGCCTAATGTCCTTAGGGAGCAAGTTCCAGAGTCGAGGGGCCACCACCGAGAAGGCCCTGCCCCTTGTCCCCACCAATCGCACTTGCAATGGATGTGGGATCGTGAGTAGGGCCTCTCCAGATGAACAAAGAAATCCTGTTGGTTCGTACACAGAGATACGGTCACACAGGTAGGCATTCACACTTGCCTCACACAGACAAGAGTTCCTTCTCCCACCCTGGACACTATCCCACAGATATATAAACCCCACTTGCCTAGTTTGCAACAGACCTCAACAACCTCTGAAGATGCCTGCCATAGATGTGGGTGAAAGTCAGGAGAGAATGCTTCTGGAACATGGCCATACAGGTCGGAAAACTCACAACAACCTAGTTGTTCTGTTTTTATTTTCTCCCTTGCTCCTTATAATCTGGACCATGTGAACTGACCTTCTTTCTCTTCTTGACAGATGAGCAGAAAACTCAAAAGACAGGGACTAGTGTGTGCTGTGTGTAAGAATGTTATAGAGAGGACCCACAATGATGCTGCTACAGCATCAATCAGTACAGAAGTGCTCTTTGCAGTTCTCTATTGCAATCAACACTTCCTCCTTGGATGAGAGATTGTGAACAAATATCTGGTGCTTTAGGCTGCATTTCAGGGGAAAGAACTGGCAAAACCACCTCTGAACCGTCCTTGCCTAAGAAAACTCCTATCAAATCCATGAGCTTGCCGTAAGTCAAAAGGCAACATGAAGACACACACACACACACACACACACACAATTCATTCTCTCCCCTCATATCCCTAGACAGAAGTACAAACAATTCTCAACATTGAGATGCTTTGCTTACCAAAAGGGTCCAGAGCCACAGTCATGCCACTCAAGATTCCATAATGTCTTGTCATAGACTTGGTTTCTGTGCACATGAGATGTGTTAGTCAAATATCTACCTTTGCATCCATATATTTATTTGTTTCCATTGATCAAACTCCCTGTTTAATTTTGCTAAATAAATATATTTTGCTTAATGTTGTTGTTTATTCATTCAGTTGCTTCCAACTCTTCGTGACCTCATGGACCAGCCCACACCAGAGCTCCTTGTCGGTCGTCACCACCCCCAGCTCCTTCAAGGTCAATCCAGTCACTTCAAGGATGCCATCCATCCATCTTGCCCTTGGTTGGCCCCTCTTCCTTTTTCCTTCCATGTTCCCTGGCATCATTGCCTTCTCTAAGCTTTCTTGTCGTCTCATGATGTGGCCAAAGGACTTCCGCTTTGTCTTTAGTCTCCTTCCCTCCAGTGAGCAGCCGGGCTTTATTTCCCGGAGGATGGACTGGTTGGATCTTCTTGCGGTCCAAGGCACTCTCAGCACTTTCCTCCAACACCACAGCTCAAAGGCATCTCTCTTCTTTCACTCAGCCTTCCTTATAATCCTAGAATCAAAGAGTTGGAAGAGACCTCCTGGGCCATCATCCAGTCCAACCCCATTCTGCCAAGAAGCAGGAATATTGCATTCAAATCACCCCTGACAGATGGCCATCCAGCCTCTGTTTAAAAGCTTCCAAAGAAGGAGCCTCCACCACACTCCAGGGCAGAGAGTTCCACTGCTGAACGGCTCTCACAGTCAGGAAGTTCTTCCTCATGTTCAGGTGGAATCTCCTTTCTTGTAGTTTGAAGCCATTGTTCCTTTTCCTAATCTCCATGGAAGCAGTAAACAATTTTGCTCCCTCCTCGATGTGGCTCCCCCTCACATATTTATACATGGCTATCATATCTCCTCTCAGCCTTCTCTTCTTCAGGATAAACATGCCCAGCTCCTTAAGCCGCTCCTCATAGGGCTTGTCCTCCAGACCCTTGATGATTTTAGTCACCCTTCTCTGGACACATTCCAGCTTGTCAATATCTCTCTTGAATTGTGGTGCCCAGAATTGGACACAATATTCCAGGTAAAGTGGTCTAACCAAGGCGGAATAGAGCATGGGGAGCAGGACTTCCCTGGATCTAGACACTAGGCTCCTCTTGATGCAGGACAAAATCCCATTGGCTATTTTTGCCGCCACATCACATTCCTGGCTCATGTTTAACTTGTTATGGTCCAGTTCTCACATTCGTAGGTTACTATTAGGAATACCATTGCTTTAACTATGCTTTATAAATTCCTTTTTAATAGTATGTTCTTTCCTATTGTCTTTTTATCAAGGAATTCAGAAAAACAGCTTATTTATTTTATTTATTTATTTACAGTATTTATATTCCACCCTTCTCACACCGCAGAGGACACAGGGCGGATTGCAATGTACATATACATGGCAAACATTCAATGTTGCTTCACTGTCCATTTGTGACACTGATGAAGTACTTGCTCATTCTTTGCATGCTTGCTGGAGATTTTTATGGCGTAGTAAATTAACCTCCCACATAAGCGGTACCTAAATTTCCTACTTGACAGATGCAAACTGTCTTTCAGGCTACAGTAAGCAAGTAAGCTACACAAATTGGTCGGAAGCTCACTCTGACCTGGGCTGGCTTCGAACTCATGAACTTTTGGTCAGTAGTGATTTAAATGCAGCTGACTTCCAGCCAGCTGCGCCACAGTTTACACATTCATTTGACGGTGCACCTTATGGTGTGCATGTGTGTTAAGGGCCCAAACCTACCAGAGGTGGGCGGATTCAGCCCTAGGTAATTTTCAATGGTAAGCCTACAGTATTTTGGGGCGCCCCCCCCCCCCCCCCGCAACCAATCACTGATATATATATTTTCTGTTTGTCGTGGGAGTTCTGTGTGCCATATTTGGTTCAATTCCATCATTGGTGGAGTTCGGAATGCTCTTTGATTGGAGGTGAACTATACATCCCAGTAACTACAACTTCCAAATGTCAAGGTCTATTTTCCCCCAAGAGTACCTCAAGAGCGCCCTTGGGCAAAACCAACTCTGCTGCAAATGCTTACTTTGAGTAATGAGTTGAGCCGCCCCTGGGTGTTCAGCATCCCCAATACAACCGCATTTTCTGCATTTTCCTCTTGAACAGATTTGTAGTTGTAGTAGTTAATATGAGGTCTGAAACCCCAAGGATAAACCTGCAAGATGTTCTGGTGAAGAACATAAGTGGAGTCCTAAGAAACAATCCCCTTTGCATTGGATGTGTTTCAGGAATTCTCTTTGCAGAAGGAGGGATGTGAAAGACAGCTGTAGTGTTGAAAGAATAAGAAGATGAAAAGCCAGATCCTTCACTTTGAGATTTTTTGTTTAAGGAGTGGGGAACTAGGGAATTGAATGGGCCACTTGACATGTGCTTTGCTGATCACTGACAATCTCCAGCTTGCTCTCACTGTGATATGAAGATATGGATGGTGAGTGAATTTTGATCACTCCCAACTCCCCTAATGAGATTATCTCATCACTGCAACAAGAGTAGACAGGCAGGAGGTGGGACAGCGACGGCAATGCTTTCGAGAGGACCACTTGGCAGGTTGGATTGGCTAGAAAAGGTACAACGGCTGTTTTGCTAACTACATTTCGTAAAGGTAATCTTGCTACCAATTAGCTAAAATTACATCAATGCTTCTCCCTTTCCAGAATGCACGAATGCATAGGAGAATAATAATAATAATAATAATAATAATAATAATAATAATAATAATAATAATATAAATAACCCAAGTACAAGCCATTAGAACAAATGCCATCAAAACCAAAATTGAAAAGTCGAAAACAGATCCAAAGTGTAGACTTTGCAAGGAAGCAGGCAAAACGATGCATCACATACTCAACAACTGCAAGAAGATGGCGCAGACAAATTAGCAGAGGCATAATACCATTGCTCTATGGTTCGTAGGACAGATTTTGAATTTCTAGGTGCAAAGATTACTGCAGACGTAGACTGCAGCCAGGAAATCAGGAGATGCTTACTTCTTGGTAAGAGAGCCATGTCCAGTCTTGATAATATAGTGAAGAGTAGAGAGGTCACACTGGCAACGAAGATCCACACAGGTTCTTGTGGGTTTTTTTCGGGCTATATGGCCATGTTCTAGAGGCATTTTTCCTGACATTTCGCCTGCATCTATGGCAAGCATCCTCAGAGGTAGTGAGGTCTGTTGGAAAAAAGCCTCTAGAACATGGCCATATAGCCCGAAAAAAACCACAAGAACCTGTGTGGATCTTCGTTGCCAGTGTGACCTCTCTACTCTTCACCGGGATTGTGGCGCAGCTGGCTGAGTGTCAGCTGCATTAAGATCACTCTGACCAAAAGGTCATGAGTTCGAAGCCAGCCCGGGCTGGAGTGGGTGTCCAGCCATTGTGTAGCCCGTTGTCGACCTTTGCAACCCGAAAGACAGTTGCATCTGTCAAGTAGGAAAATAAGGTACCACCTTGTGTGGGAGGCTAAATTTAACTAATTTATGAGGCCATAAAGAAAAAAGACTCCGGGGAATGTGGAATGCGGAAGAACTTCATCGGTGTCGCTGATGGACGATGAAAAGCAGCAGCTCCCCTGGCGGCCAGAAAAAAGTTAAATAGCCTTGGTGTATTTGTGTGTTAAACGTTGTTTGTCAAAACTGGCATTGAATGTTTGCCATATATGTGTTGACTGTAATCCGCCCTGAGTCCCCTGCGGGGTGAGAAGGGCGGAATATAAGAACTGTAAATAAATAAATAAATAAATAAATAAATAAATATAAACCACATTTTCCTAGTTTCCAACAGACCTCACAACCTCTGAGTAGAGACATCACACTGGCAATGAAGATCCGCATAGTTAAAGCAATGGTATTCCCTGTAGTAACCTACGGATGTGAGAGCTGGACCTTAGGGAAGGCTGAGCGAAGGAAGATAGATGCTTTTGAGCTGTGGTGTTGGAGGAAAGTTCTGAGAGTGCCTTGGACTGCGAGAAGATCCAACCAGTCCATCCTCCAGGAAATAAAGCCTGACTGCTCATTGGAGGGAAGGAGAGTAGAGACAAAGTACTTTGGCCACATCATGAGAAGAAAGGAAAGCTTAGAGAAGGCAATGATGCTGGGGAAAATGGAAGGAAAAGGAAGAGGGGCCGACCAAGGGCAAGATGGATGGATGGCATCCTTGAAGTGACTGGCTTGACCTTGAAGGAGCTGGGGGTGGTGATGGCCGACAGGGAGCTCTGGTGTGGGCTGGTCCATGAGGTCACGAAGAGTTGGAAATGACTGAACAACAACAACATGGTTCGTAGAGGGAGATACCTTCGGACAGGTAAACTGCGCTGGAACCATTTAGGGCTTTATAAGTTAACACGACCACTTATATTTATATTATTCTTCAATACATTTGCAATCTATTGTCCTATAATACAATTACTCAGATGATTCATTAGAACTTGTGTCACATACACCATTTGTGACCACCTCTCCTACCACCAACCTGCACGATCCCTTTAATCCTCTGGGGAGGCCCCCCTTTCACCCCTTCCTCTATCTCAGGCATGACTTGTGGGAACGAGGGAGAAAGCCTTCTCTGCTGTGGCCCCGCAACTTTGGAACTCACTACCTGGTGAGATTAGGCAAGCCCCCACCCTAGCAGCCTTTAAGAAAGATCTAAAAACATGGCTCTTTCCTTGTGCCTTTGGAGAGTGACCATTCATCCCATTTCTATCTGTTCCATCTACAGTGTTGTCCTTATGATGCACTTTCCTCCATCCTAAATTGAAGGCCTAACCATACTGTTCGTTCTTTTTGGGCGCCTCTCAAATGCACTTTATCTACTCCTACCTCATCCAGGGTTTTATCATTTTATCTTCTCCATTTGGCCTGCCCATTGTGTTCGATTTTCTATTATGCTACTTTGCTTTGTTTATTTTATTTTGCCACTTTATGTACTTTATTGTGGTGTAATTTTGTTGTTGTATTTTGCACTTTATTTTGCTGTATTGTATCTTTGGGCTTGGAATCATGTTAGCTGCCCCAAGTCCCTTTTGGGGAGATGGTGGTGGGGTATAAATAAAGACTATTATTATTATTGTGCTGGTATGGCTGTACCAGGAGCTCCAACTTCCTTTTCTTTCTTTGATTATTTGCATGTATTTCAAAGTTGCATGCATTTTGCAATAAGGTGGCTTCCCTTGGTTTGCAGCCACCTGCCTATCATCGTTGGGTTTTTTAGTTCCGCCCCTTTCCCCAGGGTTCAGCAAGGAAAGGGAGCCATTTTAGCTCAGTCTTACAGTTGAAAGCTTAGCTACAGGATGTCAATCAGCTCCACCTGTAGAGAAGCTTTGTTTCTTATGAACATCCGGGGGAAACAGCCCTAAAGCTTCTAAGGAAAACAGTTTGACAGCACAACCCTTGTTGGGGTTAAAGATACAGATCCACGTCATTCGTGGAGAAAATCCAAAAGGACTCCAGCTGGAAAATCTACAAGGTCTTGGCTGGTAGGTCTACTCGGGTAACCAGAAGCAATTGGAACCGGGAGTAGGGCCCACACCAGCAGAGCCTAGAAAACAGATTGCTCGGGAGGGGTCAAAAAGGGTTTTCCTTGCTAAAGAAAGAAATAGTTCTCCAAGCAAGGTGCCCACCAGTTCATTCAAAGCCTTGAAGCATTTGTTTAATTTGTTGAAGATCTAAGAAGTATTTGATTGTTTGTTGAAGACTTAAGCAATAATAAAGGACTTTGTTAAACCTTTCAAGCTTCTAAAGACTCTGTATAGGAAAATCCTTTGGGCCTCTCACTCGAGGCACCCCGGCTTCCCACTGGGCACAAAGAGCACGTTTACGAAATGCGAAGATACAGAATGGGGGAGGCCTGGCTTGAGAGCAGTACGTGTGAAAAAGATCTTGGAGTCCTCGTGGACAACAAGTTAAACATGAGCCAGGAATGTGATGTGGTGGCAAAAAAAAAAAACCAATGGGATTTTGGCCTGCATCAAGAGGAGCCTCGTGTCTAGATCCAGGGAAGTAATGCTACCCCTCTATTCTGCTTTGGTTAGACCACACCTGGAATATTGTGTCCCATTCTGGGCACCACAATTCAAGAGAGATATTGACAAGCTGGAATGTGTCCAGAGGAGGGCGACTAAAATGATAAAAGGTCTGGAGAACAAGCCCTATGAGGAGCAGCTTAAGGAGCTGGGGCATGTTTAGCCTGAAGAAGAGAAGGCTGAGAGGAGACATGATGAGAACCATGTATAAATATGTGAGAGGAAGCCACAGGGAGGAGGAGGGAGCAAGCTTGTTTTCTGCTTCCTTGGAGACTAGGACGCAATGGAACAATGGCTTCAAACTACACGAAAGGAGATTCCATCTGAACACGAGGAAGAACTTCCTGATTGTGAGAGCCGTTCAGCAGTGGAACTCTCTGCCCTGGAGGGAGTGTGGTGGAGGCTCCTTATTTGGAGGCTTTTAAACAGAGGCTGGATGGCCATCTGTCAGGGGTGATCTGAATGCAATATTCCTGCTTCTTGGCAGAATGGGGTTGGACTGGATGATGGCCCAGGAGGTCTCTTCCCACTCTTTGATTCTATGATAGAAAGAAATAGTTCTCCAAGCAAAGTGCCCACCAGTTCATTCAAAGCCTTGAAGCATTTGTTTAATTTGTTGAAGATCTAAGAAGTATTTGATTGT
This sequence comes from Anolis sagrei ordinatus, assembly GCF_025583915.1. Taxonomy (NCBI): domain Eukaryota; kingdom Metazoa; phylum Chordata; class Lepidosauria; order Squamata; family Anolidae; genus Anolis; species Anolis sagrei. The sequence continues at coordinate 959,872 of NW_026844367.1, read as the reverse complement.
TTGTTGAAGACTTAAGCAATAATAAAAGACTTTGTTAAACTATTCAAGCTTCTAAAGACTCTGTATAGGAAAATCCTTAGGGCCTCTCACTCGAGGCACCCCGGCTTCCCACTGGGCACAAAGTGCATGTCCTCTTCAAAAGCCAACTGCTATAGGCCCAACATGTGACAGCACAATAATAATAATAATAATAATAGTAATAATAATAATAATAGTTATTATTATTATTATTATTATTATTATTATTATTATTATTATTATTATTATATCTGCCTGTGACAAAGAACTGGTGGAATCACAAGCCTGTAAAAGTTACAGAAAATGAACATGTCAAACTACTCTGGGACTTCCGAATTCAGACTGACATCAATTTGAAGCACAAGACTCCTGACCTCATGATTGTGGAAACAAGTGGCTGCATTACGTTCAGACAGATACGAGAAGATGTCAGAAAGCCACTTATGTCCCTGGAAAAGTGCCTTTCGCATTTTCGACCAGAGCAAAGGTTTGGGTAACAAATGCAATCACAAGCCCAAATAGACTTTGCAACTTTACATTTATGTACTCAGCGAGCATCTCCACGGTATTCTTTGTGAGCTGGTCTGATCTGATGTTTAAGAGGCTGAAACGAGCTGTGAGTGAGATCTTGAAAACCTATTTTGGTGCACCATTTGTTTCCATTATTGAAACCTTATTCCTTTTTTATTATTTATTCTTCAAAACCCACAATTTTACTGATTATTGCAACTTCCTTTCAGTGAAAGCTTTAGCAGCTTTTCTGGCAACTCTTAATATCAATGCTTTTCCTCCCTTGGGCATATAATTTTAAGGTGTTCCCCTCCTCTACTAAGAGATCACATCTGCCAAAGTTGGGAGAGAAAGAATGTTTCATCTTGTAGGCAATTAAATCAACCACATAGATAGATTTGCACAGATCAGATAATTACTATTTTTCTTTCTCGTCTCATCTGTATAAGCGGAATGAAATGAGAAATCCAGAAAAACCGAATAAGGGCTGGATTGAAAGCATAGTTACCTGGCAGAACAAGTATCCACTGAACATGGCATACAGCCCCAGAACAAGGACTGGCCTGAATTTTCCAGACCACAGACTCTTGACAGGAGTATTACGAGGGTTGAATGAAAAGTAATGCCTCCACCTTCGTAACTCCTCAACAGTTGGCAGTACTGATATGCAACAGGTACTGGCTTGTTCAGTAGACTCTCCTCTACAGTTCCATTTTGGCAGAAAGCCTTAGCATTGAATGGTTGTGTTGTCAAAGTGTGAAGTATGGAACCTGCGGAGATAGTCGGACAATGCGACTTAAGCAACGTGCAGTCATTGAATTCTTGGCAGCAGAAGGTGTCACCCCAAAGGAGATTTATCAGAGAATGCAAGCTGTTTATGGTGATTGTGCTGATGTGAGTACTGTGTATCATTGGGCAAGTAAATTTAAAGATGTTGAGGTGACACCTTCTGAAGTATTAAATGATTGCACATTGCTTAAGTCGCATTGACCGACGGTCTGCGCAGGGTTCCATACTTCCCACTTTTCGTTGGTGAGGTTCAGAATGCTCTTTGATGGTAGGTGAACTATAAGTCCCAGGAACCACAACTCCCAAATGTCAAGGTCTGTTTCCCCCAAACTCCACCAGTGTTCTCATTTGGGCATATTGAGAATTCGTGCCAAGTTTGGTCCAGATCTATCATTGTTTGAGTCCACAGTGCTCTCTGGATGTTGGTGAACTTCAACTCCAAAACTCAAGGTCAATGCCCACCAAATCCTTCCAGTATTTTCTGTTGGTCATGGGAGTTCTGTGTGCCAAGTTTGGTTCAATTCCATCATTAGTGGAGTTCAGAATGCTGTTTGATTGTAGGTGAACTATAAATCCCAGCAACTACAACTCTCACAGGATAAAACCAATACTCCGCCCTCAACAACCCCACCAGTATTCAAATTGGGACGTATTGTGTATTTGTGCCAAATTTGGTCCAGTGAATGAACATACATCCTGCTGAGGATGGAGGCCCAGGTCTCCTCCGCCGTGAGCAGAACCGCCTTCTTTCTTTCCCCTGCGGCACGCTAGACGGCTGGCCCCCTACCTGTCCAGGGATGACCTGGCTACGGTGATCCAGGCCATGGTCATCTCAAGACTGGACTGCTGTAACGCCCTCTACATTGGCCTTCCTCTGTCGGTGATCCGGAAGCTCAAGTTGGTACAAAACGCAGCTGCTCAGCTTCTTGTGGGAATTCCGATGAGATCCCACATCACCCCAATCTTCCTGCAGCTGCATTGGTTGCCAATTGAGCACCGGATCACTTTCAAAGTGATGGGACTCACCTTGAAGGCCTTGCATGGTCTGGGGCCAATGTATCTGAGGGATCGTCTCACCCCCTCCCAACCCCAGAGATCCCTCCATTCTGAGGACCAAGATCTATCGGAAATTCCCAATACTCCCTCTAGTGGCTTCCCTGAGCAAATACTTCTGGAAATTAGATCTATGATCCAGGGCTTACAAGGAAGCATGGACTCACTAAAGGAAGATGTCAAGAAAATCACAGAAAGACAAGATGCCATCGAAAATAAAGTAACAAAACTTGAGACAGAAGGCAAATCCCTGAAAAAAAAGGCAGAGGCACATAGTGATCAGATAAGGGAACTGCAAGAGAAAAATGAGACATTACAAGATCAGATGGACTTACTGGAACTAAAGGTTAATGAATGTTCAATTAGAATTAGAGGCCTGCCAGAGGGAGTTGAGAAAGGAGATTTGAAATCCTATCTGATTCAGAACATCACAACACTCCTGGAGGAAAAAGATACAGATGTGGTGTACGCAATGGTGTCAGCAGCCTATAGGGTCAACACAGCCTATGCAAGAATTAAGAAAGTGCCTAGAGACTGTATCCTCCAGCTCATTACTAAATCCTTCAAAGAGCTCATTATAAGTAAACAATATGAAGCTCCAATAATGGTGGAAGGTCGCAAACTCCTGTTTCTCAAGGAGATCCCAACGAGGCTGCTAAGAAAAAGAAAAGAATTTGCCTTTTTAGTTACAAAACTGAAGAAGAAAGGCATCGTCTTCCGATGGCAGTTCCCCCAGGGTTTGTCATTCTACTACAAATCTAAAAGACACATAATTTCAGATGTACCAAAAGCAGAACAATTCCTACGTAAATATAAGAGGGATTTTGAGGAGGTCACCGGTCGAGAGGAGATACGCCCGCAAAGAAAGGGGATGCAGAAGGACCAGCAATCTTTAGCTGCGCCCCAGGGCCAACAAGCAGAAGGGGAAGAACAGAGTAGCCAGAAGGGGGCAGATGACGATGATGATGATGAAGAAGAAGAAGAAGAAGCAGAAGAAGAATTGAGACTGTTATGAGATTGTGTAATGTTTTGGAGGGTACATAACAATGGGTAACAAGATGTGGGGAGAATTTGTGGTTTGAGGAGGGGGGAGGGAGAAGGAGGAGAGGGTTAATAGATGAAACCACAGGGGTTAAAAATTATTTCTATGAATGCGAACGGTTTGAACAACTGTATTAAGAGGAAAAGGGTTTTTCACTTCATACATAAAAATAAGGTGGACGTAACTTGCATCCAAGAATCCCATTTTGTATCAAAAGATAAACACTTACTAGTCCAAGATAAATTGGGACAGTTATTTACGGCGTGCAATGTTAAGAAAACCAATGGGGTATTGTTCTATATAAATAAGGATCTAAACCCAGAGAAAATATACGAGGATGAAGAAGGTAGAATATTAATGGTCAAAGTGAAGCTGCAACACAAATATATTCTTTTAGTAGGGATCTATGCACCCAACACAAATCAAAAAATATTTTATAAAAAGTTATCAAATATCTTAGCAGAAGTAGGGGAGAAAGAAATGTTATGGCTAGGTGACTTTAATGGGGTAATCGACCCAAAGATAGATAGGAATTTTAAAAGAAAAAAAAGACTCTAAGGAAGGGAGACTCCCGGGCACCCTACTCGCAGATTTAAAACACTGGGACTTATACGACCTATGGAGGATACAAAAGTCAGACAGAAGGGAATATTCATACTATTCTCATAGACATGGATCATCATCCAGAATAGACTACATTTTCGCTACTAAAGAATTGGTGGTCAAAACTGAGAAGGTGGAATTCCTTCCCAGAGTGTTCGCAGACCATAACCCGATGCTGTTACAATTAAAAGGGGGAGTGTGGGAAAGGAAGCCCTGGAGACTAAACGATTACATACTGAAAGACCAAAAAATTAAGGATAAGATCAGGTTAGGAATTCAAAATTACATCACAGAGAATAACAAGGGGGACATAGCAGTAAAGACAGTTTGGGACGCAGGAAAAGCGGTGGTAAGAGGTCTATTAATTCAACAACATGCTATTTGGTGCAAAAAAAGAAACAATATGCAATTAGAGATGCTCACTAAAATCAGAGAGAAAGAAAAAGAATTAGAGACATCTAAGGGGGACAAGAAAAAAGCAAAACAAGAGTTAGTCAAAGTTCAGCAGCAATATGAATTATTCTTATCAAATGAATTAGAAAAGAAAATTATGTACAATAGGCATAATTTTTTTGAAAATGCAAATAAACCGGGTAGGCTCCTGGCTTGGCAAGTGAAAGATCATAGGAAGAGACCACTAATTGCCAAAATAAGGCACAAAGGAGAGACAATTACGAACATAAGAAAAATTCAAAAGGCTTTTGAAGATTATTATAGAAATCTCTACAAAAATAATCCAATAGATATCAAAAAAAAAATATACCAATACCTAGCGGACATAAAGGTCACCAAGTTCACAGAAGATATGAAACTAGATCTGGATAGACAAATAACACGGGAAGAACTGAATACGGCCATAGATAAAGCTAAATTAAATAAAGCCCCAGGTCTAGACGGATTCTCCGCTCTGTTTTATAAGGAATATAAAGAAGAATTAGGTCCGTTATTGCTATCTACAATGAATCAAGTACTCCAAAAAGGAGAGATGCCAGGGTCCTGGGAGGAAGCTACAATAGTTCTCTTACCTAAACAGGACAGAGACTTGGAGCAAATAAAGAACTATAGACCAATTTCATTGGTTAATAACGATTATAAATTATTTGCGGAAATCTTAGCAAACAGGTTGAAACAAATTCTAGCTAAAATAATACATGGGGATCAAGCAGGCTTTCTTCCAGGCAGACATCTAAGTCAAAATGTGAGAACGGTGATAGATATATTAGAGTATGCTGAACAAGACCCAAGCAGAGAGATTGCATTATTATTCTTAGATGCGGAGAAAGCATTTGACAACGTGCAATGGGACTACTTGATTAAAGTATTGGACCATTTTGGAGTGGGTCCGTACTTCAGAAAGGCCACAGGAGCCATTTACTCAAAACAAAGGGCTAAACTAAAAATAAATGACCAAATGTCAAGCTATATAGAAATTCAAAAAGGAACAAGACAAGGCTGTCCCCTATCACCACTATTGTTTATTTGGATATTAGAAATCTTGAACGGAAGAATTAGAGAGGCAAGTGAAATCAAAGGAGTTAAGGTAAAAGGGCATGAATTTAAAGGGAAAGCATATGCAGATGACGTGGTTTGTTTTTTAACGGACCCGTTAAGAAGCACGCATACCTTATTGGAGATTATTAATGAATTTAGCACTGTGTCAGGTTTTAAAATTAATAAAGAGAAATCAGTATTTCTAACTAAAAACTTACCTACAAGAAATATTGCTAAATTGGAAAAACTAACTAATTGTAAGGTAGTGCCAAAAGTAAAATATCTTGGAATATGGCTCCCCAACAAAAATAGTAAACTTTACCAAAATAATTACGACAAAACGTGGAAGGAGATCAAAAGAGACCTCGTGAACTGGCAAAGACTTCAACTTACCTGGTTAGGGAGGGTAGCGGTTATAAAAATGATGGTATTACCTAAAATGTTGTTTTTGTTTCAGAACTTACCGATTATCAAGGGAGTAAAGGTTTTCAAAAAATGGAAGAGAGATTTGGTCAATTTCATTTGGAAAGGCAAAAAAGCCAGAATTGCTTATAGGAACCTTATTGATGGGAAAGACAGAGGGGGCCTGGCTCTGCCAGACCTCAGATACTATTATGAAGCAGCCAACTTTAGTTGGCTAAAGGATTGGATTAGACTGGAAAATAAGGAACTGCTTAACTTAGAAGGACATAATCTAAGATATGGATGGCATGCCTATCTATGGGATGAAAAGGACAGGGTGAATAAAGAATTCAATAGACATATAATAAGAGCCAGCCTTTTGGCAACGTGGAAAAGGTACAAGAAGGGGATAGAGCCCAAAATCCCCTTATGGCTGCGTCCACTGGAAGCTGTGCAGAGACCGGCCACACATTCTGAATCTAGAACTTATGAAGAATATTTAGTTAAAGAGAAAGGGCAATGGACACTTAAAGGTAGAGAAGAATTGGGGATAAAAGATTGGTTTTGCTTCTTTCAATTGCATGATAGATTTAGGAAGGACGTAAAGGTAGGAATTGCCTCTAAAAAGTCAGAGCTAGAACTTATTTTTGAGAAGGGCAACAAAGGCCTCATATCCAGGCTCTATAAATTTATCTTAGATTACAATTTAATAGATAACCAGATAAAACCTGTTATGATTACGTGGTCCAAAGATTTAGGCAGAAATATTGATTTGGAAGAATGGGAACATTTGTGGAAAAAGGGGTTTAAATTTTCAGTGGCCAGCTCAATTTTTTTTTTATTAAATTTTTATTGGTTTATCACAATTGTTACATACTATTGCATTTTATACATCAGCCTCTTTAACATGTTATTTTGTTGTTTTACCTTGACATTTCCTCCCCTTTTCTCTTTTTTTTTTCCCTTCCTTTTTTTCACCTCAGTGCTCCCCTCCACCCGTCTCAAGCCACATCTTACATTTCATCTGTCCAAAATTTCATTTCTTCTTGTGACGGTAATTTTCCTTCCTTATTTTTTAATCCATTTACCACAAATTTTCCCCATATAGCATCAAAATCACTTTGTTTCCATATACCTTTTTTAACCTTTAATATACATGTCAATTTGTCATTTAAAGCTATTTTCCATGATTCCTTATACCACTCCTCTATTTGTATATTCATTTCTTTTTTCCAATTCCTTGCTATGAGCAGTCTTGCTATAGTTAGTAAGTTTGTTATCGCTTCTTTATCCTCCTTTTTCCATTGCTTATTGGTATATAATGATAGTAAGGCTATACTAGGACTTTTATCTATTTTCATATTCATTATAATTTCTATTTCTCTAAATACTTTCTCCCAAAAATTATTTACATATTTACATTGCCACCACATATGTATATATGTTCCTGGTTCTTGACACCCTCTCCAGCTCAAGGAGTGGCCAGCTCAATTAGAGAAAATATGTTTAAAATGTTTTATAGAACCTACATAACTCCAGAATTATTGGCTAAAATAGAGAAAACAGGACAAGGAACTTGCTGGAGATGTAAGAAGGCGAAGGGCTCATTTTTCCATGTATGGTGGAGGTGTAATATAGTTAAAGAATTTTGGGAAAAAGTGGTGAAGGAAACAAACAATATGATTAACAAAAAAGTTAAGAAAAACCCAGAAATGTGCCTTTTAGGATTATTTAGAACATGTATCAGTGCAGGAGATGAAGAAATTTGTCAATATTGCTTTGTTGCGGCAAGACTCATAATAGCCAAAACTTGGAAAGGGGAAAAAGAGTCATCTATTAATGACTGGAGAGATAAGTTAACAGACTATATCCAAATGGCCAAGCTGACAAATAGCAGCAGAGGAGGAGATAATGAAGAATTTGCAAATAAATGGAGGCTGGCACTTGGGTATTTGGAAAAGAAGACAAAGGTAAACTTGAAGATTGCCATAAAGGGGATTCAGTGAAAGAAGATATTTGGGTAGTTGTTGTTTTGGAATGCGATCCTGTTTTGAGGGGTGTCGGAGGTCAGGGGGGGGGTTCACGGGTGGGGGATAGAGGGTTAGGTAAGGTTAAGGTATAAATAATTGTACAACCAAATCTGATTGTACATATGTTTGATGAGCGCTGAATGTTGACTCTTTTGTAATTTTTTTTTGCATATGTTATCTTTGTTTACTTTTTTCCTTTTGTTGGTTTGTTTTGTTTTCTGCATACACTATAAAACAATAAAAATTATTTTTTTAAAAAAAAGGAAATTCCCAGTGTCAAGACCTTGCGTCTAACAGCAACCAGGCACAGAGCCTTCACAGCAATGGCACCATCACTCTGGAACACTCTGCCACCTGAAGTCCATGCCTTGCGGGACTTACCAGCTTTCCTCAGGGCATGGAAGACATACCTGTTTCGACAGGCTTTTAATGTTTGATATTGTTGTTTTTAAATTGTTTTAAAATTGGTTTTAAATTTTCTTAGATTTTAGCCATTCTTGTAAGCCGCTCCGAGCCCCAAGGGAGTGGCCGCATAGAAGTTCGAATAATAAATAAATTAAATTAAATAAATATCAGATATTTACATGACGATTCACAACAGCAGCAAAATGACAATTATGAAGTAGCAACAAAAATAATGTTATGGTTGGGGGGTCCCCATAACATGAGGAAGTGTATGAAGGGGTCGTGGCATTAGGAAGGTTGGGAACCACTGCGACAGAGGGAGCTCATCCACGCTCTCCCCTCTCGGTCTTCAGTCCTGCCGGCACAGCGGTTTAACCCACTGCGCCACCATTTATCTCCGTTTATCATTTCAGCGAGATATTCCTGTATTTTCCGAATTCAACCCTGGGAAAGGCTCTTCCCAACCTTATTCTGTTATGCGATGCATTCAAGTGGATGTTGGCTATGCGTCAAAAGTTGTACTTTTAAACAATGCTTTGTAGAACACATGCACCCCTCATCCCGACGGGCTGCTGCATGAATCACCCTCCTGGGCTTGTGCTAAAATGTATCTGCTCATGGATGCATGAAGGAAGGAAGGAAGGAGGAAGCAGTAAGGACACCGCCAGAGAGATTGGTCCACTTGGTGTAATCTCCTTTTTGAGAAAAAGGAGAACAGATGAGGGGAGGGAAGGAGGGAGGGAGGGAGGGACTGGCTTGGCCAATGAAGATGTATTCAAAGCATTCAACTTGATTTCAGTGCTTGCCTTTTCAAAGCATGCAACTTCAACACAAGTGGCTTTGAAAAGGGGACAGGAGGGAAAGAAAGAGAATTGGGATGCTTCTTTCCTGGATAGAGAAGTCTTTTGAGTGAGGCAAGGAAAGTGATCTCATTCTATGTATTGTCGATGTGCTGGTACGGCTGTACAAGGAGCTCCAACTTTATTTGCTTTGTATTAAATGTTTGTTTGGAGTCCAAGGTTTCAGGGATTCTGCAGATAGGTGGTTTCCTTTGGTTGCAGTCGTAGGGCAAGTCACCTGTCCATCATTGTTAAGTTTTGGTTCCGCCCCTTGCTCAGGGCAATTGGGAAGGGAAGGGAGCCATTTTTTAGTCTCAGCAAGGAAAGCTAATGTACATCATCAGCTGCTCTGCAATGGCTGACTCCTCTGGTTGCATTAGCCTGCGGTGCCTGATTCGTGCGTGGGCAATGCTGCGTTTAGGGGTTCCTTTGTAATGTTGTCCACAGCTGCATGGTATACGGCAGACTCCTGCAGAGGTGAGGGGATCCCTCTCGTCCTTTGCTGAATGTAGCATTTGTTGGATTGTCTTAGTGGGTCTGTTCACTGTGTCTGGGGATCACAACCAGATATACAGGTAAGACATCTGCCCTTGCGCTTGGCTACTCTGCTGCTGAGTATGCATGCCCAGTGTGGAACACATCTCACCACGCTAAAACAGTGGATGTGGCTCTTAATGAGACATGCCGCATTATCACGGGGTGCCTGCGCCCTACACCACCGGAGAAATTACACTGCTTATCCGGTATCGCACCACCTGACATCCGCCGGGAAGTAGCAGCCAAGAGTGAAAGGACAAAGGCAGAGACATCTCCAGCTCATCCCCTGTTTGGGTATCAGCCAGCACGTCAACAACTTAAATCTAGACATAGTTTTCTAAGATCTACAGAGACACTCTCTGGAACATCTCAGCAAGCGAGAGTCCAAAAGTGGCAGGCTCAAACCCAGAACCTCAATCAATGGCTGATACCCAATGAGAGACTCCCCCCTGGGCACACAGAAGATTGGGCGACTTGGAAGGTGCTGAACAGACTGCGCTCTGGCACCACGAGATGCAGAGCCAACCTCAAGAAATGGGGCCACAAAGTGAAGTCCATGACAAGCGAGTGAGGAGAAGAACAAACTACTGACCACCTGCTGCAATGCACCCTGAGCCCTGCCACATGATGCACCAGGGAGGACCTTCTTGCGGCAACACCAGAGGCACTCCAAGGGGCCAGAGACTGCTCAAAGGACGTTGAATCAACTACCAAGCTTGCAAACTCTGTGTCTTTTGTTGTTTGTTTGTTTTGTTTTTGTTAAAAATGTAATACAAAAGTCTGGTTGCTGATGACACGATAAATAAATGAAAATAGTGGGTCTGTAGAACAACTGTTTTTAATCCTGGTATGGAAACCAAAATAATCTGCAAAACAGAGGAAAGGGCAGAATTTGGCAGAACTGATGTATAGAGAAAGCACAATAAATTGAGTTATCAGCAGCCAGCAGTATAGCGAAGAGTATAGCAAAGAGATCATCAAGGGGATACAAAGCAGAGAATGTATGTAGTCTATGTGTGAGTGTTAAGCAGATGAATTTCATTATTGTACTTCTCTTAGGACAGCAGCAAGGAGAAAAATTCAGCTGGAGCTTAGTGGTTTTCTGTTTGCAGAATTATAACCAGTGGAAGGAAGCTACAGGAAAGCCAATTTTACCCAAATGCCTGGGAATGTTTGCCTGAATGTATAGGAACATGCCCAGTCAGTCCATCTAGCCCAGAATTATTTGTACTGATTGACTCCGTGGGGTTCACAAAAGTGATGCACAGCCAGAGGTTCAAGTTAGCTCTTCTGTTTACATAGCAGCCTGTGCTTCACCAGAAAGAAAATGCACAACTTCTCCTTTGAATCCTCACCACAAAATAAAGAGACCAGGCACAAGATATATGGGGAGATAAAGGGCCATTCATTAACTTATTAAAACTGGAAAATGCCACTAAGTGACAGATTAGAGAGATGGGCCAACACTCACAAAATGAAGTTCAACAGGGACAAATTCAAGAGACTCCACTTGGGCAGAAAAAATGTGTCCAGAGGAGAGTGACTAAAATGATCAAGGGTCTGGAGAACAAGCCCTATGAGGAGCTGCTTAAGGAGCTGGGCATGTTTAGCCTGAAGAAGAGAAGGCTGAGAGGAGACATGATAGCCATGTATAAATATGTGAGAGGAAGTCACAGGGAGGAGGGAGCAAGCTTGTTTTCTGCTTCCCTGGAGACTAGGACACGGAACAATGGCTTCAAACTACAAGAAAGGAGATTCCATCTGAACATTAGGAAGAACTTCCTGACTGTGAGAGCTGTACAGCAGTGGAACTCTCTGCCCCGGAGTGTGGTGGAGGCTCCTTCTTTGGAAGCTTTTAAACAGAGGCTGGATGGCCATCTGTCAGGGGTGCTTTGAATGCAATATTCCTGCTTCTTGGCACAATGGGGTTGGACTGGATGATGGCCCAGGAGGTCTCTTCCAACTCTAGGATTCTAGGATTCTAAGTAACTAATTGTGAGGGAGCACAGCAACATGGACAATGGTGTAAGGCCAGGTATCAATCTGCAAGAACGGAAAGAAATAATGTCTCCATCCTTATAGGGACCATCGTGGAATGAGCAAGCACATTCTTTGAATACAGAAGGTCTTTGGTTCAATTCTTGGCAACTGCAGTTAAGCAGAACAAGTTGCAAACACAAGAAAACAGCTCTTCCTTAGACCCTAAAGGACTGCTGTCAATCAAGGTGTATGTCAGACAGATAAACCATCGGCTTGCTATGAATTTCCAGATTCAGAAGAAACATGCTTTGGGTCAAAATAGGGTTTTGATTAGGCCTGTTTGATCAAGAAAAAATTTGTTTCTAAAATCGTTTTGTAATTGGGGTTTTTTTTTTTGTTTCGATATTTAAAATAATTACAAAACTTTCCCAAAAAAAGTTTTGGTATTTACAAAATTTTGTAAATATTAACGAATTTTTAGAATATTTTTTTTATTTTTTAAGAATAATATTAAAAATAATATTAAAAATAATATTAAAAAATAATATTAAAAAATAATATTAAAAATATTTTAAAATGGAAAACGAAACCGCACAGGCCTACTATACAGACATAGCGGGTTTGAGTCAGACCCAGCTAACACCTCCCAACAAAGGATTCCCCTGAGCAGGAATAATATTAAAATAATATTAAAAATAATATTAAAAATAATATTAAAAATAATATTAAAAAATATTTTAAAATGGAAAACGAAACCGCACAGGCCAGACATAGCGGGTTTGAGTCAGACCCAGCTAACACCTCCCAACAAAGGATTCCCCTGAGCAGGAATAATATTAAAATAATATTAAAAAATAATATTAAAAAATAATATTAAAAAATATTTTAAAATGGAAAACGAAACCGCACAGGCCAGACATAGCGGGTTTGAGTCAGACCCAGCTAACACCTCCCAACAAAGGATTCCCCTGAGCAGGAAGGAGCCAGACTTTGAAGCTACAAGGCCATTTAATCCCAATCAAGCTGTCCAATGGCAACATTCACACTTGCCTCCAACAGACAAGAGTTCTTTCTCCCACCCTGGACCTTCTACAGCCAGGCTTTGAAGCTGCGAGGCCATTCAATGCTAATCAAGGTGGCCAATGGCAGCATTCACAATTGCCTCCAACAGACAAGGGTTCTTTCTCCCACCCTGGACGTTATTTCACAGGGATATAAACCCTACTTGCCTAGTTTCCAACAAACCTCTGAGGATGCCTGCTATAAGATATGAGAGAAACGTCAGGAGAGAATGCTCCTGAATCCTCCTCCACATGCGGCTGCATAGTGAGTGAAGTACTGTATTAGCTGCATCAGGGGCGGCTGAAGCAACTTAAGTGCCAAATCTGGCTGTGGGAGCTTGCTTGCTCGCTTCTCCAAGCGGGCGAAAGGAGAGGGAGAGAGAAACAGTGTGCTGCTGCCTGCCTGTCTCTTTAAGGAAGGAGCACATCTTGGGACGTTTGGCGGAGGGAGGGAGGCAGGCGCGCGCAGCCGAGGGCTCCGTCCCAAGATGTGCTCCTTCCTTAAAGAGACAGGCAGGCAGCAGCACACTGTTTCTCTCTCCCTCTCCTTTCGCCCGCTTGGAGAAGCGAGCAAGCAAGCTCCCACAGCCAGATTTGGCACTTAAGTTGCTTCAGCCGCCCCTGATGCAGCTAATACAGTACTTCACTCACTATGCAGCCGCATGTGGAGGAGGAGGAGTGTTGGAAAACGGGGAGAGGGGAAAGAGGGCGGGGAGAGCAGCCCAGGCCGAGAAAGAGGGGAATGGCACCAGCACTCCAGCAGCCTCCATCCCATTAACGAAACGAGCGGAAGCTCGTTAAATTTATGGGGGCTGCCGGTTCGATATTTTTAAACCCTTCCGGGTTTGAAAATGTGTTTTGATATTGCTTCAAAAATGCAAAAATAACGAATTAATAACGAAATAATTAAAAAAAGAATCAAAACCGACAGGCCTAGTTTTGATCTATTCGCAGAAACCTCTAGTTACAATTACTGGACCTTTAGTGCGGTTTAGGAGCCCTTATCACAGTGTTTCTCAACTTTCCTAATGCTGTGACCCCTTAATCCAGTTCCTCATGTTGTGGTGACCCCCAACCATAAAATTATTTTTGTTGCTACTTCGTAATAGTCATTTTCCTACTGTTATAAATCATAATGTAAATATCTGATATGCAGGATGCATTTTCATTAACTGGACCAAATTTGGCACAGATATGCAATATGCCCAAATTTGAATACTGGTTGGGTTGGGGGGAGATTGATTTTGTCATTTGGGAGTTGTAGTTGCTGGGATTTATAGTTCGCCTACAATCAAAGAACATTCTGAACTCTACCAATGATGGAATTGATGCAAACTTGACACACAGGACTTCCATGACCAACAGAAAATACTGGAAGGGTTTGGTGGGCATTGACTTTCAGTTTTGGAGTTCAAGTTCATCTACATCCAGAAAGCACTGTGGATTCAATGACTGATCTGGACCAAACTTGGCAAGAATAATCAATATGTCCAATTGTGAACCCTGGCAGAGTTTGGGGAAAATAGACCCTGACATCTGAGAGTTGTAGTTTATTTATTTATTTATTTATTTGCTTTATTTCTATACCGCGTTTCTCAACCTATAATAGGTGACTCAATGCGGTTTACACAATATTAATTACCACAACAATATCAATTAAAACACAGCATACCCAGTAACAAACACACAACCATTCATACCGTGCCTCGATCGCAAACAAGATCCAGTCTCATATCCTTATACCGTTCCTATGTTCAGTTTACCGTCATTCTGTGTGCCATTGCGCTGATTAGCCAAACGCTTGCTCAAAGAGCCAGGTTTTGAGCTTCTTCCTAAATGCCAGCAACGAAGGGGCCTGTAGTTGCTGGGATTTATAGTTCACTTACAATCAAAGAGCATTCTGAACCCCACCAATGATAGAATTCGGCCAAACTTCCCACACAGAACCCCCACGACCAACAGAAAATACTGTGTTTTCTGGTGGTCTTTGGCAACCCCTCCGACACCCCCTCGTGACCCCCCCCCCCAGGGGTACCAACCCCCAGGTCGAGAAACACTGCCTTATCATGTTCTCAAATGGACATGTTGTCCAGCTGTAATGCACTGCGTTCTGGATTACTCGGACAGATTTGGGGATTTACTGATGCTTTCCTGCTTTTGGATGGGAAGTGAATTAGAAGAGGATGGCCTCTTGGCGCATTCCAAATCTCTGATTCCATCCCTATCTCAGAAGTTGATTCAGTTGAAGCACTGTTTTATGTATGTCAATGCCTCTTCCCCTATCCAGATGCGCATGCTATTATCAAACATCATTATTGCATGCATTTCCATTGTTAAGGAAAGAAATCCCTCTGTTTTGACTCCACAGCTTTCTCGTGGGATTCTCAAAGCATCTCTGTTCTTTGGTCCCACAGCTGTGCTAGGCTCTTGATAAAAGACAAAGCCCAGAGATACTTCTGCGATTCATCCTTTGCAAATTCCAGTCTGAACCGCTGATTCACATATTTCGGACGAATCTGGCGATCCAGACTCGGTTATCCACAAGCTTTGCTACTCCCCAAATGTTCTGACAAAACTCTTGGCTCAAAAAGCCAATTCAGTTCTGAGAAAACAAACACACACAAATGCAATTTCCCTCAGATTAATGTAGAAGTGGGACAAAGCATAGAAATAGGATGACATGCACATAAGGCTCAGCATGTGCAAAAGCAACACAATGTGGAAACAGATGGATGTTCCCATACCTTCCCATGCATCAAAGAGCAGATCCAAAATGATATCTTTGTTGTCTTTTATCAAGTTGGTTTGCTTCGCTATGAAAGATAACAGTATTTAAGAATTGCATATATATATATATATATATCTGAATTAATTGAAGTCCAAGTGGAAAAACTCATCTGCTGAACTGAAATGATGGACTTGTGTATCTCAAGAGTGCTTGCTTATTTCTCTTAACTCCAAATCATAATTAAGATTTATATATATATATTTAGGTAGCCGCAGTGCTTCCATTTTGATTTGACCTAAGAGAATCATACAATCTTCTCAAAGAAGTAGGTCATGAATCATGGACTCCTAGAGTTGGAAGAGACCTCATGGGCTATCATCCAGTCCAACCCCATTCTGCCAAGAAGCAGGAAAATCGCATTCAAAGCACCCCTGACAGATGGCCATCCAGCCTCTGTTTAAAAGCCTCCAAAGAAGAAGTTTCCACCACACTCCAGAGCAGAGAGTTCCATTGCTGAACAGCTCTCACAGTGAGGAAGTTTTTCCTAATGTTCAGATGGAATCTCCTCTCTTGTAGTTTGACGCCATTGTTCCATTGCGTCCTAGTCTCCAGGGAAGCAGAAAGGAAGCTTGCTCCCTCCTCCCTATGACTTCCCCTCACATACTTATACACAGCTATCATGTCTCCTCTCAGCTTTCTTTTCTTCAGGTTAAAAATGGCCAGCTCTTTAAGCCACTCTTCATAGGGCTTGTTCTCCAGACCCTTGATCATTTTAGTTGCTTTCCTCTGGACAGTGGACACATTCCAGCTTGTCAATATCTCTCTTGAATTGTGGTGCCCAAAATTGGACACAATATTCCAGGTGTGGTCTAACCAAAGCAGAATAGAGCATGGGGAGCATGACTTCCCTGGATCTAGACACTATGTTTCTATTGATGCAGGCCAAAATCCCATTGGCTTTTTTTTGCCGCCACATCACATTCCTGGCTCATGTTTAACTTCCTGTCCACGAGGACTCCAAGATCTTTTTCACACGTACTGCTCTCGAGCCAGGCATTGTCCCCCATTCTGTCTCTTTGCATTTCATTTTTCCTGCCTAAGTGGAGTCTCTTGCATTTGCCATTGTTGAACTTCATTTTGTTAGTTTTGGCCCATCTCTCTAATCTGTCAAGATCGTTTTGAGTCCTGCTCCTGTCCTCTGGAGTCTTGGCTCTCCCTCCCAATTTGGTGTCGTCTGCAAACTTGATGGTCATGCATTCTAACCCTTCATCTAAGTCATTAATAAAGGTGTTGAACTGGACTGGTCTCAGGACAGAACCCTGCGGCACTCCACTTGTCACTTATTTCCAGGATGAAAAGGAAGCATTGGTGAGCACCCTTGGGTTCGTTTGCTTAACTAATTACAGATCCATCTAACCATAGTTTTGCCTAGCCCACATTTGACTAGTTTGTTTGCCAGAAGATCATGGGGGAGACATTGTCGAGAAACAAGCAATACAATTTGACATTAATTCTAGGGCTGGGCGGTTTCGTTTCGTTAATTCGTAATTCGTTAATAATTCGTTAATTTTTTCAATTACAAAACGATAACGAACCATTCTGGAGCAATTATTAAAAAACGAATTTTCAAAAATGTTTTGTAAATGCTTCGTATTTCGATATTGTATTCGTTTCGTTATTGTTTTGAGGTCGTTTCGTTATTATTTCCGCATGTCTGGGCCAGTTTTATGGTTTAATTAGTGAAAAAAAATTATAATATCACACCAACAGTCAACAACAGAGGAGAGGGAAGCTTCAGAAGGTTTTGGAGGTTTTTTAGCGTATTTCGCTGTCGCGTCCGCCATTAACGAATCGATTCGTTATTGTTTCGGAAATCGATTCGTTAATTTTTTACCATTTACGAAATTTCGTAAATATCGAACTTTTTAAAAGGAAAATTTTGTAATTATTTTAAATATCGAAACAAAAAAAACCCCCAAATACAAATCGATTTTAGAAACAAATTTTTCCGTTGTTACCCAGGCCTAATTAATTCCCATTGCAGAAGTTGACTTTGTGATTGTATATGTCAACACAGACATACTCGCACGCACTCATATAAGAAAACAAAGTCTTTTTAGGCCCCACTTTTAATCACAGAGCCAAGTGGTCCTTCTTTCCCTGAGTCTGTGAAGCAAGACAACTGAGCCTGGAGATTCGAGGACTTGTTGGGTCAAGGCCAGTTGACATCTGAGAGATGGTTCCATTCCATTGAAGAAGTGGTTCTCTCACATCTTGACAATGCTATTTGATGGGATTGGAGTATGGCCTTTGGCTATCACTCCATAGGGGCCTTCCAAGCCAACATGCACAGCTGAACATTTTAGATCAGCGACTGAAATCTGACGGGGTGGTGAGTGAAGCGGCTCCGTTGACATCTGCAAAGTGCCAACTGACTCACAGGAGCATGCAAAAACCCTTTGGCTCCACATCAGATTTTTAAAGGGGAAGCATGCAAGCCAGAATTGCATTTGCATGAATTTCACAACTTTATCTTTGGCCGGGAAGATACTGTGCTGTTCAATGGGCAGTTTCTTCCTGACTTACTGCCAGAATATGGAAGTTGTATCAAAGATGATGGAGAAAGTTGTGTTGAGTGGCAATGTATTTTTTTAAGAAATAATGAGAAAAATGACACACACCCTTTTCAGGTATTCACAAGTTCTGAACAGACTACTACGTGGGGTTGCCTCTGAAGACTGCCCGGAAGTTGCAATTAGTCCAACGAGTGGCAGCCAGACTACTAACAGGAGCGGGGTACAGGGAGCACACTACTCCTCTGTTGCACCACCTCCACTGGCTGCCAATTAGCTTCCGAGCACAATTCAAAGTACTGGTGTTGACCTATAAAACTCTAAATGACTCTGGCCCAATTTAGAACATGGCCCTATAGCCCGAAAAAACCTACAAGAACCTAGTGATTCCAGCCATGAAAGCCTTCGACAATACACAGAAGATTCATAGACAATAGTATAAAAACATCACAACCTCATAATACACTAATCCATAAAATACATTAAAATACAATCATATAAAAATACATTAAATACATTAAAATACAATCATGTCCGAACAGATTCTCCCCTATGAACCATCAAGGTTGTTAAGATCTTCTGGAGGGGCCCTGCTTTTGGTCCCACCACCCTCGCAATCGTGTCTGGTGGGGACGAGGGACAGGGCCTTCTTGGTGGTGGCCCCTTGGCTCTGGAACTCTCTCCCACTGGAGATTAAATCTGCCTCTTCTCTCCTGACTTTTAGAAAGCTGGTGAAATCTTGCCTTTGGGATATGGCATTTGATGATTGAGTCAATAACTCTTGACCACACTGATGGATGGTGATGAATTGTGATTTCATTCTGACGACTTGGCCTTATGTAATTATGTGATTGTATTTTAATGTATTTTATGGATTAGTGTATTATGAGGTTGTGATGTTTTTATACTATTGTCTATGAATCTTCTGTTGTGAACCGGCCTGAGTCCCTCTTCGGAGGTCGAGAAGACCGGATTACAAAACCCCTAAATAAATAAATAAATAAATAAATAAATAAATAAATAAATAAATAAATAAATTGTTGTTCATCTAAGGGTGCATCCAGGCAGCATCTTTAGTGCGTGCCCTTCTGCATGAAAATCCTGCTTTATGCCAAGGTAATTTGTCTGCTGGAAAGAGCCAGGTCTTTCAGAAAACCCGTGTCTTTCCAGGTGTGGGGGTTGTGTAGATGGGGGCCGGGGATTGCATTGTGTGACTTCTGGTGGCCATCTACACATTTGCCTCAGGTTTCTTGGGCTCCTGGACAGCCCCCTCTCCACACCTTCCAAAACCCTCTTTTAAAGCAGTTTAAAAGGAAAAGTAACCAAGTTAATGATATTGAAAATCTATTATCCTCAAGCTTTTCTTTTTCCTCCCCCCCCCCCATCCCTCACTCTCCAAGTTAATCTACATAAATAAATACTAATAAGTATTTGTTAAAATTGTTTTTCATTTTAATTATTGTAGTGTTTTTAAGTGTTTTTTGCACTACAAATAAGATATGTGCAGTGTGCATAGGAATTCATTCATGCTTTTTTCAAATTATAATCCGGCCCTCCAACAGTTTGAGGGACTGTGACCTGGCCTTCTGTTTAAAAAGTTTGAGGATCCCTGATCTAAAGTTTTGAAAGTTCCAAAAACAATGGCTTCAAACTACAAAAGAGGAGATTCCATCTGAACATTAGGAAGAACTTCCTGACTGTGAGAGCCATTCAGCAGTGGAACTCTCTGCCCCGGAGTGTGGTGGAGGCTCCTTCTTTGGAAGCTTTTAAGCAGAGGCTGGATGGCCATCTGTCAGGGGTGATTTGAATGCAATATTCCTGCTTCTTGGCAGGGGGTTGGACTGGATGGCCCATGAGGTCTCTTCCAACTCTTTGATTCTATGATTCTATGATTCTTTATGCCATCTGAAAGCCATCCAGCCTCTGTTTAAAAGCCTCCAAAGAAGGAGCCTCCACCACACTCAGGGGCAGAGAGTTCCACTGCTGAACAGCTCTCACAGTCAGGAAGTTCTTCCTAATGTTCAGGTGGAATCTCCTTTCCTGTAGCTTGAAGCCATTGCTCCTGTCCTAGTCTCCAGGGCAGCAGAAAATAAGCTTGCTCCCTCCTCCCTATGACTTCCTCTCACATATTTATACATGGCTATCATATCTCCTCTCAGCCTTCTCTTCTTCAGGCTAAACATGCCCAAGAACCCGCTCCTCATAGGGCTTGTTCTCCAGACCCTTGATCATTTTAGTCGCCCTTCTCTGGACACAATCCAGCTTGTCAACATCTCCTTTCAATTGTGTTACCCAGAATTGGACAATACAGAGGGGTAGCGTGGCTTCCCTGGATCTAGACCCATGATGGCGAACCTATAACACGTGTGTCAGCACTGACACGCGTAGCCATTTTCGATGACACACGGTCGCATGTGGCCGCATACAGAGAAGATGGAGCCACATTCCAAGAAGGGCATTTCATCCTCGGCTCCTACACCAGCATTTTTCTATAATGCCGATATATAGTTTTTGGATTATTAAATACAGTTATATATTACAATAATATATTTTTGTTATTAAACTACAAATATCATGAAATTATGGGGGTTTTTTTCTTGAAGTGACACCCCACCCGAATTATGCTCGTTTTTTTTTTTTGCAAGTATTGACACACCAAGCTCAAAAGGTTGCCCATCATTGATCTAGACACTAGGCCTGGGTAACAACGGAAAAAATTGTTTCTAAAATCGATTCGTTTTTGGGGGTTTTTGCGTTTCGTTATTTAAAATAATTACAAAATTTTCCTTTAAAAAAGTTCGATATTTACGAAATTTCGTAAATGTGAAAAGAAAACAAAACAATAACAAATCGATTTCCGAAACAATAACGAATCGATTCGTTAATGGCGGACGCAACTGCGCAATACGCTAAAAAACCTCCAAATGGGACAGGGGGGACTTCTGAAGCTTAATTAAACCAAAAACAACTATAGAAACCCTTAGAAAACCAAAAACAACTATAAAACTTGCCCCAGACATGCGGAAATAATAACAAAACGACCTCAAAACGATAACGAAACGAATACAATAACGAAATACAAAATATTTACGAAACGATTTAAAAATTCGTTTTTTAAAAAAAATGCTCGAGTGGTTCGTTATCGTTTTGTAATTGAAAAATTAACGAATTTTTTAACGAATTACGAATTAACGAAACGAAACCGCCCAGCCCTACTAGACACTATACTCCTCTTGATGCAGGCCAAAATCCCAAATATGGAGACTGGATCTTCTCATATGGCGTCTATGTACATAATATATGCCTCTCTTTGAATTCCAGTGGAGCACATGCAGGGAGAGAGATGGGAGTGGTGCATGGGATAATGGTAACGTCTGGCTGGCCCACGCAAGCGCTTTCCATGGTTTTGGATGATCCTGAAGCACCACTGCCAACAACCCACTGTTGCCCTTGGCAACTAGAGAAAAGACAAAAGCAGAAAAGAAGCTACCTGAACAGCAGGAAGAGGATCACAGCTTGGATAAGAGAGGCACGATCTGTCATTTAACTGTGGGAAAAGACATATTGTTCACAGGCAGAACGGCTCCTTTGGGAGAACTGACCAGAAAAATGAATTCCTAGAAAAGGATGAAAGAGGAGAGGAGAAAGACTCCGTTTCGTACACTGAGCAGATGCTTTGCTTTTGAAAAACAGTTCTGTTACTGAAATTATTTCCCCTCATTTCCACAAGAACATTTGATGTAACATTATGCGTAGTCCTCTTTGGCGGTATTAAAATCACTCAGGGAAAAGAAAAAAAACTCCAGAGGCTCTCTGTGAAGCCTATCCAAGCCTGTTTGCCGATTCATTTTCAAGTAGGGATTTTTAGAGATGGAAAGGAAAACTCCCCATCCTTTTGTTTAAAGCTCAGAGGACCTGGTATGCTACGAAGGTTTTCCATTGATGTGCATGTGTGTGCACACACTCATGTGCAAACAACCTGTACACATGGTCACAACATGTAAGGCTTTGCACTTGCCAGATATTTCTGCCTAATGATATTTGCAGTTGACAGAGAAACACTGACCCTGAGCCCAGCACATTTCGTTTTGCATAGCTAGGGACATGAATTATTTCTTGATTCCTGTACATTTCAGCAGATAATAATAATAATAATAATAATAATAATAATAATCCTTTATTTATACCCCGCTACCATCTCCCGAAGGACTCGGTGCGGCTTACAAGACGCCGAGCCCAAATACATCAGTAAAAAAGCAACAACAGCAATACAGACAATAAATAAACTCATAAACAAAGCAATAAACAGTAACAATAACACCATGATGCATTAAAAACCTATGGCAGGGCCAAATGTAATAATTAAAATTTTAAAATACTGGGCATGACAAGGTGACGTAAAACTAGGACAGGCATTTGGAGAGAGATGGGGTGAGCAGACAATCCTAGATCATTAGTAAAGTGCGATTAGGGACATGTTGCTTAGAGGAAGGCACACTGGAACAACCACGTTTTCAGGCTCCTCTTAAAGACTGCCATAGTTGTATTTTTGCCTTCCACAGAAAGGCAAAAATACAAGGTGTTGAATCCAACAGAACTCCGTCAAAACAAAGCAAAAATTGTTGCCTCAATGGATTAGATTTTAGTTGTTGCTAAGAGTGCCACCCATTTCTCCCCTGAAATTTAGATATTGTCATGCTGGGGAGGGCATGTTATTGGCAAAGACAGAATGTGCTGTCATACACTGGGACTATGATAATGTCTGTTTATAGGACGTGCTCTCTGTAGGCCCAGCGGGAAGCTGGGGTGCCTCAGCTAAAGGGTCCCACAGGTTTCCCAAAACAAAGTCCTGTAGAGGCTCAAAATAAGTCCAACAAAGTTCTTTATTAAGGCTTAAATCTTCGAACAAATGAATAAAAGGCATTGGTCACCTCCAGATTGGACTACTGCAATATGCTCTACATGGGGTTGCCCTTGAAAACGGCTTGGAAGTTCCAACTTGTCCAACGAGCAGCGGCCAGGATGTTAACTGGGGCCCCTTACAGAGAGAGGTCAACCCTCCTGTTCAAGGAGCTCCACTGGCTGCCGTTTATTTTCCGAGCCCAATTTAAGGTGCAGGTGCTTACCTACAAAGCCCTGAATGGTTTGGGACCAGCCTACCTGCGTGACCGCATCTCCATCTACGAACCCACGCTTTCACTTCGGTTATCTGGAGAGGCCCTGCTCGTGTTCCCGCCTGCGTTGCAAGCACGTTTGGTGGGGACACAAGACAGGGCCTTTTCCGTGGTGGCCCACCGACTCTGGAACACCCTCCCCAAAGATCTTAGACAGGCCCCTACATTGGCAGTCTTCAGAAAGAACTTGAAGACCTGACTGTTCCGATGTGCCTTCCCAGAATAGGAAATCTCCACTACCCAGTCCCAGAAGCACTTTATTAGAACTAAGATTGCTGCATGCTGCACACTGCACTTGCCCTATGAGCCTTAGATACCTCCTGTCACATCAGCACTTTTAATGCTGTACCCTTCACTCTGGCCAGGCCCAGTTTTATTGTGTCTTAGTGTATTGTTTATTGCTTGTTGTTTATATTGCTTTAATGGTTTTTAATTTGCCTTAGGTTTTGTATTGCTTATATTGTGTGTTGAGGCCTTGGCCTTTGTAAGCCGCATCGAGTTCTTCGGGAGATGCGAGCGGGGTACAAATAAAGTTTAATAATAATAATAATAATAATAATAATAATAATCTTGAAAACCTGGTAGCTTTCTCGATCTGCCGACAAGAGACAGGCAACTGCTTGATAAACTGTTCCTATCTTCTTTAGGGAAACCTTCCGACCCCTCTTTGGGCAATCTTGCTTAACCCTGCTGCGTGAGGCTCCAACTCCCAGCTCCAAGCTGCGTTATGGATAGCCCGAGTGGTCCCTTACCAGGCAATGGTTGCTGCAGATCTGCCAAGCTGGTGTCCTTTTAGTTTCTCCACGAAGGCTGTGGAACTATATCTTTGCCCAGCAAAGGCTGGCTGTATACCTCTAGTAAAGCTGTGGAACTGCAACTTTAGTCCCCAGCAAAGCTGTAGAGGTTTTCCTTTTTCCCTAGCAAAAGCTGGCTGTAGATCTATTTCTTTGACCCCAGCAGAGCTGTAAAAAGCAAAGCTTTATACAGTTGGGGTAGAGAAAAAGCCCGCATGTCCTACTGTAGGGCTCCAAACTGTGAGACTGAACTGAAAGTTCACCTTTCCCTCCAAAACCTGGGGAATGGGGCAAATCTAAAGGTTCTAATGATGATTGATAGGTCGTTGGCCCTAAGATTGCAACCTGGGGAAAGCTACCCAATTGCAAAAAAGCATAGCTTGAATAGATTCATGCAAACTAACAGTGCAAGAAAAGAAATTCAAATCTTCTGGCACAGCCATGCCAGCACACTGAATGAAAAATAAAGATATTATTATCATAGAATCCTAGAATCAAAGAGTTGGAAGAGACCTCATGGGCTATCATCCAGGCCAACCCCATTCTGCCAAGAAGCAGGAATATTGCATTCAAATCACCCCTGACAGATGGCCATCCAGCCTCTGTTTCAAAGCCTCCAAAGAAGGAGCCTCTACCACACTCCAGGGCAGAGAGTTCCACTGCTGAACGGCTCTCACAGTCAGGAAGTTACAGAATCATAGAATCAAAGAGTTGGAAGAGACCTCAAGGGCCATCCAGGCCAACCCCATTCTGCCAAGAAGCGGGAATATTGCATTCAAATCACCCCTGACAGATGGCCATCCAGCCTCTGCTTAAAAGCTTCCAAAGAAGGAGCCTCCACCACACTCCCTCCAGGGCAGAGAGTTCCACTGCTGAACGGCTCTCACAGTCAGGAAGTTCTTCCTTATGTTCAGGTGGAATCTCCTCTCTTGTAGTTTGAAGCCATTGCTCCCTTGTGTCCTAGTCTCCAGGGAAGCAGAAAGGAAGCTTTCTCCCTCCTCCTCCTCCCTGTGGCTTCCTCTCACATATTTATACTTGGCTATCATGTCTCCTCTCATCATCAACCACATTATCCTACTTTTCCCAAAATTGGGATTTGAAGCAGAAGTAAATAAGGATGAGGCCTTCAGAAGCCTCGTAGCTCCACCCCAGTTTGATTTCTGTGTCATTGAAATAATGAGATGGAAATCCAGGGACAGGATTTTATATTGCAGGAGTTCTTTGGATTCAGAACACCTTGGTGCCATTTTAGGTATTGTCTGAGATGCCGAGATCTGTGGACTGTAGATAATCAGAACTCTTCAACCTTTGGGGCTGCTAATCCAGCCCCATTCAACTCACTTTTTGAAATAAGACAGAAGAAAGAACAAATCACTCTGAGTAGCATTACAGAGCATCCCTTTGATTGTCTTCTTGTTCAGGAATAAAGATGTGTTTTGGGGGGAAGGAAGGGAGAGAATAGGGAAAGATGTTTTGAACACAAAGAGTGACTCAGCCTTGAGAGGTTCTCCCAAGGAAAGAGCCGTGCTACCGCTTGAGTTGATTTATTGATTGCAACGCGTTGCTGTTTCATGGGAGGGGCTGCGTATTGTTTTCCCAGAATTGCCAACTCAGTTTTTTAGATTGTAATGTAAAGAGCCCCAACGCAAACAAGAAATACTTGGAAAATTCACATATTCCAAAGTGGTCATGATTAGCCACACATTTAAGAGCGATAGAACGTAAGATGCTCGAATTAATCTGTCATGTACACAAGGATGCCTCAAAACCTCTTTGAAGAAAGAGGAAGAAGCAAAAACAACACAGTGTATACTTCATTACCAATCTCTGTGTATGTGCATATGTGTTGCTTATTTGATTAAATCAGGGGTCCTCAAACTGTTTAAGCAGAGGGCTTGCTTTTGGCCAATGAGATCATCAAGTTATTTAGGGATGTTGTTGCTGTGTGCCTTCAAGTTGTTTCAGACTTCGGGTGCCCCAAGTTCAAGTTCACTTTATTATGGTCAGTGACCAGTTTGAGAGAAGAGAGACGTAGTCCCATACAAGCATAACAGAGTTAAGGGTTAGGTAAAAGATTTAAAAAATTCCCCTGACATTAAGTCCAGTCATGTCCCACTCTGGGGTGTGGTGCTCATCTCCATTTCTAAACCAAAGAGCTGGCGTTGTCCATAGACACCTCCAAGGTCATGTGGCCGGCATGACTGCATGGAGAACCGTTACCTTCTCACTGGAGCAGTACTTATTAATCTACTCACCTTTGGGTTGTTGTAGGTTTTTTCAGGCTATATGGCCATGGTCTAGAAGCATTCTCTCCTGACGTTTCGCCTGTATCCTCAGAGGTAGTGAGGTGGTGAGATACTATTAAAAACAATAGTATAGACAGTACACAGACAGAACAGAAGGAGGTGTTGTGTCAATGCCATGGACGGTTGGGCTCTAGTCCACCAGGGATGCTGTCACTCCATCCTCTATGATGAAAAGCTGTTGGGACTTCCTTATTCCAGCATTTTATGATCTTCTTTTTCTTTATGGCATTGTAAAAAACCTCCCCCGCTTTAGCAGCACCTAATTTTTCTAATTAAAGCTAAAGCTCTTTTCGAACTGCTTAGGTAAACAGTGAGCAGGGCTGATGGTGGACTGCTCACGCCAACCCGGAGTTTGAACTTGCAACCTTTAGGTTGATAGATCTTATAGTTGCTGATGATTTACCAGCTGTGCTAAACCTCCAGTCCTTAGTAACCTATACGTGTGATTGCTGGACCATAAGGAAGTCTGAACAAAGGAAGATAGATGCTTTTGAACTGTGGTGTTGAAGAAAAATGCTGAGAGTGCCTTGGACTGCAAGGAAATCAAACCGGTCCATATTCCAGGAAATAATGCCCATCTGCTCAGTGGAGGAAAGGATACTAGAGGAAAAGATGAAGTACTTTGGTCACAAAATGAGAAGACAGGAAAGCTTGGAGAAGAGAGTGATACTGGGGAAAATGGAAGGAAAAAGGAAGAGGGGCCAACCAGGGGCAAAATGGATGAATGGTATCCTTGAAGTGACTGACTTGACCTTGAAGGAGCTGGGGGTGGTGACGGTTGACAGGGAACTCCGGTGTGGGCTGGTCCATGAGGTCACAAAGAGTCGGAAGCGACTAAATGAATAAACAACAACAATTGATAATTTCACAGCTGTAGTTTGGGGTGGGTGGCTGAGTTACTTGCCAAAGCAGCAGCAGGAACTACAACTGAGTAGCTAGTTACCTCTCTGCTGGCATTTCCTAAAAGAAGACGCAAATATCAAAGGATATACGTTATTTATTTATTTGTCATGTCAGGATAACCAGTCAAATTATTTTACATTTCTAACAGAACAAAGCAAACAAACAGACAAAATACAAAGTGTGTGAGTTTGGTAGTTGGTTAAATGTCCTTTGACCAGTGTCTGTCCCCTTGGAGTGCCTCTGATGTTGCTGCAAGAAGGTCCTCCCTGGTGCATCATGTGGCAGGGCTCAGGGTGCATTGCAGCAGGTGGTCAGTGGTCTGCTCTTCTCCGCACTCGCATGTCGTGGATTCCACTTTGTGGCCCCATTTCTGGAGGTTGGCTCTGCATCTCGTGGTGCCAGAGCAGTCTGTTCAGCACCTTCCAAGTCGCCCCGTCTTATTCTGTGTGCCCAGGAAGGAGTCTCTCATCTGGTATCAGCCATTGGTTGAGGTTCTGGGTTTGAGCCTGCCACTTCTGGACTCTCGCTTGCTGGGGTGTTCCAGCGAGTGTCTCTGTAGATTTTAGAAAACTAGTTCTAGATTTAAGTCGTTGACGTGCTAGCTGATACCCAAACGAGGGATGAACTGGAGATGTCTCTGCCTTGGTCCTTTCACTATTGGCTGCTTCTTCCCAGCGGATATCAGGTGGTGCAATACCGACTAAGCAGTGTAATTTCTCCAGTGGTGTAGGGCGCAGACACCCCATGATAATGCAGCATGTCTCATTAAGAGCCACATCCACTGTTTTAGCGTGGTGAGATGTGTTCCACACTGGGCATGCATACTCAGCAGCAGAGTAGCACAGCGCAAGGGCAGATGTCTTCACTGTATCTGGTTGTGATCCCCAGGTTGTGCCAGTCAGCTTTCGTATGATATTGTTTCTAGCACCCACTTTTTGCTTGATGTTCAGGCAGTGCTTCTTGTAGGTCAGAGCACGGTCCAGAGTGACTCCCAGGTATTTGGGTGCGCTGCAATGCTCCCGTGGGATTCCTTCCCAGGTCATAATCCTCAGAGCTCGGGATGTTGTGTCCTGTTCTCTTGGTAACATACGAATGACATTGGTTGTCTTTGCAGGGATGTGAGTAATTTTTCACAAATGTCTTGATCTTGATGAGAAAGAGAGTCAACTCTTGAACCATTGAACAATCCTGCCCACCACCCTCCCCCTACCCCCCCCCCCCAAAAAAGGTCAACACTTAAAGTTTTGATATCCACATGACGGAATTAAAATCCCAACTTCAACAATGGAAGAATGGGGAAATGATGGTAGTGATTATTTATTTATTTATTTATTTATTTATTTATTTATTTATTTATAGTATTTATTTTCTGCCCTTCTCACCCCGCAGGGGACTCAGGGCGGATTACAATGTACATATACATGGCAAACATTCAATACCATAGACACACAACATATATAGACAGACACACAGAGGCTATTTAACATTCCAGCTTTTTTCAGGAGGGTATTCTGGCCACCAGGGGAGCTGTGGCTTCACCGTCCATTTGTGACACTGATGAAGTACTTCCTCATTCTTTGCATGCTTGCTGGAGATTTTTTTGGCATCGTAAATTAGCCTCCCCGCATAAGTGGTACCTAAATTTCCTACTTATCAGATGCAACTGTGTTTTGGTGAAGTACTTGGGTCACATAATGAGAAGCGGGAAAGCTTGGAGAAGAAAATGATACTGGGGAAAATGGAAGGAAAAAGGAAGAGAGGCCAACCAAGGGCAAGATGGATGGGTGTACCTGTCCGAACGTATCTCCTTCTACGTCCCAGCTTGGAGTTTAAGTTCTTCTGGGGAGGCCCTGCTCTGAGCCCCACCTTTTTCACAAGTGAGACTGGTGGGGACGAGGGACAGGGCCTTCTCAGTGGTGGCCCCTCGCCTGTGGAACGCACTCCCCGGGGAAATTAGATCATCAACATCCCTCCTCTCTTTCAGAAGGAAGTTAAAAACCTGGATGTGGGACCAGGCCTTTGGGTAAGACATTGATGTCCAGAGTAGGAAAGGACAATGACAATGCTGGATGGATTATGTATTTATGAATTGGCAAACGTTGACCACAAGATGATTTTATTGCTGCTATGGTATTAACTTGATTGTTTTAACTAGTTATATTGTTATATTGTATTTTGTATATTGTATTTTGTGAATTGTTGGGCATCGAATTGTGCCTTTTGTAAGCCGCCCTGAGCCCCCCCCCCCCCCGGGGGTTGAAAAATGCAGAGAACAAAACCAACCTCTGTCCATGGCATTCATCGACCTTGCAAAGGCATTCGACACAGTGAATCGCAGCGCTCTCTGGACCATCCTCCAAAAATCGGGTGCCCAAGCAAATTTGTGAACATCCTGCGGCTCCTCCATGATGACATGATGGCAACAGTCTTGGACAGCAGTGGCTCCCAAAGTGACCCATTTAAGGTGGAATCAGGTGTCAAACAGGGATGATGTGTTATTGCCCCAACTCTATTCTCCATCTTCATCGCTATGATACTTCACCTTGTTGATGGGAAGCTTCCCACCGGCGTGGAAATCATCTATCGGACAGATGGCAAGCTATTCAACCTCAGCAGACTGAAAGCCAAAACCAAGGTTACAACAACATCTGTTATAGAACTCCAGTATGCTGATGACAATGTCTGTGCGCATTCAGAAGAAGATCTACAAGCCACTCTAAACACCTTCGCAGAAGCATACGAGAAGCTTGGCCTGTCATTGAACATTGAAAAAACCAAGGTGCTTTTCCAGCAGTCACCAGCCAACTCCTCTCCAATGCCAGTGATACAGCTTAATGGTGTAACATTAGAAAATGTTGATCATTTCCGCTACCTTGGCAGCCACCTCTCCACCAAAGTCAACATCGACGCCGAAATACAACACCGCCTGAGCTCTGCAAGTGCAGCATTTTCCAGAATGAAGCAGAGAGTGTTTGAGGACCGGGACATCCGTAGGGAGACCAAGGTGCTTGTCTATAAAGCTATTGTCCTCCCAACCCTGCTCTATGCCTGTGAGACGTGGACTGTCTACAGACGTTACATGCAGCTCCTGGAACGTTTCCATCAGCGCTGCCTCCGGAAAATCCTGCAAATCTCCTGGGAAGACAAGCGGACAAACGTCAGTGTGCTGGAAGAAGCAAAGACCACCAGCATTGAAGCAATGGTCCTCCAACATCAACTCCGCTGGGCCGGCCACGTTGTCGGATGCCTGACCACCGTCTCCCAAAGCAGTTGCTCTACTCCGAACTTAAGAACGGAAAACGGAACGTTGGTGGACAGGAAAAGAGATTTAAAGATGGGCTCAAAGCAACCTTAAAAACTCTGGCATAGACACTGAGAACTGGGAAGCCCTGGCCCTTGAGCGCTCCAGCTGGAGGTCAGCTGTGACCAGCAGTGCTGCAGAATTTGAAGAGGCACGAATGGAGGGCGAAAGGGAGAAGCGTGCCAAGAGGAAGGCGCGTCAAGCCAACCCCGACCGGGACCGCCTTCCACCTGGAAACCAATGCCCTCACTGCGGAAGAAGATGCAGAGCAAGAATAGGGCTCCACAGCCACATACGGACCCACAGAGAAATCCATAACGGAAGACCATCTTACTCGTCCAACGAGGGATCGCCTAAGTAAGTAAGTAGGGGGTTGAGAAGGGCGGGGTAGAAGCACTCCAAATAAATAAATAAATTTGGGCTGCAAAGGTTGACAGCAAGCTACACAAATTGGTCAGAAGCTCACTCCGACTCGGGCTGGCTTCGAACTCATGATCTTTTGGTCAGTAATGATCTTAATGTAGCTGACTCCCAACCAACTGCCCCACAGTCCCGGTGATGGAGAAGAAGAGCCATTGGAAAGGGAAGCTCCATACCCACACTTCCAAACTGAAGTAAACTCCAGCAGCACTTGGAAGGCACCTTTGAGGATCACCCCTGCTATGCAGAGACTTCTGTTGTCACACACACAAAAAAAAAAACATTAAAAAGGAATCTGGTATGAGATGTTCTAGGGAAAACAGATACCAGATCAAAAGGGTATGCTTAAAGACTGTACATATGCCTGCTTCAGGGGATTTCAAATATTTATACTTTGCTACATTTTTAATCTTTAAGAGTTCCAGGAATGCTGTGCTTGGAATCTGAGAGCAACACAGCCATCCTCTGATAAGGATCTGGGTCTGGCAAAATAGCATCGGTACTGGCTGGGGAGGCACCAAGGATGGAACAAAATTTCAGTGGAGCCAAAATCTTTAATATAAGTATCTGTTTTGCACCTGTCATAAACCATTGCAAATGGAACTTTGAAATCTGAAGCTTGCTTCAAAATAACAAGAATTTTCTATTGTTTTGATTTTCACTGTACCTGCGTATTCATGGACTGGCATCTAGTCCTCTCTTGAAATATGCTGGATTTCTGTTCTCATGCCAAGTCCTTCCCCTTCCCTATCTCACAGATCCATGGAGAACGGGAGAAGTTCCAGCAGATTGGAGGAGGGCCACTGTGGTCCCAATCTTCCAGAAGGGAAAAAAGGATGACCCAAGCAATGACCAATGTCCGGTCAGCCTCACGTCAATAGCAGGCAAGATTCTGGAAAAGATTGCTAAGGAAGTGGTCGGCAAACACTTAGAAACAAATGCGGACATCGCTAATAGTCAACATGGATTTATCAAAAACAAGTCATGCCAGACTCATCTGATCTCTTTTTTCGATAGAGTTACAAGCTGGGTAGATGCGGGGAATTATGCCGTGGATTCCAGGAAGGCCTTCTTTGACAAGGTCCCCCATGACCTTCTGGCAAGGAAACCAGTCCAATGTGGGCGAGGCAAAACTACGGTGAGGTGGATCTAGAATTGGTTAAATGGATGAACCCAGAGGGTGATTCTCCCCAAGGCTTCCTCCTCTTCATCCTGGAAAGAAGTGACGAGCGGAGGGCCACAAGCAGGGTTCCGTCCTGGGCCCGATCCTGTCCAGGATCTTCATTCATGACTCTTAGATGAAGGGCCAGAAGGCAGGATCATCAAGTTTGCAGACGACACCCAGTTGGGAGGGATAGCCAATACTCCAGAGGACAGGAGCAGAATTCAAAGGGATCTTAACAGATTAGAGAGATGAAGGGCCAAAACTAACAAAATGAAGTTCAACAATGACAAATGCAAGATACTCCACTTGGGCAGGAAAAACAAAATGCAAAGATACAGAATAGGGGACAAAGCCTGGCTCGAGAGCAGTACGTGTGAAAAAGATCTTGGAGTCCTCGTGGACAGGAAGTTAAACATGAGCCAGGAATGTGATGTGGCGGCAAAAAAAGCCAATGGGATTTTGGCCTGCATCAAGAGGAGCCTAGTGTCTAGGTCCAGGGAAGTCCTGCTCCCCATGCTCTATTCCGCCTTGATGAGACCACACCTGGAATATTGTGTCCAATTCTGGGCACCACAATTTAAGAGAGATATTGACAAGCTGGAATGTGTCCAGAGGAAGAGGGCGACTAAAATGATCAAGGGTCTGGAGAACAAGCCCTATGAGGAGCGGCTTAAGGAGCTGGGCATGTTTAGCCTGAAGAAGAGAAGGCTGAGAGGAGATATGATATCTATGTATAAGTATGTGAGAGGAAACCACATGGAGGAGAGAGCAAGCTTGTTTTCTGCTTCCCTGGAGACTAGGAACAAAGGCTTCAAACTACAAGAAACGAGATTCCTTCTGAACATGAGGAAGAACTTCCTGACTGTGAGAGCCGTTCAGCAGTGGAACTCTCTGCCCTGGAGTGTGGTGGAGGCTCCTTCTTTGGAAGCTTTAAACAGAGGCTGGATGGCCATCTGTCAGGGGTGATTTGAATGCAATGTTCCTGTTTCTTGGCAGAATGGGGTTGGACTGGATGGTCCATGAGGTCTCTTCCAGCTCTATCATTCTATGATTCTATGAGTGTGACTCTAGCTGTAAATCATAGCATACTCATCTCCACAACACCGAGGTGGCATTCTGCTTCCTTTGTTGCTGGCCAAGGAGGCAGGATACTAGCATCAAACTGTATTCATTCTAGAGTTTAGGGGTGCTCCTACACTCTAGAATGAATTCCCATTCAGTCATGGAAATCTAGTGAGTGACGGTTTTCTTGGCAAGAAAATCTACAGCTTTGCCTCCACAGGCCAGAAAACTCAAATTGGGGTCAGGCCTATAGCCAGGGTTTTGATGGGGGGGGGGGGGGGGGGGAGTTTGATTCGGGGGGCTGAGTTTGATTTCGGGGGCTGAGTTTGATTCGGGCTGAGTTTGATTCCGGGGGGGGGGCTGAGTTTGATTCCAGGGGGGGGCTGAGTTTGATTCGGGTGGGCTGAGTTTGATTTGGGTGGGCTGAGTTTGATTCGGATGGGCTGAGTTTGATTCGGGGGCTGAGTTTGATGGGGAGGGCTGAGTTTGATTTGGGGGGGATGAGTTTGATTCGGGGGGCTGAGTTAGATTCAGGGGGTGAGTTTAATTCAGGGGGGGCTGAGTTTCATTTGGGGGGCTGAGTTTGATTGGGGGCTGAGTTTCATTTGGGGAGCTGAGTTTGATTCAGGGGGGCTGAGTTTGATTTGGGAGGCTGAGTTTGATTCGGGGGTCTGAGTTAGATTCAGTGGGTTTAATTCAGGGGGGCTGAGTTTGATTCGAGGGCTGAGTTTGATTGGGGGGTGAGTTTGATTCGGGGGACTGAGTTTGATTCGGGGAGACTGAGTTTGATTTGGGGGAGGGGTGAGGATCTACCCTAGCAAACCTTTTGTATCATTATCCCAATACCCCCATGCATATGGGATATATTGAGCATGGTGATCAGATCATGATATGAATAAACATAACAGTTTAAATAATGTACCAGTAAGGCCTTCTCGCGGACCACCCTGAGAATTTCGGGGGGGGGCCTGAAGCTCCTCAAGCCCCCCCCCCCTCCCGGCTATGGGTTTGATTGGGGTGGAAACCTCTCTTTGATGTCTACACAATGTCCCTGAACTTCTGATCCTGTTGATTTGGTTTCAGCCTGTGTTAGCAGAAATCAAGAAATGCTTCAGGGTTGATATGGTCATCTCCACCAGCTCTAATTCAATCTGGTCCACAGTCCAAATGGATGAGTACCACCATCTCTTTTGCCTTGTGCTCTTCCTGTTTCTCGGTTTTTGCTTTTGCTGATGCCTGCAAAGACACCCATGAAGACGGCTTTGCAGCCTTCATATAGTCAGACAGTCCTATGAGCATTTTACAACATCTTTGAGAGATGTTGCCTCCTATGTGAGGCTGAACAACCCAATTGGTTCTCTCTCACTCTCTCTCTCTCTCTCTCTCTGTTTCTCTTGCCTTTGTGATGCACAATCTGTCCCAGAGCCCTGCCTCTCTGTGAAGCATGTGTGTTTTTCTCTGCACACACACACAGAGCAAATAAAAGGAACGGGCTGATTGATCACCAAGACATAATAAACCCATCCAGCACTACTATATTTATTAGCTTGTACGACAAGCGAGGAGTTACTACATTTTTCAACACTGCAATTTGCAAAAATATACAAATACTATTCACGAAAAGAGGATATTTACTCTGAGACAATCAAATTGAACTATCACATCAATTATTAGCAAATATGGGGGAATAATAAGATTTTTTAAATACTAGGGGTACTCAGTTCTTGTGGGTTTTTTCGGGCTATATGGCCATGTTCTAGAGGCATTTCTCCTGACGTTTCGCCTGCATCTATGGCAAGCTTCCTCAGAGGTCTAGGGGTACTATTTAGCACAAGGGTAGAAATTGACACAGGAGCTGTGCTAGTTAGTAGAAACAGTGGTCGTGATAGTAATAGCAGCAAGAGTAGCAGCATTGGGTAAAGAATTCAAAACATAGCCATGTTAGCCTGGAATATCAATATGCAAGGGGATCTTATAGTACTTTAGAGACTAACCAAGAGAATGCAGTTGGTATTATCAGCTTCTATAGGACACATCGACATGGGCCAATCCAGGTGGGGGTACTCCACATCAGCAATGTAGGAGTCTACATGACCAGTCAGTGAGCCACTCAGCAGTGTTTCTCAACCTGGGGGTCAGAACCCCTGGGGGGTCACCAAAGACCATCAGAAAACACAATGTTTTCTGTTTTGGTCATGAGGGATCTGTATGCCAAGTTTTGCCCAATTCTATGATGTATGAGTTTCAAGGGGCTATTTGATTGGATGAGGAGGAAAAGGCTGAAGATCAATCCCGACAAGACAAAGGTCCTCCTGGTCGATCGAAAACCGGATCAGGGTATAGGGTGGCAACCTGTGTTGGATGGGGTTACACTCCCCCTGAAGTCACAGGTCTGCAGTTTGGGAGTCCTCTTGGATTCATCGCTTACGCTTGAGGCTCAGGCGTCAGCGGTGTCCGGGAGAGCTTTTGCACAATTGAGACTCGTGCGCCAGCTGGAACCGTACCTCGTAAAGGCTGATCTGGGTGGTCCATGCCTTGGTCACCTCTAGATTGGACTACTGTAATGCGCTCTACATGGGGCTGCCCTTGAAAACAGATACTCCACTTTGGCAAGATACTCCACTTTGGCAGAAAAAACGAAATGCAAAGATACAAAATGGGGGACAATGCCTGGCTCGAGAGCAGTACGTGTGAAAAACATCTTGGAGTCTTCGTGGACAACAAGTTAAATATGAGCCAGGAATGTGATGTGGCGGCAAAAAAAGCCAATGGGATTTTGGCCTGCATCAAGAGGAGCCTAGTGTCTAGATCTAAGGAAGTAATGCTACCCCTCTATTCCGCTTTGGTTAGACCACACCTGGAATATTGTGTCCAATTCTGGGCACCACAATTCAAGAGAGATATTGACAAGCTGGAATGTGCCCAGAGGAGGGCAACTAAAATGATCAAAGTTCTGGAGAATAAGCCCTATGAGGAGCGGCTTAAGGAGCTGGGCATGTTTAGCCTGAAGAAGAGAAGGCTGAGAGGAGATATGATGAGAGCAACATTCCTGCTTCTTGGCAGAATGGGGTTGGACTGGAAGGCCCAGGAGGTCTCTTCCAACTCTTTGATTCTATGATTCTATGATTCTACAGAACTTCCATGATCAACAGAAAACCCATTCAGAGGAAAGGTTTGATGGGCATTGACTTTGGGTTTTGGAGCTGTAGTTCACCTACATCCAGAGAGCACTGTGGACACAAACAATGATGGATCTGGACCAAATTTGGCACAGTTACTCAATATACCCAAAAGCAAACACTGGTGGAGGTTTGGGAAAATAGACCTTGACATTTGGGAGTTGTGGTTGCTAGGATTTATAGTTCACCTACAATCAAAGAGCATTCTGAACCCCACCAATGACAGAATTGGGCCAAACTTCCCATACAGAACCCCCATGACCAACAGAAAATACTGTGTTTTCTGATGCTCTTTGGTGACCCCTTTGACACCCCCCTCGCGACCCCCCCCCCCCCGGGGTCCCGACCCCCAGGTTGAGAACCATTGGTCTAGACTCATATCATCCAATTCAAAGCAAATTATGTAGATTATTTGATTTGATAAACTGGATTATATGGCAGTGTAGATGGGGGCTTAAATGGTTTGAGTTCCATCTCTCTTGTGGTCCTCTTGTTGTTCATTCGTTCAGTCGCTTCCGACTCTTTGTGACCTCATGGACCAGTCCACACCAGAGCTCCCTGTCGGCCGTCACCACTCACAGCTCCTTCAAGGTCAATCCAGTCACTTCCAGGATACCATAAATATATACAAACATTACAATCACATATATCCACAGCCCACGCCAGAGCTCCCTGTCAGCCGTCACCACCCCCAGCTCCTTCAAGTTCAAGCCAGTCACTTCAAGGATGCCATCCATCCATCTTGCCCTTGGTCAGCCCCTCTTCCTTTTTCCTTCCATTTTCCCCAGCACAATTGTCTTCTCTAAGCTTTCCTGTCTTCTCATGATGTGGCCAAAGTACTTCATCTTGGCCTCTAAATCTTCTTCCTTCCAGTGGTCCTCAGGTTTTGAGTCATTTCCCTTGAGGATTCATGATCCAGGGTACTTCTTTCCAACTTTTCTTTCAAGCAGCAGCAACACATTATCCAAAGGAGATTCGTCCAGCTGAAGGCAAAGCCTTTCTGTCCTTGCATAACAGCATAAGAGTCACCATCAAATTGGTCCTGAATTAAAATTTGGCATTTTTGATGGATTGAACTGTCTCAAGGAAGCTTTCTCAAGAAGGGGCGATATTTCTCTGGAATGTTTTCACACCTCCTTAACTTCGCCCGCCTTCTGTCTATATGGGGATGGGAAGATATCCTTCACTC
This sequence comes from Anolis sagrei ordinatus, assembly GCF_025583915.1. Taxonomy (NCBI): domain Eukaryota; kingdom Metazoa; phylum Chordata; class Lepidosauria; order Squamata; family Anolidae; genus Anolis; species Anolis sagrei. The sequence goes on along the minus strand of NW_026844367.1, from coordinate 922,318 downwards.
TTTTGCATAATCTATACATCAATTCTTCTGCTTTCCAGCTGATTACAACGTGAAGTGAATTAAAACGTAAAGAAAGCGCTAGGGAGTCATTGGAAGACAATATGAACTTTGCAAAATCGACTTTGACAATGTGCAGCCTCAGTCTTATAGACCTTAAAAGGCTTTCAATTAATGTGTGTGCGGTGCACAGAAGGAGATGCACACATTAGCTTAATGCTTGCCACCTAGGGCCTTCTGCTCATTATTATTACAACAGGTGTCAGCATCTATTAGCTGTGATTGGGGACATTTTTGTCCTATTTTGTTATGCTTCTCCATGTCTCCCTTTCCCAAAGCAATAGGTAAATCAGAAGCAGGATGTAGTGAATTCCCTACCTGTTAGGCTTGGAAAAGCTAGAAAAGTAGGCCCAGGAAGTTTGGCAGCCATTTTGGAAAGGGTGCCAGGGGCATCCATTTTAAAATCCCATTTCTTGAAGGAGGTGTCCTTAGTACTTGGAGGGAAATGAGGAGAGTTAGAGATTGGCTGAGAGAGAGTGGGCAGAGTTTAACTTAGAAAAGGAAAAAATGACTTTAAGGGGACTTTAAAACCCTGAGATTGAAATTGGGTGTCAAAGGAGAAGGAGCTGGGAGTTTGGAGTGGAGAAGAGTAGTGAGAGAGGACTGAAGTGGTCAGTTAGCTAGCAGAGAAAGCTAGTGGGAAGATTACAGCTATTAGGGAAGATAGCTGGGAAGTGGAGAGACAGATCCCAAAGGAAAAGGACTGTCTGTGTGGAGTTTGGGGTTACTTTCAGAGAAGAAATCCTGTCAGTAATCTCTGGAGGGAGAAAGGAGTTTTATTTGTAACTAAGTCTGAACTGCTCAAAGAAACCACACGCGTTTAAGACAATCTTTCAAACCAACTAAGCTTATTGCCTATTTTGTTCCAGTTCTCTTAAATAAACATCATTGTTTTATTGTTCACTACATCTGCCTCACGTGTGCCTCTGTGTAAGAAGTTTTAAAAGCAATTTACTGAAGTAATCAAAGGTTTAATGGTGGCAGCGTATATTTTAAAAAAGAAATCCTTTCAGTGTTACCTCAGTACACAAGCCTGAGTGCGAATCCAGCACATTCTAGCTAAAGATACCTGTAGTAAGCCAAGGGCTTGATGTTGCTTTTAAGTTTGGTGGGTGCCAGAGTTCTTTCAAAAGGTTTTCCGGCCAGAAGAAAGTTCCAGCTTTCATTACAGCTTTTTGATTTTGGTTTTTAATTACCTAAAGCCACATTCTATTACAAGTGATTGACAGCTGCTGGGGTTTATACACCACAATTAAGCTTCCATCTATTATATTGGTGGTTGGGATTTGTAAACAAATAAATCCTCAATCTATTATACAGGACCTCTAAAAATCTAACTTTTTCTTTCTTTCGCTATGCATGTGTCCTTATAAGTCCTATTGGGATGTAAATTACAATATGGTTGCATCATTGAAACATTTTCTTATATTTTTAACATATTTTATTATGCTATAAGCACAAATCAACAAGCCATATTGCAAGTGTAAATCCTGAGTAATTCAACAAATATTAAAGACATTATGCTAATTTACACTGGTGTAGATGATATTTTTCCCTCCCTCCCTCCCTCCTCCTCCTCCTCCTCCTCCTCCTCCTCCTCCTCCTCCCTCCTCCTCAACCACAGTATATTTCTACTAATCTTGCAGATCCAGCCACTGGTAAAGTCTTTGTATTTTTTCTTTGATGTGATCGTTGGCTCCTCCATTTTTCGCCCAGTTGAAGTAAAACTTCTATCTATTTATAATGACCTTTTCTTTGTCCATTCTTGGTGCTTGCTTAGTCAAAATTCCCGTAATGTCTAACAGCACTTGATCATATATATAATCATTCCAATTACTTTACGTCCATTTCAATTTATCTTTCCGTTCTCTAGCGATCACCGCATGTCCTGCTCTTATTGTTACTTTAAATAATTCTTGGCAATTGATTTTTATACTCGGATGTTCCAACACTCCCCATAGTAGCAAATCATTATTAATTTGAATTTTTATCTGGAATATCTCCTGAATTTTTCCTTGTACCATTTGCCAGAATTTTTTTATTTCAGAACACTCCCACCACTTATGTGAAAAAGTACCCTTTTCTTTATTACAATGCCAACACTTCGAATTCTTTCCTTTTACCATATAACCCAGTTGTTCAGGAGTTCTATACCATCTTAATATCATCTGAAGAACTAAAGGTAGATAAATTGCTAAATGCAAGAGAAAAAAGCAAGTAAAGGAACAGTGGCAAAAATATATAATTTAATGGTAGAAGATAAAGAGTTTATGATTAGAGCAATATGTAATAAATGGAATGGGGTTAAATAATTAAGGACACAAGAAATAGAGGAAATAATTAGGAACATGAATAAAATAAAAACTGAAAAATATAATGAATTAGAAACATTTTCTTATTTATTTGCCTGAGTATATCAGTAACTAAGGATTTTTGCAATTCAGTTTGTAATGTAAAGAGAGATAAAAATCAGACTACCATTGTCGTGAACCAGAAGCCTTAAAGGAGCCAAACACAAGTGAAAGGTCCAAACAAGGTTTATTAATAAACAAAAATAGCTTAGAAACACTTAAATTCAGTGAGTCTAGCAAGAAAACAAAGTCTTTAGCAACTGCTAAGCAAAAAACGCAACTTGGAGAATAATGCGGATTATACAGGAATATAATCCGGGATAACAAAAACTTTAAGCAAACTGCTTCAAAATCACAGAGTTCACTCAATGCAATGTAGCAAGGTGGGAGCAAGCAAAAACGTAGTCAGGAAACAGTCCAAAGTCGAGGCACGTCAAAAAATAGAAGTAAAGATCCAAAACATGATGTCGTCGTCCAGAAACAATCCAAAGTCAGCAGGAAGGTAGAAGTCAGCACTTACAGGATTCCAGTCGGTAGAAGCACGGAAACACAACAATCTGCAGTCCCAGGACCCAAAGCGAAAGTAATGGCGGCAACAAAGTCCCATGCCCGAATACAACACTTTGCCTACTGCAAAGTTCCCAATGTTTGATACCTTCTTTTATTCTATAGCTCATCATCGGATGATGAACTGCTCTCCACCCTGTCTTCATCACTCTCAGCTGCTTTATCTTCTTCCTCCATCTCGGAATCTGTGAACCCTTCAAATATCTCAGTATCTGTAGGTGTCATGAATATTTCCCTAATTTGTTTCCTTTGCTGCTCTTGGTCCAACACCTGAGCCGCCCTCTTTGCCCTTCTACTACTCGTTGTAGCTTGCTCAGCACACTCTACTACAACAACTATAGAGTTGGAAGGAACTAGACCAGGAACTTGTCCCTGTGGCCTGAATAGGATATTTGGTTTGAAAGCAACAGATTCCATACATGTCAGGCAATCACGATGGCAAATTGAAAAGAAACAGATGGTATTATGTAAATTCCTGCAAGTTACCAGTCATGTTTTGCCCTTGGGGAGAAACATTGTAGTTGCCACAAATATTTTTATCCATATGCTAGGTACTTTGGGGATTTTCAAAACACCTGGAAGTACTATAAAAGTGGCAATGGCTAAAATGATAGCTTACCTTGATGCAAGCTGCCATTTCAAAATGAAAGGTGCTGGAAGGTGTCCACCGAGGACTTCTAAGATTCCTCCACTTGAAACAAATCATAAATGAGTAGATAATGGGCATGGGCTCTGGTTGTGGCTCCTTTCTTTCACACTGAGATCAAAGGAATATATGAAGTATTTTCTCTGTGTGTTTCAAGACATTTTTACTGGATTTAGTTGGTACTGGGCTCTATACTGGGAAAAAGGCAGGATATAAAGAAGATAAATAAGTAAATGCATTGCGCAGTGTCACAGTGGGTTAAACCCTTGTGCTGCTGAACCGCTGACCTGAAGGTTGGCAGTTTGAATCCATGAGATGGGGTGAGCTCCCATCTCTTCTCACAGTTCCTGCCAACCTAGCAGTTTGAAAACATGCAAATGTGAGTAGATAAATAGTAGGCTTGGTTGATCAAGAAAAAAAATGGTTCTAAACTCGTTTTGTATGGAGGGGGCGCTGGAGGTTCGATTTTGAAATTATTTCCGAAATTTTCTTTAGAAAAAGATCGAAAATAGCAGGAAATACGAATTGTTTCCTTTGTTTCGTTAATGGAAGGTGCCCTTCCCTCCCCCCAGAACCATTAAAATCTCGCAGTTTCCTTTCCTTCCCTTGCGGCGAGCTTCCATGCAGAAGGGAGAGGTGGGCGTGGCCAAGCACAGCCCTCCTTGGAGGCCTCGCCCCCAGCGACCCAGCACAGCCCTCCTTGGAGATTTTACAACTCACACTTTTAAAATCTCTCACCTTTCTTTCTCTTCCCTGGCAAGCTGTCCAAGGGAGAGGTGGGCGGGGCCAAGCACAGCGCTCCTCGGGGATTGCTGGGGGCGAGGCCTCCAAGGAGGGCTGTGCTTGGCCACGCCCACCTCCTTCCTCTTTGCATCGGCGGCTTTGCGAGGTGGGCGTGGCTACGCCCAGCTCTTCCACATCGCCGCTTGTCGCCAGGGAGGTAGCCACGCCCACCTCACAAAGCCACCGATGCAAAGAGGAAGGAGGTGGGCGTGGGTAAGAACAGCTGTTCCTGAATGCCACGCCCCCAGCATTTACGATTCACTGGCGGAAGTCGTAAGGAAGATGGCGGATGCGGCTTCGATATGGCAAAAACACTTCCGGGTTGCCAAAACGCGTCGATATCGCTTCTAAATGTAATTATTTAACGAATTAATAACGAGATAAGAAATTAACGAACTGGATCAACCAAGCCTAATAAATAGGTACTGATTCAGCAGGAAAAGACAAAGAGACACTCCAAGCAATCTCGACAGCCACACAAACCAGGAGGTGACAACGCAGGCTTCTTGTTTTGAAAAACCGAAAAATCACCACCTCGGAGCCAGAGATGAGCATCGCCTCCAAAAGCCGGAAATGAAAGGAGAAGCCTCTGCCTTAGTTTGTGTTTGTCTGTCCCATTGTATATGATTGTAAAGGCATTGAATGTTTGCCTGTATATGTAAATGCTGTAATCTGCTCTGAGTTCCTAGGGGCCTTCCCCGGAGATCTTATTCATAGAGGGAGATGCATTTAGGGTTTTATAGGCCAAAGACAGCACTTTGAACTGTGCCCAGTAGCAAACCGGCAGCCATTGGAGCTTACCTAACAGGGGGATTGTATGTTCCCTGTATGTTGCTCCAGTAAGGAACCTGGTTGCTACCCACTGGATGACTTGGAGTTTCCGGACAGTCCTCAAAGGCAACCCCATGTAGAGTGAGTTGCAGTAATCTATTCAAGATGTGACAAGAGTGTGGACCACCATGGACAAGTCTGACTTCCCAAGGTATGGGTGTAACTGGTGCACATGTTTCAATTGTGCGAAAGTTCCCCCTGCCCACTGCTGAAACCTGAGGTTCCATTCTCAGCGATGAGTCCAGGAGAACTTCCAAGCTGCAAACCTGTGATTTCAAGATGTTGAGGATTCCTCATCATCAGAAGAGGAAGGGGAGCAAGGAGGTGCTCGGGTCTTGGAGGAAGAGGAAGAAGAATCTAACAATGAGGTTTTGCAGGTGTTTACTTTTGTAGAAAGATGGAGGGAGTCAGAGAACAGGTGGCGGTCAGCTCAATTAGCTGCTAAGAGATTGATGAGCTAATTGGGTGACGCCCTAAGCCCTAATGCGTGGGGTATAAATCAGAAGCTGGAGAACTTAGCTTTTTGCTGCTAACAAGAACTCTGTTACTATTAGAACCTGCTTTTTGACTCTGTGATCTGTGCCTTTATTGTTTGCTGATTTTGCTGGGACTTTGCAAAAGACTTTCATTGGTGTCTGTTGTTAGGCCTGTTTGATCAAGAAAAAATTTGTTTCTAAAATCGATTTGTAATTGGGGTGTTTTTTTGTTTCGATATTTAAAATAATTACAAAACTTTCCAAAAAAAAGTTTTGGTATTTACGAAATTTTGTAAATATTAACGAATTTTTAGAATATTTTTTGTATTTTTAATATTAAAATAATATTAAAAAATAATATTAAAAATAATATTAAAAAATAATATTAAAAAATAATATTAAAAAATATTTTAAAATGGAAAACGAAACCGCACAGGCCTACTATACAGACATAGCGGGTTTGAGTCAGACCCAGCTAACACCTCCCAACAAAGGATTCCCCTGAGCAGGAATAATATTAAAATAATATTAAAAAATAATATTAAAAAATAATATTAAAAAATAATATTAAAAAATATTTTTAAATGGAAAACGAAACCGCACAGGCCTACTATACAGACATAGCGGGTTTGAGTCAGACCCAGCTAACACCTCCCAACAAAGGATTCCCCTGAGCAGGAAGGAGCCAGACTTTGAAGCTACAAGGCCATTTAATCCCAATCAAGCTGTCCAAACTCCATTTGCCTAGTTTCCAACAGACCTCTGAGGATGCCTGCCATAGATGTGGGCAAAATGTCAGGAGAGAATGCTTCTGGAACATGGTCATACAGCCCAGAAAACTCACAGCAAGCCTGGATGCAGCTCCTGCGCTCCGCCTCCGGGGGCCCGGCTCCTGCGCCCTCCGGGAGAGAAAGAGAAGGAAGGAAGGAAGGAAGGAAGAGAGAAGAAAGGTGGGAGTGAGGCTAGGCAGAGACGAGAGAAAGAGAGAAGGAGGGAAGGAGACAGAGAGAGAGGGAGAGGGAGGAGAGAAAGGGGGAACGCGAGAAAGAGAGATAGAAAGAGGGGAAAGGGGGAGTGTGTGAGAGAGAGAGAAAGAGGGAGGGAGTGAGAGAGAAGGATGGAGTGAAAGAGAGAAGGGGGAGGAAGGAGGGACGCGAAAGAGAGAGAGAAAGAGGGGAAACGAGGGAGTGTGTGAGAGAAAGGGGGGAAGAAAGCAAGGGAGGAAAGAAGGAAGAAAGTCAGGAAAGTAGGAAAGAAGCAAAGAAGGAAGGGAGGAAGGGAGGGAGGAAGGAAGGGAGGAAAGTAGGAAGGAAGAAGGAAGGAAAGAAGGAAGGAAGGAAGGAAGGAAGGAAGGAAAGAAAGAAGAGAGAAGAAAGGAGGGAGTGAGGCCAGGCAGGGACGGAGAGAAAGAGGGAACGCGAGAGAGAGAGGGGGGGAAAGGAGGGAGTGTGTGAGAGAGAAAGAGGGAGGGAGTGAGAGAGAAGGATGGAGTGAAAGAGAGAAGGGGGAGGAAGGAGGGACGCGAAAGAGAGAGAGAAAGAGGGGAAACGAGGGAGTGTGTGAGAGAGAAAGGGGGAAAGAGAGAGAGAGAGAAGGGAAAGAAGGAAGGAAGGAAGGAAGGAAGGAAAGAAAGAGGAGAGAGGCAGGGGCGGGGCTTGGCTCACTGGGTGCGCGCTCGCGGCGCCCCTTCGCCCCGCCCGTCCGCCCCATTTAGAGGGGGGAAACGAGGGAGTGTGTGAGAGAGAAAGGGGGAAAGAGAGAGAGAGAGAAGGAAGGAAAGAAGCGGGAGGAAGGAGGGAACGCGAGAGAGAGAGGCAGGGGCGGGGCTTGGCTCACTGGGTGCGCGCTCGCGGCGCCCCTTTGCCCCGCCCGTCCGCCCCATTTACAAAACGAGCGAAAGCTCGTAAATACTCTTGGAGGGGGGGAAACGAGGGAGTGTGTGAGAGAGAAAGGGGGGGAAAGAGAGAGAGAGAGAAGGAAGGAAAGAAGCGGGAGGAAGGAGGGAACGCGAGAGAGAGAGGCAGGGGCGGGGCTTGGCTCACTGGGTGCGCGCTCGCGGCGCCCCTTCGCCCTGCCCGTCCGCCCCATTTAGAGGGGGGAAACGAGGGAGTGTGTGAGAGAGAAAGGGGGAAAGAGAGAGAGAGAAGGAAAGAGGGAACGAAAGAGAGAAAGAGGGGAAACGAGGGAGTGTGTGAGAGAGAAAGGGGGAAAGAGAGAGAGAGAGAAGGAAGGAAAGAAGTGGGAGGAAGGAGGGAACGCGAGAGAGAGAGGCAGGGGCGGGGCTTGGCTCACTGGGTGCGCGCTCGCGGCGCCCCTTCGCCCCGCCCGTCCGCCCCATTTAGAGGGGGGAAACGAGGGAGTGTGTGAGAGAGAAAGGGGGAAAGAGAGAGAGAGAGAAGGAAGGAAAGAAGCGGGAGGAAGGAGGGAACGCGAGAGAGAGAGGCAGGGGCGGGGCTTGGCTCACTGGGTGCGCGCTCGCGGCGCCCCTTCGCCCCGCCCGTCCACCCCATTTAGAGGGGGGAAACGAGGGAGTGTGTGAGAGGAGGAGAAGAGAGAGAGGGAGAAAAGAAGGAGAGAAGGAGAGAAGGAAAGAAGCGGGAGGAAGGAGGGAACGCGAGAGAGAGAGGCAGGGCGGGGCTTGGCTCACTGGGTGCGCTCTCGCGCCGCCCCTTCGCCCCGCCCGTCCGCCCCATTTAGAGGGGGGAAAGAGGGAGTGTGTGAGAGAGAAAGGGGGAAAGAGAGAGAGAGAGAAGGAAGGAAAGAAGCGGGAGGAAGGAGGGAACGCGAGAGAGAGAGGCAGGGGTGGGGCTTGGCTCACTGGGTGCGCGCTCGCGGCGCCCCTTCGCCCCGCCCGTCCGCCCCATTTAGAGGGGGGAAACGAGGGAGTGTGTGAGAGAGAAAGGGGGAAAGAGAGAGAGAGAGAAGGAAGGAAAGAAGCGGGAGGAAGGAGGGAACGCGAGAGAGAGAGGCAGGGGTGGGGCTTGGCTCACTGGGTGCGCGCTCGCGGCGCCCCTTCGCCCCGCCCGTCCGCCCCATTTAGAGGGGGGAAACGAGGGAGTGTGTGAGAGAGAAAGGGGGAAAGAGAGAGAGAGAGAAGGAAGGAAAGAAGCGGGAGGAAGGAGGGAACGCGAGAGAGAGAGGCAGGGGCGGGGCTTGGCTCACTGGGTGCGCGCTCGCGGCGCCCCTTCGCCCCGCCCGTCCGCCCCATTTACAAAACGAGCGAAAGCTCGTAAATACTCTTGGAGTTGACGTTTCGATATTTTAAAACCCTTCCGGGTTTGAAATATTGTTTTGTTATCGTACCGTAAATGCAAAAATTAACGAATTTAAAACGAAATAACGAATTAACGAATTAAAACCGACAGGCCTAGTGTCTGTAGTAAGACTTCCTTGTTTGCTTTTTCAATTGCATTTGCTTATTTTGTTTGCTAGAGTAAAGCATTTTTCTTTTACTTTCCATAATATAATATATAATATATTGTGTATACATATAATATTTATAATATTGTAATGTAATGCAATATAATACTACTACTAATAATAATATGATATTATAATTATATATTTATATTACATGTAATATTACTAATAATATTACAGTATAAATGATATAGTGCAATATAGCAATATTTAAAACTGATATTGTACTATGTTAATAATATATTGCATGTATATATACCTTGTAAGCAGCTCTGAGTCCCCTTCGGGGTGAGAAGGGCGGCATATAAATGTCGTAAATGTCGTAAATAAATAAATAAATAAATAAATTTTGTATTGAGGCTGTTTTTTAAGAGCAAAACAGGACACAAGGGGAGTGTAACCCCGTACAGCATAGCTGTCCTATACCCTCTTTGGTCCTTCGACTGACCAGGAGTAATGTGTTGTTGAAGGCTTTCATGGCTGGAATTGCTGGGTTGTTATAGGTTTATCGGGCTGTATGGCCATGTTCTAGAAGTATTCTCTCCTGAAGTTTCACCTGCATCTATGGCAGGCATCCTCAGAGGAGAATACTTCTAGAACATGGCCATACAGCCCGAAAAACCTACAACAACCCACTGATCAGAAGTACCTTTGTCTTATCTGGATCCAGTTTCAATTTGTTTGCCCTGATCCAGACCGTCACAGCTGCCAAGCACTGGTTCAGGACCTGAACATCTATGGCACTTGAAGCCACTTTACACAAACAATGATCTTGTGAGGAAATGTAATATATAATCCCTTTTTTCATTCAAGCTACCATTTGTAAGGGAAAGATATTTAGATAACACAATACCAACCAATGCATGATGCAAAACAGATTTAAGGTGGCAGCTTTTGTAGTCATTTTTGTGTGTGATGGGACAATGGAAGGTGAAGATCCAGCTTCCTTTAGAGAAAATTATGTTGTATCTTGTCCACAAACTCATGAGTCCGGAAGAATGAAAGGTTATTCATCTGCCTTTCTGTTTGTCTTCAGCCGTTCTGGAATCATCTGCTCTCATGGAAAGGAGAGGAACCCCAGGGGACCAAGCCAGGATTGACAGCAGGTGAAATACCAGATGGGGAAATGCTGAATAATAAATGAGCCTATATTTTATAATCTGGTTGGAAAATATTAAATGTTAATAGTGATAACAAAGACTCTGCTCCCTAGCAGGACTCTTTGTCAGTCAAACTTCCTCTGCTAGCATTTTGGTGTTCCGGCTTTCATAGAATCTTGGTCTCGAGAGGATGGAAAAGAATAGGGAAAGGACAGAAAGATAAAGAGGGAGCTTTCTAGCAGGAGGATATCTTACCTTTTCTGAAGTTTTCTGGTACTGAAGGATACTGGGAGGTGAACATGTTTTTTACAGTCTGTTTCTGACCAAATTTATTTGCTTTCCAGCTTGTCTTACAGATATTAAACACATGGTTTTGGACAAGATCCTGCTGGATAGTGTAGCTGCATTACCATAGGAAGCAAAAAATAAATAAATAAATAAAAGGAGGGGCTTTATGGGCTTTATCACACAAACTCACTATTCCATTGCAGTACCACTATCATTGATAGCAGAAATATACTGGGGTGAGAACCTTTGAGTTGATCCAGTTTCTCCGAAGTTCAATTGTTGTGCGAATTTTCAATTTTTAGGGCCATTTTGCAATTTCATCTTAACGGTTCTGGCCCAGTTTACCTATCATTATTTTCCTATTTCATTAACTCGCATTGAACTAGTCGTGGTACGCTCTGCTGAATATATACAGCGAATACTTTTCCAATGGGAAGAGAAAGCCCAAAGTGACATTAAATGTAACTGATTGAATTAGTCCTAGCTGCCAGTCTGGACGAGCCCTGAGTCTAATCAAATTGAGACTAAATGGATTTAGGTCAGAGCACCATGCATCTCACTTGAATCCGTTCCAGCCATTACTGGCGGGAGTGCCAATTGACCAGGGAAATGCCGACTTGGCCTTCAGGTATACGCACACTGGATGGTATGGGGGGAAAATAGCCAGGTGAAAGCCAGGTGAAATCTTTGCAATGCAAAACAAAATCCAAGAGTGGTGGGACACAAGAACAAGTATGGTGAATATATTTTCAAAAATGTTAGCAGCCTGGGTTGTTGTAGGTTTTTTCGGGCTATATGGCCATGTTCTAGAGCAGGGGTCCTCAAACTTTTTAAACAGAGGGCCAGGTCACATCCCTACAAACTGTTGGAGGGCCGGATTATAATTTGGAAAAAAAAACATGAATGAATTCCTATGCACACTGCGCATATCTTATTTGCAGTGCATGCTGCATTATCACGGGGTGCCTGCGCCCTACACCACTGGAGAAATTACACTGTCTATCCGGTATTGCACCACCTGACATTCGCCGGGAAGTAGCAGCCAATAGTGAAAGGACCAAGGCAGAGACATCTCCAGCTCATCCCTTGTTTGGGTCTCAGCCAGCACGTCAACGACTTAAATCAAGAAATAGTTTTCTAAGATCTACAGAGACACTCGCTGGAACACCTCAGCAAGCGAGAGTCCAAAAGTGGCAGGCTCAAACCCAGAACCTCAATCCATGGCTGATACCAAATGAGAGACTCCCCCCTGGGCACACAGAGGACTGGGTGACTTGGAAGGTGCTGAACAGACTGCGCTCTGGCACCACGAGATGCAGAGCCAACCTTCAGAAATGGGGCCACAAAGTGGAATCCACGACATGCGAGTGCGGAGAAGAGCCAACCACTGACCACCTGCTGCAATGCACCCTGAGCCCTGCCACATGATGCACCATGGAGGACGTCTTTGCGGCAACACCAGAGGCACTCCAAGGGGACAGAGACTGGTCAAAGGACATTTAACCAACTACCAGACTCACAAGTTTTGTATTTGTCTGTTTGTTTGCTTTGTTCTGTTAGAAATGTAATATAATGGATTGGTTGCTCTGACACGACAAATAAATCTGCAGTGCAAAGAACACTTAAAAACAATACAATAATTACAATGAAGAACAATTTAAACAAATATAAACTTATTAGAATTTCAATGGGAGGTGTGAGCCCACTTTTGGTTGAAGAGATAGGATTGTTGTTGTTGTTGTTGTTGTTGTTGTGTGCGTTGAAGTCGTTTCAGACCTAAGTTGACCCTGGGCGACGGCCAGGTAAATGTCTTTGGAGGGTCGTATCTGGCCCCCAGGCCTTACTTTGAGGACCCCTGTTCTAGAGGCATTTCGCCTGCATCTATGGCAAGCATCCTCAGAGGTTGTGAGGTCTGCTGGAACTAAGAAAATTGGGTTTATACATCTGTGGAATGACCAGGGTGGGACAAAGAACCCTTGTCTGTTGGAGCTAGGTGTGAATGTTTCAACAGAAGAGGGGATCCGTCTTGTCCTTTGCTGAATGTAGCATTGGTTGGATTTTCTTGGTGGGTCTGGAGATAGTTTGTATGTTGTGTTTCCTCATCAGCTTCCCTATGCAGTCCGTGGATCCCTTGATGTATGGCAAGAACACTTTCCCTCTGGGTGGATCTTTGTCTTGACTTTCATGGCTTATTCTTGGTCTTCTGACGTCTGAGGTGGAGTCGGCCTGGAGAGCCCAGTTGAGGGGGTTCCGTTCCTCTTGGAGGAGGTGGGCTTTGCAGATTCTTTTGGCACAGTCTGCCAAGGCTTTTATGGGGCTTCTGTTTGGACTTGGGTGATGGTTGGAGCTTTTGTGTAGATATCTATCTGTGTGTGTGAGTTTTCTGTAAACCGTGTGACCCAATTGTTGATCTTGTTTGTGGATGACTAGGACATCTAGAAAAGGCAGTTTTTCTTCATTTTCCATAGTAAATTGGATGTTTGGTGGATGCTGTTAAGGTGGCCCAGGAACCTGTTGAGTTCTTCTTCTCCATGGCTCTAAATGGTGAAAGTGTCATCCACATATCTGAACCATATCGTGGGCTTTTTTGTTGCTGTTAGCAGCCTCCTATTCTAGCCCAGCATCCCCTGACACTGGAAGCAAAAATAAGGCTGCTCAAAAGAGCTGGTTATAAAATAGCACAACACACCAAGGTCATTGGTACAAAACATAGCTTCCATTCATTGTATTCCAACTGGGATATTTTGGTGAAAATATCATCTTGTTGTGCCCAGCAGCCATTTAAAAGACAAAAATAATCCATTCAGAAAGGGGAGTGAAGGTAAAACTACTCCTGAGACCAGACATCAAGATCCCAGGAAGAGGGGGGGGGGATCCATGCATAAACAGGGACAGAAATGTTGTGATTAGAGGGAATGCCCAGGGAAAGCTTTGCAACCTGTAGTGTCCAGAAGGAAACACACATACATGCGTCTCTACAGCTGGCTGTCACTGGGGAGAGAAAACACAGCCTGATGTCATTGCTGCAAAGCTTTTCCCATTCCAGGCAGCAGGCATCCACTTACAGGATGAAATTGTTTGCCGTTTAAACATTGCCAGTCAAGGACATTAATTGCTGTGGGTGAAATTAAATGAGATGGCAACACAAGAAGACTCGAGGCCTGGAGGGAATTAGAGGAGGAGGAAGGTGGAGAGGACACCGTATTCTTCTTCTTCCTCTTCTTCTTCTTCCTCTTCTCCACTCCTCATGAATAATGAATTTTGAAAAGAAGCATGATTGGGGCCCACTTAATGTGCCAAGACCTAAGTTCAAAATGGGTTCAAGTTCTCAAAAGTTTCCCATCAAGTCTGGCTGTTGCAAAGACCTTGCAAAAATCTGAAAGGGAGAAGCAGAAAGAGAGTGCCTTCTGGGTTGGGTTGAGCTTTAAATAGCTGTTAGAGCATTTACGTCCAACTCATTTAACAGAATCCATCTCCGAGTCCATTTGCCTCCTCCAGGCAAAGTGGCATTGAGGTGTTACTTACTTAGGGATATGTGGAGCAGAAGAAGGTTCCTTTTCAAACAATTCCCCCATCACTTTTAACTCCAGAGCAGCAAAGTGCCATTCAGGGCAGCCCAAGGTTGACTATCTGAATAAGAAACAGAAGGTGGAGTCTCCTCTTCTTCCAGAAAACTAGCTGGATTGGTAGCTGGACTTCCTTTGGTTCCAGAAGTGGGCACATAATTTCGTTCTTGCAGACTACTGGTGGTCCACAGACCACAGGTTGGGAATCACTGTGCTAAAGTAACAGAGACTAGAAAAAGGCAGAGTTATCCATCTTTAACTCCATTGTTGGAGAGGTTTTAATGCCAGGTTGGCCCAAATGATACTATTTACAACCATTTTGGTGAATACCCCTCTGAAGCAGAAGCATGGGATTTGATTCCTATTTTGGTCAAATGTCATTTGTGGACCATGCTTCAGGTTTCATCTGGATTTGTACGTACCATGTTTTGCACTTGTCATGGATAGCCAATTACGTTGGTTGTATATCTTGGACTCTTTGGTTTTCATAGAATCATAGAATAGAATCCTAGAATCAAAGAGTTGGAAGAGACCTCCTGGGCCATCATCCAGTCCAACCCCATTCTGCCAAGAAGCAGGAATATTGCATTCCAAGCACCCCTGACAGATGGCCATCCAGCCTCTGTTTCAAAGCTTCCAAAGAAGGAGCCTCCACCACACTCTGGGGCAGAGAGTTCCACTGCTGAACGGCTCTCACAGTCAGGAAGTTCTTCTTCATGTTCAGGTGGAATCTCCTCTCTTGTAGTTTGAAGTCATTGTTCCTTCTCCTAATTTCCATGGAAGCAGAAAACAAGCTTGCTCCCTCCTCCCTGTGGCTTCCTTTCACATATTTATACACATATCTCCTCTCATCCTTCTCTTCTTCAGGCTAAACATGCCCAGCTCCTTAAGCCGCTCCACATAGGGCTTGTTCTCCAGACCCTTGGTCATTTTAGTTGCCCTCCTCTGGACACATTCCAGCTTAGAGTCAATATCTCTCTTGAATTGTGGTGCCCAGAATTGGACACAATATTCCAGGTAAAGTGGTCTAACCAAAGCAGAATAGAGCATGGGGAGCAGGACTTCCCTGGATCTAGACACTAGGCTCCTATTGATGCAGGCCAAAATCCCATTGGCTTTTTTTGCCACCACGTCACATTGTTTTAATGTTTTGAACTCTTGAGAAACCTCTGATTTTGATGCCTTGACATTCAAATTGCTGTTTTGTGACCATAATACATAAATTTATTCATAAATTCCATACATGGGTGGAGAAGAAAAATGAAATTGCATCTGTCAACTCTTCTACAGAAGAATATAGAATCATAGAATCATAGTTGGAAGAGACCTCATGGGCCATCCAACCCAACCCCCTGCCAAGAATCTGGAAAATCACATTCAAAGCGAGTACATGGGAGGAAAAAGGCAGGACGTTGTGCTGATCTGGACAACAACTACCTTTCTGCCATCAGTCTGGTTCAAGGGGAAGCCAGCACAATATAACCAAAGGTTATGTTCTCCACTTCTCAACTTCAGGTGAAACTGATCCAACTCCCAGAAACCCCTCAAAATTAATGAAAAACTCCAGCAGGTGAAGCTGACCTTAGTTTTTCCATTTGCCTCCTCCAGGCAAAGTGGCATTGAGGTGGTACTTAGGGATATGTGGAGCAGAAGAAGGTTCCTTTACAAACAATTCCCCCATCACTTTTAATTCCAGAGCAGCAAAGTGCCATTCAGGGCAGCCCAAGGTTGACTATCTGAATAAGAAACTGAGGGTGGAGTCTCCTCCTCTTCCAGAAAACCAGTCGGATTGGTATCTGGGCTTCCTTCTATAGCAATGCTTCCCAAAGTGGGCACACAAACACCCCACCCATCTATCACTTGATATTGAAGCCCCCATAACATCCAAGAGGACTCAATATGGTGCGGACTGCCTAAGAGGAAGAAAATTAAAATGTATTGGGATTAGAGTTGTACGCGGAACCATTTTCCTTCGGCACATCTGTTCTTTTGTTACTTTCGTTACCTTCTGGAGCACGTAATGGGAAGGCCCATCCTGGTACAAAAATCAGCTCGACAAGAAAGCAAGCAGGAGCTGATCCTGTCTCCTCACATTGTGAGCACATTGGTGCTCCATGACTCCTTGCCTTGGAAAGAGCGCATGTGTGGTCTGCAGCTGAGTGCTTCCTCTAGAGTAAGAATGAGAACTTGCCTCCTTGCCTTGGAAAGTGTGTGTGTGTGTGTTGTGCAGGACCAGAAAGCACACATGCCTGCAACCAAGCACCTCTTCTCTAGAGTAGAAACAGGTAAGAAACCTCCTTAAACCATGCACCTACCTATAGCTGAGCACTCTTCTCTAGAGTAAAATAGCTTAAATGCCTAAATTTATGGGAAGGGGCGTCTGGGAAGGGGAGTCTGGGAAGCCCCCCCCCCCCCCCCCCCCCGCGCCATAATGGGATGATAGAAAATGGATCTTTCAGCATTTCGGGAGACTCCTAAAAAAAAAGATCGGCAGCCCCACTGAAAGCCAGGACATGAAACGGGTTAAGGTTTACCCTGAATGCACAAACCTAATTGAGATTATTTTGGAATTAACATGCACTGAAATACAGAGTTCTCCCTGATTACTATACTGAATATCTTAACATTGGATATTATTGTTAAGCAAAATACACATTAAAGCTAGAAATATTTGAAACAGATACCTACTGTCTTTTTCTACTGCCAGCCCCCCACCTTCCTTCCTTCCTTCCTTCCTTCCTTCCTTCCTTCCTTCCTTCCTTCCTTCCTTCCTTCCTTCCTTCCTTCCTTCCTTTTCTTCTACACAATGGAATAGTGTAGAACTTCCAGGAAGGAGAAAGGTGCTTTCCAATGATTTGAATTTTTTTTCTTTTACAACAGAGCAGTTATTTGAACTAATGGAACTAATATCTTGATGTTGATGAATTTACTTGGAATCTTATGCATTTATTCATTTATTTCCTATGTTTATACCCCACTCTTCTCACCCCGGGGGCATCTGGGAGCAGCTTACAGATTGGCCACTTCAGTGCCACTGCAATATAAAATACAACACACTAAACATCAACAAAGTAAATATATTAATACATAAACTGTTTAAAACTGTTGAAACTATATACCCCCCGACTGTGGAACACCCTCCCCAAAGACCTTAGACAGGCCCCTACATTGGCTGTCTTCAGAAAGAACTTGAAGACCTGGCTTTTCCGATGCGCCTTCCCAGACTAGGAAATCTCCACCACCAAGTCCCATAAGCACTTTATCAGAACCAATGATTGCTGCACATCGCACATCGCACATCGCACTTGCCCTGGAAGCCCTATATATACACCTCCTGTCACATCAGCACTTTTAATCTTGTACCCATTGCTCTGGCCCGGCCCAGTTTTATTGTGTTTAGTGTATTGTGCCTGTTGTTTATTTTGCTTTATTCTGTTTTTAATTGTTTGATTTGCTTAGATTGTATTGTTGTGTTGTGTGTTGTGCCTCGGCTTGTGTAAGCCGCATTGAATCCTTCGGGAGATGCTAGCGGGGTACAAATAAAGTTTAATAATAATAATAATAATAATAATAATAATAATAATAATAATAATACTTAAAACTGTGGTTTTAGTCAAAGCAATGGCATTTCCCATTGTCACCTACAGATGTGAGAGCTGGACCTTCGGGAAGGCTGAGCGAAGGAAGAGAGATGCTTTTGAACGGTGGTGCTGGAGGAAAGTGCTGAGAGTGCCTTGGACTGCGAGAAGATCCAACCAGTCCATCCTCCAGGAAAGAAAGCCCGACTGCTCATTGGACGGAAGGATACTAGAGGTAAAGATGAAGTACTCTGGCCACATCATGAGAAGAAAGGAAAGCTTAGAGAAGACAATTATGCTGGGAAAAATGGAAGGAAAAAGGAAGAGAGGCCTCTAAGAAGACCAATTCAAATGAAAAAGTGGGAGCAAATGTGGAACATAAATTAAAATATACATATGCAACGGATCTAAAAGAGAATTGGATAAAATGTTCCACAGATGGTATACCACACCAAAAAAATTAGCTAAAATGTATAAAACAGTCTCTGATAAATGTTGGAAATGTTCAGATCAAGTTGGCTCCTTTTAACATATGTGGTGGACATGTAAAGAAGCAGTAAAGTTCTGGACGAAAATTTATGAAGAAACACAAAAGATTTTTAAAAGAACCTTTATTAAAAAAACTGGAGTATTATCTGTTAGGATTTACAGACTTAGATTTACAATTGACGGAACAAGAAGATAAACGTTTTACTTATATTACGATCGCCGTTAGAATTGTTTTTGCTAGAGAATGGAAACAAGATTCAGTCCCACCCATACAGGATTGGGTGGAGAAAATTAGAGAAATAAAGGATATGGATGAATTGACTTTTTTGTTGAAGAAAAACACAGGCAAGATAATGAGAAGAACGAATTGGGACAATCTTCAAGACTATCTGGACAATGTGAGAAAATGAAAAACAAGAGAGACAATTTTACTCTCTTTTTTCTCTTTTTAGTAAGGAAAATATTTTTGAGTAATAAGAAAATAATAACCAAGAAGATGGAATGAAAGTCACGTCTTCCCCCCCCTTTTTCCCCCCTTTTTTGAGTGTGTTTTTTGTGTTTTTGCCTTTTTTCCCATTTTGCTTTTTGTGAGAGTATTATTATTATTATTATTATTATTATTATTATTATATTATTATTATTATAACTTTATTTGTACCCCGCTAGCATCTCCCAAGGGATTCGATGCGGCTTACAACAGGCCGGAGCCCAACACAATACAACAATACAATACATAGCAAATAAAGTATTTTTGTAGAATGTGTTTTATCTTTATCTCTTCTTTTTTTCCCCTCACTTTTCTATACTTTTATTGTTCTCACTCTTTCATTGTATTCTATATAAAATCTAATAAAATTATTTAAAAAAAAAAAAAAGGAAGAGGGGCCGACCAAGGGCAAGATGGATGGATGGAATCCTTGAAGTGACTGGATTGACCTTGAAGGAGCTGGGGGTGGTGACGGCCAACAGGGAGCTCTGGTGTGGGCTGGTCCATGAAGTCATGAAGAGTCGGAAACGACTGAACGAATGAACAACAACAACAAAAACTGTGGTTGTCCTTCATATTTCTGCATATCAATTCTGTGTTGCACTATTCCCAAATGTCTAATCCCAGGGCCAGGTCTTAACTTTTTTCTAAAGACAAGAAGGGAGGGGGCCAGTCTAATATCATTGGGGAGGGAGTTCCATAGTCAAGGAGCCACCACTGGGAAGGTCCTGTCTCTCAGCCCCACCAGTCGTGCTTGTGAAGGGGATGGGAATGAGAGCAGGGCCTCCCCGGCAGATCTTAGCACTCTAGCTGGTTCACAGAAGGAAATACATTTGGACAAGTAGGTTGGACTGGAACAATTTAGGGCTTCTTAGGCCAAAGAGAGCACTTTGAATTGTGCCCGGTAGCAAACAGGCAGCCAGTGAGGCTGACGTAACAAGGGAGTTGTATTCTCCCTGTATTTTGCTCCAGTAAGGAACCTGGCTGCCGCTTGTTGGACTACTTTTTTTGACTAGTAATTATATAATAAACGTTTATAGTGTTTATATTTATAATGAATTATACATTGTTATATGGTAATATAATAATTTATAATACAACATTTTTAGAGGGCGATTTTGTTCCTGGCATCTGAGTAATATAGTGTTTATATTGATAATGCACACATTATAATACATTTATATAATATAATAATTTATAATACATCACTTTAATATGTTGTTCCTGGCATCCAAGTAGTACAAAGTACACATTTTTTATGTAAACACACAACAAATGAAGTTTCCTAGGAGATTTTTCATACATACTACTTGGTCCTAGTGTTTTAGGGTTTTGTTTTGGTTTTTTGGTGTCAGGATCGGCTTGTGAAACTGCAAGTCACTTCTGGTGTGAGAGAATTGGCCATCTGCAAGGACATTGCCCAGGGGATGCCCAGATGTTTTGATGTTTTGCCATCCTTGTGGGAGGATTCTCTTATGTCCCCGCATGGGGAGCTGGAGCTGACAGAGGGAGCTCATCCACGCTCTCCCCAGATTTGAACCTCCAACGTATCAGTCTTCAGTCCTGCCGGCAGAAGGTTTAACCCATTGCACCTAGTTAGTAATGAGTTTTCAGGAACTAATACTCATTGCGGTGAATATGGACATAAATAGTCGACCATTATCTACTTCATACTTCTCAAGGTAACTGTTCCAACTAGATCATACATACCCTGTCAGCGAATCTACAAAAACCTTCATAGAAATACTGTTAATAGTTATTTGACGTTAATTTGTCATGCAGTAATTATCTTATTAAATCTAAATTAAATCATCAATGCTCGTTCTTCATTTAAAGCATGAATATAACAATTAAAGGGGGAAGGCAAGCAGGAAGAAGGGTATTTTTTCTTCATGATTCCTACTAAAAGATCAGGATGTGTCAAAATTAGTGAGGGAATTAAAAGGCGTATGAGAAGCAATTGATTAAATTTATGCATTTAAAAGGTGAGTTTGAATTTTTATGAAGAGATTAAGAGAACGGAGTGTGCGAAGAAATAAAGACAACGATGGGAAATTTGGTTGCATTGAACAGAAAGAGAAAATACAGGCGGAATGTATATTCCCAAGAGATGCACTGTGTTGCCAAAGGCTTTCATGGCCAGAATCACTGGGCTGCTGTGAGTTTTCTGGGCTGTATGGTCCAGAAGCATTCTCTCCTGACATTATTATTATTATTATTATTATTATTATTATTATTATTATTATTAAACTTTATTTGTACCCCGCTAGCATCTCCCAAAGGACTCGATGCGGCTTACACAGGCCAAGGCCTCAACACAACAACAGCATAACAAACAACTCAAAGCAAAATCAAAAACATAAAGCAATTACAACAAAACATTACACAGTAAAAACTAGGGCCAGGCCACATAATAGGTACATAATTAAAAAGTGCTGGGTGTGACAGGTGGCATGTTCGATTCCAGGGCAAGTGCGATGTGCAGAGAATCTTGAAGTGCTTCTGGGACATAATGCTGGAGTTTTCCTATTCTGGGAAGGCACATCGGAATAGCCAGGTCTTCAAGTTCTTCCTAAAGACTGCCAACGTGGGTGCTAGTGTGATGTCTTTGGGGAGGGTGTTCCAAAGTCAGGGGGCAACCACAGAAAAGACCCTGTCCCTCGTCCCCACCAAACGCGCCTGCAACGCAGGTGGGATTGCGAGCAGGGCCTCTCCAGATGAACAAAGGGAGCGCGTGGGTTCATAAACGGAGATGCGGTCACGTAGGTAGGCAGGTCCCAAACCGTTTAGGGCTCTGTAGGTAAGCACCTGCACCTTGAATTGGGATTGGAAGGTAAACAGCAGCTAATGGAGCTCCTTAAACAGGAGGGTTGACCTCTCTCTGTAAGGAGCGCCAGTTAACATCCTGGCCGCCGCCCATTGGACCAGTTGGAATGTCCGAGCCATTTTCAAGGGCAGCCCCACGTAGAGCGCATTACAGTAATCCAATCTCACCCACATCTATGGCAGACATCTTCAGAGATTGTGAGGTCTGTTGGAAACTAGGAAAATTGGGTTTATATATCTGTGGAAAGGACAAGAGGGATCCTCTTACCTCTGCAGGAGTCTCCCATGTACCATGCAGCTGTGGACAAGTCTACATAGGGACCACCAAATTCAGCATTGCCCAAACACGAGTCAAGGAACATGAAAGGCACTGCAGGCTAAATAAGTCATCCATAGCAAAACACCTGATGAACCAACCTGGACACAGAATATTATTTGAGAACACAGAAATGCTGGACCACTCCAACAACCACCATGTCGGGCTACATATAGAAGACACTGAAATCCACAAGCATGTGAACAATTTCAGCAGAAAGGAGGAGACCATGAAAATGAAGAAAATCTGGCTACCAGTATTAAAAAAAACTGGAAAATCGGAACAGTAAATAAAGTACAACACTCAAAAACAGGGAAATTCCAGACAAGAAACAATCAGGGCCAACTAATCACCTCCCAACAAAGAATTCCACCAGGCAGCAAGAAGCCAGACCTTTAAAACTGCTAGGTCATTAAATGCTAATCAAGGTGGCCAACTGTTACATTCACACCTCCCTCCAACAGACAAGAGTTCTTTCTCCTGGACATTATTCCACAGATACATAAACCCCATTTTCCTAGTTTCCAACTGACCTCACAACCTCTGAGGATGCCTGCCATAGATGCAGGTGAAATGTCAGGAGAGAATGCTTCTGGGACATGGCCATACAGCCCAGAAAACACACAGCAACCAAATGCATTGTCCTTTGAGCTTTCATTTCTCTTTGTCCTAGATATTTTTGGGGGAAAAAACTTCCTTTGTCTATCAGACAGAAATCTGCAAATATTGAGAGGTCCTACAAAATGAACTGAAATGTGAATTTTCCACATGTGCATCAGCACAATTCCACAGTTGGGTAAAACCATCTAAGGAAATGTGGGGAAACTTCCAATTGTTTCTGTACCTGCACATTCATGTCTTTGCCTGGAGTCTTTCTTGAAATATATGGAATTCTATTTTTTATACATTCCCTCCTTCACTTTACCCATCCAATTCATTATGCATCGTATTATCTAGTCTTATGCAACATTTGAGAAATTGATTTTTAACCAACCCCATGGAGTCTTTAGTATTATTATTATTCAGAACTTATAACTCTTTTGCAACTGTTCCTCCCTGCACAGAAAATGTAACTTGGGAGTTACTTTGTGCAAAATTTGCACATAATTTCCATACAAAAGAGTATTTGCTGTGCAGAAAGAACCATCTGAATAGAACTACCTTTTGTGCAGAAAAAGTACCACAGATTAGAGAGATGAAGGGCCAAAACTAACAAAATGAAGTTCAACAGGGACAAATGCAAGATACTCCACTTTGGCAGAAAAAACAAAATGCAAAGATACAGAATGGGGGACGATGAGGCCTGGCTTGATAGCAGCACGTGTGAAAAAGACCTTGGAGTCCTCGTGGACAACAAGTTGAACATGAGCCAGGAATGTGATGTGGCGGCAAAAAAAGCCAATGGGATTTTGGCCTGCATCAATGGGAGCATAGTGTCTAGGTCCAGGGAAGTCAGGCTCCCCATGCTCTATTCCGCTTTGGTCAGACCACACTTGGAATATTGTGTCCAATTCTGGGCACCACAATTCAAGAGAGTTGACAAGCTGGAATGTGTCCAGAGGAGGGCGACTAAAATGATCAAGGGTCTGGAGAACAAGCCCTATGAGGAGCGGCTTAAGGAGCTGGGCATGTTTAGCCTGAAGAAGAGAAGGCTGAGAGGAGATATGATGATAGCCATGTATCAATATGTGAGAGGAAGCCACAGGGAGGAGGAGGGAGCAAGCTTCCTTTCTGCTTCCCTGGAGACTAGGACGCAATGGAACAATGGCTTCAAACTACAAGAGAGGAGATTCCATCTGAACATGAGGAAGAACTTCCTGACTGTGAGAGCCGTTCAGCAGTGGAACTCTCTGCCCCGGAGTGTGGTGGAGGCTCCTTCTTTGGAAGCTTTTAAACAGAGGCTGGATGGCCATCTGTCAGGGGTGGTTTGAATGCAATATTCCTGCTTCTGGGCAGAATGGGGTTGGACTGGATGGCCCAGGAGGTCTCTTCCAACTCTTGGATTCTAGGATTCTATGATTTTATGATTCTATGATTGTTACTGAGGACCTCATCACATTGAGGAAGGGCAGCGGGGGGATTTGCCAGCATCTAGTCTGAATCCGCAGGGCAGCGGGGCAATCCTGGAACCCCATGCTCCTCCTTGCCCACAGCGACACTTTCCCATCACACATGAGAAGACAATGATGCTGGGGAAAGTGGAAGGCAAAAGGAAGAGGGGCCGACCAAGGGCAAGATGGATGGATGGCATCCTTGAAGTGACTGGACTGACCTTGAAGGAGACCCTGGGGGTGGGGACGGCCAACAGGGAGCTCTGGCATGGGCTGGTCTGTGAGGTCATGAAGAGTTGGAGACAACTGAACGAATGAACAACAACAACAAAAAATTACAAATGATCAGATGCAAAACTCGAGACAGTTTAGAAAGCGACTTGAGCTAATGGTGGATGATAACAGTTCCCATATTGTTTTCATGTTTTGCTGTTTCCTTTTCCGAGCTTGTTTACTGAGCAGCCGAGGCATCCCTTTCTTTCTTTCTTGGCCCTCTTCACTTCTCAGTAAGTTGAAAGCTTGAGAAAGACGGTTTAGTGGGTTTTTCTAAAGACGACTCGTTCTCTCAGCATCCCATGGAGAATTCGAGACTATTTCCTGCCGTTGTTCTGAACTGGCAGCTGATAAAGTGTCTATTACATCTCTTCAATAATTGGACCTAAGTTGGAAGCCTTCTTCTCTCCCTTGCGAAGAGCATTTTGCAATCACGAAGGCCTCCTCTCTCCCTCCCCCCACCCTGGCCATCGCCTGCTCTCTTTCTCTCTCGTTTTTGCCTGTAAACTGATGGGTCAGCCACAGGTCAGACGCTGATGAAGATGATAGGAACAGATGCTACCTTACTGCCTTTGATACGAGCAGATGGTTTCTGGATAAATTGGATTACAATACTTTAATTTGCCACCTCTAGAGTATTGATGTCCTGTCTGCCAGAAAATATCTGTGGCAATATTACTACAGCTATTACTACTTGGCTAGTCGTCTAGCATGGTGTTGTTTCTCTCTCTCTCTCTTTTTACTCATCCCAATGTGATTTTCTGCTGCATGCTTGCTTTTTACCTCCAGGAAATAAAAGCAGAAGCGAACCCAAAGCCAATGCTTGGTCCAAGAAGGCAATATGGCCCCCCACACACACTTTCAGGGAGGGTTGTGCCAAACTCTCCTGCTTCGGAATACCTCAGTATACAAGGAAAAAAAATATTTGATTGATGTATGTTCAATGTCACGTGAACTAGTAAGCTAAGGTATGGATTATCTTTTCCTCCAGTAATGGGCTTTGATGTTCCGTGAGTGTCTGCCAGTCCTTGATCTGTAGAGATGGAGGAAGGCGATTGATTCTACATCCCTGAGATCAAACTTTGAATTGACTTTTCGAGCCCGCAAGCTCCATTTTGGGACTGCAGTGAAATGGCAGGTCTCAGGGCTTTAACAAGTCAAGATGGTTTAGGAGAGTGATATCTTTCTTTATACTTTACAGAAGAGCTTCTCAACCTGGGGGTTGGGACCCCTGGGGAGGGGGTCACGAGGGGGTGTCGGAAGGGTCGCCAAAGACTATCAGAAAATACAGTATTTTCTTTTGGTCATGGGCAGGCCCGTAGCCAGGATTTCGATTCGGGGGGGGGGGGCTGAATTTTTTTCAGGGGGGGTTTCGGGGGGGCTGAGTTTTGGGGGGGGGCTGAGTCTGAGTGAAAGAGGGTCTACCCTAGCAAACCTTTTGTATCGTTACCCCAATACCCCCATGCATATGGGATATATTGAGCATGGTGATCAGATCATGATATGAATAAACATAACAGTTTAAATAATGTACCAGTAAGGCCTTCTCACGGACCACCATCAGAATTTCGGGGGGGGGGGGCTGAAGCCCCTCAAGTCCCCCCCCCCCCCGGCTACATGCCTGGTCATGGGGGTTCTGTGTGGGAATTTTGGCCAAATTCTATCACTGGTGGGGTTCATAATGGTCTTTGATAGTAAGTGAACTATAAATCCAACTACAATTCCCAAATATCAAGGTCTGTTTCCCCCAAACTCCACATTTGGCCATATTGAGTATTCATGCCATGTTTGGTCCAGATCCATCTTGTTTGAGTCCACATGCTCTTTGGATGTAGGTGAACTACAACTCCAAAACTCAAGGTCAATGCCCATCAAAACCTTCCAGTATTTTCTGTTGGTCATGGGAGTTCTGTGTGCCAAGTTTGGTTCAATTCTATTGCTGGTGGAGTTCAGAATGCTCTTTGATTGTAGGTGAACTATAAATCCCAGCAACTACAACTCCCAATGACAAAATCAATCCTCCCCTCCCGAACTTTCAAATTTGGGTGTATAGAGTATCTGTGCCAAATTTGGTCCAGTGAATGAAAATACATCCTGCACATCAGATATTTACATTATGATTCATAACTGTAGCAAAATTACTGTTATGAAATAGCAACAAAAATTATGTTATTGTGGGGGGGGGGGGGTCACCACAACATGAGGAACTGTGTTAAGGGGTCACAGCATTAGGAAGGTTGAGAAACACTGCTTTACAGTGAGGACAAGTGGCAACTGCAGATAGCACATGTCTGTCATCCCTGAATGGGCAGAATGGCTTGGGAGGACATCTCCTCCTCTCCAATCCATGCTTCTCTTGCTGGTCAGAGACAGGACTCTTTCAATAGGTCACCTGTGCATCCCACTTTATTTCCCTATCTGGCCATCCACAGCTAGTAGACACTTATTTCTAGGTGTACAGCAAAGTGGTGGTACTTGTTCTTCACCAATGCCCTAAAAGATCTCTCCAGCTATTGCAAAGGCAACTATCTGAAGCCTAACCCTGCCAAGACACAAGTGTATGCTTTCCATCTACGCAGTGAACTACTCACTGGAAGGCCATAACCCACAATCGACTAAGAAACCACTATTGATGTAGTGGCTTTCCACTACCGCAGGCCGTAGCCAGGATTGATTTTTTTTTGAGGGGGGGGGCTGAGTCTGAGTGAAAGAGGGTCTACCCTAGCAAACCTTTTGTATTTACCCCAATACCCCCATGCATATGGGATATATTGAGTAGGTGATCAGATCATGATATGAATAAACATAACAGTTTAAATAATGCACCAGTAAGGCCTTTTGGCGAACCACCATGAGAATTTGGGGGGGGGGGCCTCAAGCCCCCCCCCCCCCCGGCTACATGCCTGCATCTATGTAATCATAAAGCCAGCCAAAGGTTACTTGGCAAGGGCAAGAGCTTGAACATAGGGCTGGGTAACCACGGAAAAATTTGTTTCTAAACTCGATTCATTTTTAGGGGTTTTTTTGCGTTTCGTTTTTTAAAAGAATTCCGAATTTTTCTTTTAAAAAATCGTTATTTACGAAATTTCGTAAATTTCGAATCGATTCGTTAATGGCAGACGCGACCGCACAATACGCTAAAAAACCTCCAAATGGGACAGGGGGAACTTCTGAAGCTTCCCTCTCCCTCTGTTGTTGACTGTTGGTGTGATAATTTATTTTTTTCACTGATTAAACAAACAACAACTATAAAACTTGCCCCAGACATGCGGAAATAATAACGAAACGATTTCAAAACGATTTCGAACCAATTACGAAACGAATTGAAAAATTCGTTTCGATTTCTAGTTGCTCCTGCATGGCTCAATATCGGATCGTAAGCTAATTTAAATACGAATCAATAACTAATTACGAAATTAACGAACGAAACCGCCCAGCCCTACTTGAACACTGTTCCCACCTTAACTGTGGTGCAGCTGGCTGGGAGTCAGCTGCATTAAGATCGCTATATTTTAGAGAGTTCTTATCACACTCTAATTTTTAGAGCACACACACACACACACACAGGTGCCAAAATAAACAGCTTATTTGTGTACTTAATGCAAAATACAAATATCCCCAAGCTGCCTGTCTTTCCTACTAGGCAGGGTATGTAAATTATATGTTGAAAACGTGATACTAAATTACCTCCTCATACTGCAGCTATTCCAAATCCATGCATTCTCCTCCCGGTGCCCCACTGTTTTCTCAGACTAAGATTCAAGTTCTGGTGTTTTCAGCTCTGGCTCTGTTTATTAATAGGCACAAAGCCAGCCCAGTATCGCAGCACAATATCCCCCATCTCTTCTAGGAGAGTTAATAACAGGGACATTAAGCACTTTCCCTACCTAATTTACTTTCCATGTCCTCTTGTCACTGCCATCAATTTTTTTTTAGCACAAACACTCTTTCTTTATTAAAGAAAGACAGTCTAATAATTATTCCAGATTTTCATTTTGCTGGGCATGTATCATCTTGGCTTTAACACTGTATGAGTTTCAGGATGGCTAGCCAAGCTGGAATCCTAATAACCAACTCTAGCTTGAGTCAACAGTTAGGTGGTCATCCCTCTCGAAGGCTGAAACAGGACTGACTCAGAATAATTTCCTGCAACAATTAGAAAACGCTTTGACTTTACTCAAGCTGAACCAAATTAATGCTAAGCAGTTTTTCAAAATGCATTCTGCAGCTGCAGAGGCATAACAGCCATTTTGATGGGCACCAGTGCTCTAAAGTCAAGACATGTCACAGGTATCATGAGTAATTAAAAGAGGTGTTTACTGACGCCATAAAAAGAAATGTTGCAAAGATTTGGTGGTGCACAAACAGTATGGTTTACTAGGTTCTTGTGGGTTTTTTCGGGCTATAGAGCCATGTTCTAGAGGCATTCCTCCTGACGTTTCGCCTGCATCTATCGCAAGCATCCTCAGAGGCAGCGAGGTTCCTTGCCATAGATGCAGGCGAAATGTCAGGAGAAATGCCTCTAGAACATGGCTCTATAGCCCGAAAAAACCCACAAGAACCTAGTGATTCCAGCCATGAAAGCCTTCGACAATAGTATGGTTTACTGTATTGTCAAAGGCTTTCATGGCCGGAATCACTGGGTTGTTGTAGGTTTTTTGGGGCTGTAAGGCCAGGGTCTAGAGGCATTCTCTCCTGACGTTTCACCTGCATCTATGGCAAGCATCCTCAGAGGTAATGAGGTCTGTTGGAACTAGGCAAAAAGAGTTTATATTTCTCTGGCATGACCAGGGTGAGACAAAGGTGAGACACACCTAGCTCTAGCAGACAAGAGTCCTTTGTCTCACCCTGGTCATTCCACAGATATATAAACTCTTTTTTCCTAGTTTTCAACAGACCTCCCTACCTCTGAGGGTGCTTGCCATAGATGCAGGCGAAACGTCAGGAGAGAATGTCTCTAGACCATGGCCATACAGCCCAAAAAATCCTACAACAACCCAGTATGGTTTACATTGTACTCTGACAACATAGACAAATTAAGTCGTTGTTTAAGAAAACAATCACTTAATTTTAATTTCTATCCAATTTTTGAAGTCTCCGGTGGCGCAGTGGGTTAAACCCCTGAGCTGCGGAATTTGCTGACTGAAAAGTCGCAGGTTCGAATCCAGGGAGGAGCATGAGCTCCCGCTGTTAGCCCCAACTTCTGCCAACCTATATTTCTTTGCAGCATTTCTATTCCGCCCTTCTCCTCACCCCGCAGGGGACTCTGGGCGGATTACAATGTACACATATCCGGCAAACATTCAATGCCAATTAGACATACAATGTATATAGACATACACAGAGGCTATTTAACTTTTTCTGTCCGCCAGGGGAACTGTCGTTTTCATTGTCCATCTGCGACGCTGATGAAGAACTTCCGCTGGAGTGCTTTTTGCTGGAGTCTTTTTATGGCCTCATAAATTAGTTAATTGGCCTCCTCACACATAGGTGGTACCTAATTTTCCTACTTGACAGATGCAACTGTCTTTCGGGTTACAAAGGTCGACAACAAGCTACACAAAATTGGCCGGACACTCACTCTGACCTGGGCTGGCTTCGAACTCATGACCTTCTGGTCAGAATGATGCAGCTGACACTCAGCTAGTAGTTCAAAAACATTAAATGTGAGTAGATCAATAGGTACCGCTCTGGCGGGAAAGTAACGGCGCTCCATGCAGTCATGCCAGCCACATGACCTTGGAGATGTCTATGGACAATGCCAGCTCTTTGGCTTAGGAATGGAGACAAGCACCAACCCCCAGAGTTGGACACAACTGGACTTAATGTCAGGGGAAAAAATACCTTTACCTTTTGTGCAGAAAATGGCTGTCCATGCAAAATCCCATGGAAATGGAGATGAGCACCAGCCACCAGAATCTGGCACGACTGGATTTAATGTCAGGGGAAAACCTTTACCTACAATCCTTAACCCTACAAAGAGTGTATTTTTTTTCATGTCAGGAGCGACTTGAGAATCTCCAAGTCGCTTCTGGTGTGAGATAATTGGCCGTCTGCAAGGACATTGCCCAATGGTTTTGATGTTTTACCATTCTTGTGGGAGGCTTTTCTCGTGTCTCCACATGAGGAGCTGGAGCTCATAGAGGGAGCTCATCCTCACTCTCCCTGGATTTGAACCTGTTACTTGTCAGTTTTCAGTCCTGCTGGCACAGAGGTCTAACCCACTGCAACACTGGGGCCTCCTAAAGAGTGCATTGCAGTAGTGTAACCAGGGGTTTACTAGGACATAAACTACTCCCATCAAATGATCATTGGTTAGGAAACTTTTTTCGATAGAGTTACAAACTGGGTAGATGCGGGGAATGCCGTGGATGTAGCGTACCTGGATTTCAGTAAGGCCTTCTTTGACAAGGTCCCCCATGACCTTCTGGCAAGGAAACTAGTCCAATGTGGGCTAGGCAAAACTACGGTGAGGTGGATCTGTAATTGGTTAAATGGACGAACCCAGAGGGTGATTCTCCCCAAAGCTTCCTCTTCATCTTGGAAAAAAGTAACGAGTGGAGTGCCGCAGGGTTCCCTTCGTGATCCAGTCCTGTTCAGGATCTTTATTAATGACTTAGATGAAGGGCTAGAAGGCAGGATCATCAAGTTTGCAGACGAAACCAAATTGGGAGGGAGAGCCAAGACTCCAGAGGACAGGAGCAGGATTCAAAACGATCTTGACAGATTAGAGAGATGGGCCAAAACTAACAAAATGAAGTTCAACAGGGACAAATGCAAGATACTCCACTTTGGCAGAAAAAAATGCAAAGATACAGAATGGGGGACGATGCCTGGCTCGAGAGCAGTACGTGTGAAAAAGATCTTGGAGTCCTCGTGGACAACAAGTTAAACATGAGCCAGGAATGTGATGTGGCGGCAAAAAAAAGCCAATGGGATTTTGGCCTGCATCAATAGGAGCCTAGTGTCTAGATCTAGGGAAGTCATGCTCCCCATGCTCTATTCTGCTTTGGTTAGACCACACCTGGAATATTGTGTCCAATTCTGGGCACCACAATTCAAGAGAGATATTGACAAGCTGGAATACTGTGTCCAGAGGAGGGCAACTAAAATGATCAAGGGTCTGGAGAACAAGCCCTATGAGGAGCGGCTTAAGGAGCTGGGCATGTTTAGCCTGAAGAAGAGAAGTCTGAGAGGAGATATGATAGCCATGTATAAATATGCGAGAGGAAGCCAAAAAATTCATTATTTTTTTTATAACGAAGAGATATTGAACCATTCAGGAGCATCTAAAAAACGAAACAAATTTTTCAATTTGTTTCGTAATTGCTTCGTATTCGTTTCGTATTCGTTTCGAAATCGTTTCGTTATTATTTCCGCATGTCTGGGACAAGTTTTATAGCTGTTGTTTGTTTATCAGTGATAAAAAATAATTATCACACCAACAGTCAACAACAGAGGGAGAGGGAAGCTTCAGAAGTTCCCCCTGTCCCATTTGGAGGTTTTTTTAGCATATTGCGCAATCGCGTCCGCCATTAACGAATCGATTCGTAATTGTTTCGTAATTAAATTTCGTATATTTCGAATTTTTTTAAAGAAAAATTCGGAATTCTTTTTAAAAACGAAACGCAAAAACCCCCTAAAAACGAATCGAGTTAAAAAACAATTTTTTCCGTGGTTACCCAGCCCTATATAAATATGTGAGAGGAAGTCACAGGGAGGAGGGAGCAAGCTTGTTTTCTGCTGCCCTGGAGACTAGGACGCAATGGAGCAATGGCTTCAAACTACAAGAAAGGAGATTCCATCTGAACATGAGGAAGAACTTCCTGACTGTGAGAGCCGTTCAGCAGTGGAACTCTCTGCCCCGGAGTGTGGTGGAGGCTCCTTCTTTGGAAGCTTTGAAACAGAGGCTGGATGGTCATCTGTCAGGGGTGCTTTGAATGCAATATTCCTGCTTCTTGGCAGAATGGGGTTGGACTGGATGATGGCCCAGGAGGTCTCTTCCCACTCTAGGATTCTAGAATGCTAATGGCCATCTGTCAGGGGTGCTTTGAATGCAATATTCCTGCTTCTTGGCAGAATGGGGTTGGACTGGGCCCAGGAGGTCTCTTCCCACTCTTGGATTCTATGAGGCTGGATGGCCATCTGTCAGGAGTGATTTGAATGCAATATTCCTGCTTCTTGGCAGAATGGGGTTGGACTGGATGGCCCAGGAGGTCTCCTCCAACTCTTGGATTCTAGGATTGTAGGATTCTAATGATGGAGAAAGCTTCGGAAGGGCAAAGGGACTTCCCTGTTTATAAAATGCTTCAAAATTGCTTCAAAAACGAAATTATTACGAGTAATGAGTAATCTGACCTGGCTCTATCCATGCCTACAAACCATCCAGGGCAGTTTGCTTAACAAGCTCCTGATCTTTATATATATCACATCATATCCATATCATATCACCAATCTGGACAGTGCTGAGTAAAAAATTCCTAGTAGGTGTATGAATAAATGAAGTTCTATTGCAAGATGAAGTAGAAGCCAGAACAAAACAGACAGAGTGATGCCTGGTATCCAAATAGCAGATTCTTCATAAGACATGAGCTGTTTTTCATTGCCTTTGTTCCTTCCCACCTGTTGAGGAGAGGATGCAACCGCTTGTTAAAATGGGAAAGAGGATTATATGCATTCGCCCCGAGGAGATAAACAGCCCAGAGCAACAGTGCTTGAAAACCTTCAAGCAGCAGAGGCAACAATCACAATAAATAAGAACAATGTTTGAAGGAGTTGGCAAGGATAAAGTTCCACAAGTGTTTCTGTTTGTCTGGTAAGAGGAAAATAGCATCAATCTGAATGAAGATCAAGATTCCCAAGCATGAACATAGTTGCTCTTTTTGAAAATTCACTATATAAAAATGGCACATTGCCCATTTCTTATTACTATACTACCTCAATGAAAGGATATATTACATTTCCTACAAAAACCCCAAATTTATTTGGCCACACCTGCTGATAAAATGGGTGTGGGGGGGGGGGGTATCTACACACTGCAGAGTAAATGCAGTTTGATAAGTCCTTAGCTGCAATGGCCGAATCGTGAATTTTGCACGTTCCTTAGCCTTCCTGCCAAAGAGTGCTGGTGCCTCACCAAACTACAAATCCCAGGATTCCACAGCAGTTAAAGTATAGAAAGGAAAACACTTATAATTCGCTGAAAAACGGAAAGACCTTATTTATTCGACTATTCCTGCCCTGCATGATATCAAAAGAAATTAGGAAAACGTACACATTAATTCAAAATGAATAAGTTACAACAGTTACAAATATGTACATCTCTAAAACAGAATGTAAATGTACTAAAACATATTAAACAATAGCAATGTTAAAATAGTAACACTTTCAAAACTATGTACATCAGTATTTGAGATGAATTCATGAGGCCCCAAAGTCTTGGCAAATCACTAAATTTTAACTTGCCACCTAAATGAAATCGGTGTTAGGGTTATGCATTTTGGGGTAAACCTTGACCTGTTTCATGTCCCAGCTTTCAGTGGGGACCCCGAATCATTTTTTTGGGCTTGGCTCCCACTTGCTTTTGTGCCAAGTTGATTTTCGTACCAGAAAGGGGCCTTCCCGATACGTGCTACCGAAGGTAACAAAAGTAACGAAAGAATAGATGAAACCAAGGAAAACGGTTCCATGCACAACTCCGATCAGTGTTGAGCCACCAAAGGGTGGTAAGTCCACAACTGAGATTCAACTACTACAAAGGTCCTTTGCCACAGCCCATCACAGTGTATTGACGTTACGGTGGGACACAGACTCCCCAACCACTCAGACCCTGGAGTATCCAGGTCTCAAGTCATTTAGGGTTCTAAATGTCACCACGACACATTGAATTCAGACCAAAAGTGCATGCAAAACAATACTGCCTTACTTCAGTGGCAGAAAATGTATTGACTTCCATTTGTTCTTGGGATGAAACTCCCATCCTCCTTCACCATTGTTTACTGGGTATAGGATGGCAACCTGTGCTGGATGGGGTTACACTCCCCCTGAAGCCACAGGTCCGCAGTTTGGGAGTCCTCTTGGATTCATCACTTATGCTTGAGGCTCAGGCGTCGGTGGTATCTGGGAGGGCTTTTGCACAATTGAGACTTGTGTGCCAACTGCGACCGTACCTCGCGAAGGCAGATCTGGCCTTGGTCGCCTCCAGATTGGACTACTGCAATGCGCTCTACATGGGGCTGCCCTTGAAAACGGCTCGGAAATTCCAACTGGTCCAACGGGCGGCGGCCAGGATGTTAACTGGGGCTCCTTACAGAGAGAGGTCAACCCTCCTGTTCAAGGAGCTCCATTGGCTGCCGTTCATTTTCCCGTCCCAATTCAAGGTGCAGGTGCTCACCTACAAAGCCCTAAACGGTTTGGGACCTGCCTACCTGCATGACCGCATTTCCGTCTACGAACCCACGTGCTCACTTCATTCATCCGGAGAGGCCCTGCTCACGATCCCACCTGCGTCGCAGGCGCATTTGGTGGGGACGAGGGACAGGGCCTTCTCTGTGGTAGCCTCCCAACTCTGGAACTCCTTCCCCAAGGACATCAGACAAGCCCCTACATTGGCAGACTTTATGAAGAGCTTGAAGACCTGGCTATTCCGGTGTGCCTTTCCAGAATAGGAAAAGAATAGGAAAACCCCAGCAACATGTCCCAAAAGCACTTTATTAGAGATTAAGATTGTCCGCACATTGCACTTATCCAAAAATTCTGATATATCACTCAGCACACCCAGCTCTTCCACACTGCCATATACCCCAGAATATCAAGGCAAATAATCCACAGTATCTGCTTTGAACTGAATTATCTCAGTCTACACTGCCATATAATCCA
The DNA here is from genome assembly GCF_025583915.1 of Anolis sagrei ordinatus. Taxonomy (NCBI): domain Eukaryota; kingdom Metazoa; phylum Chordata; class Lepidosauria; order Squamata; family Anolidae; genus Anolis; species Anolis sagrei. The sequence continues at coordinate 887,335 of NW_026844367.1, read as the reverse complement.
GTTCAATGTGGATTTTATCCAGCTGTGTGGAAGGGGGCTTTGTTGCCCATTTGTTTGGCCCTTTCATATGGACCCAATCCTCCTTCATGCAGATGTAATTCAGTGGGAGAAGGCAAGACAACTAGAGGCCATTTCCTTCTTTTTCTTGTTCCAGATATTCTTCCATTGTTTGAAGGAAATCGGTCATAGAAAGCAGGAAGAGCCGCAGCATCAACACTAGCAGACTGCTCAGTGGGCAAAACAGTCGGGAATTTAGAATCACAATTGCTAGCATTTCCATAATGCTGATACTGAAACACAGGATTTTTCCTCCCTTGGAGGAAGAAGAAATGAGTTTATTACGCTGCTCGATCAAAGAAACGGATCCGCTAGCAAATGCAAATTCCCTTTAAAAGGCACTAATATTTACCTTTTAGCAATCGCTCTCCCAAAGCAGCGGGAACGCATTTGGCTTTTGAGGAATCCGAGCTTGTAATATCAGTCTTGGTCACATCCAATTTCATGAGCTGATATAACAAAAAATGAACAAATAGAAATGCCTAATTGAACAAACAGATCTCAGTGACTCAGCAAAGAAGGAAAGCGGCATTTCAAAGACAGAAGGGTTTAAAAAAAACACTTTTCCACTGATTTTTGAACAACAGAGCTAGTCAGTCACAGTATAAGATTTAAAGACTTATCAACTTGGATTTGACATTAAAAAAATAGAAATATGTGAGTACAGGAGCATTTGAGTGGGCACTCTTTAGAAGAGTGTTTCCCAACCTTTTTTGACAAGGAACCACTTGACCAGGGACCACTTGACCAGGGGCCACTTTGACCAGGGACCACTCTCCAACATTAGTACCAAAAGGGTTATGAATCAGTTTTTGGTCAACTATAAATTCGGTTTGGTTATTTGGGGTGCTGATTCAGAAAATTGCATTGGATAGACCACATCAGCTCTAGTTTCTGATACAGAACATATGCCATCCAGCAGTTACCATCTGCTCACCCACAGAAAACTATATTTAATAGGCCTTGGCACTATAAGAGGGTTTAGTGAGACCAGTCGCTCTCGTTGCAACGGTGTAGTAACAGTGAGGCCATGGACCATATTTTAGTTCTTGGGGACCATTGGTGGTCCACAAACCACAGGTTGGGAACCACTGCCATAAAGAAATTGGCAGTAAACCTACAGGTTTTTACTACTTCAGCTGCGACATGACACCTTCATACTCCTTGGTGCATTGCCTGATGTCATGCAAACCCCTCTTAAAATCCCATTTTGCAACCTACATGGTCAGTGCAAATGAGTCCATTGTAACATTCACCTGGGGAACTGGAAATTGGAATTGAGAGATGCCTGACTGCAAGACTTAATATGTGCAAGACTTTGTTTGCTGGCTAAATACCCTCAAAGTCAGAAGGAGAATTCTTTCTTGCAAAATGTTGGATTTTAGTGTGACTGCACAGTTTGCTCCTTAACTCCACTGCCACATATCTTGAGTGGGGTGTTGTTGTTCACAAAAGAAATGAAAGCTTGGAATCTGAGCCAAATAGGTACCATATGGCATGCCTAGAATCCAGGTTTATTTGTTTGTTTGTTTCATGTCAAAAGCATTGCATAAATAAATACGTTTAACACTGATAAAAATGGGCCACAAGCAGCTAGATAGTTTTAGACCAAAAACAGACAATAGCAACTGCATTGTCTGTAGTTTTACACAGTTCTTCCTCTGTGCATGAGGCAGGACATTGTGGGCAAGGATATAGATGTAGAGTTGTTTGTTCTGCTCCACATTCACACAAGGTGAAGGATTCTTCTAGTTAGTGCCATTCTGCCAGGTTGTCTTTTGATCTCCCAGCTCCACTTTTGAGTCTGTTCAGGGACTTCTAACTTGCCAATTCTTGGTTTGCCCCTGGAGGAAGACCCTCATGGTGGGCCATCCAGTTGGAATTGCCTGGTTTTGCTGCCCAGATGAATATTCTTGGTGTTGCTGGAGGAACATTTTGAGGAGTGGTGGTCCTCATGAAACATTTCCTTGATTTAAGTCTACTGGGAGGAGCCATGGTAGCCATGCAGTGGTAGCCATGCAGTGGGTGGCTTTCACAGTGTTCACCCTTATTTCTCTTGCAGCAACTTCCTGTTACACATCAGGGGGGCAATGCCAGCTAGCTTATAGAGTCTATCAGCAGGTGTAGAATAATCACATCCTGTGATTATTCGACATGTCACCTTAGATCAAACACTAGCAATTAGGAAACACTGTGTGAACACCAAGCACAATGTAGCTGCATGCAATAACATCCTGCAGAAACTTACTAATAGCTCATGGGGTGTAGACCCAAAATGAATGAGAACATCAGCCCTTGCATTGTCTTACTGAACTGCTGCGTATGCCTGCCCCATCTAGCATCTGCCCACATGAAGCAGGTGAATATAACACTACATGAAACATGTAGAATAATCGTAGGATGTCTTAAACCTACACCTGCTAATAGACTCTATAAGCTAGCTGGCATTGCCCCCCTGATGTGCAACAGGAAGTTGCTGCAAGAGAAATAAGGATCAGAGTTTTAGAGAAGGCCAGAAATTGCCTGGGTTTCTTGGCCTGGCAATCTAAACAGGCATCCTATAGCACATATATACCACATAGTCATCATAGCTTAATATACCTCAACATAGCTTAGTATTTTCCTCATCATAGATGTATATATACCAATATAGCTTCTACCTTTCTGTTGACAGCATAGCTTAATACATACCATCATCATAGCTTGTACTATACCATCTGCATAGCTAGTACTGATCATCATAGCTGTGTATATACCATATAGTCCAGTGGTTCTCAACCCTCCTAATGCTGCAACCCCTTAGTACAGGTCCTCATGTTGTGGTGACCCCCCAACCATAAAATTATTTTCGTTGCTACTTCATAACTCTAATTTTGCCACTGTTATGATTTGTAATGTAAATATCTGATATGCAGGATGTATTTTCAGTCCCTGGACCAAATTTGGCACAAATACCCGATATGCCCAAAATTTGAATACTGGTGGGGTTGAGGGTGATTGATTTTGTCATTGGTAATGCTGGAGTTGCTGGGATTTATAGTTCACCTTAAATCAAAGAGCCTTCTGAACTCCATCAATGATGGAATTGAATCAAACATGGCACACAGAATTCCCATGACCAAGAGAAAATACTGGGAAGGTCTGGTGGACATTGACCTTGAGTTTTTGGAGTTGTAGTTCACCTACATCCAGAGAACACTGTGGACTCAAGCAATGATGGATCTGGATCAAACTTGGCACAAATACTCAATATGCCCAAATGTGAACACTGGTAGAGTTTGGAGAAAATAGACCTTGCCATTTGGGAGTTGTAGTTGTTGGGATTTATAGTTCACCCACAATGAAATAGCATTCTGAACCTCACCAACGATAGAATTGGCACAAACTTCCCACACAGAACCCCCATGACCAACAGAAAATACTATTTTCTGATGGTCTTTGGTGACCCCTCTGACACCCCTTCGCGACCCCCAAAGGGGTCCCGACCCCCAGGTTGAGAAACACTGATATAGTCAATATAGCTTGTACTTTTACTATATAGTTTTTATAGATCTGTACTTTACCATTTAGTTCAATGGCCAATAGTCAAATATTTTACCTAGTGACTTACCACAATTATAGCCAAGTATTTTACCTCATACTTACAAATATAGTCAAGTGTTTATGACCAGTGCAACTAAGATCAATCAACAACTTTGTCTTTGTAATATTTTACTTTGATTCACCTTTCAAGAACTCTGACTCAAATTAACTTTGCCTTTTATTTCCAGTAATCTTATTTGGTTAACTTTAATCCTGTCTCAAGAGTCTTTATGTTAAAGAGCTGAACCACATTAGAGGATATACCAATAGCCACCGGGACTAGCTAGGGAAGTCATGCTCCCCATGCTCTATTCCGCTTTGGTTAGACCACTTTACCTGGAATATTGTGTCCAATTCTGGGCACCACAATTCAAGAGAGATATTGACTCTAAGCTGGAATGTGTCCAGAGGAGGGCGACTCAAATGATCAAGGGTCTGGAGAACAAGCCCTATGAGGAGCGGCTTAAGGAGCTGGGCATGTTTAGCCTGAAGAAGAGAAGGCTGAGAGGAGATATGATGAGAGCCATGTATAAATATGTGAGAGGAAGCCACAGGGAGGAGGAGGAGGGAGCAAGCTTGTTTTCTGCTTCCCTGGAGACTAGGACGCAACGGAGGGATGGCTTCAAACGACAAGAGAGGAGATTCCATCTGAACATGAGGAAGAACTTCCTGACTGTGAGAGCCATTCAGCAGTGGAACTCTTTGCTTTGGAGTGTGGTGGAGGCTCCTTCTTTGGAGGCTTTTAAACAGAGGCTGGGTGATTTGAATGCAATATTCCTGCTTCTTGGCAGAATGGGGTTGGACTGGATGATGGCCCATGAGGTCTCTTCCAACTCTAGGATTCTAGGATTCTATGATTCTATGACATATAGTTTTCCTTTTCCCTCCCGGTGTGCCATCATATCCCAAGATAAGTCTTTAACTGCATAAGTGTGTAGGTAGTTACTTAACTACACGACTACCAGCTAGCAAGGTAGAAATCAGTATCAGACCGTTCAGAATTCAGCCTCTCACAAGCGTTGCCTGCCTGCCTTAGTTAGCACCAGGTGGGGAAATGTGGGCCATCTTTTTCCTCCAGTCTGCACGCCAGACTCCTATGATTTTGCAAAATTCTTGCACAATTGCCATTTCACTCACTGCTCAGAAAGCGTTCTTTCTTTCTTTCTTTCTTTCTTTCTTTCTTTTAATGGTGCGAACTGAGCCGAGGTCTTCTGCTGGGCTCAGGTAATTAGTGCTGGAGAACTCCGATTACCTCTTTGTACCACTCCTTAGCATCTGACACAATTTTGCATAATAAGCGTCCTCTTCAACAAACGCGAGGCCCTGCCAGTATCTCCTCAGAGGTTGGTTTGTGAAGTGAGGAGGAGAGAGTTGGCATTCCCTCCTCACCAGGTGCCAGCTCCCTTTTCTCTTATTCAAGCTCGCCTGAGTACAGGACATAATGAACCGAATGAATGGGAGGAGAGCCTCCTTATCACTCTGCGCCTCAAGAAGCAGCACAACATTTACTCTTTCCCCTCTCTTCCCCATTTTTAATTTTAGTTTCTGAGTGTGTGTAATTAAAAGGCAAACGAATGGACAATAACCCCCCGAAAGCTAAAGGGAGCCCAATTGAGCATTCAAGTGGCATCTTACCAACAAACCAAAAACGAAACAAAATAAAAAGCACGAGTAAGGTTATTAAACAAAATTAAGCAATTTGGTTTACATGGAATGGGGAATTAAAAGATGCATTTGGAACATAAAGCTTCAACGAAAGCATCATCATCATCATCAACTAAAAGAAGAAGACAGTTATCTATTGCCATTCATGTATAAATAAGCAGCCTATATTGCGAAATACGAGGTGGAGGGGAGAAAACAAACAGATCAACATTGGCTAGGAAGAGAGACCGAGGGAGACACCACGTTCTAATTAGACAAGCCAGCCATGCATGTGGTTCTTTCTCTCAAACAAGGAATGGAGATGCCGTGTGAGTCGCAGCACCTCTTGGCTCGGGGCTCACAGCAGATGCCAATCTGTTTAGGTGATGGATCAGGGATGCTTGAGAAACACACTGTGGATGGATTTCACATCCATTGTCCTTATCCAAACCTCCCAGGATGTGAGTCCTGATGTTGTGGCCAGAACATATACCTTTTGTGACGTTGCGCCTGGGGGCTATATCTCTTCGTGAAAGAGGCATGGACATGACATCTTTCCCCAGGGAATTGCTTCTTGCCCTCCTTCAGGAAACTGGAACTCTCAAAGACCCAAAACACTGTAGATAACTCAAAATAAGTTTTGTTGATCACAAAGAGTTATTTCTTTAAAGCAATGAGCTGGAAACTTCAGAGGGTGAAGGAAAATATATGTTACAGTCTCAGTTAGTCCAAGGAGTTTGAAGCTGAGAAGCTTTTCCAAGTTTCCTCTTTCCTCAATGGCTGTGAATGCCGGAGCAATCTACAACCCCAGTCCAAATGGCCTATGTTTGAAGACTCAGGAAACTGGTGCCAAAAGAACCAGTCTGAAGGCGCTTGAGACTTCCAATATCGTTCAGGTTGGTCTGAACATGAAGCATAAGTCTCAAGGGTAAAAAACCTCAGAATTAGTGCTGAGAGGTAATTTAATCAGGGGCTTTTAGAGCCAAGTCTCTTACGTCCAACTGATAGAAACTCTGATGGCAGAATGAAAAAGGGAAGCATTCCCCTCCTCCAGAAAGAGGTGGAGCCAAACAATACTGATTGACAGCTATAAATAACCAATCAATCCAACTATATATAAGCAGGGTAAAAAGGCAGGATTAAGCATAATACAACAGTGGGTGGTTGTAGGTTTTTTCAGGTGATATGGCCATGGTCTAGAGGCATTCTCTCCTGATGTTTTGCCTGCATCTATGGCAAGCATCCTCATAGATGCAGGTGAAACGTCATAGATGCAAGAGAAACATCAGGAGAGAATGCCTCTAGACCATGGCCATATAGCCCGAAAACACCTACAACAACCCAGTGATTCCGGTCATGAAAGCCTCCGACAATACATGATACAACAATTTAAATCTTGCAAATAACGGTTCTACACATAGGTGGTGCCACTCGCGCCGTCACACCTTTGTTATTTTGAAATGTTCTGATTTATACAAATCTGGGCTGCATCAACAGTGTCTAGATCAGTGTTTCTCAACCTGGGGGTTGGAACCCCTGGGAGGGGGGTCACGAGGGGGTGTCAGAGGGGTCTCCAAAGACCATCAGAAAACACAGTATTTTCTTTTGGTCATGGGAGTGGTGTGTGTCAAGTTTGGTGCAGATCGATTGTGGGCTGAGTTCAGAACACTCTTTGATTGTAGATGAATTATTGTATTTATTTATTTATTTATTTATTTATTTATTTATTTATGGCATTTCTATGCCGCCCTTCTCACCCCAAAGGGGACTCAGAGCGGCTTACAAGATACATACATACAATATATTATATTATTAGCATAGCACAATATCAGTATTATATGTTACTATACTGTACTATACCATTATACTGTAGTATTATTAGTAATATTACATGTAATATAAAATATATAATTATAATATATAATTATAAATCCCAGCAATGAAAACTCCCAAATGTCAAGGTCTATTTTCCCCAAACTCCACCAGTGTTCACATTTGGCCATATTCAGGATTCGTGCCAAGTTTGGTCCAGATCCATCATTGTTTGAGTCCACAGTGCTCTCTGGATGTAGGTGATGCCAAAACTCAAGGTCAATGCCCACCAGATCCTTCCAGTATTTTCTGTTGCTCATGGCAGTTTTGTGTGCCAAGTTTGGTTCAGTTCAATCATTGGTGGAGTCTAGAGTGCAACTACAACTCCCAAATGAACAAAATCAATCCCCCCACCATCCCACCAGTTTGCAAATGTGGGTGTATTGCTTATTTGGGCGAAATTTGAGCCAATGAATGAAAATACATCCTGCATATCAGATAGTTACATTATGATTCATAATAGTAGCAAAATTACAGTTGTGAAGTAGCAACAAAAATAATGTTATGATTGGGGGGTCACCACCACATGAGGAACTGGATTACGGGATCTTGTCAAGTGTAAAGCAGAGGACTCAACACCCAGTCCTGTGGCGTCCCAATGTTGAGAGTGAGAGCTGACGAGGAATTATCACCAACCCAACCCTCTGGGAATGTGGCCTTCCTTGCAAGCTTGTTGTAAAGAGAGGGAACTGAGCAGCTCTCAACTCCCCAAAAATGTCTCTCCTTTGCCAGATTTTTGAATTTAAAACATAGGTGTACATGCAGTGAGAGAAATGTCTGAAGCCTTGGCAAGTTGGAAAGCATTCAGAGAAGACAATCAAGAAGGAGTTACAGGTGCTGAACAGTACGACTCTGGATGAAAGATTTTAAAAAAGCTAAATATGCCAAACTTGGCAGGAAAATTACGGAAGGATAAGGAGATGATAAATGCCTCCCGATATTGGAAGGTGGTATGTGCCAGAGAGGGAATGGTGTTATGAAGTGTAAGTAGCAGGAGGTGGGAGAACTAAGCAGCCAGGCTGTGGAAATGAGAAAGGTGGTGGGGAAACATTAAAGCGAGCAAGAAGAACATTCAGCCTGACAGTGAAATATACTCCCTGGAATCGTTTACAGCAGAAAGGAAGGAAAGCCACCATCAAGAAGTACGATGAAAGCAAGGTATGGCATTGCATCTGGGATCATATCACCATGGACTCTGTTCACAAAGATTCAGCATTGAATGCTTGGTGATAGATGATGATTTAGCTCAGAGCTTTCCAAATATTTCCTGCTGGTGACACACTATTAAGACAGGCATCATTACTAGAAAACTGAAGGCTATATCTTTCTTATAAGAGATATGGACACATACATACATTGTAGTAATGAAATGTATGGAGAGTTGGTGACACAACATAGCGCTATTGGTACTCTTGGACCTCACAGCTGCATTCGACACCGTGGACCATGACTTGCTGATTCATCTATTGGCTCTGTCTGGTGTACGAGGAGGTTTAGCCCTGAAATGGTTCAATGCGTTCCTCCGAGACCGGAGGCAGAGGGTGGAGTGGTCAGGCCAAAGCTCTGAGAACTCCTGCCTTTGCTGTGGAGTGAATTCCCCAGGGTGCCATCCTCCTCTCGCCCCTGTTATTTCACATCTATGTCCAGCCACTTGCTGGACTGATGCGGAGCTTTGACTGCTACCAGTATGCAGATGATACCCAGCTACTCTTGCGTCTCAAACCTGGGACAACCACCGCGATTCCTGAGAACTTTAGGCTGTGTTTGGAAGCAGTGATGAGTTGGCTGCGAGCGAGCAGACTCAAAGTGAATCCTGCAAAAACGGAGATCCTCTGGCCCGGCCAGCCACCAGAATTAACCCAGTCTCTGCCTGATTTCGATGGGGAAGTTCTGATTCCGTCTGCCCCTGTTCAAAGCCTTAAAGGGGTTGTGTTGGACTCATCGCTGATGATGGAGGCCCAGATCCCTGCCATAAGGAAGCAGGCCTTTTTTCATCTTCGCCAGGCAAGGAAATTGGCATCCGACCTAGCCTCCTTAAAGCGCATGCCTTCCTGCGGCTGAGTGTCTCTTCTCTAGAGTAAAACAGCTTAAATGCCTAAAATGGCAAGAAGTGGAGCCTGGGAAGCCCCCTCCTCCATAATGGGCTGATAGAAAATTGATCTTTTAGGACTCCAGAGCAAAAACGGATTTCTACCCTCCCGATTTTGGGGGGCTTCCAAAAAACGGGAGCTGGGAAAAGCTGGGACACAAAATGGGTCAAGGTTTACCCTGAATGCACAAGCCTATTTTGGACTTTCATAGGGATATATTTTGCTCCCACCTGCTTTTGTGAAATCACTTAGTGTGGCTTCACCAAAAATGGATTAAAAAACATGCGCACCTTCAGTCACAGCGGCTGTGCACCAAGATCTATCAGTGTTAATGGCTTCTCCCATAGTACCCAATAATTCCTCCTTTGATAAACCCTTGGAGAAATCCCCCAAATAACACGGACCATTAAAGAGAGCTGAGAACTGCAAGGATATTAACTTGTCAGCCTTCTAGGGCATCCATGTGGGACCCATTGACTAATAAACAGATTGTTAACTTGTAGTAACAACCGATTCCTCAAAGATCCATGGTTAGTGTTCAGGGCCTCCAGACAGAGCAGCTGGGCGGCTGGCTTTCCCATTAGAGGCTGAGCCGAACTGCATCCACCGAGGAAAGGGAAAGGATGTCACACAGAGCTTGGAGAGTCACTTTGTGCGTGCATGTGTGGGTGAGAAGCAAAGCTCTTCAGCCTAATGTCATACTGAAAGGCTGCTTTCCAAAGAGGTCTAAGTGGTCTTGAGTGTTGCTTGCATTTGCACTAAGATGTCAGACTGAAGGGTGATTTCCACTTGACTATAAGCTTGTGAGCACCAAATTCTCTGGTCAGGTCAGATTGCTATGAGAAAATCAGTCCCATTTGCTGCTGTTGTGTGTTTTGTTTTTTAATGGGTTGCCAGGTCACAGTGACTCCAGAAATAGTAACCGGTTTCTCTTGTGAGCTATTCGATTAGGATGGGAAATGTGAAGTCTTCCAGATAATGTTAGACTGCAGCTCTTGTTACCTTTAGCCAACATAGTTAATATTGAGAACCGATAGGAATTGCAACCCAATTTTTAGAAGTCCTTCCAAAGTGCTGACCTATTAATCAATACATCTTTTCATGCCAACAGTTTGGAATCTCAGTGTTAACCACCAAATGGCCCAATTACATGAGTTTTTCTTGGATTCTAGTCATGTCTGTTTGGACTATCTTTTGTCCCAGATTCCAAATGGTCTGTAAATATATGTATGTATATTTGTGTGTGTGTGTATGTATATATGGCTATATAAACTTCATTATACATGATACATTGGTCACCAGATATAAAGAATGGAAGAGCTGTGGGAGTTTCAAAGAAGGCAGCCAGGAATCTGAAGTGGAGCTAGGGATGCAGTTGCAGCAAATGGAGACCCAGAACCATGACTTGATATCAGAGAGCCACCAGCTCCCGGGGGAGATCAAGGCCATGAAGGAGAAGATCACTTCCCAACACTCGGAAGGCTCCCATCAGATCTCAGTGCTGGAGGAAGAGCTGGCCCAGACAAAAGTCATCAAGGACCAGCTGCAGAAATTCATCCATGAATTGGAGCAAGCCAATGGTGACCTGGAGCAGGCCAAGAGGGCTACCATCATGTCCCTGGAGGTCTTTAAGCAGTGGCCGAACCTGGAGAGCAAACTGGACAAGAAGGAGATCCTCCTGGACTCTGTCTAGCAGCTCAGGGACGAGGCCAGAGATCGGTGTCAGGATCAGAACTTCCAGCAAAAGCAAGAGAAACCCAACTCTTTGGGTGAGAGCCCTTCAGAGGTGGCATCTTCTCCATCTACCCCTTTGATCCACGAGACGTCCAGCCTCGGAGTGACCTCTTAGGAAGGAGCATTCAGGAGAGGTTTGGAGGTGAGTTCAACTCCACTGATCCCTGTGGCCTGAATATCAGCACTCAATATTGTGGGGGACCTTTTCTGGAAAATTGGGTTCTTGGAGTCCAAGCTGGCCTCCTGCTGGAACTTTGTCTATGACCAGGCCCTCTACTACAACAGGAGCCCCTTGGCTGCTTCTGGGCCCCATGAGTGAGTTGCTATGGGTCCCATCATCCACAGGGAAACTACAACTTCCTTCCTTCCTTCCTTCCTTCCTTCCTTCCTTCCTTCCTTCCTTCCTTCCTTCCTTCCTTCCTTCCTTTAGAACCAGGCTTCTTCTTGTTTCAGACAGTGCTTTCTTCCTAGAAGGAGGAGCGAGTCAGGTTTTTTTTTTGGGGGGGGGGGGGGGTTGGGGATTGGTTTTTAGTCACTTTGAAGGATTTTTCAACTGTTCATCAGTCATACCACTGATGTTTAAATCTGTTTTAATGCCTGTATATTTGTGGAATTCTAAATTGTATTGAAAATCTTTTAATGACAGCCACTTTGAGTATCCTTTTGGGGAGAGAAAAAGTGGGGTACAAATAAATAAATATTATATTATTATTACGTTATGTAGTCAATCACACCACTGTCATGATTGGATCAAAGTGCTTTCAGAAGGCTAATATATGTGTTTCCCCCCTGTGCACTGAAAAGTATGGTGGCCAAAACTGAAGGGAAAAACTGGAATGCCACTGTTTGAGAAAACGTTGTGAGATAAGCACCATATAACAAGGTGCTTATATATGCCCAACCCTCATGTGACAATCTCCTTAGTGGGTTGTTGTAGGTTTTTTGGGCTATATGGCCATGTTCGAGAAGCATTCTCTCCTGACATTTCACCTGCATCTATGGCAAGCATCCTCAGAGGTTGTGACCTCACAACCTCTGAGGATGCTTGCCATAGATGCAGGCAAAATATCAGATGAGAATGCTTCTAGAACTTGCCCATATAGCCCAAAAAACCTACAACAACTCAGAGATTCCAGCCATGAAAGTCTTCAACAATACAATCGCCTTAGTACCTATCATACTCTAGCCTTAAAGACTAATACATTCTACTTTGGCACAAGCTTTTGTGGACTGCAACACACTTCATCAGAGAAATGGTGTGTTGTCCCAGTTGCTAGATATTTATGTACAAGGTTGGGGAAGGAGAATGTAATGCGTGAGAAGGAATGGAAACCTAAAATATACACACAGTTATTATTGTCTTACCTGGAACATAGATTTCCTATCATAGAAAAGTTGATTGGCATGCAACATTGTGCTGAAGAGTTGAATAGTTAAAAGAACTTTAAATTAGTCTTCTTTCTAGTCCTAATAAAATATTTACTCAACAGGTTCCTGGACCATCTCAACAGCATCCACCCAAAAATTCAATTCACAATGGAAAAGGAAAATGAAGGAAGGCTGCCTTTYCTAGATGTCCTCGTCATCCGGAAACCAGATCAACAATTGGGTCACACCGTCTACAGAAAACCCACACACACAGATAGAGATCTACATCAAAACTCCAACCATCACYTAAGTCAAAAAAGAAGCCCCATTAAAGCCTTGGCAGACCGTGCAAAAAGAAGCTGTGAACCCCACCTCCTCCAAGATGGACTGAACCACCTCAACTGGGCTCTCCAGGCCAATGGAGACTCCACCTCAGGCATCAGAAGAGCTTCAAGACCAAKAACAAGCCACGAGAGTCAAGATGAAGATCCACCCAGAGGAAAAGTGTTCTTGCCATAYATCAAGGGAACCACTGACCGCAGAGGAAAACTGATGAGGACCACTTACAGACCCACCAAGAAAATCCAACAAATGCCACGTTCAGCAAAGGTCAAGAGGGATCCGTGTACCATGCAGCTGTGGACAAGAAGTCTCCAGAGGGACCACCAAATGCAGCATTGCCCAAACACGAATCAAGGAACATGAAAGGCCCTGCAGACTCCTTCAACCAGAGAAGTCAGCCATAGCAGAGCACCTGATGAACCAGCCTGGACACAGCATATTATTTGAGAACACAGAAATGCTGGACCACTCCAACAACCACCATGTCAGACTACACAGAGAAGCCATTGAAATCCACAAGCATGTGGACAATTTCAACAGAAAGGAAGAGACCATGAAAATGAACAAAATCTGGCTCCAGTATTTAAAAACTCTAAAATTACAACAGCAAAACAGCAGAGAGGAAACAACCAGGCACATCTTAACACCTCTCAACAAAAGATTTTCCCAGGCTCAGGCAGGCCTTCAAATGCTAATGAAGGTGGTCAGTTGAAACATTCACACCCAGCTCTAGCAGAGAAGAGCTCTTTGCCCCACCCCAGCCATTCCACAGATATATAAACCCATTGTCCTATTCCAACAGACCTCACTACCTCTGAGGATGCTTGCCATAGATGCATGTGAAATGTCAGGAGAAATGCCTCTAGAACATGGCCCTAAGCCCGAGAAAACCCACAAGAACCTAAAATATTTACTCTTCAGCTGTACCACATTATATGGCAAAGAATGGCTTGTACCTGATTATGCACACTTCTGCAGATCCCGTTTTCCATTTACCACTCTTTCTGAGGCCAACCTGGTTGACAATAGTTGTTGTATCACAGGAAAATCCAAATCAGAAGTTAATGGTGCCAAATCAAATGTAGGGTGTTTTCTCCCCAATTAACAAATCTTCACATGTAATTTAACTGATCTGAAAATGTTGAGTAGGTTTCACCATTGCTTCCGTCAAATGGGATTTTTTTTCTGCATCCACTAGTTCATTAAGCAGCAAAATACACAAACAAATTGGAGCCAAACTTTATTAAAAGTCACGTCAAGGCTCAATTAGCAACCCCCACCCCCCAATACCTTTTGATAAGCACAAGTCAATCATATGAACATGAGTTTTGGATATAGAATTAACAAGGTCCATAGTAGTGAACGCAGGCTCATGTTCAAGTTCAGGATCAGTGCAGAATGGTAATATGTCAAAACAAGTCAGAGTGGGAAAGTCAAATGTGCATTTTAGCTTGTTAATTGATTTGGATTGCATGGATAATGTGGCTCATTTTGGAGGCAACATTTGTACTTTCCCTCCTATCTTCCTGTAGGCAATTTCCTAAACTATAGCTGCATTTCTCTGAAGATTTATTCCTTATTCGCTCATTGTTGCAGTTGATTACCATTAAGTTAGCAACTGTATGGATGAGATACCTCCAAAGTCCTCTTCAGATTGTATGAATTCAGGGCTGTGCCTCTTTCCCTACTATCTTCCACTTCACCTAACATGACAAACTATTGCTTATTCATACAATCTCCTGTCTCTCTTCATTCCAACTTTGGGAGGAGGACAGGGTCTCACAACTGTGAGTAAAAAACTGGGTGTTAATTATATTCAGCGTGGCAGGTGAATATCTGGATTCCTACAGTAAAGCTAAAGATGCTTCACTCTTCAGATTAAGATCTTAATAAAAACACTGAAATCTATCAATTTCATTACTGTTGCATTTTTCACACTCTCACCAGCATCCTTGTCTCAGGGTTGTTGTAGGTTTTTTGGGGGTATATGGCCATTATCTAGAGGCATTCTCTCCTGACGTTTCGCCTGCATCTATGGCAAGCATCCTCAGAGGTAGTGAGGTCTGTTGGAAGTAGGACAATGGGTTTATATATCTGTGGATTGACCAGGGTGGGACAAATGATTCTTGTCTGCTGGAGCTAGGTGTGAATGTTTCAATTGACCACCTTGATTAGCATACAATGGCCTGACAGTGCCTAGAGCAAACTTTTGTTGAGAGGTGATTAGATGTCATTGTTTGTATCTGTGGAATGACCAGGGTGGGACAAAGGACTCTTGTCTGCTGGAGCTAGGTGGGAATGTTTCAACTGACCACCTTGATTAGCATTTGATGGACTGACAGTGCCTAGAGCAATCTTTTGTTGAGAGGTGATTAGATGTCCTTGTTTGTTTCCTCTCTGCTGTTTAACTGTTGTAATTTTAGAGTTTTTTTAAAAAAAAATACTGGTGGCCAGATTTTGTTCATTTTCATGGTTTCTTCCTTTCTGTTGAAATTATCCACATGCCTCTTGTGGATTTCAATGGTTCCCCTGTGTAGTCTGACATGGTGGTGGTGAGAGTGGTCCAGCATTTCTGTGTTCTCAAATAATATGCTGTGTCCAGGTTGGTTCACAGGTGCTCTGCTATGGCTGATTTCTCTGGTTGAAGGAGTCTGCAGTGCCTTTCATGTTCCTTGATGCGTGTTTGGGCAATGCTGCTGCATTTGGTGGTCCCTATTTATTTATTTGGGGTGCTTCTACCCCGCCCTTCTCAACCCCTGAGGGGGGGACTCAGGGCAGCTTACAAAAGGCACAATTCGATGCCTAACAATTACAACATACAATGCAATATACAATACACAAATTTACGACATAATATTTTATTTATTTTTATTTATTTATTTATTTGCTGCATTTGTTGACCGCCGCTCTTAGCCCTAGGGCGACTCGCGGCGGTGTACAACATATAAAAGGCAATTTACAAAAGGCAATAACAAAACAACATATCCACAATACAACAATTATATAGTTACACTAAATAATCCGCTCCGTCTCATAGTAGAATCGTAACCAAACTCATAATCCAAATTCCGTTCCAGTCGTCTTTACCAAACTAATTGTAGCACTTAATTAAATGCCTGCTCAAATAGCCATGTCTTTAGGCTTTTACGGAAAGACATAAGGGAGGGCGCCTGTCTGATGTCTACAGGGAGAGTGTTCCACAGCCGGGGGGCCACCACCGAGAAGGCCCTCTCTCTCGTCCCCGCCAGGCGTGCTCAGTTATATCACAGTTATAACTGATTAAAACAATCAGACAGTATAATTAGCAGCAATAAAAACATCTTGTGGTCAGTGTTCACCAAATCCAAGTCCGTAAACCATTTAGCATTGTCATTGTCCTTTCCTACTCTGGTCATTATTGGTTGTCTTTGTCCATCTGCCAGCTTACCCGAAGGCCTGGTCCCACATCCAGGTTTTTAGCTTCTTCCTGAAGGAGAGGAGGGATGTTGATGTCCTAATTTCCCCGGGGAGTGCATTCCACAGGCGAGGGGCCACCACCGAGAAGGCCCTGTCCCTTGTCCCCACCAGTCTCGCTTGTGATAAAGGTGGGGCCGAGAGCAGGGCCCCCTCAGCAGATCTTAAACTCCGAGGTGGGACATAGAAAGAGATACGTTCGGACAGGTACGCTGGAGAGTCTCCCTATGGAGACTTCTCCAAGTCTCCCTCTGGAGACTTCTTGTCCCCATCTGCATGGTACACGGTAGACTCCTGCAGAAGTGAGAGGATCCCTCTTGTCCTTTGCTGAATGGAGCATTGGTTGGATTTTCTTGGTGGGTCTGAAGATGGTTTGTATGTTGTGTTTCCTCATCAGCTTCCCTCTGCAGTCAGTGGTTCCCTTGATGTCTGGCAAGAACCCTTTCCCTCTGGCTTGGTCATTTTGACTTCTAGGGAGCGATCATGTTTGAATGGCTGTAGGATCCCTGTGTGGGCCATTTGCCAGTCCCTGGCATCATTACACCTCTTTACAACAAGCTTCAAGACAGCCTGCTATTCTGACCCAAACATGATGGAGATGAAAACAAGGAAGCCAGGACTCTTCCATGTTATGACACTGACACAAAGGAGTAATTGCTCAAAAACCTGTGGAACAAAACCAGGACAAAAGGAGATGCCTTTCATTCGTTTCCTTTCCCCTCCCTGAGATGTTCTACCTGTTTGCAACTCTCTGTACAATGGCATGAGGTTGCTAAGCAACTGTGCTAGTGGCCCTTGAGTGGATGGCCAGTGACGAGATCCAGAGCCACAGGGACAGTGAAGATTGTGACAGCCGAGAGGCAGCCAAGTCCTTTGTTTTTAGATTCCCTTTCTTCTGATTGCTTCGGCTGGAAAGGGCTGCTCCATTTTTAAGCCCTCCAAACTAAATGCGAGTTGCAGTTATCCCATAACGCCTCCAGAATGACTTCCTAAACAAAGGCAAGAATATTTTCCATTCTTTGAGTGGAAAGATTTAAGTGTTAAATCCACAGAGGAGATTGGCTGTCCATTCAGAGAAAATGAATATATATGTTATGCATGATTGTCTGATTCAGCCCTCCATTCAACGACTAATTTATGTAAAACCACTGCAAAGTGGGAGGCTGTCCAAGTCTGGCTAAAGCCTGATGGAAAACCTTCTGCAAGCCTCCCGTACTAGTTATTTGCTATGGATATAATTCAGATTGCTTACTATATTGTATATATGTGTATTGGTATGCAGTTTCCCCTTAACTTTACGTTGTTTGAGGTTCTGGGAGTTACTGCAGACCATGTGATCAGATTTGGGACTATTCAGACGGAGACTCCATTTTAGAAGTCAGTGTGCATTTAGTATTGTGATTGGTTATGTTTTAGACCAGTGTTTCTCAACCTTCCTAATGCCGCAATCCCTTAATGCAGTTCCTCATGCTGTGATAAACAATAAAATTATTTTTGTTGCTACTTCATATCTGTAGTTTTGCTACTGTTATGAATCATAATTTAAATATCTGATATGCAGGATATATATTCATTCACTGGACCAAATTTGTCACAAATACTCAATACACCCAAATTGGAATACTTGCGGGGTTGCGGGGTGGTTGATTTTGTCATTTGGAAGTTGTAGTTGCTGGGATTTATAGTTATAGAGAGCACTGTGGACTCAACCCATGATGGATCTGAAGCAAACTTGGCACGAATACTCAATATGCCCAAGTGTGAACACTGCTGGGGTTTGGGGGAAATAGACCTTGACATTTGGGAGTTGTAGTTGCTGGGTTTATAGTTAACCTACAATTAAAGAGCCTTTGGAATTTTTGGAATTCCACCAAGGATGGAATTGAACCAAACTTGGCACACAGAACTCTCACGACCCAAAGAAAATACTGGAAGGGTTTGGTGGGCATTGAGCTTGAGTTTTGGAGTTGTAGTTTATCTACACCCAGAGAGCACTGTGGACTCAAACAATGATGGATCTGGACCCAACTTGGCATGAATACTCAATATGCCCAAGTGTGAACACTGATGGAGTTTGGGAAAAATAGACCTTGACATTTGGGAGTTGTAATTGCTGGGATTTATAATTAACCTCAAATCAAACAGCATTCTGAACCCCACCCAAATAGAATTGGGCCAAACTTCCCACACGGAACCCCCATGGCCAACAGAAAATACTGTGTTTTCTTATGGTCTTTGGTGAGCCCTCTGACACCGCCTTGAGACCCTCCCAAGGGTCTCGACCCCCAAGTTGAGAAGAGACTGCATCAGAATGCCTTAGAGAACTTACTGTTTAAACTTTCAACTGATAAGCAATGTACCTGTATGCTGAATACATGAAGTTCGTAAGTAAATCAACGATGTTACTTTTAATGAAGACTACTTATTTTGTCCTTTGAGAGCATGATTTAAAACCAAATATATTGTATGGGAGAGTAGATGTTTTTTGGGCAACTGAAATAATACTTCTGAAGATCTACTATATATTTTGTGCATGGGCATAATCTTTGTTCCTAACAGTTCAAAGAGACAACTAGGTATATCAGTCTAACAACCGAGAAACCTAATTTGCCTTGCATGCATACTAGTGGATGTTTATCACTAAAGAGAAGATTCACTCAAATGAGTTTTTAGCTCTTCTCGGGAAGATCATACTTTACAAAAAGGTTATGATCATTCCAAATGGTGTGAATGCCAATTAATCTCCAAAAGGTCACGCTTCCAAAAGGCTTTGGAGATTCTAGTTTTCTAAAAGGTTATGATCTCAAAGGTCAGCTTTTCCCCAATGAAGCCAGCCAATTGCACCTCATGAAATGTTATAGGTGCGGGGCCTATGAAGAATACATGCAAAAACTAAAGATTTGAATGTTAAACTGTTAGACAGAGCAAGTTGGGGGGAAAAAAGGGACAGATACAAATAGAGATAAAAATAAGGTCAGTTATGAAGAGGGGAGAGAAGTAGATCTGAATTACCATATATACTCATATATAAGTGAATGATAGTTTTGTGGGGACAATATTATGGCTTCCTTGTCAGTCAAATAATGAGAATAACTTGAACATTAAAGTTGCTATCCAAGGTGCTGAACCTATTCTGAGGCTAGAGTTAAGGGGGTGGAATGGCTCTTTTAAACTTTGGATGCCATTCATTGATTCTGATAATTATGCCTTCATTATGGGAAAGTTTTAAAATGAACCTTTGTTCTGCTTTCTATACCTCCTTACGTTACAAACGAACCCTATCACAGAATATTACATCCCGTTTAGACTACTGCAACGCTCTCTACGTGGGGTTGCCTTTGAAGACAGCTCGGAAGCTCCAACTAGTCCAACGCTCGGCAGCCATGATGTTAACAGGAGCGGAGCGCAGGGAGCATACAACCCCCCTGTTGCGCCAACTCCACTGGCTACCAATCTGCTACCGGGCTCAATTCAAAGTGCTGGCGTTGGCCTTTAAAGCCCTAAACGGTTTCGGCCCAAGCTACCTATCCGACCGCATCTCTGCCTATGAACCCACCAGGACTTTGAGATCTTCCGGGGAGACCCTGCTCTTGATCCCGCCTGCTTCTCAAGCTCGGCTGGCAGGGACGAGAGATAGGGCCTTCTCGGTGGTGGCTCCTCGGCTGTGGAACGCCCTTCCTACGGACATTAGACTAGCACCATCTCTAATGGTATTCCGCAAAAAGGTGAAGACCTGGATGTTTGTGCAGGCGTTTGAGTAATTTAGTGCAATCTGGTAATGGAACATAGGAATGGAACAATGGACGACGAACCTGGACTACGCTTGGATGATGAGAAGATTAGGGTACGGTTGTTTTTTGTAATAATTGTGCATTGTAATTGCTTATTGGTAATTTATGGATAATGTGTTAAGTCAATTGTTATATGTTGTATGGAACCACTGCTGTTTCTACTGTTTTTACTGTTTGTGAACCGCCGTGAGTCGCCTTCGGGCTTGAGATACAGCGGTATATAAGCAAAGTAAATAAATAAATAAATAAAAAATAAATATGAACTTGACCAGAATTCCCAAGAAATCAAAAACTTCACCTACATGGTGGAAATGTGGAGGTACATCTTGTAAAAGCATTGCATGTTGCATACAGTATACAGTATACAATATACAGCATACAGTAAAGAGGATTTACAGGTTTTCAGAATCATGTATGGGAATGTGAAATGGGGGACAACAAGAATTACTAAATTCTCAAAAAGAAGAGGGGAAATGTGGATTTTTATAGAATCATAGAGTTGGAGGAGACCTTGTGAGACATCCAGTCCAACCCCCTGCCAAGAAGCAGGACAATCGTATTCAAAACATCCCTGATACATGGCCATCCAGCCAAAGAAGGAGCCTCCACCATACTCTGGGGCAGAGAGTTCCACTGCTGAACACCTCCCACAGTTAGGACGTTATTCCTAGCGTTCAGGTGGAATATCCTTTCCTGTAATTTGAAGCCATTATTCCATTGTGTTCTAGTCTCCAGGGTAGCAGAAAACAAGCCTGCTCCCTCCTCCCTAGGACTTCCCCTCACATCTTTATACATGGCCCTCTTCATGTCCCCTCTCAGCCTTCTCTTCTGCAAGCTGAATGTGCCCAACTCTTTAAGCCACTCCTCATATGGCTTGTTCTCCAGACTCTTGATCATTTGAGTCGCCCTCCTCTGGACATATTCCGGCTTGTCAACATCTTTGGAAGTGGAATGGGCAGAACAAAAGACAACCTGGCAAAATGGCACTACCTAAAAGAATCCCACACCTTATGTGACTGTGGAGCAGAACAGACAACTCCGCATCTGTATGCTTGTCCACTATGTCCTGCCTCATTTACAGAGGAAGAATTGTTGGAGGCTACAGACAATGTCATTGCTGTTGCCCATTTTTGGTCAAAAGATATTTAGTCACCTGCGCTCCTTCTATTTTTATCGGTTTTATACTAATTTATGCAATGCTTTTGATACAAAATAAATAAAAACATCTTCCTTCAATTGTGGTGCCCAGAATTGGACACAGTGTGATTCCAGGTGTGGTCTGGCCAAGGCAGAATAGAGCATGGGTAGCATGGCTTCCCTGGATCTAGACACTATGCTCCTATTGATGCAGGCCAAAATCCCACTAGCTTTTTTCATTGCCGCATCATATTGTTGGCTCATGTTTAATTTGTTGTCCACAAGGACTCCAAGATCTTTTTCACACGTACTGCTCTCGAGCCAGGCATCATCATCCCCCATTCTGTATCTTTGCATTTCACTTTTTCTACCTAAGTGGAGTATCTTGCATTTGTCCCTGTTGAACTTCATTTTGTTAGTTTTGGCCCATCATCTCTCTAATCTGTTCTGTTCATTTTGAATTCTGCTCCTGTCTTCTGGAGACTTGGCTCTCCCTCCCAATTTGGTGTCATCTGCAAACTTGATGATCTTGCCTTCTAACCCTTCATCTACAACATTAATATAGATGTTGAACAGAACCAGGCCCAGGATGGGACCCTGCTGAGGTCACTCCACTCGTCACTTCTTTCCAGGATGAAGAGGAAGCATTGGGGAGAATCAGCCATTAGGTTCATTCACTTAACCAATTACAGATCCACCTAATTGTAGTTCTGCATTAGCACAGTTCCTGAGTCACACGAGGAGTTACAGCAGGAGAGTCTGAAGCATGACTTGAGATAGCTGGCAATTAAATCACTCCAAAAACAGAACATGAATAAGTGATGCCATTATGCTGCTGTTATGACTCAATCAGCGTTGGAAACAAGACACCCTTTTTCTTGACGTTCTCTTGAGCCAAGCGGCGTAACATTTAAATTTGCCTTTTAATAATCCCCCTCTATTTGTCCAACTTTTTGTTTTGTGCAGCCATATGCCGCTGCCCATGTGCCAACCAGGTTCGAAGGCTCCAAGAGTTCAAGTTGTTCTCTTCACATCAGTGAATCTCAAAAGTACAAAGTGGCTCTCTCAGAACAAAAGACAGGCTAAGGCAGTCAGCTGGCAACAAGGGCAATGGCTTGCTCATCTCTCCTGCAGAATATGGGCTTTGGTCCAAGTGCCAATGGTATTGCTCAACCTTCATGTGGTGGCTGTAAGTCAAAAGCTTCTAGAGCAGTGTTTCTCAACCTGGGGGTCAGAGGGGCCGCTAAAGACATATTTCTGATGATCTTACGAACCCCTTTAGCAGAGAAGGCTGAAAGTCTCTCCACTTGCCCTTCTCTTTCTTTTTGGAAACAGACAGCAAAGCCTTCAACCAAAGGCCCTCCTCTGCTCTACTCTCAACCAAGGGGAGGACTGTTTCTGAGACTCCAAGAGGGGAGGGGGGAGCAGGTGTGCTCAGTGCATGGCAGCGTGGTGCACATGTGCAGGCGAGGGAGAGCATGCAAGGCTGGAAGGAGGCTCAGTTATGAAATTGCAATGAAAATAATGTTATAGTAGGCTTGTTTGATCCAAAAAAATGGTTCAAAACTCATTTCAGATGAAGGGGGGGGGCTGGTGGTTCGATTCTAAAGTCAATTCCGATTTTCACAGAAAAAAGTGTTCAAAACTTTTTGAAACTTCTGAGACTTCTGACTCCTTCCTTAATGGTTTGAAAGTGTTATTTCCTGTTTCATTGAGTGGTCTTTACTTTGAAAGTAGTTGTTTTACTCCAGAAGCGGGGTGGTGGGTGAGTGGGAAGGGGGGGGGGAATTCATCTACTCTGGTTTAAAATGCTTCCCGGCTTGAGACAGAAGCGAGGAGAGAGGAGAGGGAGGAAATTCATACACTCTGGTTTAAAATGCTTCCCAGGCTCGAGACAGAAGCAAGGGGAGAGGAGAGGGAGGAAAGTCATCCACTCTGGTTTAAAATGCTTCCCAGACTTGAGACAGAAGCAAGGGGAGAGGAGAGGGAGGAAATTCATCCACTCTGGTTTAAAATGTTTCCCAGGTTTGAGACAGAAGTGAGGGGAGAAGAGAGGGAGGAAATTCATCCACTCTGGTTTAAAACGCTTCCTACGCTTGAGACAGAAGAGAGAGGAGAGGAGAGGGAAGAAATTCATCCACTCTGGTTTAAAATGTTTTCCAGGCTCAAGAGAGAAGAGAGAAGAGAGGAAAGGGAGGAAATTCATT